>CM053773.1:180464868-180626000 GCA_028658325.1 Potorous gilbertii | reverse complement strand
ATATAATTATGTAATATATCATAATGTATAATATGTAATATAATAAATAAATACACTTAATAAATACTTATTGTTTGATTTGGTTGTATTGTTTGTCTTGTATATTATGTACTCATATAATATATTATAATGTATAATGTATAATACATAATATAATCAATAAATGCTTTTTGGTTTTGTTGTCTATCTTATTCTTGTGTTCATCCTCCGTTGCCGAAGAAGACCATGCCATCAGAGAAATGATGACATATCTTGCACTTGACTTTGTTTTGAGTGAGGGAGGGCTGTGAGGGTCACCAGCCTCACTTCTCCTCCAGAGCCATCTGAATCCAGTGACCAGATATTCATCAGGATGACTGGAGATGACCCAGGATGCACTGGGAAATCTATCTTATTCTATAATGCCATAAATACACTTAATCAATACTTATTGATTTGGTTGTATTGTCTATGTTATTCTATAACCTGGGTGTTGTGAGGCTCTGAGACCGAGGAAGAAAATGGCCATTACTTAGAGAGAAGGTAATTGGAAAGTGTAGTTGGAAGGAAGAAAACAAGTGTTTATTAAGCTCCTAACGGGTACCAAGCACTATTTTAAGCACTTCACAAATATTATCTAATTTGATCCTCACAGGGAGGTAACTATTATCATTCTCATTTTACAGTTGAGGAAACTGAGGCAAAGGTTAAGTAATTTTCCCAATTACAGTCAGTAATTATCTGAGGATGAATTTGAGCTCAGGTCTTCCTGACTCTGGGTTCAATGCTGTTCCAGAGCTGACTCTGTCAGAACGCAAAAGGCAGCCATTAGTTAGGAGACTTTCCAATTGGTTGAGCACGAACCCGAGATTGCCACTCCAGAATTCCTGAATGGGATCTGGGAAAACAAACAGGATATAGGTAGGAGGAAGAGTCTGGGCTTCTAGGAGGAATCATGCTGGCCAATGTGGCCCACAGGAGATATTAACTAGCTAGGGTGTTTTAGGAAGCTAATGAGCCGCCCAGTCTGCCTTATGGGAGAATCACTACCTAAAGCTTACCACAGATATAATTCATGCATGACCCAGGCTTCCCCAAGCTCTGGGCTCACAAACACTAGGTCCAGTAACAGGAGCTCCCTCAAAAGATGGGTCTTATTCTCTTTGGGCTCATTATTAATCCCTGACCCCACCCCTGTTCTCTTTCTGTCATGGTTCTCACAGAACAACTGACTCTTTAAAAAAAAAGTTTCACTATAAACTCAATATCAAACAACTTCAAGTAATTTCTCTTATGTTAAAAGTCCCAGGAAACTTGACTCCTAGACCTTTTCATTTCCCCATCTTTCTGGCATTTAGACAGGGCAAGAAAATGCTGAGGGGTGGAGGGAATACTGACCACCTGTGACTTGTAAAGGGGTTATGTTCAGGCAAATAAACACTTGGAGAGGAAAAGATCTTTGTGGCCTGGGGTATGTAATAGAGGATCAAAGAGGAAATGGTGGGGAGGGAAGGAGGGACTGAAGCCAAGGGCCCCAGGCAAGAATAAAGAGACTTGAGGGAGTTATGGCCATGGTCATCATAGGACAGAATATGGAGATTCCATATGTTCAGATACACAGAGCCAATGATTCCCATATAGAGAGCACATAGAGAGTTTGAAGTAAGCCCTGGTGCTTGAGAAAAGAGGTTGACTCAATCAGTTTAAGAAAGGAGCTGTTTCCATGGTAGAAAAACAAAGGCCTTTCTCCTTATCTGACTTATCTGGGAGAATGGTATTCCTTGCCAAGATGAGGAAAACAAAAAGGGGAAAGAATCTCAGGACTCAGAAGGAATCCCAAACCTCTGCCAGGAAGGTGTATAGTGCAAGAACAGGGAACAGAGAAATAAGGGAAAAGGCTTGAACCAGTGAATGTTTTGCTCTGTGCAATAGATATGAGACCTCTCCCATGAAGGGTGGAGCTGGACCTTCTGAAGGAGAAGGATTAGAAGGATCCATTGGTGCCACCAGGAAAGAGGATCCTTGGTGCTGCCAACATGAAGTGGGCATGCCTTATGATTGTTTCAGCTACCTGCTGAAGGATACAAGGGGGGAGGGAAGGAAGACAGAGCCTAAGGTTCACAGTGACGTTTACCTACATTATCACATTTGATCCTTACCATAAGCCTGTAAGAATTATTATAGAGATATTAATTATATGGCGGGTGATGTGAAAATTATAGAAATCTTGGGAGACTTTCACCTTTTATCGTCATGGTAGATAAGGAAGAGAATGAATTCAAAGATTTCAGAAATAGGAAAGGGTAGAATTTCATGACTTGAGACTTTAAAAGGGAAGCTTGGCTCAGGAGAGATGGAAGACTCTCAAGAAAGAAATTCTGGTAATATAGTCACAAATGACTCCAGAGATAAAGAAAAAGGGAAGTCCTCTTGAGAGAATGAGGTGGCTGCTTAGGGAACCCACCAATGAAATCAGATTTCAAGAAAATACATACTAAATAATGTAAGAAAAGCAGGTAAACCTTGGGATGACAGCAAAGGAATAGTAAGGTCCTCTAAGAGTAGTATTAGGAGCTAGGTCTGATGGTATACAATAATAGCCAAAGTTTATATATAATGCTCACTATGTGCTAAGCACTTTATAATAATTATCTCATTTAATCTTTACAACAATCTTGAGAAATAGATATTAACATGAGCCCCATTTTACAGTTGAGGAAACTGAGGCAGACAGAGGTTAAGTCACTTGCCCAGAATTACATGTGTGGCTAATAATCTGGCCACATTTGAACTCAGGTCTTCCTGACTCCAAGCTCTATCTACTGTGCCACCAACCTAGGCATAGTCCCTGCTGCTCAGGAACTGAGGCTGAAGGGATTGCTTGAGTCTGGGAATTCTGAGCTATAATAGGGCTAAAGCCAAGTGGGTGTCTACACTATTTCCATTGCTCATATGCTGAGTCCCTGAGAGTAGAGGTACAGTAGGTTGACTTAGGAGAGGGAAACCAGCCCAGGTCAGAAAAATGGAGTAGTTCAAGGCTTCTGGGCCAATCAGTATTGGGTTTGGGACCTTGAGTGGACTTCTGGCCTGAGCAAGATAGGGAGATACACAACCAAACAAACACAAACCAAATCCAGTATCAGGAAAGCTAAAGCTTTGATGAGGCTGAGATCAATGACACAAGAGACAACAAAAAGAACTTTGTTAGTGTTGATAGGAGGAGCAGCAAGCAAGGATAGGACTGCAACCTGGGAGTGGATGGGAAGATGATCACAGATAGAAGGAAAAAGAGAGAATGACTCTGATCTTATTTCTATCTTTTCTTCCAGGGAGGCTAATCTTTGGAATCAAAATAAAATAAATAAATAAAATAAAACTAAAATAAAAAAATAAAATAAAATAAATATGCTTAACAGGAAACTAAAATCCTTTAAGGAAGTCCCTAGCTTCCCTTGGTGACTCCAAGTTACCAGCCTCAAATGAGGTCCTGACAGAACTGAGGAATGTATTGACAATTTATGATAAAAACATGAAGACCTGGAGAGGAGCCACATAACTGGAGACAGTTGTCACCTTGATTTTCCAGAAGGGGAAAAAGGCTCATTCTTCAAACTCTAATTCACTATCTTGGATTTCAATACTTGAATAATTCTTGAAATCAAGAGATAGTTAGTAAACACTTAGAAAGGGAAGCAGTGATAACAAAATCACAGTTAGAATCACAAAATTTAAAGGTTAGAAGAGACTACAGAAGCCATCTAGCTAAACACAAACCTGAATGAGAATCTCTTATACAATTCATCCTGTTTCTTGATTAATTAGTTGATCCAGCCTTTACCTAAAGATTTGCAGTAAGAAGAAACCTAATACCTCTTAAGGCAGCCCATTCCGCTTCTGGACAGCTCTCATCATAAGGATGTTTTTCTTTATATTATCTCTGCAATTTCTACCCATTGCTCCTGATTTTGAGCTCCAACTTCACTGATTTCAAGCTCTCTGATCCTGGTTAAGGCACCCAGGATTGCAAGATAGATTCAGACCACATCTCATCTTCTGCAGAAAACCTTTCCTGCTTTCCCAGCCTTCCAAACCATCATCTCACACCTTCTGCTTTGAGATTATCTTCCAATATACTCTTTTCATTTTGTTGCTGACCTTATAGGCTGGGAGACTTAATCTCAAGTCCCATTTCTGACACATGCTAGCTATGTGACCCTGTGTAGATTACTTGACCTTTTAGTACTTGAGGCAAATCTCTAGAACTATAAATTGAACCAAAATCTCAGGTCCTGGCCTTTTCCCTACACTACCTAGTTATTGGTATGTTATCTCTCCTACTAGACTACAAGCTCCTTGAGGACAAGATTCTCCCTTTCTTTGTGTCCCCAAGGTGTAACACAGTGCCTGGTACAACTTAGTAAGTAACTAACAAATGCGTATTGAATCAGAAAGTTGGGACATGGGTAACCAAGAAAGAAAATTAATTATGAAAAAAAAGTTAACCATTAAGAAGCTACTAGTAGACTTAATATCAGCTATTGTACTTGTTTGAATAAATATGAAAAAGTTTTTTTTTTTTTAAAAAAAACCACCTCTGACTAGCGGCCAAGCAGAACACGTCTAATCCTACATGAAAATGAAAACCCTTTGAATATATGAAGACAGATATTTTCCCTCCCCTAAATCTTCACTTTTGTAGGCTCAATGTCTTCAGTTTACTTAACAGATCCTCCTGTGGCATGATTTCAAGGCCTTTCACCATTCTGGTTGCCTTCCTATGAACGCTCTCTAGTTTATTAAAGTCCTTCCAAAATGGGGTGCCAAAAACTGAAAGTAATATTCATCGTGTGATTTGAACAGGACAAAGTATGATGGATAGTTCTATGCCGTGCCAAGTTCTGGTCTCTCTGATTCTCTAAATGTAGCCCAAGACTGGGTCATCATTGTTGGCTATTTCTTGATTCACTCAACTGAAAAGGACCTCCAAGTTTCAATTGTTCCCTCAACAAGAGTCTCCTCTACTTCATCTCTCCAAAGTTGTCATCCAGCCTCCACTAGAAGGACTTCCAAAGATGGGGAGCCCACTACTCTCTAATCCATCTACTTTTTTGGAAGCTCTGCCTGGTAGGAAACTTGTCCTTATAAGAAGATGAAAAAATCTGCCTCTACATACTTCCTACCTATTGTTCCCACTTTGCCTTCTGGGCCCCAAGTTGAACAAATCTAATCCTTTTACCATCCGAACATCATTCAAATATTTGAAATATTTCAGATGTTTATAGCTGCTATGTATCTCCAACCCTCTCTGCATCTAAGACTTTCCATTTTAAGTGATTCTCCTGGGACGTGGGTGGAAGACCCCAAGACATCACAGTCACCAACCTTTAGACATGTTCTGGTTTGTCAAAGTGCTTCCTATGATGTAACATGTTTTATTTGACTGTGAATATTTATTACAAGGGTTTTTCTTTTCTTTTCTTTTTTCCTAATGGAAGAAGGGAATAGGAGGGGGAGGAAACTAATTTTTGTTCTTTGAAAAAAAAGAGGAAAAAATATTTTAAAGCTCTCCAGCGATGGGGTATTCACTACCCTGATGGGATGCCTTACCACTTCTAATAAAATAGCTAATGTCTATATAGTGCTTACTAGGTGTTAGGCTCTGTGATTAACAGTAATTATCTCATTTGATCCTCATGCCCTAGGAGGCAAGTGCTACTATTATTATATGCATTTTATAGATAACAATATAACAATTTAATTTTATAGATAATATTTATATAGTACGTGTTAAGCTGTGTGTTAAGCACTGTGCTAAGTGCTGTACAATTACCATCTCATTGGATCTTTATAACAATCCTGGGAGGTAGATGCTCTTATGATCCCCATTTTACAGAGAAGGAAACTGAGGAAAACAGTGGTGACCTGTTCAGGGTCACACAGCAAGTAAATATTTGAGGCTTGAGTTGAACTCAAGTCTTCTTGAGTCCAGGCCCATGACTCAATTGACTGTATCACTTAGTTGATGTTGAGGAGTTTAGAAGGGAACATAACATTCCAGATATGGTCTGATAAGAATAGACCCTGACAGGACTATTGCTCTCCCATCTTGGATACTATTCCTCTTTTAATTCAGTCTGAGACCACACACTGAATTTTTTAAGTTACCTTGGATAAAGGTAGGGTGTCGATTTCCCAAATTATGAAACTCAATTGGATGGACAATCTACAGACCTTGTTTGTAAAATTGTACAAGTTGTGTCCAAGATTAAACAGGAAGAGGAAAGTGGCTGAAATGCCTTGAGGAAACTGCTGAGCTCCTTTAATGACCTTAAATTTCCCCTAGAAACAAAGGCCTGTCTTTTAAATGCCAATGGTCGGTCAGCTTTGTTTATGGCCTCACCATGGCCTCAGTGGAACACAGTGGTCTCCAATGAATTGCAAAGGAATAAGGAATATCGTACACATCTCTTCATAAGATGGTCCCCTCTTACCTTCCCAGGTTCCTGGACACCTTACTCACCTCCACATACTTTGTGATCTACAGACATTGGCTTCCTTGATATTCCCCACACAGGGCATTTTTACTGTCTGTCCCCCATGCCTGGAATTTTCTACCTCCTTGTCTCTACCCTTTGGCTTTTCTAGCTTCCCTCAAGCCTCAGCTAAGATTCTACCTCCTACAGGAAATATTTCCTAATGCTTCCTAATTCCTGTGTCTAGTCTCTGAGATTATCTCTCATTTATCCTGATATCTCTTTTGCACATAGTTGTTTTCATGATGTCTCTCCCATTAGACTCCTTGAAAGCAGGGACCGTCTTTTGTCTTTCTTTGTATCTGCCAAACTTTGCACAGTGCCTGGCACAAAAGGTGGTTAATACATGCTTATGGACTGAAATACAGAGGGCATTAGAAAGGTGTCCCATGGATGTGAGCAAGCTGTAATACATAACAGAAAGGGACTCTGGAGAACTGGAGTAAAGGGAGTTATTAGGGCAATGGATGATAGATGTACTGGTCATGTGCTGAGGGCAAGGAAGGTGAGCAGCCAGTTCAAGATATTAGGAGAATGAAAAGAAGGGCTTGAGCACCATAGACAAAGCACCTGCAGCATATTTATAGGAGGACTGGAATTTCAGAAAGGGGATCTGCATCATTGGAGGGGATCACAAATCTGTGTGAGTTGAGACTCTTAGTAATAGTCCCTGTAGGAAACAGCCCTGGTACAGAGAGGGCTTGCTTTCCTGTCCCTGCCCCACAAGTCTTTCCTTCTCTATCCCCCTTCCATGCCCATTCACCTCATCCATGCTTCGGGTCACTTCGGGTCGGTCTCCATCACCACAGGCAGACAGTAGTTCCTGGCCCAGGGCCCCCAGGGCATCCAGCTCACTCTGTAGTCCATCCACCTCTTCCCTCAATGCCTGAGGAGAGACAGGGTAGGCATTAAGGTCATCTTGACCTTTCAATCTAAACTTTGTAGGCATTGACCACAATATCCTTCTTCCCCAAAGACCCTACTCTTAGGGTACCTCACAAATATCCTAAGGGCCCCTCCCCTCCTGGGAATGAAATTGCCCCTAGGGATTTTCTGGGATCTAGGGGTAAAAGGAAAAGAATATAGGAGAAGAGGAAAAAAAAAGGAAGGAGTGGATGCTCCTACCTCTTACCCCCATAAGATCCAGCAGATACCTGCATGGCACTAAGCCTGCTCCGGATGCCTTCAGGTTCTGGTCCAGCATCCTCCATATGCAGTACCAGATGCTGGGTATCAGCCAGACTGGTGGCCAGGTCAGCTAGGCCTTGCCAGAACTGCTCAGCCAGCGCCAGCACCACCCGTAGCCAGTTGGCCCGTTCCTGGGCAGCAGCCTGCATTCCTGACCAGCGGTCCCATAAGCGAGCTGCCTCTGCCTGAAGCACTGCTAATAGAGGATGGGACAGAGTAAGGGGAGAAGACCCCCATCCCGCCACTCTATAAGACAAGCAGCCAGAGAAGAGCCTCAGATGGCCCATCCTGGTCTGGCCCATCCCATATCCTGGGTAGGCTCCTAGCTCTGCCAGTTAGCCCAGTCTCATACCTCGAGGCCCTAGTCCAGCTTCAGGGTTGTCATCCAAGATCCCAGTGACCCCAGCCCCCAGCTCCTGGGCTCGAGCCTGGGCAGTATCCAGGGCTGCCCCCACGGGTTCTAGCTCGCTCAGCAGCAGGCCCTGCTCCCGAAGCTGTTCTCGGATGCGCTGAGCATCAGCCCGGACGGTCCCCACATTGTCCACTCTCCGGGACAGTTGTTCCAACTGTTCTGCCAACCGGGCCAACCTTTCGCTCAGCTGGGAATATAGGGAGAAGGGGAGAGAGGGGCATTGCTGTGACTATCTGTCCACCTAGGTGACAAATAACCAGAAGACGTACCTCTCATAGTCTCCTTAATCCTGTCTACAATTTCACCCTCTTTACAAAGTCTGAGGCTCCATCCCTGGACCGGGTATAGTTACACCTTTAGCTCCACCTGCTTTGTCTGTCAGCTCCACCCCTTTCTCAACCTTTCCCTTAGCCATGCCCCTCCCAGATGGCCTGGTCCCATCTTATGCCCGGCCCCCATTCACACCATGCCTTCTGTGTTGCTGTAGTCGCTGTATCCCACCCTCTCACCTGAGTGTACTGGGGCACAGTCTGCCCCAGAGTGGCTGCCACACTGTCCACTCGGGCCCTCAGGGCCCCCAACTCCTCCTCAGCTGCCCGCCAGGCCTCCTGGAAGGGTGTGCTCTGGCCTGGACTTAGGTCCTTCAGCTGCACAAACACCCGCTGCAGCTTCCCCACCAGGGGCCTATGCTCTGCGATGGCCTCCCGGAGATGCTACAGGATGGATAGACCCAGGAAGAGGAATAAAAGGCTGCTGAGACACTCTAACCCTCAACTCCTCATGGCTTTCACCCATCAGCCTCCATAGGCCATCTGGGGCATTCACTGTCCTCACCTTTCCCTCAGACCCTCTATCTCTTCTAATAAACATCATCTCAACGAAAGTCCTCTCGGGTTCCTCTAAACTAACAGAAGATATCCTCAGGTCTCCAGAGGAAGGACTTGGAGAAGAGGAGAGTCAGGGAGAGAATGAGGAGGGATAATGGGAAATAAAGGAACTAGGACTTGAAAAGCTGTCAGGGAAACATCTGCAGGAGTAGGGACCCTCTGAGGTCTTCTGAAGGTGGGGAGCCAGAAAGCCGCCAGAAACTGTGGGCACTGAGGTTGGGACCAGATACTGGCATGCCATATCCTGAGCGATCCTAGCCTGGGCTCCTTCTGGCTGGAGAAAGGGTTACTAGATCAAATCTAAGGCAAGGAGAGGCAAGGCCAAGGGGAAAATCTAAATTCAAGACACTGCCTCTTTTCTTTTTTATAAGCTTAAAGATGTGAAGGGACTTAACTGATCATCTGCTGCAACCCCCTTGTTTTACAGATGAGGAAACTGAGTCCCACAGAGGTTAAATAACTTGCCAGATCCTCTGGGTTCAAATTCAGAGTTCTTGCTATAACTCTGCACAATCCTTCAGACAAGGCAGTACTTATTAAGGGAGCAGGAGGATCCCCACCTCATTCTACTGCCTAAGTAACATATCTCCCTACCTAGCTCTCTCCCCTAAAGTCTCCTTACTCTAATCTCCAGAATCAGGTGCCCAGTCTGACCCCTTCTCCCTCAGACTCACCTGTAGCAGTTCCTGCTGCTCTCTGCAGGCCTCAGGGCTGCCAGCAGCTGCATGTGGGTTGAGATGGGCCACAATGTCCTGGGCCTCTTTCAACCATGGGGCCAGTTCACCCTGGGCCTCAGCAAACTGGGCTAGCAGGGAAAGGGCCCGCTCCCGGCACAATACTCCTGCAGTACTACTCTGCTGTACCTCCTGAGCCCGACCCCGAAGGAGTTCTAGTTCTTTCTATAGACAGAGAAAGAGGAAATAGAGTATAGCCAGCATAGGAGCTTAGGGAATGGAGCAGGACTCAGCAACTCAAGGACACTGATGGACATGCAGACTCAGAGGAAACTACATCTGCTCCCTTCCCATCTTTGCCTGTTGAATTCCTATTCCTTTAAGGCCTGACTCAATGGATACCTCCTCCAGTAAGCCTCCTCTGATCTTCTCCCTCAGGCTTCATAGAGTACTTTGCCCTCTATGATGCACCTAATGTGATGATACTATGTGATGCATAGTAAGTCATGTATTATTGTTCTCTGTGTACAGGTCATACTCTATACTTAAATCTAAGCTCTGTGAGAACAGGGGCCTTTTGTTATTGTAACTATATCAACTGAGGGTTCTGGGCACAGTAGATATTTTTCAAAATATTTATTGAATGAATATTAATTGAATCTCAGAGTTGGAAGGGACCTTGGAGATCCAACCTGTATTTGAACATGAATCTCTTCTACACCATAGACAACAAGTAGCCAACTAACCTCAATTTGAAAACTTCTAATGATGGTAGACAATCCATTCCCTCCCCCACCTTCTTTGACAGCTCCCATCATTAGAATTTGTTCCTTATTTCAAACATAAATCTGCTTCTCTGTAACTTAACAGATTGTATCCTGTTCCGTCTTCTAGGGTCAAGCAGAAAAAAAAAACAATGCCCTTCCAATAAATGTTATTTTGTTCAACCTCCCTTTTCGAAGAGGACTATGACATCAGAGAAATGATGACATGACTTCCACTTGACTTTGTTTTGAGTGAGGGAGGGCTGTGCAAGGTCACCAGCCTCACTTTCTCCTCCTGAGCCATCTGGATCCAGTGATCAGATATTCATCAGGATGACTGGAGATGGCCCAGGATGCAACAGGAGACCTTGGCCTTTTAGGCTAAGTCCTCTTTAGGTACTCAGTTAAAGTGAGGTGATGCCTATTCAGTGAATAGGCCTCTTCAAAAAGTAGTTAGAGGGATGACCCCTTTAATAGAAAAGAAAAAAATAAATAGATAAATCATGCTGAAAGGGGCAGGAGCCTAGCTAGTGTGCCCCAACCTAGTCCTCTCCAAGTTATAGCTCCCTAGTTCTTTCAGTAGATTCTCCTTTGGAATCTGCCCAGTCTGGCCCCAGCCCGCTTTCTCAGCCTGATTTCATATTACTTCCCTTCACACACTCCACCTTCTTACAAAACAGGACCATTCTTTGGTTCCCAAACTTGAAGTCCCATCTCCTGCCTTGGTACCTTGGTACAGACTGCCCCCTAGGCCTTGAGAATGCACTTCTTCATCCTTTGCTTCCTTCTAGGCTCAGCCTGTGTCTCACCACCTAGTGGCAGCCTTTCCTGTATCACCCTGGTGGTAAGCATGGTCTCTATCCTTAAATCATCCTGTACCAACTTACCTGGCTACATGTTGTAAGTCCCCCCTGCCCCGCCCCATGATGTAAGCTCCTCAAAGGTTGGGATTGCTTGGTTTTGTTTTGTTTTTCCTTTGGATCCTCAACACCTCAATAACAGTACTAATGGCAATGATGCTAATGATGGTTAACATTTATATGGCACTTAGTATGTGCCAAGCACCATGCCGAGAGCTTTACAATTATGATCTTACTTGATCCTTACAACAAACCTGGGAGGGGGGTATGCTTGGTATCCTCATTTTATAGGTTGGGAGACTGGAGGCTCAAGTATGAGGCAAGATATGAAATCAGGTCTTTCTGACTCCAAGTTTAGTACTCTATCCAGTATACCAATTCATTGCCACACATTAGGTGCTTAATAGGTGCTTTGGATTGGATGGCATGGTCTCCAGTAAAGGCACCATCCTCAGAAGGGTACCATCTTGGTCACCCTCCTCCGTACACTTTTCTCCTTCCTAAAATGTGGCGTCCTAAGTATAATACTCCAATCCAAATGTGATCTGACCAGAGCAGAGAAGGGCTGTCACCTACCTCCTACACACACACACACACACACACACACACACACACACACACACACACCACATACACCACACACCTTCCCTCATTCTGGACACTTTCTCTTCTAAAATCATATTGACTTTGGGGAATGCAGTGTCACACTATTGACCTGCCTTGACGTTACAGCTGCTAAAACCCCTTGACTAATAGCTTGTCTTACCATGTTTCCCCCATCTTTCTCTCTGTGAAGTTGATTATTTGGACCCAGGGGTGAGATTTTTACATTTATTCCCATGAAATTTCATCTTATCACATCTCAGGCTATCATTCTAGCCTATTCAGTTCTTTTTGGATCCTGACCTTATCACCCAATGTGTGAGCAATCTCTTCCAGTTTTGAATCATTTGCAAATTTAATAAGTAGGTCACATCTATGCCATTATCCAAATGACAGATAAATTTATAAAATAATACTAGACTCAAGGACAGATCTCTGAGGCATTCCAACAGAGACCTCTCTATGACAAAACTTTGACCTACTAAGAACTATTTGGAGGGAACTGGTCATTGGATTTGCTTTAAATCCATACCTAAGTGAATTTTCACTACTTCATATCTCTCAACCCTTTCCACAAGGATAGCGTGATAGACTTTGTTAAATGCTTTGCTGAAATTCAAGCATGTGGTGCCTAGATTCATTAAGTCAAGTCAACAAACATTTATTGAGGACCTACTATGTTCTTGCTACTGTGCTAATCATTAGGGATACAAAGAAAGGTAAAACCCTCAGAACTGTCCTGATCTACCAGTCTACACACCTTATCAAAAAAAGAAATGACATTAATCAAATGAGAGCTGTTCTTAGTGAATTCATGATTTAGTGACCCTTACTGTCCTTACTAAATGATTCCAAATCATTAAATGAATGAATAAACTTAGTGGGTCAATAGGAAGGTCAAAAGTACTGGGTCAACAGAACCCAGGACTCAAGAAGGTAGAACAAAGCCAAAGAGGGTGTCACTGTCTAGCAATGGCACAGGTGTGGTTGTGGTCCATGGGGAGGGGAGATAAGGGGGAAGGAGGAGACAAGAACTCAGAGATGGTGAGAACAGGCCCCACTGGACATCAGAAGGCAGCATCTTCTTCTTACTGCCTTTGTCTTGGGATAATGATGACCAGGCCAGATTGCATTCAAGACCTAGAGACCAGGCTTAACTCTCAGGACCCCAGGCAAGGAGAACCTAGGTGCTCCAGCCCCAGTCTGGGGTCCCACTACTCACCTGTAGTTGTTCCTTTTCCTCAGAGGGGCAAAGCCTGGGAATTCCAGCCCCCAAAAGTCCCAGGAGGCGGGTCCTTAACTCCTGCTGTTGCAGTAGTTCTGCAGCCAGTAGCTGGTAAGTTCAAGAGGGGAGGCAAAATTGAAAGAGGAATGGGAGAAAAGGGGAAGATAAGAATCATGCAGTGAGGAGAGGACAGGGGAGGCCCCCTTTAGGAATGGAGGGGTTCACTCTCCCCTCTCTCCCTATTCTGCCTGTCCTGTCCCTTGGTAGGAGGAGGGGAGGACGGGAAAATGGAACTTCTGCCCAGCCCCTCAGAGATGTCAGGGTTAGTGAGTGATGTCTGTCCCCACCTATCCATCTGTTTGTCCCTGGAATGGAGAAGATCATAGGATCGGAGGGCCAGGGCTCTCATTTTACAGATGAGGAAACTGAGGCCCAGAAATGTAAGTGACTTCCCAAAAGTCATAAGTAGTAAGCATTAGAGGTGATTATTGGTTAGTGGGCACTGGAGGGCCTACCTTGTGTTGGCCCAGCTGGGCCTGAAGTGCAGAAGCCTCCAGGGTCACTCCATTAAGTTCTTCTACCCGCTGCCCAAGCAAGTCTAGCCGACCCAGTTCTTCCCCTATGGCTTTCCGCAACTGAGGCAGAGAAAAGGGAATAGAGTAGAAGGAGGACCTGTCTCCCTGTGCCCCACAATGCCCCATCACTTTCTTCCCATCCCTCTGCTGGGCTGGTCTATCCCTGCCCCCCCACAACCTGCATCATCCCCAGGTACCTGCTCTCTGTCTTCCTGCTCGCCAGGCTCAGCTGCTGCCCATGCCTGCTCCAGCCTCCCCAGCCAGGCTGCAGGTGGTGGCGGTTCTCCAGATGGCCGCAGGCGAGTGGCTGCTTCCAGAGTCTGCTCCAGCCGAAGTCTGATATGGGCCCCACTCTGCCCAGCCAGCAGCAACCTCACCCGCAGTTCCTCGAGCTGCTCTCTTACCAGCTGGGCCTCTTCCCCTAGAGCCCACAGCACACTACACTCTCATGGGAGGTCCCAGGCCAGGACACAGGAGATGGGGGTCACAGGGATCATAGGGCTAGGACTCAGGGGGCACAGAGGGTGCAATCAAAACAATTTGACTGGCATCTAGGTGGCACAGTAAATAGAAACTGGACCTGGAGTTAGGAAGATCTGAGTTCAGATTCAGCCTTAGACATTTCCTAATTGTATGATCTTGACACATCACTTAACCTGACCTCTATCTGCCTCAGTTTCCTTATCTGCAAAATGGACACAATAGCACTTAACTACCACAATCGTTGTGAGAATAAAATGAGGCAATATTTGTAAAGATCTCTGAAACCTGAAAACACTCTATAAATACTAGTTATTATAATATCCAAAGGGCCTCAGGGCACAGACAGAGGAAATGAGGTGCAGGGACACAGGGCGCAGAGCCTAAGGGACTCCTGTGGGCACAGTGGAATAACTCTTTCCCATGGCAGGGACCTGAGACTAAACAGGGCTTTGGACGCTGGACAGAACTCTCAGTAACAACTGGCTCCTAGGCTGGGCACGCCTGGCCTCTTGCTTCTCTATGCTCCGAGTAAGGCCTAGGTGGGATGGGTAGGGTCCCTGTACTCCCTCAGGGGAGCTTTCCCCTCTTTCACCGTCACCTCCTTCCCATGATAGCTGCTGCTCACTCCTATGCCTAGTGTCTCTGTAGATACCCTGATTTAGACAGACTCCCTTTTCTCCTTTAACTAAGCCAAGACAAGGTGGGACTAGATCTTCCTAAAACAAGGAGCAGAGCTTGCCAACAGCAGCAGCAATTGACTCATGAACTGGGGGGTCGAATGGGTGACCACCTCCCCTGCCCTCTTTCACTGTGGTCAAGGGTATAACAGGAAGCTTAGGAGAGGCTGAGAGGGCCAGTAGACCCCCTCTGTCCAGAATCTGGACCCTCAGTGTTTTGCCCTGAACATTGCTACAGGCTGGTGTAGCACCAGAGAAGGCTTTGTCCACTGGAGATTGCCCATTAATCCACTAACCACCTAGTGACCCCCAAGAAAGGGAGACAGTGCTGGGGGCTGTGTGCTGGGGGCAGCAATTTCCCAACAGTGGGAATCAGAGGAAAGCTGACCAAGGACTGGCGAAAGGGCTCAAGGAGCTGGGCTGTCAAGTGCTCTATCAATGAACATCTGGTCATGGGAGGACCAGGGCACTGAACTCTATGGATACCTCCTCTTCTGGGCTCTGGGGCTTTCACTTTGTTATTTTTTTCAGGCTTTCCCTCGGTTTCCTAATTAAGCACCTTTATCTCAGCCGAACTTAGATGACTATTCACACCTTGATAGCAGAGGGACCCTGGACTCTCAGATGCTGTCAAATGTTTTCCTGAAATCCAAGTACACTATTCCTACAGTCAAGTCAACGAGCACTTATTAAGCACCTACTAAGTTCCAGGTACTGTGTTGAGTAGTAAGCACTCAGGATACAAAGAAAGACAAAAAATAACGCTACTCTGATCTACTATAGGTACCTTGTCAAAACAAACAAACACATGACATTAGTCTGACTTTGAGGCCTACCTTGGTAGGGATGACAGAGACTCCAACCTGATATCCAAGGACATACTGGTGGAGTTAAAGTAGATAGAGGGGAACCAGGACCCATGGAGTGCCCAGGGACTCTCCCTCCCAAGAAGTCAGATGTGAAGCTGGAAGAGGTCAGCAGGGAACAGAATAGGGCAGGGGCAACCTTGGGTCTATCTGACTTCATGAGAGACTTGAGAACTGCACTGAGCTTCCCCACTAGAGCTGGGATAGGGAATGGGGAAGAGGGCCTTGACAAAGGGGCCTGCAACAGAGACATTCCCTAGGAATATAGTCCCGTAACTGGATTCTGTAACTGGGATGTGCACCTGTGACTGGTCTACCTAAGACACTAGACTCTGAACTTTGAGGGGACTTTAGAGATCATTTAGTCAAGGAGTCCACAAGCTAAGAATCAAATCCAGCTTCAAGCTAAGAATGGATTTTGGGGGGAGGGTTTTTTTTTCATTTTTAGCCAAAATGTTACTGTTTTCAAAGATGTAAAAATCTTTCTTGGCTCTGGGATTGTATAAACACCAGCAACAGGCCAGATTTGGTGCTAAACTGCCACTGTCAATCCCTGTCTTAAACCAACCAACCTCTCTATTTTACAACTTAGAAAACGGAGGCCCAGAAGGGTTAAGTGATTTTCTCAAGGTCACATAAAAATTATTAATTTGAACTCAGGTCCTCTGATTCTTCATCTTATTCTACTTTTCTCTCTTCCCATGATGCCTCATCTTCCCAAGCTCTCCTAGTCAGATATGTCCCCCAGGACAAGAAGTCTTAGTGTGGAGGTCCCACCATTTAGGGGACAGTGACTAAGGGGGTAAAAGTGACCTGAGTTTAGGAAAGGGGCTCCCAAATTGTCAGTTGATGATAGGAAAGCAAAAGAATCCTGCCCATCCTCAGTCACTAACTCACCCACCACCAGTTCCAGGAGCCTTTGACCCATTTCTCGAACAATCTCCATGTCTGATGCCTTCTGCCGGACTTCCTCACACACACCCTGCCAAGAGCCACACAAGAACTATGCGCTTAACAGACACTGGGTGAAGAAGGGGCTTTCATGTTCCAAGGAGGATGGCACTCGCCCTCATACCTGAACCTGCTCCAGGGCCCCTTGGAGGGGGCCAGTCCCAGGCTCCTCCCACCAGAGCTGAGCGAGTTGCCGTTCAACAGGACTCAGCCAGGCCACAAAGGCATCTCGGGCTGCTTGGAAACTCCGAGCTGCAGGTACTAACTGCTCAAGGAGTCTCCACCTGTGACCAAAAAAGGAGGATCAGATCCCTCCTTCACCTCCACCTTCCTCCAGCCATCATCTTCACCCCCACTCCTGTCCCTAAAACAGTCCAACCACTCTCGGAGGCTCTCAATAGTCTACCAATGATAAGTACTATCTATAAAGTGCATTTATAAAGCGAACTCTGCTAGCCACTGTCCCTGTCCATATCACCCGCTTCTAATCTCAAGTTAGCCTCCCTGACTTTAATCTCCTTCCTTTAACCCTCCTCTTGCCTCAGTGTCTTCCTCTCACTACTCCTCCATCACTCCCACCACACATCAGCATTTCCCAGTTTCAGGAAGCCTCCTCCTAGCCTTAGTCACTCCGCACATGTCTTCCCCCTGGCCTTAGTCAGGGGACTTCACCATATCATAGTTCCCTTAGTTCTCCCTTACCCCACTCATCCATCATGCCCCGCAACATCAGGCATCCCTCCTTCCAGGCCCCTCACCTGGCCTCTGCCTTCTGTGTCAGCTGGTCCCACTGTTTCTGGAGCCTAGTGAGGATCTCACTCTCATCATTTTGGCCTCCTTCAGTTGGTTGTTCCTGAGTGTCCTGTAGGAGCCGCTCCATGCGGGGCCTGCCCTCCTCTAGCAGCCGTTTCAGGAGCTGGGGCAGCCATGGTGGGCAGTCCCAAGCCGAGGGTAGAGATGGGGTCTCTGCTCAGTCCTCAGGAAGTCTCCTCCCAAGAGGGTTGAGCAGGTTTGTGAATGAGCTGGGTCCCATTTAGCTTCTCCAAGCGGGGAGGGGCAAGGGTGGGGGTGAGAACTACCTGGGGGGAGCCTACTTTCTCCACTACCCCTTTGTCTCAGAACTTCGTGTCTCTACCATCCTCCCCTCCTTCCTTTCTGCCTCAGAGGAAGAGATGCACCACCCCCTTGCCAACACTGACCCTTCTTTCTGTGTCCTTGATCTGATGCCCTCCTGACTTCTCCCTTCATTTCTTCTCTCAAATCTTCAGTGTCTCCCTCTCTTCATACAAAATAACTTTCCCATTACATGAAAACAATCCTCAGTGACTAGAGCAATGTTCAGTACACGGTAGCCACTTTATAAACTTGTTAAATGAATGAATGAATGAATGAAAAATCTTCCTATGTCCCTGTGACAACTTCAAGTTACTGTCCCATCTGTCTCCACTGTCAAACTTTTGAAAAGGATCATTCACACTCACTACTTCACCACCCACTCATTTCTCAATCCTTTAAAATATGACTTCTAACAGACTCCCCCCCCCCAAAAAAAAACCCTACTCCCTCTGAGATCTCTAAGGACCTTATCACCAAATATCACACCCACTCCCCCAAAACCCCTGCTCCCTATGAGATCCCTAAGGACTTCATCACCAAATATCCCCGAGGAAGCTAATGCAGCTTGCCTTTCCCCTTTCTTGTTATTCTTTCTCCTCTTTCAGCTATAAATTCCACATTTTACTCATTCTTGTCCAACTCTTGATGTCAAAGGGATGGGAGAGAGTCTCCTACATTAGCCTTTCTTCCTCCTGTCAACTTGTCCCTTAAATTTCTGAGTTCTCCAAGGCTTCATCTTCTGCCTCACCAGTCTTTTCCTCTTTTTGCTCCCTTGCTCTTGAAGAGCTTATCCATTCCCAAGGCTCCAACTACCACTTCCCTTTCATGGGAAGTGGTTGGAATGACAGCGAGGCAGAATTTGGCTCAACATAAGAAGAAACTTTCTAACAATTTGAATTGTCCAAAAAGGAAATGAGCTGCCTTGAGAAGGAATCTAGTCCCACCCATGGAGGTAAAGAGGAACATAGATTTAGAGCTGCAAGGGCCTTTGGAGACCTTCTAGTGACTCAAGGGTGGGGAACCTGTGGTCTGAGTTTTTAAGTGCAGCCTTTTGACTGAATCTAAATTTTGCAGTTACAGGTTTTCTACCACAGAAATCTAGTCCAATTTCCTCAATTTTATCACTGAGGAAATAATTAATGGCTGACAATATGGCAGTCTACAGATATGATCTCACTTGATTATCATAACAAAAAGGTAAGTGATATTTTTATCCCCTTCTTTTTTCTTACAGATGAAGAAACTGAGGCTGAAAAATTAATAAACTTGCATAGATTTGCATAGCTAGTAAGTGCCACAGGCAGCGTTCAAACTCATGTCTGTCTTCCTGACTACAAGTCTAGCATTCTCTCTACTAGGCTTCAGGTGGAGGCTAGGTAGAATGAAAAGAGACCATCTCCAGTTATCCTGATCTATATCTGGCCACTGGACTCAGATGGCTCCAGAGGAGAAAGTGAGGCTGGTGATTTTGCACAGCCCTCCCTCACTTAAATCCAATTCACTGGCATGCTATGGTCCTCTTCAAGAATGAAGGACAAACAGCAAGACAGAATGAAAATCAACCATTAAACTGCTTTCATGATTAGGCTAACGATTGGACTAGTTGATCTCTGAGGTCCATTCTAATTCTGACATTTTAGAGACTCCTAACTTCAGCTCTAACCCTCTCTAGTCTCCAGACCCACATTTTTTCAACTGACTGCTAGACATCTCTCTGCTTCCTGGTTGTCGTCAAACTCAATGTGGATTTCTGGGACTTTGTCCATGGTGCTGGATTTCAGAAATATGCTATTGTCACCTGCCCCAGACAGGTGGGAGAGTAGCTAGCTTCATGTACAGGGAGAAAAAGGAGGAAGGTCAAAACTCAAGCACTGGCAGTGTTGCCAAAAGGGAAGGGGTAGTGGAGAGGAGGGGAGCTGCCAATCTTTCAGTCTGGGGATGGAGTGGGGGGAATGGAAGGAAGGGAAAGGGGCAGTCCAAGGACTAGGTGTTAAAAAGAGAGGTAAAAAAATCAGGAAGACAGTTGGGAAACTTGGCATAAGGTCTGGAAATAACCATAAATGTCACTGACTTGGACTGAACCTCTGAACACCCTGCTTTTTGGCTGTGTTTTTCTTATTTCTGTTTCCTACATTATGGGGCTTGACAGTAGACTAATTAAGTTCTTTTGACTCTATCATGACTCTGTCTGGTGCCCACCCTTGAGGCAACCAGGGAAGACAGAGTAGATTCTCTTAGTCCCAAGGAGGGGTAGAAAGAAGTTGTGTATATGTGTGTGTGTGAAGTGGGGGGGCAATGACAATATCTGCTTAGGGTCTCCTTCCCTCAAACCTTGAAGATGGTGGTCTAGGGGACTACCACTGTCACTAGGCCATCACTCAGTAAATGACAAGTCTAGGAACTCAGTGTCAAACACAGGATCATGGCTCCAATTTTGTGTATAATTATATAATTCCAAACAAAATTCATAATTTCCATGTGACCTTGGACAAGTCCCTTCCCTTCCTCCAAGCCTCAGTTTCTTCATTTGCAAAATGAAAATCTTGGATCTAGTGGTCTCTAGAGTTCTTTTCAGCACTAATTCCTCTGATCTCCTCTAGCTCCACTCCTAAAAAAAGAATAGCCTGCTCTTCATTTCTCTCCCTACTAACTGATGTCACTTCTCATCAAATCTCCAGGTGATCCTTTTAAGCCCCCTTCTTCATTCTTATGCCCCAACAGCCTTGTGAGTATTGTCTTATCTCAAAACTTTTCAGTTCCATCCCTCATTTCTGTTTCTGTTGCTACCACTGTATCCAGACCCTCATCACCTTTCTCAAGTACAGACTCATATCTTGTCTTATTCATCTCTCTTGAAGGACTCATCCAGCACATGTGTTGAATGAATGAACAAATGAATGAATTACAGTAAAAAGCATGCCTCCCTTACCACCATTCCAAGGAGGAATGGGGAGTGAATGGGTAAATGGGGCCATGTTTACTTAAGGAGGGGGCATCTATAATGACTGTCAGTGATCTCTGGGCCCAGAATATGTAAATTGCCAGGCTCAGAGCCTGCAAAGGCAAGAGGCTACTATAACACAGTCTCCTCCTCTCTCCCACCCTCCTCTTAGGCACCATGTCCTCCCCTCCCCTGCCCCTTGCCACCTGTTCCCTTGGCTTCCTACCTTTTGCTCCTGCAGCTGGGCATTGGCTACCTTAACTTCAGCTGCTGGGGGCCCCTGTCCTGCCTGTAGTTCCTCCATGTCATCCAGCCAGGTCTGGAGAGCAGAAGGGGGCTCAGGGGGTTCAGTAGGAGGGAGGGCTGCCCACTGGGGTGCCTAGAGAAAGAGCCAGGAACAGCTGCCTAAACCCCAAATGTCACAAACGATACTAATGCCCTCCCTGCTTATACCACTTCCCTCCCACAAATTCCTTGGGACCAGTGCTCACCGGGGCAAGTGGTCCCGCACTCTCACTCAGCATGGTCACTGTTCTGGTGACTGTGGGCTGTCTGCCCCCTGGGTATCGTGTTACCTCCACGATTTCTGTCACCACTGTTTCTGTGACCTCTGTCACTTCTGTCACCTCCCGTGTACTATGGGCTCTCCAGGCCCATGAGCTCCCTGGTGAGAGGGGGGCTGCAGGAGGCGGTGGGGCTGAGGGGTGACAGAGGCCAGTCCCAGGTCCAGGACCTGGCTCTCCCCCACTGCTGTCCCCTTGACCTTTCAGAAACTCTTCTGAGCTGTGGCCCTTCTCCCCCAGGCAGCTGGGTCTGGATGCTGGGTTACCCATGGCAGTCTTAAGTGGGGTATAGGATCCAGCCTAGGACAAACAGCAAAATGAATGCTAAGCCATGAGACTGAGACCTGGGGTGGGAGGACACCAGCATGCCACTGGCATCTCTCACCTGTTTATTTACCCGTGTGGTGGAGCAGGAAGGGCAGTAGCACAGGTCAGACACCCAAGAGCACCCAAAGTGAAGACATGGAAAGCATGCTGTGTCTGAAGCATCATTCCTGACCACATCTAAATATACCCTGACAGGACATGATGTAGATAAACATCTTCCCTCCCTTTGTCCCACCCTAGGGTGGTTAGGACACTTCTCAGTTCCCAATCCCTGCTGGAGAAGGTACAGAGGGGCACACTGGGCACCTGCAGAGGAAGTAGCAAGGCTGGTTACCCTTGATTCACGCTATTTCTCCAGCACTCTCCCTTCTTCCATCTCTCTCTCTCTCTCTCTCTCTCTCAGATCCCCATTCCTCCATGGCCCCTTTCCTCTAGAACCTGCATAGGTTCCCTTTCCCCTAGAGCTCCTTCCCACAGGCTCCTTTCCCATCCCACCCCATCTCATCCATCAAATCCCACCCCAGATTTTCTGCACTGACTCCCTTTCCCCCAGCTCCCAGGCAGAGAGGCCCCAGAGGACCCGAGGACATACCAGAAGACTTCAAAAAGGAGGCGTCTCAGGACAGGGCAGTACTCTCTGTCACTCGAAGAGCCCTTGAGACCCAGAGCCCAGTCCCTTTTTTCTACCTCCCACTCAGCAGAGCTGACAGGTGGCCACGTGGGCAAACAGGCTGACTGACCGTTAGCAGGTGGGTATATGGAGGAGCGTTGGTTCTTTCCAGACCCTCCTGATGGGGCCACCGGGTGGTGGAGCCAAGCCAAAGGGCCCAGGGCTAGGCTGGGGGAAGCCAGAGCTTGGAACCTGGGGCCCCACTGCTCCTGGGCCCCTGGAGCCACCCTTGCCCTGGCCGGCCTGCCTGCCCAAAGGGGACTTCCTACTCCTTGCTCAGCCTTGTCTGGCTTCCCTCCTCAACCTCAAAGCCCCCATAGCCCACAGCTCTCTGTTCTCCCACCAGCTTTCCAGCCCACGATCAGTCTGTCCATCCAGCTATCTTGGCTCAGTGTTTCCTAAGGTGCAGCCCGCCAGATGGAGCCCCGCCCCTCGCATCCCCTCCTCCCCTGACCCCTTCCCCAACCCTGACCCCCCCTCCCACCCCCAGCCCAGCACACAGTACACAACGGGCCAGCCCCTTAACTCTTTCCCAACGCCAGCCAGCCCGTTTCCTGGGAAACCCGCCAAGGGGCCTCAGCCTCGCAGGCCGGCAGGGCAAAGAAGGGAGGGGAGGGGGATGCCAGCCAGTTGGGGGATGTGGGGGAGGGGGAGAGTAGCCAGGAAGGAGAGAAGTGGGGAGGTCTAGTATAGGCAAGCACAGTAGCTTCTCCAGTAAATCACTGAGGGTCTATTTACTCTTCTACTATAGGGTCCCAAAGGGACAAGATGGGCAGGCTAGAGTGGCATGGGGTGACCCTAGTTATGGACAGGAGAGGAAATAGCCCAGAAGTGAGAGAAGAAGCAAAAAGGTGGGGGTTGGGGAGGAGGAGCTAAAGAACCTCACCAGGGGACAGTCTGGGGTGGGGGTGGGGGACATGAAGGATCACAGGCTCAGAGATTTAGAGCTAGAGGCCAGAGTTGGAGGGAGCTGCTTGGGGGTAGGGCCTGCAAGGGCTCCTGGTGAGGCGTGTTGTGTGTATGCTCGTAGGGGTCCTCCCAAGACTCACGAGAGGCTGGGGTAGCTGCTGTTCCAACACTTCCAGCCCACAGCGCAGTGACGAGACCTGGGCTCTCACGTCCAGGTACCAGGCTTGCCATTCGCTTTGAGTCCAGGACCTGCGTGGGCCAGGACAGAGGGGCAGAGAGAGTGAGACAATCATATGTAGACAGTATCCACAGTCCTCATCCTTTCTCCTCTCCTCCCAGACACAGGTTCCGGTAGCATTACCTGTCTGACGATGGCAATGGGGAGCTGGACCCAGAGCTCTGGGTCTCCATGTGAGGAGACATCTGACAAAGAAGCAAGAGTATGACAAAAGGTCAGCCAGTGGCCTCCACCTCTGCCTGGTGGAGCCTCCCAGGGGCCCCTACTTAGACCCCACCCTCTCTGGCTTCTCAGTAGCACTGGTCACTGATGATGAGCCCTTCTGGCTAATCACCCTCTCCCATTCTAGCCCTCCATGAATGATCTTGGCTCTCCTCTGACCTCTCTAACCACCCCTGTTTTCTTCACTAGTCTCCTTCTGATCCCTTTCCATCAGTTTATCCTTGGTCCTCTTCTCTCTCCACCCCTTGGTGATTAAGGCTCCTCCATGGGCTCCCTGAGTGGGATGGTTGCCATTTAATTCAATAAACATTTGGAAAACACTTGTAAAGAGGAGAGTTCCCTTAGGTGATGAGAACCATGTAGAGTTAAGATACAACCCCTGTACTTACAAAGTTCCTATTCCATTAGGTGGAATGGGACACATACAAAGAGAATTCAGTGGTTAGCACAGGTCTAGTACATAATAAGCCCTTAATAAATGCTTCTTGACTGATGACCAATAAAAATAACGCGTGATAAATGCACCAAGAAGATGTAAAGTGCTCCGGAAAGGGAGAAGAAATGTCCTGGAAGGCTTCCTGGAGGAGGTGATATTCAAGTTGGATTTTAAAGGATGGGTAGGGATCCAATATGAGAAGAGGAAAGAGGAAAGCACAAACCCAGGAAGAAGCAATAAGTGATGAGATAAAGCCCAGAAAACATTAAGTATGTTCAGGAGACAGAGAAGAGCAGTATAAGATTGGAAAAGCTGGGTAGTGCCATCTTGTGGAGAGCCTTGAATGCCAAGAAAAGAAGTTTGAACTTTCCTCAAGACACACTAGGTCATTAAAGGGTTTTAAGTAAAGGGAATGATGTGACAACATCTATATAAGAGGTAGGATTACCTTGGTAGCAGTACAGACTTTGAATTAGAACAGGGAATTGAAGGTAGGAAGTTCCATTAGGAGGCTACCATAAGAGTCCAGATAGGTGGTATCAAGGACCCCCACAAAGGTGGTAGTCATGGACAGGTTGTGTTTGAGTTACATTTAAGGAAAGGAAGCTCTTGGGGAATTGGAGGCTGACCTGTTTAGGTGGTAATGTTCAGGGATGGGGAAGTTGAGAGGCATGTTTAGATATGGTATCAGGAAAAAAAAAACAACTTCCTAACAATTAGGACTAATGTGGAATACGTTGCCTCTGGGGGTCTTCAAGAAAAAGGGATCAACTTGTTGGGGTTGTCTTGTTCAGATATAGGTTACATTAGATGGTCCCTGAGGTCCTTTCCATCTCTGTGAGTCTATGGTTATTATTTTTGAGACAATGGGAGCCCTATCCAGGATATTCTCCCTCCCATCTTTTCTCTGAGTTATTTCAGGGTTCATATAGTTATGTGGCAGAGTCCCAAACCCCTCAGAGCTCTCAGGAGTGTTCCTGATTGACTGACAGCAAGTAAGGGCTTGAAGGATAGTAAATGGGCTTTGAACACTATTCTTCTCTGGAGCCAAGAAGGAGTGGTTGCTGCAGGCTGAGGCAGAGCTAGCCCCCTCTCCCCAGGCCTGGATATCTTCCCCAACTAATTGTAAGGGTTGCTTCATGTGGCATTAGAGGGTTTTCTTTTTTATCTGTGTCATATAACTTCACCTAGTACATTATTATGGAACTTGCCTATTCTCTTGTAGAATGGGCAATGCCAGGATAGCCTGGTAAGACCCCACTCCATCCCCTTGGTCATAAATGCCAGAAGTTTATGGTCTAAAGCAGAGGTGTCAGACATGTGGCCCTCAGCCTGCACTAGCCCTACAACCCTCCTGGGTGTGACCTGAACCAGATTCAAATTATTTGGGAAATATTTAACAAAATAAATTAATAAAAAAGAAATATATAAACATGTCTGGTTTTCTAAGATAATTTGTGCCCCACAGGGATTCTTATGTTTAGTGACCCCTGTTTCTATGTTTGTGTTTGATACTACTGGTCAAGAGTGCTAGAGATGGGGAGAGAAAGGGAAGAAGGGATGTATATCAGACCTGGGTGTCCAGTCATTATAGGAACAGCAGAAGGAGAGAAGTAATCTGCTGGGCTTGGGTCCAGAAGATTTCTGAGCTCAGGAGGCCAAGCAGGCTCAAGGACCTCATAGGTCAGCTTAGTATCTTCCCCAGGTTCATGCTCTGGGTTGAATTTGTTGTTGCTGTTTGTTTCAAAGAGGACTATGACATCCAGGAAGGTGATACCATGGCTTGCAAGTGAATTGAATTTAAGCGAGGGAGGGCTGTGCAAAGTCACCAGCCTCACTTTCTCCTCCAGAGCCATCTGGATCCAGTGGCAAGATGTATACATCAGGACAACTGGAGATGGTCCTGCAGGTTAAGTTTGAACGACTAAGGAAAATATAAACATTCACAAAAATGAAAGAATTGGGGCCAAAGGTAAAGAAGCAGCTGAGATCCTTGGACAGTAAGTTGAGGTTGAGCCAATTATAAGACTGAATTAGTAAGGGACAACACAGTCAGGGACACCAGAAGAATCTTGCCATGGGGCAGTATTCTTTCTATCACCTTCAGGAACTGGCATTTCTAAGGATGAGGCACAACAGGGAAAAGGGGACCAGGAGGCAAGATCTACTGGGCAATAACAGAAACTTTCAAAGAGTGAACCCAAAATAGGTACTTCAAAGTTTTATGTCCATTAAGAACACAGAGAATAAAGGACAAAACTAGTATAAGGATCATGAATCAAAGAATTAAAATCTAGACTATACAGAAAGGGTAGGTAAATAATGAAGAGAATGAGAGAAAATGTTTTTTATTTTTTTGACAAAAGGGTGAAGAAAGTGAAAAATTTAAAACTAAAAACCAAAACAAGTTGAAGGAGCAGACAGAGTATTCTTCTATTAGACTACTTTTTACTACTACTATATTCTATTGGATTGGGGCAGCTAGGTGGTTCAGTGGATAGAGCACCAGTGCAGGAGTCAGGAGGACCTGAGTTCAAATCTCACCTCAGACACTTGACACTCACTAGCTGTGTGACCTTGGGCAAGTCACTTAACCCCAACTGCCTCTTCCTGGGTCATCTCCAGTCACTGGATTCAGATGACTCTGGAGGAGAAGTGAGGCTGATGATCTACACAGCCCTCCCTCATTCAAAACCAAGTCAAGTGCAAGTCATATCATCATTTCTCTGATGGCATGGGCTTCTTTGGCAATGAAGGACAAACACACACCATGTCAATGCTCAAGAGAAGTTAAAGATGAGAACTGATTAAAAATCTACTGTATTTGGCAGTGAAGGAAAGAGTCATTGGTGACCTTGGAGAGGGCAGTTTCAGCAGATTAACAGGGGTTAAAGAGAGAGTGAGTGATGGGGAAGTCAAGGTGTCGGGTGTAGTTTGAAGTTTTGTCATGAAGGCAAGAAGAGAGCTAGACTCAAAGGGTAGAGGGGAGACTTTTCGACTGAGGAGACTTGAGCATGTTAGCGGGCAGATGGAAAAGAGCCAATAGAGGGAGAGACTGAAAATACATAAGGCAGAGGGTTTGACTGTTAGAGCAAGGTTCTATGAAGGAAGCAGGAGGCAATGGGACCAAGAACATAGATATAGCTAATAATTGTGGTTAGTTTTTGTGCAGCACCATTTTATAGATGAGAATGCTGAATCAAGCAGGGCCATACAACTGGTAAATGTCTGAGACTGGACCTGAACTCAAGTCTTCATGATTCTGGGTCCAATACTCTATCCACTAGCTCCATCTGCCTTGGATGTGAATTGGCCAGGAGTAAAGGATACCTCTCCTTCTGTATTGGGAAGGAAGGGGGATGGGATAAGGGGGATGGTACTAAGAAGCCTAGTCCCAGTCTCTTCCATGGGGTCTAGGCCTACATTGTAGGCTCCACTCCTCCTTTTGGGGTCTCACCAGCGTCTCCAGCTCAACGTATATCAAAATAAATTCATGCCTTCCCCATCCCGCCCCCACTCAAATCAGTATTTCCTCCTGACTTCTCTTTCTCTGCTAATGTCATTGCCAGGCTCTCTCTCAACCAGACTTTAAATCTCAGGATTGTCTTTAGCTTATCTTTCTCCTTTCCCTCCACGTGCCACATCCTGTCAATTCCACCCTGATATCTCTGACATGTATTCTCCTCTCACTGTTTTGGATGCCACTGCCCAAGTCCCCTAAGGGGCAGGATCATGATATCCTAGAGCTAGAACTTCAAGGGACCTTGGAAGCCACTGAGTCTAGCCTTTTTGTTGTACATGGATCAATCAATCAAGAAGCATTTTTAAGCACCTACTATGAACCAGGTACTGTGCTAAACATCAGAGATACAAAGAAAGGCAAAAAGAACCCCTCTCTCCAAGGAACTTATTCTCTATTTGGAGGGAGACAAGATTTAAATAAATTTGTACATACAAGATACAAGGTAGAAGGAGGGGGATCTTAGAGAGGAAGGAGAATTCAGACAAAGATACTAAGGTCTAGGGAAGTTGAGTGATCTGTTTCGTTTTTGTCTTTGTATCTCCAGCTCCTGGTACATTGCTTTATACATAATAATTGGTATTTAGCATTGATCAGGGTTATGCACAAGATATGTGCCAGAGATGGGTTTTGAACAAGACAGAGTCAGTGCCCTTTCCACCATACCATATAAATCCTTGTTCAAAGAAACATTTAGTAGTTCCAAAGAAGATCAAATTCAGATGCCTGATGATGGCATCCAAAGCCCTCTGTGATCTGGTGCTAACCTGACTATCCAGTCTTATCTCTCATTCTTCATATATTCTAGTACTCACATTTACAAAGCTGTGCCCACGTAATGTCAAGAGCTAGTCAGTACTCTATATTCAGCCTGATTGGTCTGTTCACTGCCCCCTTAATCACTTTGAACAGTATTACCTCCAGGTGTTTGTTCTGAGAGCCCTCCCTTCCTGAATGCTGGCTTCTCCATCCTCTTGTGTGAAAATCCTCCTTATTCTTCAAGGCTTAAGTCAAGTTCTCCTACCTTCCTGAAGATACTGTACCTGACCTCCCCAATCCATGGGGATCTTTCCTTCCTATGGACTCCTTTCTATGGAACTTCCTGTCTGTTTCTTTTACTGGGCATTTGGCACAGCCAGTGAACTCCACCAGAGGAAGAAACACTTCTCTTGCAGGAAAGATTTGCTACAAATAGATGTTAACTAGTTAACCAGAATGGGGCCTTCACCCCTGTGTGGCCAATCTTTAACTCCCATTTCTTCGATTTTCTATCACATTCTCCAATGCATCTGTCTCAAACATTCTCTCCTCAAACCATGTACTATGTACTACACTACAGCCCAGACCCCCCCACAACCACAGACATACTCCTGGGGTGCATTTTCTGTATAAGACACTAGGGGGTAGCCCAAAGCTACCAACCTCGGTCTTTTCTAGTTACTTGATGCTGGTGTTGCCTGCAGGACTTTATCTGAGGCTTTCATTGGGGAGTCAATCAGTAAATATTTACGAAGCCTCTACTGTGTGCCAGGTGCTGTGCTAAGCACTGGGAATATAAAAAGAGGCAAGAGACAATCCAATCCCTGCCCTCAAGAACCTTGCAATCTAATGAGGGAGACAGCATACAAACAAATATATACATATTCATATACACATACATATATATGGAGAGAGAGAGAGAGAGAGAGAGAGAGAGAGAGAGAGAGAGAATGAATAGGATAAATAAAGAATTTAGCCTTGGAGAGCACGCTTCCTCTTTCAGCCTCATTTGTAATAATATTAACAACCATTTATATAGCCTTTGAGGTCTGCAAAGCATTTTGTGTGTGTTATCTCATTAGATCCTCACAGCTCTGTGAAGTAGGTAGGTACTATTTTTGTCCTTATTTTACAGTTGAGGAAACTGAGACAGATTTTTTTAATTGACTTGCCCAGGATCCCACAGTGAGCAGATATCTGAGGGAGGATTTGAACTCGTTTTCCCTTTATCCACAGTGCCACCTAGCTGCCAACCCTGCTCCCCAACCCTACCCAGCTCTACAAGTGATAGAATGGAAAAAGCATTGGATTCAGAATCAGAAGATCTGGGTTTGAATGCTAGTTCTGCTACCAATCATCTACATAATCCTGGACAAATTACTCGAACACTCTGGACCTCAGTGTAAAACGAGGGGGCTGAACCTGATATCCTCTAAGATCCATCCCAGCTTTAAGTCTGTGATCCTCCAAGTAGCTTCTTCCTGCTCTGCCTGTCTGTCTTTACCTACCAGCCCTTTCTTTTCTATTACCAGCAGCTGCTGCAGATGTTCGTATGAAAAAGAGAACGCTTGTCTTACATTCATCTCCAATTAACTGTGAAATTTGGTCAAATGTATCTCTGTGCCACTTCTTACATCTGACCCCTTCTCTCCACTCATGCGACCACTCCCCTCACTCAGACCCTCTTGCCTGAGCTATTGTAGTACACTATCATTTGGTATTGATGCATCTAACTTCTCCTTTCTCCTAATACATCTTCCACCCAACTTCCAAATTTATATTCCTTAAGCACAAATTGGATTCTATCACTCCTATGCTCAAGAAACTTCAATGACTTACTGTTGCCTCCAGGAGAACACATAAATTTCTTTGTTTGGCATCTAAAATCCTTCAGAGTCTTGTTCTAAGCCATTACAGCCTATCTTCTCAGACTAACGTCCCTTTGGTGCACTCCCTTCTAGTCAGATTGGTTTATTTTCATCCGCCATAGCCTGACAGTTCAATCTTCTCTTTCTCTGCCTTTGTACCAGTTGTTCCAAGAGGCTAGAATGGCCTCCCTCCTCATCTCTCCCTTTTAGAGTCTCTAGCTTCAGGCAAGGCTCAGCTCAAGTGGAGCCAACACCACCACATTGTGTGTGGTCCTTCCTGGATGCTCCAATTGTCAGCCAACCCCTCCCCCTGCCAAGTTCTTTAGATTTACTTTGTATGTACTTATCTGTGTTCATCCTGCATCCTTCCTCTTTCTTAAGTCCAGAGGTTATTTTCTTTTTTTGTCCTTTATGCCTAACATAGTACTATACCTGGTAGTAGTAGCAATAGCTGTAGCAGTAGCAATAGTAGGAAAAAAATATACAGAAGTAACAATAACAAAAATATATATAATGATATTAGTATATAGTTGTAGTTCCTCATAATATAGAATACTAGTTATAATTAGTATATATAGTATATATCATAATAGTGTGTATATTTTATGTATTTAAAGAGACAAACAGATCCAGATCCAGAAACAGAGACAGAGAGAGAGGGGGGGGGGGAGAAAGAAGTTATTCCATTAGATTTAGAAATAACTGTGAAGATTGAGGGATATCTAGGTGGTACACTGGGTACAGGGCCAGGCCTAGAGTGAGGAAGATTCCTCTTCTTAGTTCAAATCTGGCCTCAGACACTTACTAACCACGTGAACCTGGGCAAGCCACTTAACCCTGTTTGCCTCAGCTTCCCATCTATGAGATGGGTTGGAGAAGAAAATGGCAAACCACTCTAGTATCTTTACCAAGAAAACTCCAAATAGGGTCACAAACATTCAGACATGACTGGAACAAGTAAAGATTGAAGGTGAAGAGTGTCTTGTATTGGACAATGGATCGATGGAGTTGTCCCGTCCCATAGGTCATGTGAGTCCAAAGCTAGGATGATACTCTCAGAAGGAGTGAAATCAATCTTCAATATGCAGACAGATGGTTGGACCCTATCAGATGAAAGGGAAAAGGAGGATCTCTAACTTCTACTAGAGAGTGTGGCAAACATTAGTGTTCATGGTTTTTGTCATGCTGACTAGTTCACTGTGCCTCAGTTGTCCTCAGATAACTGGAGACAAGAACAATTCCACAATGAGGGGCTATGAGAAGTGATCCAGGACAAGAAGTAAGGGAGAGATAAGGGACAAGTAAGAGACCCACAGGGACTCATTTCCCTAAAAGATACAGTATTATTGAGGGAAGGACAGAAACTGGAGTTGTACAGTGGAGTGTGGGACTGAATTATTACCAATCCTACATGATTTCAGGAGCTACCCTGAATATTCACTCTCTCTCTCTCTCTCTCTCTCTCTCTCTCCCTCCCTCCCTCTCTCTCTCTCTCTCCCTCCCTCTCTCTCCATATATATAGATATAGATGTAAATATAGATAGCTGGTACTATCCAATGCATTGTGCTCTATTCCTATGACAACATGATCACTCTGGGAACAAGCTCCGAAGAGGATGCCTGAGCTGGTAAGAAAGAGCCTACAGCCCAAGATGTCAACAGATGTCCATAAGATGTAGAAAACATTATTCAAAGCAAAGCATTATCAACTTGTGTTGCATACTTGGAGAATGTTAAGTGCCCACAAGCCTTGGGAGGTTATGTTTATGGACTGTTGATTACCTGGAAGGAGATAGGAAAAACAGAAGCAGAAGCATCTATGACTAACCATTTCATGCAAGATGCATAGCACTAGATGGTATGGTATAGTAGACAGAGAGCTGGCCTCACATCCAAGCCAATCTGGGTTCAAGTCCTGCCTCTTGCTATGGGGACCTTTAGCAAGTCATTGAACTTCTCATTGCTCTGGGAAGCTCTTTATGATTTTAAGCTGCAGAGCTATAAGTTACACCTATACTGGTAGATGGAATTTCTTCCTCTTGGAGTTCCCCATATCAATGAAATTACAGGTCCTATCTCTATCCCGTGCACAAGCCTAGCCAATCAGGAACCAGGAAATCTTTACAGTTGTTTAAGGGGTTAAAGGAGAAGTGTTTTTTCTAAATATGACTATGTCATTCCCTTGCCAAAAATCCACCCTGACAATCTATTTAAGGAGATATTGCCTTGGCAGAAACGGAGATGTTTAGAACTGCATTTTCATCCATGCCCTATGGCCTGAGTAAAAGTGCAGAGGAGACAACCTGGGGCATTTCTAGGGCATGTAAAGAATGCACCTGCAAGAATGATCACTGGGGGCTATCAGAGGAGAATGCTGTCATACGTTATCAGATACGACCACCATGCTGAATATTTTGCTTAGCTGTTTTTCTTGTTGAAGAGGGAGGGGATGTCATTCCCAAAAATAACAGATATAAAAAGACATGAATAACATTTACTATCATTATTAGTCAGTCAATATGCATTTATTGAACAGCGACTATTCATGAGGCACTGTGCTAAGTTCTGAGGACACAAAGAAAAGCCAAAAACAAAACGAAAACATCCCCTGTTCTCAAAAGGCTCACACCATAATGGCAGAGCTAACATGTGAATGACATTGTTCAAGCAAAATACATACAGGATAAATAGCAGATACTCAAGGGGGAAGACACTAACACTGGGGGAGATTTGAAAAATGTGTCTTGTAGAAGGGGACGTCATACCTGGAACTTGAAGGCAGCCAGGGAAGTCAGGCAATGGAGATGAGGAGGGAGAACATTCCAGGAATGAAGGACAGCCAGTGTTCAGAGTCTAGGGAGGGAGTATTTTGTGCGAAGAGCAGTGATAGAGTGATTACTGGGAATGAGGGAGGAGGGGGTGGAAGGTGTAAGAAGACTGGGAGGAAGAGCTTTGAATACCAAACAGAATGCCACAGGAGTTTATCGACTAGGGAGATAATATGGTCAGACTTGTGCTTTAGGAAGATCACCTTGACAGCAGAGGAGGATAAACGAGTAGAGAGACTTGCAGCTGGGAGACCAACTAAGAGGTGATTGCAAAAACCAAGGTGTAAGATTAGGAGGGCCTGCACTGGATGGTGACCACGTCAGAGTCGGGGGAGCAAGTGTGAGAGATGCTATGGAGGTAAAATCAGCAAGACTTGGTAAGAGATTGGATATAGAGGTGAGAAAAAGAGGGAGTGAGGAGTCAAGGATAAGCCAGGGTGACTGGGAGGATGATGAGAAAGTTCTAAAGAGAGATAAGGGAAGATTTGAGCTTCGTTTGTGTTGAATTATCTTTGTAACATCTTTTGCAAATGTTCCTTTCTCTCCTCTGACACTGCCACCACCCTGGTGTAGGAAAATTGCAATGGCTTCAGTCATTCTCCCTGCCTCCCATCTCTGCCCACTCCACTCCATCCTCCACCCAGTTGTCAAAGTGATCTTCCTACACACCTGACCACGTCAAGCTTCCTACTCGATAATCTCCATTGGCTCCCTATAACTTTCAGAATTAAAGATAAAATGCTCTGACATTCAAAGCCCTTCATAACCTGGATTCTCCCACCTTTCCAGGCTTCTTACACCTCCCACTCCCTGTCTTACTCAGCAATCCAGTGGTACTGGTCTCCCTGCTGTTCCTTGTGTAAGATTCTCCTACTCTGGGCAAGTTCAGTGACTCTCTCCGCCATGCCTAAAATGCTCTCTTCTTCCTCATCTCCATCTCATTGCTTTCCTGGCTTCCTTCAAGTCCCAGCTAAAATGCTACCTTCTACAAGAAGCCTTTTTTGAGTCTTCTTAATGCTAGTGCCTTTCCTCTCAGATTATTTCTAATTTATGCGGTAGATAGCTTATTTGTACAAAATTATTTACCTTTTGTCTCCCCAGTTAAACTGTTAATTTCTTGAGAACAAGAATTATCCTTTGTCTTTCTTTGTATCCCTAGCACTTAGCACAGTGCCTGGCATGTAGTAAACACTTAATAAATATTCATTGACAGACCAACTGGCTTCTAGTTTGAGACACATAGAAGTTGGAAAACCTCAGGAGAGAGGTTAGGGCTGGATAAGTAGATTTGATGATTACCAGCTTAGAAATGACAGCTGAATCCATGGGAGATGATGAGATTACCAAGAGAAATAGTACAAGGTAGAAGAGAAGAGCCCTGGGGGATTCCCATCATTAGAGAGTAGCCTGGATGAAGATCTAGAAAAAGAGACTGAAAAGACTAGGCAGATAAGTAGGAGGAAAACTAAGAGAGAGGAGAGTTCTAGAAACCTGGAGAGAAAAGAGGGTCAAGGAGAAAGAGAAGGACCGTGACAACACCAAAGGCAGCAGAGAGGTCAGGAAGGATGAGGATTGAGAAAAGGTCATTGGATATGGCAATTAAGAGATAATTGGTAACTTTGGGGAGAGCTCTTTCATTTGAATGATTATTATTTTACACAATGAAGGCATAGGTCTTACTCATACTTCATATCCATTCCTGCTGGGGTTTGAGCAAGAACTATGTTTGCTTGTTAATTTATGCTTTGGGGCTTCAGAAGATGGAGAAGATATGAAGACTCACATCTAGTAAAACACTAGCTGAGGGATGAGCTGAAGGAGCCCCACCACTTCCCTATGCCTAGACCAAGAATTTAGGAATGGCCCTAGACTGGAAGCTCTGAGAACCAAGAGGAAGAATCATGCTTGACTTCACAGTTAAACTCTTCAGCAAGGTGCTAGAGTCCTGCTCATTAATTTTGGACATGGAGTGCCAGTTCTGGAGTCAGAAAGACTCAGTCAGAAAGCCCTGAGTTCAAATCCAGACTTAGTCACTTACTAGCTGTGTGAGCTTGGGCAAGTCACTTCACCTTTGTTGGCCTCAGTTTCCTCTACTGCAAAATGGGGACACGAATAGCACCTACCTCCCAGGCTTGTTGTGACAATCAAATGAGATAATAAGTGTAAAGTGCTTAGTACAGCCTGCCACAAAGTAAGTACTATATAAATGTTAGCTATTATGAATCTCAGTGTGTAGGGAACCCATATGACAATGAAGAAAAATTTTATAACAAGAATATGAAAGGATTTGACAATTTGACAGCCTACAAAATAGCTCCAGATAGTTGTTGAAACCTTACAAGGACGATGCATCAAAACCACTTTTCTCAGTCCCAAAGCAATCTCTGTTCAAACAAAGAGGAGGGCTGGACCTAGAGGGAGCCCCTGTACAGCCTAATATGCCAAGTATGGAGGCCCCTAGGAGACAGAGGACATCCATAGAACCAAGAAACTGTGGTAGTTATGCTGGCCTATCCATAGACTGTGAATTGGAACTGTAGGGGTTAAAAGATGGTCAATGTAGGACACCTGCAAGCTCAAGGGGCCATAGTTGAAGTGCCAGATCCATTCCTCCAGTTACCAAGCCTACTGATGCTTCAGGACAAATGAGAGAAATGGTTATTTCCAAAGCCAGACAAATCACATTGATACAGTATATGTAATGTGCTTTCTATGTAACCACAACATATGCTTTATGTTGAAGATGAGACATGTTTTTCTATGTTATGTACTGTTGTGGTGATGGTATTATATTTCATCAATATGTCTGTGCTACTGGAGTGTTTGCTAGTATACTGTTATGCATGTACACATGCTGTGTTTCTGCATGGGATCTATATTTAGCTACTATATGTAATTCTGTTGTATGTCATGCATTTAATGAGATTTGAATTCTAGTGTCATGCTCTTGTATCCATGTATACTCACAACCACGCTATATATGTGATTGTGTTCATTGTAGTGTATTCTGCCTATTGCAGCTATTGTGGGTAATGGTGTGTGATTCTGATCTGAACGTCGTATTTAACACAGGCATACGCAGTGGGTTATGGTTATCACTGACTAATGATGTTAACTGTGTGTTACACTGATTTCTATTTAGCACAGTGTATGTTCACAGACGTCTTTGAGTACCCTGTATGATTTGCGGGGGCTGCAACTTCACTGAGGGGAGAATGCAGAGTAGACAGAACTATGGAAAGACTTCTACTGGCTACATATACATAATAAAAGGAGGGGTTGGGAACAAAGGACTGAGGCAAGAAGCAGTACCTCAATGGCTCTACCCTTTCAGGGGAGAGAAAGGTTGTTCTTTATCTTTTCCCTCCCTTTTCATTTGCATGGGAGACCCCAAAAAGGTCATATGATTGAGAAAACTTGGGGTCTCAGGTACAGACAGCCTGATGATTTGTTGAAAGGGAAACCCCTGAAATGATTCTGAAGGGATGTAGTTTGGCAGTCAGATGTTAAGTGGGAGTCATAAGGACTTTATAACCTTTGTCAGATGGAGACTTGGAACAGAGAATTTGTCCTGCTCATCATAAGGGAAAAAATTTTAAAATATACTTAATGCCTGGGATACTATTTAGCTGGTTGCCTATTTTGTATTCTCAACGAACTAGTCTTTGGAAAGTGAAAATTCTCCTTCTGTATGGCAAAAGCTGAGCACAGCCCAGGCTCTGAGAACAGACAGATTTTTCCTATGGGGATGAAGGATTGGGGCGGGGGGGGGGGGGGGGGGGGGGGGGGTGGAGCCAAAGAAGTCTTTCCAGGCTTCTTTTAGACCAGTGGGTGGAGCCAGAAGCTGGAAGGAGAAAGAAGATTAAGAACCACAAGGGCAGCAGTGGTTCCCAAGAACAACACCTGGTGTTGAGCAATGTGGTGACATCACCAGAAGATACAGGACGCCCTGATGCATTGCAGGAGTGAGCAATATGCCCATACCCATGCCCTGATTAGATGTGCCCTCACTTGTGTGCCCCTCCAGACAAGCATCCTGGCCAATATGTTTCCTTTGCGTATATTCCCAAATTATATTCCATCTTACCATTGCTGGGATATGGATTGGTGGGAAAGTAAGAAATGTTCTATTGCTACAAATTTGGTGAGAAATGTTTCATTGCTACTTTCCTCATCATACTATTTCAATGAATGCCTTTGCTCTAAACTAATTGAGTCCTCTGGCTAATGGCAGCTCTTAAGTGAAGGTGTTGAGTAGATTCAGACCCCCAGAGTATCTTGAACCTGGGGCAGCTTTTCTAGAGGGCCAAAGAAACAAGTTAGAGGCATGCTCAGATGCTACAACTATGAACAGGGAAAAGGGTGAGCCCTAACACTAAATGGAGAAGGGAAAGGGGAAGGAAAACTGGCATCAAAAATTATCTTCAATTCTTCCCTTTCTCTCACCTCCTACAAACAATTAGTTGTTGAATGATATGAATTCTACCTGCAAAGCATTTCCTCTATGTTTCCCTTCTTTCACCCTCCTCTCTAATTACATTGCCACCATCCTAGCTCATCATCACTCTATTATAATATCCTCCTAATGGGTCTTTCCCTCTCCAATCCATTCTTCACAGTGTTATTTTCCTAATGTAGGTCTAATCAAGTCACTCACCGGCTCCAACATCTTCAATGGCTCCCCATTGTCTTATGGGATGAAATAGAAACTACTTATATCTGACACACAAGAACCTCCATAATCTTCTTCCAATCTACCTTTCTAGACCTATTTTATACCACTCCCTTTCATATACTTTACCTTTCAGTCAAACAAAATTAACCTTTTCATGAATGAGACCCTCTATCATCCACCTACATGCATTTGTATAAACTAGTTTATACATTGCCCAGGATCATAACCTATACCTGGAAAGGACTTGAATGCCCCATAGTCCTATTCTCCCATTTTAGGGATGAGGAAACTGAGACCCAGAGAGGTTAAGTTAGGGAGATCTGCCCAGGGTCACAGGCAGTAAGTATCACAGGTGGGATGTTTCTGGGTTCCCTGAATGCATTGTTCTTTCCATTCAAACTCGATGCCTAAAAGGATCTCCCTTCCCTTTATTCTCCTGTTGAGATCCTTTTCCTACTTCAAGACCCAGCTCAGACAGCCCCTCCTCCACATAATCATCTCCTGATTCCAACAACTGAAAGTGATTCTCGAATCTCTCTGTCTGCCTTGCCCTGCGAGCTTGTCACATTGCCCTCCTAAACGACAAAGAATGTGGTCTTTTCCTTCCATTTTTATATTTCCTTTCCCCTGGCACAGTGCCCAGCAAAAAGTAGGTGCTTGAAATATATTTATTGAATACAATAGGATTGAACAGAATAGAATTGCAAAGAACTAGCCAGCCCTATCCCAGTGACAGCTGACCTCTCTTTGTCAGAGACATCGCAGCTCCAGAAAGCAGAGAGAACCTGTGGCTTGACGTTCAAACATCAGCAGCTGCAAATGTTATTTTTGTTGAAAACGAAAGTTGGAAACTATAACATGGTAAAAATATTCCTTGGCTTGAGGAAGGTCAAGGGATGGGACTGATACTCAGAAAAACATACCTCTGAGAGGCGAGTCTCCTTTATAGCCATTTTTTCCCTGGAGAGAGATGAAAAGCGAGCTCTGTGGGGAGTCACTCTGGACAAACCGTTCCCCTTCTGTACGATCTGGAAAAGCCAGCAGCACCTAGCTGTGGGCAGCCCTAAACTGCTCGCATGAGCTGGGCCTCCAAGCTCTCTTCTCTTTAGGGAAATGTTTCTTTTTTTTTTCTAGTAGGTGTTTGTAAAAACTAGAAGCCTCTTCCTAGATACATATGTGCCTAATTCCTGAGTACACACAGGTCTTAGAGCAAGAAAGAGCCGTGTTTGATTTCTCCATCCAATACTTACTGACTGTATGACTTGGGGCAACTCATTCAGCCTCTCAGAGGTTCTGTTTTCTCATTTGCAAAATGGGGAAAATAGCTGTCACAACAGGGTTGTTGTGAGGGTCAAGTGAGACAATGCATGTCCAACGCTTTGCAAACCTTAGAGCCCTTTATAAATGTTGGCTGCCATTATTAGTAATTATGAATAGAGGGCCAGACTGAGAGTCCAGAAGACTTGGGTCCAAGTCCTTCTACCACTTACCATGCATGTGACTCAATCTTAATGTGCCCCCAAGCAATTCTCTTAAGAGTTAAATTCCCCACGGGTTGTCTATCTACATCAAGGTGGCTAGGCTTGGAATCAGGGGAGCTAGGTTCAAACCTCACCGAAGATGTTAACTAGCTGTGGGACCCAGGGTGAATTGCTTACCCTCTCTGAGCCTCAGTTTCCTTATCTGATACGTATACTGAGAAAATTTTATTTCATTGTCTTAGCCTTTTATATCTCTCCCATGGTCCCAGGCTCTTTCAAAGGGGTTCTAACAGAGAATATTCTAGGAATTTTCATCCAGAAAGAAACTGCTTTGCGAGGATGGCAGGGTTCATATTAATTCCCTTGGTCATGCAGCTGATAGAGCTCTGGGTCTAGAGTCAGGAAGACCTGAGTTCAAATGTGACCACAGATACTAGCTCTGTGACCTTGGGTAAGTCACTTAAACTCTGTCTACCTCAGTTTTCTCAATTTTATATATAAATTATATTTTATCAATTATATATATTCTCAATTATATATATACATATATATGTATATATATAAAATAAAATGTAAATATAAAATTAAAAAATAAATAAAATTTAAAAATATAATAATAGCATCTACCTCACAGGGTTATGAGTTACAAATAAGATAACTGTAAGGTATTTAACCCAATTGGTAGGCACTTCATAAATACTTGTTCACTTTTCCCACTCTGGGACAAGCAACATGATAAAAGAGTGAATATAGTCATAACTTAGGACCTTTTTGAAATTTTAGGGAAGAAATTGGGAGCTTACAGGTGTGGCAGGAGTAAGAGACAGTGGGGTTGGGTGGGGCTGAACTGACACACAAGGGAGAAGATGCCAGATCATGCCATGGTACTTCCACTACCTGCTGCCAGGAATCCTACATACCATCTGGACTGTGTGAGTTGGTGAGACTTTTGCTTGCCCACCCCTACTTTGTCGCTGAGGGATTCGGGGGGAGACCTTTGTAACACCTGGTATACCCTTGCTCCACTGCCTAAGGGCTGTGGAAATGGTTGGAGACTTCTCCCCTCCCCCACAAAGAATATGGGAAGAGAAAGTTCAGTGAAAGGCAAAGAGTTTGTATGTTTTACTTAAATTTAATATCCATTAAAACTGCAGTGGTCCCTGTCTTCTGTGTCTTGATCCACTGGGTGCAAGAGAAAAGAGATTGAGAGTGAACTACTCCAAGAGATGAAATTGGCACCAAGATGACTGTAGCAATTTCTATTTTTTAACACTTTCTGAATCAACTCTAGACAGTGAACTCAGGAAGGAGTAACTTCTGCAAACAAGTGGCAAATACTGCTTCGGAACTAAGAAAGTGAACATGAAAAGGGATTTGTCACCATTAATGGAAGGGGTTATATCAAAGCTCAGGCTTTGAGAGCCACCTGGTGGTCATAGCTAATGATGGTGATGAGGATAGTAATGATGATGATGATGATGATGATATGTATATGTATAGGGCACTTTAAGGAGGCATCCAGGTGGCTCAATGGATAGAGTGCTGGGCCTGGAGTTAGGAAGACCTGAGTTCAAATCTGCACTTGGATACTAGCTGTGTGACCCTTGGCAAGTCACTTAATCTCTGCTTGCCTTAATCCACTGGAGAAGGAAATGGAAAACCACTCCAGTATCTTTGCCAAGAAAACTTTATGGACAGTATGGCCCCCTGGGGCACGAAGAGTTGAACATTACTGAACGGAGCAACAACAGATGATGATGCTTAGTATATGTATGTAGTACTTTTAAAGTTTGTAAAGTGATTTACTGAATTTATTTTCATTTGATCCTCAAAAAGTCACTGAGATAGAGGTATTATCAATCCTATATTACAGATGAAGACAGCAAGGCACCTAAACATTAACTGACTTGCCCACAGTAAGACAGTGAAGAAACATTTATTAAAAGCTACTCATCTCAATTAAATTACTAAAGTATTATTTTATTGAGTTAGAAAAAACAATAACAAAGTTCATTTGAAAGAACAAAAGGCCATGAACTTGAAAGAAACCAGGAGAAAAAGATGTAAAGGAAGTAGATTCAGCAGAATCACACCTTAAACTACGCTATGAGGTAAGAGCATTGTTGAAGTGTAAACCCTATCATTTTGATTATGTTAAATTAAAATTTCTTGTATAAATAAAACCTATGTCATCAAGAATAGAAGGAATACAGAAAATTGAGAAAAAACTTTCGTAGACAATCTCTCAGATAGGATAGGATTGTATTAGAATATTTCTGTGGCATAGGAAATGATGAGCTGGTTGATTTAGAAAAACATGGAAAGACTTGGACTTATGAAGGAAAATGCTATCCACCTTCAGAGCAAATGATAGAAGAAAATAAACATAGTATGGGCTTACATATATATATGTATATACACATACATATGTGTGTATACGTGTGTATATGTAGAATTGTGTATGTACAATATAAGCCTATGTTTATAGATGTGTATATATATATATATATATATATATATATATGCGTGTGTGTGTGTGTGTGTGCGTGTGTGTGTGTGTGTGTGTGTGTGTGTGTGTGTGTGTGTGTAGAGATAGATATATATGCTTAATTGTAGCCTTCTTTAGGCTGGGGTGGGGAGGAAGGAGAGGAAAAATGATGTAAAAAGTACAGTAGAGAACAAAAGAAAACCAGCAAGGAAATAAAGAAAAGCTGGATAGCTTTGAAAATAATGTGTAGCATTTATTATCTAGTTTTTCTTGAAATGGAAATTTATTGTTTTATATTGAATCCTCTCTTACGGTCCGCAGTGTTCATGGTAATGTTTTTTTTTTCATTTTCTCCTTTTGTATTTAAGTTTAAAATTTTAAAATTTATTTTAAAAAAGAACTGAAGTAGGTAAAGAACAGAAAGAAAAAATTAACAAAAAGGAGTCTACTGTTTGCCAACTATTAAGCGTCCATGACAGGATTTGAACTCAGGATTTCCTGACTTCAAGTCCAGCACTGTCCACTGCATCACCTAGTTTCTGATAGTGTACACTGAGTTATTCCCATCCACTTGCTGGAGGTTTAGGGGTGCTGATGTGGCATGGTAAATGGAATGTATTTGAATCTAGCCTCAGATGACCTTTTCCTGCTTCAGTTTCCTTACCTGTAAAATAAGAATGATAAAAGTGCCTACCTCCCTCAGGGTTGTGGAGAGGATAAATATTAAAATCTTAAAGTGCTATATAAATACTAGCTCTCATTATAATAATTTTTAACTGATGTGATGGTTGCTTTCTTTCGTGTTTAAAGAAGGCAGTGCAAATTGAGCCAAAACTTAACATAAATATCACATCTGAAAAATGGGGATGATGAGAACACAGAATTCTTATAATATCCAAATGGAATTTTCTTCTGTAAAGCAGTTGCAAACTTTAAAATGCATTTTGAACTGTGATCCCCAGTGGAAGGAGTTTCCACAATGGGAATTCCACAGACAGAGGAAATCACAGGTCTGGACCAAAAAAAAAAATTTATTGGTGTTGGGCTACACCTACACAAAAGAGGAAGAGGCAGGTAACCAAGCTAATTAAGGAGTATCTTACTTTATGATTTGTGGTGTCATTGAGGGATGGCCTTCTCTAGGGGTGCCAACCACAACCCTGCCACACTTTAGTAGACATTCTTAAGAGACAGTTAAGGTGGGTTTCCTCTTTCAAGCAAGCAAGCAAGCTTTCATTACAATACTCTATACCTGACCACTTGTCAGTATATTGTATCAGGATTATTTCAGGTAGAGTTCTGACCTCATGGCATCTGACTTCCTTTCTAACTTTGAGCCTTGGCATCACCTTCCCTTCAGCCCTCCTAACTCCCCTCCAGAGGCCCCAGTGACAGAGGGAAACAGCCTAGAGGAAGGAAGGAATAACCTCAAGAAACGGATCTAAGAACATGCCCCCTGAGAATTCATGTAGCCCTAGACCAGCATCCCTCAGGTGGTGAAAATTAAAGAACTGACCTTAAAAGGAGGCATGCTGTTCTTTTGCACTCAGAATAGAACTTTGTTCTCTTGTAGCTGTGTGTGGGAAATATGTAAAGGCATAACCATTAGACTCTGGAAAACCGTTCTCCCAGAGGACTATGGGCAAAAAGGAGAGGCAGAGGGGAATTCCCAAAAATTTTAAAAAGGAGTCTCTGGGGTGGAATTTCCCATGCTGGCTCAAAGAAGGGTTAGAAGAGGTCCCATGACTAGAATTCTAAAAGGGAAAATGGCCTAAGAGAAATGGAAAGTTTACAAGAATGAAATTCTGAAGGCACAAGTACAATTGATTCCACTGAGGAAAAAAAGAGGAAATTGCTTAGAAACCAACATGCTTAGAAGCCAACTTAGATTTTGGAAAAGTCACGTACAGAAGATGGAAGCCAGGGCAGGTCACTAAATACCAAAGGGGATGGGGTCCTGTAACTGCACTATCAGGAGTGTTAAAGGTCAGAACAGGCAGAAACCGCTAATGAATGTGAAGAATTCCAACAGTTTTTTTAAAAGTTATGTGGGAGGCAGCTGGGAGATTAAAGAAAGGATGGGCTCTTCCAGAAATAGACGATAATGAGCATAAATGATGAACAGCCAGGATTGTTCAATTGTTCATTCTAAGCATCTCACCCCCACCCACACCCCCACACCACTTCACCAAGGAGAACAGGAAATACGGGACAAAAACAGTTAACAGCGAGGGGAAAGCTAAACTAAGGGAAGAGATGATAAGAAATGGTCCAACCTTACTTAGTAATCTCCAGTGGCTCCATATTGCCTCCAGGATCCAACATAAAATGCTCTGTTTGGCAGTCTGAGTACTTCATAACCCAGGCACATTGACTTCAATCCAGTGACACTGGTCTCATGGCTGTTCCACAAGCAAGATGCTCCCATCTCTCAGTTCTGGGCATTTTCTTTGGCTGTCCCTCATTCCTGGAATGCTCTCCCTCCTCATCTCTGCTTCCTGGCTTCCTTCAAGTCTCAACTAAAATCCCACTTTCTCCAGGAAGCCTCCTCCAATCCCTTTTAATTCTAGTGTCTTCTTCCCAGTAATTCCTTTCTATTTATCCTGTTCATAAATTGTGAGCTCCCTAAGAGCAGGGATTGTCTTTTTGGTCTTATTTCTTTATATTTCCAGCACTTAGGAAATGCCTAGCACATAGCAGGCACTTTAAACTGACTAAAAACACCTAGCTGCCCTCAGTGAGCTCAAGTCATCAGATCCAGACAAACTACATTCCAAAAATCCCTCGAGAATGGGAGATGTTCTATAGGACTGGAGGAAGCAAATGCCTCAGCTTTCCAAAGAGGAGAAGATGGGCTCTTCAAACAAGCTGGAAAGCTCAGTTGTGATTACTAAAAACAAGTTTGAATATATTCTGAAAGGGATTTGGAGGACACAGGGTGGTATAGTGGAAAGAACATGACCTCTCGACAAATCACTTCACTTCTCTCTGAGCCTGTTTCCTCATCTGTAAAACGAGGCTTTTAATACTTATGTATAATTCCTATATCTCAGTGTTGTTGTGAGGAACAAATGTTCATATATATACATACATACATATGTGTAAATATACATATCCCTCTATAAACATTATAAATGTAATTTGACTATTGAAAGTGGGATAGCCAGCACTTAGATTGACAAAGGGTGATTACTAGGAACCAGCATGGGTTCATCAAAATCAGTTTTGTCTCTTTTCCCCTGCCTCTTTCCAAGATCACTACATTCATCCTATTCCAATGCATAATCAGAGCAGCTTTAAGATATCCAGAACACAAGGTCTGACAGGATTTACCAAGTTAGAAAGCCTTCAAATATCATCATGGTTCTGGACTCTCATCCAAGGACCAGCCTAAAAAAGTTTGGAAAGGTTTAGTCATCATACACAAATCTGCCCCAAACGATGAAGATTTTGGTCACAGTAAGTCATCAAACAAATCCAATCCAACACGCATTTATTAAGCGCCTGCTGTGTACAAGGCACTGTATTAGGATGGTAGGGATACAAAGACAAGACACAGAACATCCTACCCTCAAGGAGTTTACATTCTATGGGACTGCATTAAGGTGCAGAGATCTGCATTAGTGTAAAGACGTGACCCCATTAAGGAAATCCACAAACCTTTATTAAATATCTTCTACATGCAAAGCATTATGTCAGGCACTTGGAGAGACACAAAGTTTAGGTAAGACTTGGTCTTTGCCCCTGAAAAAGTTTACAAAAATGAAAAATTGTTGAAAGTTTTGAAGAGCAAGAGTGTTGCCGGTTTCGTGTCGACCTTTCAGACAAGATGGGGAGATGTGGGTTGGGTGTAAGAGTGATATGGATTTGGGACTAATTGAATAGCAGTGATTCATGATGAACTGCTTTCAGGCCAGAGAGGAGTAACTAGTAGAGTCCCAGGAGTCCATTCTTGGTCTTATTCAACATTTTTATCAGTGATTTGGATGAAAGCAGAGATGGATGGATGTTCCATAGCTGGAAGGGATAAAATGGCTTTGACAACTGAATTAGTATCCAAAAAAGAGCCCAACAGGCTAGAATGATGGACTGTCTGAAATATGGCCCATGACAAAATCTAATAAGGATACACACAAAGTTTTACACTTGAATTTTTAAAAATCAATAACATAAGTACAAGATGAGGCTGTTAGTATAAGTTTGATAAGAGCCAAGACTATTACAAGGCAATCCAATAAGTAAATGAAACCTCAGGTTGTATTAATAGAAACATAGCTACTAAAGTGAGGAAGATGCCTCTGGTTGGACCACATCTAGATTATGGGCTTTAGTTCTGGGTACCACATTTTGGGAGGGACATTGACAGGCCAAAGAGAGAACAAAGGAGGGTGGTCAAGATAGAGAGGGGCCTGGAAAGCAGACCAATAAGGATTAGTTGGATGGTTCAGGTATATCCCCCTGAAACAGAGAATTAAAGATGGAATGGACCTCTGAACCCATCTAGTCCAATTGCTTCAAATTATATGAGGAAACTGATCCAGAGAGGTTGTCACTGGACCAAAAAGTAGTAGCACCATACAAATAGTAAGTAGCAGAGACAGAATGTGAACTCAGATCACAGGATCATAGATTTAGAGTTGAAAACAATCTTGAAAAACTTTCAGTTCAAACCCTAAGTCTTCTGGGTCCAAAGCTAATACTTTGCATTGAACCACACTGCTTCCCCACCATACTATGCACTGTCTTCTGCAGAAGAGAATACTTGGTTTTGGTGATATGGAAGATATCTTTCTTTAAGTAGGAGAAGTGCTATCACAGGGTAGAGGACCTGGTCTTGTTCTGCTTGCCTCCAGTGGGCAGAATGAAGAGTAATAGGTGAAGGTTGCAGAGAGGAAGATCTGAGCTCCAAAATAAGGGAAAACTTCCTTAACAATCCCAAAATCAGATGGGTCACCCTAGGCTTCTCATCAGGAGAGCTCTTCTAGCACAGGCTGGATGACCCCTTGGGCATGCTGTTGAGGGGATTCCTGTTCAGGTCTGGGCCACTGCTCATATTCATTCCATTTTTCAGATTCTATCATTCTCACTAGAACATAGGTATGATGGGTGGTCATGGTAGCATGACTTCAGAGACAGGATTATAGGATTTAGAGCAGGAAGGATCTGAGATGTCAACCAGTCAAATGCTTCATCTCACAGATGGAGACACTGAGACTCAGAGAGGGGAGCTTGCTGGAGGTTATACAACTGGGGTAGAGGGAAGAAGCAGAGGGAGAAGTGAAAAATCCAGAAGGAAGGAGTCAGTCCCCATATGGGGCTTTTCTTGACAGTGGGCAGATCCCTTTTAAGATATAACTAAGCTTAGAGTCGTAACTAGGGTGGGGCAATGGGGAGCTTGGCTGAATTTAGAAGGCGCTGAATTTAGAGGATGCAGGCAGTACTTGTAACCCTCTGGCAGCATAGAAACAACAGGGTTTAGCAACTCATTAGCAAGAATAAGTGGTTAAAATGAGAAGCTGCCAGATGGCAGGAAAGGGTGAGTAATCCTTACCAGCTCTGCTCTCCCCATCCTCTCAGTCCCCTTGAGGCAGCCTCCCTAGGAGCTGAGCTAGTGTCCCTGAGTTTCTATCTTGCTCTATAGGGCAAGTGGGTGAGTTTTTGGTTTAGAGTCAGAGGTTGTATGTTTAAGTCCTGGTGCTGTCACTACCTATGTGACCACTTAAATTCTCTGACCTCAGCTTCCTAATCTGTAAAAATGTGGAGAACTTGGATAGATGGCTTCTGAGGTCCCATCCAACACCTGGTTCTATGAAATTATGTGTGAACTGTTCTCTCCAACTGGTGTTGGCCTTCAGAATGCTTGCCTTAGGCATGGTTTATGCTCCTCGCCGCAGGCACAAAAATTTCTAGTTACAGCTCTGGTTAATCTATTTTGAGAATGTAAGTCTGTAATGATTATGTACTGGGAAAAACACATTCCTCTGTGGCCAACTGAGTCATCAAAGTAGAAGTGCAGAAGTGGGTGTATCCAGCAATGAGGTCCAGGACAAATCTCTATTATTGACTGGGTTCACAGCCTACTGGTCATCTCTGCTCTGCCAATGACCTAAAAGCTGGAGGTATCCCTAAGACAGGAAGCAGGAATTGAGTGGGTGGTCTGAGGGGCTTTGAATCAGGCTGAGCCAGAAGCCATGGTTATGCCATTTGAAGTAATCATCTTGAAGGGCCAACAGTAGGGCCGTACCTGTAGGTAAAGATGGTGCCTGCTGTCAAGGCCATGGAACTGCTGAGGATACAGGGTATGTTGGGGGAAGGAAAAGAGGGATGGGAGGGGAAACAAATGATCTGGGGCCAGGTGCCTAGAAGGAAAAGTTTGTCTTATAAACATGAAGAGTCTTATGGATTGGATGGCTCTGATTTTTTAGGTGATGGGAACATTCTTTATATCCAGTGCATTGACTAGGTTTCCCCTTAGTTAAGATGAAGGGGAATTAGCCAGCAAAGTCAGCAGGTGGCATAATGAACACACTGATGGACTTGAAGTCAGAAAGAACTGTGTTCTAATCCTATCACAAACACTTACTTGCAGTGTGATTCCCAGCAAGTCACTAAGCCTCTCTGTGACTTCCTTCATTCGTACACTAAGGGGGTTGGACTTGATGATCTCTAAGCTTCCTTCCATCTATAAATCTTGATTCTCTGAATTAAGCAGGAATGTAGACAACAAAACCAAACCCAAATAGAGTGAGGAGCTGTATCCAGAACATCCGTTCAGTGGTTGGGGCAGAGAGAGAGGGGTACAGGAAGGACATGGGCATTCTGGAGAAGATTAAATTATTCTCTTCTGGAGCTATGAAGGTGCTACTTGGAATACCCCCCTCTAAAGTGTAGTCCCCAGAACTGAACACAGTAATTGAGATGTGGTAGATGAGGTAGAAGTCAGTGGACTCTTCATTACTTCAGCCACTATGCTTTTATGAATTCAGCCCCAGGTCATGTTCCCTTTTTGGGTTGCCTACCCACACTGTTGATTCAAGTAAGGGGCCAGGTAGTCCTGAAAAACTAGACTAATAGATGCTTTTCAAGATATATATATATATAGTACATTTGAGTATTATTTCTGAAATTGTATTTTCCTTTTTCCTTAAGAATTAATGCACTCTTACCCAATTGATAAATGGTCAAAGGATATGAACAGGCAGTTTTCAGAGGAAGAAATTATAGACATCTATAGTCATATGAAAAAATGCTCTAGATCACTTTTGATTAGAGAGATACAAATCAAAACAACTCTGAGGTACCATATCACTATCAGATTGGTAAACATGACAGAACAGGAAGATGACAAATGTTGGAGAGCTGGAACCCTAATTCATTGTTGGTGGAGTTGTGAGCTGATCCAACCATTCTGGAGAGCAATTTGGAACTGTGCCCAAAGGGCTACAAAAATAGGTATACCCTTTGACCCAGCAATATTCCTTCTAATATTGTGTCCCCAAGAGATCATAAAAAGGGGAAAGGTCCCACATATACAAAAATATTTATAGCAGCACTCTTTGTGGTGACCAAAAACTGGAAATCAAGGGGATGCCCATCAACTGGGGAATGCATAAATAAATTATGGTATATGAATGGAATGGAATGCTATTGTGCTATAAGAAATGATGAACAGGAAGACTTCAGAGAGGTCTGGAAAGACCTATATGAACTGATGCTGAGTGAAAGGAGCAGAACCAGGAGAACTCTGTACACAGCAATAACCACAGTGTGTAAGAGTTTTTTCTGGTAGACTTGGAACTTTGTAGCAATGCAAGGACTTAAAAAAAATTCTCAATGGTCTTCTAAGGCAAAATGCCTTCCACATCCAAAGAAAGAACTATGGAATTCAATCTCAGAATGTAGCAGATCATTTTTTTGAGTGTGTATTATGTTATGGTTTGTTATATCATTTCTCCAATTCAATTTACTTCTTCTGCACAGCATGACTATAGTGAAAATGTATTTAATAGGAATGTTTGTATAGAATCTATATAAAATTGTATGCTGTATTGGGGAGGGAGGGGGGAGAGAGGGGAGAAGAAGGGAAAAATGATAATCTAGGTTATATTGTAGTGATCATAGAACACTGAAAATAAATAAAATTAATTAAAAAAAAGAATTAATGCACTCTTGGGGCAGCTTAGTGGTGCAGTGGATAGTGCACAGGCCCTGGAGTCAGGAATACCTGAGTTCAAATCCAACTTCAGACACTTACTAGCTGTGTGACCCTAGGCAAGTCACTGATTGCCTCAAAAAAAAAAAAAAAAGAATTAATGCATACTTGTCTGGAAGTGCAGAGGTGAGCCTTGAGAATCCCACTATGTTGACAGCAGAGGGAGAAGGGTATGATTTTCATGTGTGGTCAGGCTCTGAATCCAAGGAACCATGAAGGCTCAGGCTTCAGGCTGAGTTTTAAGGATTTGGGGAAAACCTAGAAAAGAGCAAAAGACAGCAGTCCAGGGACTAAAGACCAAGTTCCCCTGAATAGATGGGTCCGAAGAAGAAGCTAACCCAGATCAGTAAGCCCTACAGCCCAGTGGCCCATGAACTCGGCTAGCCCAGCCCTGCCCAGCCAATCTGGGGTCTGACCTTAGCGACATTGTCATCAGATGCCAGGGAGCTGTGAACTTGGGCATTTCTGTGCTTTTGTCTGCTTCCGTTTTCCTGTAGTTAAAGAATTACGGAGTGTCACTGCTAGAAGAGGTCTAGGATATCAGCTATCAGCTAATCCACTTTACAGATGAGTAAACTGAGGCCCTGAGAAGAAAAGTGACTGATTCCTAGTCATGGTTTTCCTATTGAAAGGCACAGTCTCCCCCCAGGAAAGTGGGGACAGTTATGATTGCTGAGATCGCCTCCTTCTTGAGGGTGAGGGTGGGCGGAGGCCTCTCTAAAACTGGATCTAGACAGTCCTACTTCCTTAAGAACAGTGACATCAGACAAGCGCTCCCTGAATCTCTTTCCTTCTTTCCTCAAAAGTTCTGTGCCTCCTCACCCACTCTCCTCTCCTCCTCCTCCTCCCTCTGATCACAGATGGAAAGTTATCCCTACTACTCATTAAGATCTTTCGCCCCTCACCCTCAATGTGATGAGTCGTTGTGAAGCAGTGAAAAGAATTCTGGATTTGGAATCAAAGGACCTGAATTCAAATTCTGACTCTGCTATTTACCTTGGACAAATCATTTAACCTCTCTAGGCCTCAGGGGCCTCCTTGGCAAAAGGAGGAGACTGGACTCTCTATTGTCCTATGATTTCATTTCTCACAGCCTCCTGAAGCTTCTGCTCCAGGGCTTATCCCATAACTCCCATGTCCTTTCAGTCTCTCCCTCCCCACCGTCTCCTTCTCACCAATCTACACGCATGCTCAGATATCCTCAATCCTTTCCATCGACCGTGTTGTTCTCCATTATTATTGTTTCACTGTAATTATCATTATTTCTCCACCCACCCTCTTCACTCCTAAAATTGAGAAAGTTGCCTTTATTTCCATACTTCTCACTCTCTCTTCTAACCCTTTGCAATCTAGCTTAATCACCGCTCTACTGATGCTGTGTTCTTTTGGTAAAATCACCGAATCTAATGACCCCCCTTCTTTTTCAACTCTAACCCTCCTTCACCTCTCTTCACCCTTTGATGCTACGGCCCACCTCTTTCTGAAGTGCTTTCCCTCCTTGGCTTCAGAGATACCCCAATTCACCTAATTCTCTTGCTCTAACTGCTCCTTGTCTTCTTGAGCCTCTCCTTTCCTCCCACCATGAATCCTCTTTGCTGATTTCTCATCTCCCTCCTGACTCATTACAGATAACCTTCCCTAGTCCTTTTCTCTCTTAACATTCTCTCTTGACAATCTCACCCATTGCTGAGGCTTCAGCTCCCCCCTCTACAAAGATGACTTCCAAATCTCTATCTCCAGTCTCAACCTCTTCTGTGTTCTAGATCTGCATCTCCAGGATATTCCCCCACCGAAGCCCCATTGCCATCTCAAACTCAGCCTACCTCAAATGGAGCTTACTGCCTTCTCCTTCTGGCTTCACTGCTTCTGGTATACCACCTTTCACTGAGCTTTTCATGGTCAAGACCTTTGAGTTAGCTTGAACTCTCTCCTCTTCCTCAACACTAACATCCAGTTAGTGAGCGGTATCTATCCATTTCATCTCCAACACATCTGGACCCACCTCATCTCTGCCTCACCTTATTCCTTATCCACCTTCCTGAATATGAACAGTAGTCTTCTTACAGGATTGACTGCCTGTTCCCTCTCTCTTCTGATCTATCCTTCAAAAACTGCTGCCAGAAGAATCCTTCTCACACATACATAGTGTCATGTCAGTCCTCTGCTCAAAAATCATCATTGGCTCCCTAGTGTCTTCCAAGTATAGGTCATACTCTTTGTCTGGCATTCAAAGTTCTGTTCGATCTGACACCACCCCACCTTTCTAGCCTTCTCTCCAATTACTCTCCTCTATGCACCTACCATGCCAGCTGAACATTCCTTTTGCTTGGAGTGCCTTCCATCCTTTAAAATACAACTCAAATGAATCTTCTTTGAGTGCCCCCAATCAGTAAAAAACTCCCTCCTCTGAATTTACATGGCACTTTGTTTTGCACCTTCTTGACAAATCAAAATGTGCACCATATTGTATTCTATTATGTGCTCATATCCTCCTACAAGACTGTATGTAGGCTTTCCAAGAGCAAAGATAAAGTCTTTTCTCTACCTTGTTTCCTTTCCAGTAGTGGGTACTTAATACATGTTTGTTGGATGGATGCACAAAAGAATTAATGAATGAAGTATTCATCCCCAGAATACAAGAAGCCTGGTTACCAAGGGCCTGTAACGGGTCCTAGCTAAGGGGACTAAAAGGTTGATGGGCTGCTGATGGAGAGGTCGCTGACTGTATCACATAAAAACTTGACCTTTCAAAGGGAGTCTCGAGACAGGGAGAAAGAGAAGAAAGGGGAAGAATGTCTTTAAGTCAGAATCCCCCTACATCAAGGATAGGGAACCTATGACCTTGAGGCCACATGTGGCCCTCTAGGTCCTAAAGTGTGGTCCTTTGACTGAATCCAAACTCCACAGAAAAAAATCCCATTAATAAAAAGATTTGTTCCGTACAACTTGGACTCAGTCAAAAGGCTGCACTCAAAGACCTAGAAGGTCATGTGACCTCAAGACCCCAGGTTCCCCACTCCTGCAAGACTATCAGGGGAGACCATATTAACACCACCTGATATGGCCAAGCCTTCCATTATCCCACCAATCAGTTCAGTTTCCATTCCTCAGGACCTCTGGTGTGAGGTATGAGGTATCTGACCCCTGTATGTCACATGTGCTCATGGAGGGAGACTGGGCATGAAAGGGACAGCCTTTCCATCTGGGCTTAGAGGACAAAAGGAAGCCAGGTGGCTAGTGTGGGAGAAAAGTAAGAACAGAATTTAGCTAGAAAAAGAAAACTTGGACCAGAAAGAAGAGCCTAGGGAAAAATAGCCTTTCTTGCTGTATAAAGAATGCAAGAGAGTGACCTTAAAGTGGGAGTGCAAAAGGAATGTGGAATGAGGTAGGGCTGGTTCCACCCCAGGGAAGGACACTGGCTTCCAAAGCAGTGTTCACCCCCACCTTTCACCCCCACTTCCCAAAATAGGATTGCCTCATCTCAAAATATGGACTAGAAGAAAGAGCACAGGAACTCAAAGATCTTGCTACCTGGTTCCTAGCCTTGGGTCTGCCACTAGAACTCTGACTGACCTCAAGCAAATCACTTTCCCTCTCTGGGTAGCAGTCAGAGGCTGGACTAGAGGATCTCATGGTATCCTTCCTGATCTGACGTTTTAGGGTTGTATGGCCATGAGAACATTTTAAAGAGTAACAACTGCTTTCCAAATGTATAAAGAAAGGGCATGGCTCCATTCTATTGTAAGCTCCTGGAGGGTAGGGACAGTCTTTTGCCTCTTTTTCTATCTCTAGAGCTTAGCACAGTGTCTAGTACTTAATGTTTACTGATTAGTGGATGGATAGATTAGGAGGAACCAAGAAGGGCCAGGGAAGATCACAGGATCACAGATCTAGATCCAGGAGGGACCTCAGAAGTCCAGTCTAATCCCTCATTTTACAGGTCAAGGTCACAAGGTAATAAATGACACAGCAAGGATCTGAATTTGAAGCTAGTGACCTCAAGTTTTCACTCTTTCTACAACCCCATCTTGCCTCTCAAGCAAAAACCTATAGCAATTCACTGTTTCCAGTTGGTTTCCCATTCAAGTAGTAATCAGAAGAGACCTTGCTTAGTTTCTGATTATGAGATCATTTGAGGTGCAATGGCCACCTGAGAGAGAATTGTGGGGGTATTTTATAGGTTTTTAATCTCCACTCCTCTTCTACTTCTTTTGCTCTTCTCTTTCTAGTTCTGTTTTCTTTTTCATTCTTATCTCTCCCCTTCCCCCTCACCAGCTCCTTCTCTTTCCCTTCCTCTTCACCCATTTCCCTCTCTCCTTTCCTTCTTCTCTGCCCATATCTCTCCACCTCACAGCTCTCTTACCTTCCTCATGACTCTGATTACCCTTTACTTACCTCTCAATGTTTGCTTTGCCTTGATTATACAACTCCTCCTTCTGGGCTTCCTTCCTTTCTCCCTAGCTCTTTGACACTCTCTTTGTAAGAACCACTGATTTATGGTTGGATGGCATACACCTTTGCATGTGGAAGCCCTGTAAACTTAGCCATATTAACTATGATAGGATGATTGGGACTTTGTCCTAAGGTGCTGAATTTTAGAGGTGCTGAAAATTAGATGACATTAGCAATTCTCCTGGAGCAGTTTTTCTTAAATGAGCATAGCAAGACTAATTAGTTAAAATTTGAAGCTTCTGGTTAGCCTGCTTCCTCTCCCAGACAACCCTTATATAGGTGACCTCTTCCCTGATCTGACCCCATCCTGCTTCCTCCACCTGCCACTAGGGCAATAGCTATGAAGTTGATTTAGCTTCTCCACCCCACCTCCAACTTAGCCCCACATGTTTCATCCCCTTTGGCCCAGGTATAAAAAGGAGCTAACTCTGGCTCTGCATATAAAGTTTGAATCAGGATGGGGTAGGATTATAGATTTAAACCTATAAGGCTTAGAATCCCTCCTTTTACAGATGAGGAAACTAAGGCACAAAGGGGTTAAGTGACCTGCTCAGCTAATAATTGCTTGAGGTGGGATTGGAACCCAGGTCTTTCAGACTATAGAAAGGTCCATTTCTCTATCCACTACCCTGTGCCATACATCCATTCCTTCCTTACAAGAACAGTCAGTGAAGATTACTCTCTCTCTTTTTGGCTTCAACATTGCTACCGTATGGAGGGAGTTGGATGAGTAAGATGCTTTGTAGAGATCCAGATTGAGACACCGATATTAGGGTCCTCACTGGCCATGTGGGGCAGAGCATGCTTCTTCCCTGAAGATCCTCTCCACTTGCTCTCTCCACAAATCACTTTTGGTAAGGTGGTTCCCCTTCCCTCTTTAGTGTACCGTAGCTCCCACCTCTCTGCTCCATGTGGGCCAAATTCTCTACGAGGGCCATTACCTGCTCCCCTTCCCTGGATGATATACCTGTCTTTACACTGGATAACAAAGCTGGAAAGTACCTTAAAGGCCATGTAGTCTACCCCTTCTCTATTTTACAGATGCAGAAACCGAAGCCCAGAGAGGTTAAAATTGCCTGAGGTCACACAAGCAGGAAAGATGGCTTTATAAAGAGGCTTTATACCCAGGTCCTCTGACTCCAAATATAGCACTCTTTTCAGTCTCTTGAGAGGTGAACAATATTGGACCAAATCTAATATTTAATAGGGACTATAGAGGGCTACATTAGGGTTAAAAAAAATGACCTTCCTTCATTGCGGGATAGAGAAGGTTGGGTTAGATCTGAAGATAAATCTAATTTTTCATCCGAAAAAGGTGTGGGAGGTTTAGCTCATTAAAAGCTCAGGATGAGTCATCTAGTGTTAATAGGGCAGTCCAAAAAAGTTAATGTAATATTAGGGTGCATTAAGGAGGCCTAGAGTTGAGAACTCTACTTGACTGTGCTCTGCTCTGGTCATGCTGGCTCTGGATGCCACATTTCAGTAAAGGTATCATTGATAGATAAGCTGAAGAATTTCCAGAGGATGGTGATCAGGAGATATCACACCATTTGAGGATTACCTGAAAAAATGGGAAGGGGGTGTTTATTGTGGAGAAGGGAAGACTTTTCCAAGGCTGGGAGGTAGCTGTACTCAAGTATCTAAAAGGCTGTCATGTGGAAGAGAGAAAACAGATTTGTTCTGCTTGGTCCCAGAGGGCAGAACTGGGATCACCTCATCAGAAACTCTAAAATGAAGATGGGATAACCACTTGCCAAGGACATAAAAGAGGGGAGTTTTGGAGGGGCTGGACCAGCTGGCATCTGAGGTTCTTTCCAACTCTGAGATTCTAGGATTTGGTGATCTTTCCTTTCTTTTCTGCCTTGGGTACCATGGCATCCAGCTCTGGTCTGGGAAAAGAGTATCTGAGACCCTTGGAGGGTAAGACACCTGACTAGAGCTTACAGGCTTCTTTTTCATCATATCTGCTGCTTGAAGACTTGGGGTCTCCAGGCTCCTCACGTCCCCACTGTGCTTTATGAATGCTCAGGTACCAACAGCCACACCTTCAGGCTGGGTGTCAAGAGTGTTGGAGGTCCTTTGTTCTTAGTGTAAGGAGAAGTGGCACTGGCTGAAATCACAAGATTTAGGAGCAGACACACAGCCCGGCTGGGCTCAGCTCAGATCAGTCTTCCATTCAGTTAGTAAATGTTTATTAAACCTGGCCCTGAGGAGCTTACATTCTTTTGAGGAGGACAAGACCCTCATAATAGAGACAGTTAAGTAATAATACAATCAGGTTACAAAGGCCAAAATGACAAAGGCTGCTGATATTTGGGGAAGCAGAGGGAAGAACTCTGTTGACTGGAGTAATCTGAGAAGACTTCATGGAGGAAGTGGCTTTGAGGGCTGCCTCTTCTTTCCTTTCCAGCTTTTCAATATCTTTCTACATAGATCTGAACTGGTAAAAAGAAAAGGGGCGGGGGGGGGGGCATTCCTGGCAGAGGAAACATTATTGGCAAAGGTTTGGAGGCAGGACTGAGCATAGCCAACTCAGACCAGTATGGCTAGGGTGGGCAACGTGAAAAAGAAGTACAATTTGGATAGAAAGGCAGATGGGAATGACATTGGAGACATAACAGACTGGGAAATTTGGATAGCATAGGGTTCAGCTAGATGATTTCCAAGTGCCCGTCAGACTCTAAATTTACGATCCTATAATTTGATCTCTAGGCATTAGGGGTAAGGGTAGGCAATGGAAAGGATGATGTAGTCCAAGCTATGTATTACTCATTGTGTGCAGTGCAATGAATGTAACCTGTACAGAATGGATAGGAGGAGAGGAGACTGGCACCAGGAATGGGGCAGGCTACGGAAGGGGGCAGACAGGAGACACATTTAAAAGTATTCCACAGGAATCCTTTGCAATTTCATGTGTATTGTAACCATATCTCCTTTGTGGTAGATAAAAAGTTCCCCCATGTACGCTTGGTAAAAATGTTATAGTGACCTAGAAGTTGTTCTATTACTTTGCTTGAAAATTAGAAGCCTCATGAGGGCAGGCAGTATGTTTTCTATTTCTTTGTAGTTTATTCCTGAAGTGCCCATGTTCGTTGGTGGTGATTAGTCATAGCAGGAGAGAGATTGGTGGAGATTCAGGGCCGCTTGGGGACCAGGGAGAGGACTCCAGAGCAGATGTTCACTTGGAAAAGGCTCTTCCCAAGGGATTGTGGTTGATCTTGGGATTCAGGAAAGGGAGTTTGGCTGAGGCCCACAGGGAGAGGTTAGAATCAGGGTTTAGAGGTTACAAATGGAAATCTAACTAGAAGGGATTTAGCCTCCAAAAGCCCAAATGAATTTATTACTATTCTCACCATTATCTTATATCTAACTGGGTCTAAAGATAAAAGAGAGGACAAACTTAGGTATCAAGCCAGGCAGACCAAGTTCTGACTCAGCATTCTGTGCCCTTTTAGGCAGAGTAGCTGGATTCAAATCTTACTCTCTGTGTGACCTTGGGCAAGTAGTCTTCTTTGGGGCTCCCCTTTCCACATCTATAAAATGAGGGGACTGTTTCTTTCAAATCTATGACATATAAGCCCAACTGATAAACTACCTCCTCCACAAAGCCTTCTCTGATAGAGTAGGTCAGGGAAGACGATCCCTTTTGTTTCACCAGACTCCCATACCTTTACAATCAACTGAGTAAATAGTGTGTATTAGTACATGTTTCTATCTTATCACCTACTAGATTAAAAGCTCCATGAGGCTTAGAGACCATGTGTTATCTTAACAGTGATCCACAAACACCCTCAGGGCTGGTACAATCCTCTGAAGGCATTATTAAATTGTTTACTGGATTGAATGAATTCAATGAAGTTCAGTGAAAAGGGAAGAAGGGGTTGGATGTGCAAGCAGGGTTTTGAGTCCTGACTCTAACCCTGTGTGACCCTGGGCAAGTCATTTTTTTCTTAAATGGGGACAGTGTCACTTGGCTTATCTCCATGGATTTGTGTGTGTGTGTGTGTGTGTGTGTGTGTGTGTGTGTGTAAAGATCAAATAAGAAAAAGGAGGTAAATTCTCTAACAGTAAAGGCTATATATACACAAAGCACACCAGTGCTTGTTATTACTGAGCTGTGCACCTATAAATTACCTGCCTTTAAATGCTCATTACCTGGATCCCCTCCATTTCAGTAGTAAATGAAAGGTAACCCTCCACATGGCTAGCTCATGGGGTGGCACAATGAGCCAGTGGGGAATCGGACTTGGGAAGAGGACAAAGGGGTCAAGTCATGGTCCTGAGGGACGAAGCTCAATCCCATTGGTGAGGGTATTTCCTGGCAGTGAGGTCAAGGAGCCTTCTATAGAAGGTCCGAGTGTTTTCACACTTGGGCACCGTAGTATACAAGGGATGGAGAGCAGACCAGCATTCAAAATGACTCTTAAGGTTTAGAGCCTGGAAGGCCGAGATTGTCCAACACTTTTCCAGGATTTCCCAGTGCTTATTAAGTTCAAATTCACTGACTGTGGCATTCAAAGTCCCCTACCTAACCACACCCTGGCTGTCCCCCATGACTGGAATGCTCCTCCCTCTTAATCTGCCTCCTGGCTTCCTTCAAATCCTAACTAAAATCTCTCCTTCTATAAGAAACTTAACCTCAGCCCCCTTTAACTCTAGAGACTTTGCTGTTGGCTATTTTCCATTTATCTTACATAGGACCAATTGTACATAGTTGCTTGCATATTGTTTCCTCCACTAGTCTGTGAGCTCCTTGACAGCAGAGACTATTTTGTGTTTTTGCCTTTTTTGTATCCCTAGTGCTTGTGGACTGACTGCCACTCCAACCTAGTCTCCCTCTGAGGCACCCTTCATTCCAGCCAGGACAATTCCCTTCCTCCCACCTGTACATGGTGTGTAAGTGGAAAGCACAGTGCTCATGGAATCAGAAGACCTAAGTTCAAATTCTAACTGTGACATTCACTTAGGGGCAGCTTAGCGGTGCCGTATATATCAAACAGGGAACCTGGAATCAGGAAGACTGGAGTTCAAATTTGGCCTCAAACACTTAACAGCTGTGTGACCCTAGGCTAGTCACTTGACCTCATTTGCCTTGGTTTCCTCATCTCTAAAATGGGGATAATGCTAGCACCTACCTCCCAGGGTGGTTGTGAGAATCAAAGGAGATAAGGGTAAGTGCTCGGCACATAGTACTAGATAAAAGTTACCTGGTGTTATTCCTACTTCTAGTACAATTACTTGCTGAATAACCCTGGGCAGTTCTTTTCACTTCCCTAAGCCCAGGTTCCTGATCCCTTGCACTACCCTATGTCACTGGTATTTGGGAGAAAAAGCACTTTAAACCCTACAATGTTCTAGAAAGGGAATTGGTATTTGCCCAGGGTACCTCCTTAAAGCCTAGAATATCCTCTCCTATCCATCATCACTTTCTACCCATCATTCAAGACCCCTATCCTCCACCAAGACTTCCCACAAACATTCCTGCCTCACTCCTCGCTCTTGCTCAGCCATCCTGACACATCTGTACCTTTCCTGGGGCACTTAGAACACAGCCTGTTCAGGTTCCCTCGTTCACGTGTCTTGTCTCCTCAACTCTACTAGGGGTTCCCTGGGTCGTGACTGGGTCTTCCACTTCTTTTCTCTCTCTCCCTGACATCTTTCCAACATCCTGGCCTAGTGTTCTCCAACACTCACTACATCTCTCCTTAACCAGTCCAGGTTGTGTGAGACTGATGAGAAGCAGTTGAGGGTAGCTTCACAGACAGGGGATTTAGATGAGTCCAATGAAGACCAGTGCCAAGACTGGAGTATCAAATGGAGGGTTTTGAGATGAGGAGAGGAGGAGCCATCGGGAGGAGGGTGGCGTCAGTCTAAAGGAAGGGACCTGTAGGAAGGTGCTGAGGGTAGAATTGAGAGATGTTAATGGAGAGTGGTTCCAATGTGGATTACCACCTTTGCCTGATGGGTTGTCTTTGGGTGGGTATGTCCAACGCCTGCCCAGATGTAAGGTGGACACTGTCATGGAGATATGTAGCAGGTAGCTTGCTTACACACATACACATACATACACACACACACCTGCCCACATCTGGAGGCCTTCAATATGTGCAAGCCTCTAGCTGGGCTTTCTTCCCTTGGTTGCTACAGGTTGGCTGGCGTCATGCACCTGTGTCCTCACCCATGACCCAGCACCCACTTCACTCAAATGAAGGCCTCAGCATTATTCCACCCTGTTCCTCTGAGTTCTCCCGGGAAGCCTGTACTTAGTCTCAGCTCTTGCTTCTTTGGGGTCCGAGACTTCCAGTTTTCTCCTTCTCCTTGCTCTCAAATTGCTCAGTTCCCAGGACTATCCCCTCCCCATGGCTTTGAGTGCCCGGCTCAGTTATTTATGTGCACAGGACTCCCAGCTCTGGAGCCAGGAGAGGAAGGGGACTCCCAGTTCTGGTCTGTTCTCATGATCTAGCCCCCGGGCTCCATGCTATCCCTCTTGCTCATTGCTACCACGCATCCCTTCCAATTTCATCCAACTCTTTCTAGTCAGTAGGTGCTACTGATTTCTCTTGATCCTGAACCTTCACTCAGATTCTTCAACTAGTGTGTAGCACTAAGGCAAAGACAACAGGTACTCCACCCCACCCCAGTCCCCCCCCCCAATCTGGGCTAAAGCCTTGGACTTGGGCCCTCTGGAAGCAGGAGCATCAAGTATGTGCTGAATGAATATGAATGAATGAATGAGTATATGGCTTCTTTTCCAGCAGAGACTGTTCCTCCTCCTCCTGGAAGTGGCCACCCTGCCACCCTGATGCTATGCCAGTGTGAATGAAGAATGAGGCAGCAGGAGTAGCAAGGAATCTCCTTTACTGGGGGCAAGTGGGGGCCATGGGGACCAACACCTTCTGTACAGTCTCTTTTAGTGTTCTGCCCTCCAGAGCCCACAGAACTCCTCCTGACAGGAGATGAAGGCAGGAGCTGGGGTGGCCACAACACCCCATGGTTAGTAGAGCATGCAAAGTCCCAGCCAACAGCTTGGGAGGGAGGAGGAGAAACAGTAAAAAGCCTGAGACCCAGGCAGGCAGGACAGAGCAGCTCTCAGGAAGGGGTGTGGGGCACAGGAGTGTTGGTGCTCTTGGCTCTGAGGAGGTGAAATCAATTGGAAGATGAGATGGTTGGGGAGGGAAGCCCAGCAGCCTGGAGCCCTGTTTTCAGGGTCAGGAGAGGGACCCTAGCACAGGACTCCCAAACCCTCAAGTCAGTGGCAGCTCTGGCTCCAGGCCAAAGGAGGTCACTTCAAGGGGCTGGCATTGCTTGGGGTGAGGGGCCCAGAGCTGGAGATGCTGCCACAGGCAGCAGCTGGAAGGTTTGGACCAAGGGACAAGGCCGAGTCTGATTCCTCAGGGTATCCCCCAGGGTCACAGGGCTGCAGGCTCCACAGGAGGTAAGAGGGGCCAGGTGAACACTGGATCACACTACAACAGAGGCAGACACAAAGATGGTGTGAAATGAGAAGTGGGTGGGAGGGGACGATATGAGAACACAGACAACATGGCACCAGAGCTCAAGACACAGCCATAGCAATGTCGGAAGCTTCCCCAGTCACCTCCTCCCTCCTAGCCCAACCTGATGAGCTAGTCAGGGTCCCTCCTGCTCTATGCTAAGCCTAGCACAGCTGAGACCCTCAGGGCAGCAAGGGGCAGGAAAGCCTCATTTCCTGACATTCTCTGAAGTGACACAGCTTCTCCCCAAATGGGATCTGTCCCTCCATCCCCTCATTCAAGGACCTCAGCAATAGGGGCAGGGAGGACTTGGAGAAGGCAAAGAACACCATGGAGGTGATGAGACCTGAGGAAAGTGGCAAAAGGAAGAGAGGGCCCAGGAAAGATGGCAGCAGGAAAGGAAGATCAGAGTCCAGGGAAAGTGAGAGAGGAAAGTCAAGGTCTGAGGAAGAAGGAATGGGGATGCAGAAGCCAATACTGAGGGAAGGTGTGCATGTAAGGAGTGGGGAGCAGGGAAAGGTTTTGGGGGGAAGTACAAGGCCCAGAGAAGGCAGGAAAAGAAAGTTAAGCTCTGGGGGGGGTGGAGATAGAATCTGGGAAAGAGGGATAAAGAGAAGAAAATACATAGGGGTAGGGACAGAGCAAGAATAGAGCCTGGGGAAATGCTGGCGTAGAATGAGGGAATGCCCTGGAAAACGAGTAAAGTAGGTGCCTTGAGGAAGCAGGAAAGCAGTCCCTGCTATAGATGCTAAAGGACAGTCAGTACAGCCTTAGAGAACCTAGCATGAAAGGGCATGTGTATCTAGGGAATAAAGAGCAAACGTCCCCTCCTTTCTCTCTGCCCTTGGTCCTGCAGCTCCTCACTCCAACCCCCAACAGCTCCAGCAGTACAAAAGAGTCAGTCCCAGGGCACAAAGGGGGATGGGGGTAGGGGGGTGTTACCTGGGTGGGATGGCCCAGCAGAAGAGCCTCCCGTGAGCCTGGGCCTGGCCCTGGTGGGTTGATGGTGGAGCCCCAGTTCTCGTCTTCCCATGGGGAAGGGGCTTCTCTGGGCAGGCTGGAGAGAGACAGCTGACACAGAAGGAGAATAGGTTATCCCCAAACCTCCAGGTAGGAGGAGGAGGAGGAGAGGAAGTGAAGGGGTAGAAAAGGTTTCTCAGTCCTTCCCTTGGATATGAGGGGTTGCCAGAGAGGTCCTATCCCATCCATAACTGCAAGTCAGCAGTCTTTGTCCCTTTGGGCCAGCATCCAGCTCCCAATTTGCCTCACACTGACCCAAGAGCATTCTCTCTATCCCATCTGAGACAGGGCACTTCCCAGACACACCAAGAAGACTGACCCCCTGGCTGGCCATCACCATTCCCTTCCCTCCCTCCCCACATACAAGTCCAAATCCCACAGAAAGCCAAACAGATGGAGCCCACTGCAGGGTCAGGGGGTAGGGCTGAAAGGCAGGCAAGAGAGTAGGCAGAGGAGTAAGTCCAACATGCACCGTGGCTCCTGTCCCATCCCGGTGGCATCTTGGTGGTGAGGCCCTCGGCATCAGGAAAAGGTTGAGGCGGGCTGCCCCTCACCTGACCAAGGGACAGGGAGGAAGGTCCAGGCAGCAGCTGCAGAGGACAGGCTGGGAATCCAGGCAGGGCGCCCTTGGGATGGAACCACGCATGACCTGAGGTTAGGTGGAGGACATGTTGCTTAGGGCAGTGAAAAAAGAACAGGCTGTGGCTTGACCCAGTTTTCCTCCTGCAGAATTGGAGGAGCCCAAAAGGGGTAAAAGGGGCAGGATGAGGGGCAGCAGGCAAGAAGTCTAAGAGCCAAGAGGCCCAACGTTTGAGGAAGGTGAGAGCTGGCTCAGACCAAGTCCAAGGCGTCAGGCTATGGTGAAGTGGCTGCCAGCATAGATGGTCAGGAGAGTCCTAGAAGTGGGTGGCAAGGCAGGCAGAGAGAAAGGGCCCACCTTGTTCCCCTCAATATACAAACTATGTCAGAACAGCAAATATATATTAATATATTAGTCTAGTCTTTTTGGTTAAACTTTAGGCACCGCTTTGGAAGAAGAGTCTTTAAAAATTAAAAAAAAACAAACAAACAAACAAAAAAACCCAGGGCACTTAGCTGGCAGATTGACCACATGCAGAGTAAGAAGGGGCAGGGGAGGGGAGCAGAGGGGAAAGGGCAGGGCCAGGGTGGTTATGCCACAGCAGGCTGTGGCCCCCCCAGGGCTGCCCATTCCTCTCCTACTTCCCACCCACAGCTCCCACTCAGGTTGCCCCAATCTAAGGAGAGCTGGGTGGCCTCAGGGGCTGTGTGGGGCCCTGAAGTATATCGGCGGCCATAGCTCGATGAAGAGTAGGAGGAAGAAGAGAAGGTCATGGAGAAACCAGAGCCGGTGGCGTCAAAACTTCCCCGGCGAGAGCCAGCGCGGGAACCTGTGCGGGAGCCCGCCCGGGAGCCGGAGGTAGAGCCGGAGCCGCTGACACTGTAGGGGCTGTAGTATCCTTTGCTGGACTGGGAAGAGGCTTCCAGCAACCTCAGCCCTGTGCCCTCCTCTGTCATGCTCCGATCCATGGCATCCTTATAGGAGATCTTGAGCTTGGTCTTGGGGCAGGTGAGGTACTTGGAATAGGTATTGACATCGCGAAGTTTCTGGGCCGTTCGGGCATCGATGGTTCCCTTCTGCAGGGCCTCCTCCAGAGGTACCCGAGTTGGTGTATCAGGCTCAATCAGTCCCCCTGTTAGGTACTGCACCTCCAAGAAGCGCTGCCCTGCCTCATAATAGAGCCAGCCCTTTTTCAGGGCTTGGGCTGCGGACATCTTCGTCTTGGTCCGTGGGTCCTCAAAACCATAGAAAGCCTTCTGGGCCAAGTTGATCCTGTCCACCATGATCTTATCCACTAGCCCCTTGTTGACAGCATCAGTGACTGGGAACTTCTCTCCAGTGTTGGGGTCAATAATGCCCCCAGTGCAGGCCTGGGCCTCCAACAATCGCTGGCCTGTGATGTTGTCCACTAGGTTTCGATGCATGGCCTCAGTGATAGACACCTTCTCCAGGGTGTCTGTGTCTAGAATTCCAGCCACTGGCCCCGTCTCCTCAGTGGGGTCGGTCCAAGAAGTAAGCTGAGTCCTGGAGACGGCCGGGCTGATGGGATAGGAGGAGGAAGAGCCCACAGAGGATGACCTCGAGCGGAAGCCACTCATGTTACCTGAAAGCATGTCAGCGAACTCAGTGATGGAGAGCGTGCCAGAACGATACTGGTCGAGTGCTGACTGGTCAATTAAGCTCTTGGAAATGGCATCATCAATATCATACTGCCGGCCAGATCGCCGGTCAATGATCATAGACTTGACCACACCATCTGAGGAGGAGATGGTGATCTCCTCCCACTCACACTCCTGTTCAGATAGCTCGAGGTATGTCTGATGGTCAATGAGTCCCTTGCGATAAGCCTCATATACAGACATCTCCTTGCCTGTCTCAGGATCCACGATCACCACCCGCCGTTTACGGACAGATGACTTGGAGGAGGTCTTTCTCTCACGCTTTTTCTCCTTTAGAGGCAATAGGCAGAGGCCAGTCTCTGGATCAGTGATGCATCGCTCCATCAGCTGCAAGTAAGTGAGGTTTTCCTCTGTGTTGGGATCAAAGAAGCCCTTGGTGTCATCTGAGGGGTCAGTCAGGATCTCATTCATCTCCTCATCAAACAGGCCACGCTTATAAGCTACTTCTACAGGGAGTCGGTGGCTCTCCTCGGGGTCAATGATGCCCCCTGTTGCAATCTGAGCCTCCAGCAGGCGGATGCCATGGTCCTTTAATATCAAGCCCTTCTTCATGGCCTGAAAGAGGGAGATGAGCTTCCCAGAATAGGGGTCTTTGTAACCAATTACAGCCCGCTCAGCGGAGATCAGTTTGTCCTTGAACTCGGGGCCCACAATGCCCATGCGGACGGCCTCTTCCACTGTTAGCTTAAGTCCTTTAATGGGATCAATAACATAGCCTGTGGCTGCCTGGGCCTCCAGGAGCTCAAAGGCGGTGCCAGGACGGATGATGCCTTTTTTCATGGCCTGGTAGACTGAGAGCCGCTCCTTCGTAGAATCTACAAAGACACCAGCAATGCAGCTGGTACCCTCCAAGTACTTCTTTAGACTCTTGGAGACTTCTTCAATGGAAGTCAGCCCCTCCTGAAGCTGGAGGGCTGTTGCCTCATCCATGACCTGGGATCGGACCAGCTCTTCCACCGTGATCTGTTTCCGCAGGCCCCGGAATGTCAGTTTTCGGGTGTCTGAGAGGGGGAGGAGTAACTGACCACTGTTCTCATCTCGGCGACACCGTTTCAGCAGCTGCGTGTAGCTAAGCTTCTCCTCCGTGGATGGGTCCACATAGCTCCTGACCTCACTGGGCTCTGACAGCTGGTCATACGTGTCTTTGTTCAGGTAACCTCGCTGGTAAGCAACTTCCAGTGGGAGGTGGAAACCCAGGTGGGGGTCAATGATGCCACCAGTAGCTAGCTGCGCATCCAAGAGCCTCAGAGCTTCCTCAGAGGAGATCAAATCCTTCTTCATTGCCTGGAAGAGGGAGATGGTCTGCTCAGTGTATGGGTCCCGGTAGCCAGTCACTGCTCTCTCTGCTGAAAGAAGTCGGTCGTGAATCTCTGGACCCACCAGCCCTTTCCTCACAGCTTCATCGACAGTGAGCCGCTCATTCTTTACCGGGTCAATCATGAAGCCAGTGGCTGCCTGGGCTTCCAGCAGCAAGCGGGCAATCTCAGAGCTAATAAGACCTTTCTTCAAAGCCTGATAAATGGTCAGTTTCTGCTTAGAGGCCGGGAGATAAATGCCTGCCACACAGCCACTTCCATACAGGTAGCGCCAGGTGGTCTCCACCTCCAAGATCTCCCGGATGGTCTTGGTCCCCTCTCGCAGGAGGTCGTAGGTCTCTAGGGAAATGATGCGGGCCTCATAGAGATCCTCAGCAGTGATCCGACGCCGGACATAATCATAGGAGTTGAGGTTCTGCTGACGGATGACCTCAGTCCTCTCAATAATCTCAATGATGATGATGATCATTCGTTCCTTTGTGACCTTTCCTGCACGGAAGTCTTCCATCAGGCGTGTGCGCTGCTCTTCGGGGATCATGTCTGACTGCATGACCTCCCAGAGAGACATGGAAGTGCTTCCTTGGCTACCACCAGGGATGTCAATCTGGGTTTCTTCAAATGCCTTGCGGGTCTCTTCCTCAGTGTACACCTGTGTTGTCTCCACCAATTCTGGCTTTTCAGGCTTCTTCAGAGACAGAAGGTAGAGGCCAGTCTCAGGATCTTCCACGCACCGGTGCTTCAGCTGCAAGTAGGTGAGATTCTCTTGGGTGTTGGGATCAAAGAAGCCTTTGGTGTCATCTGAGGGGTCAGATAGAATTCTATTCATCTCCTCATCAAAGTAGCCACGCTTGTAGGCCACCTCCACAGGGACACGGTGGCTGTTGACAGGATCAATGATACCACCTGTGGCAATCTGGGCCTCTAGGAGGCGGATGCCATGGTCCCTAAGAATCAGACCCTTCTTCATAGCCTCAAAGAGGGAGATGGTATTGCCTGAATAGGGGTCTTTATAACCTGTGACTGCCTTCTCAGCAGAGAGCAGCTTCTCATGTAGCTCTGGCCCCACAACACCAGCTTTCACCGCTTCATTAACATACAGACGCTGGTTTTTTATGGGGTCAATCATGAAGCCAGTGGCCGCCTGGGCCTCCAGGAGAATGATAGCCGTGCTGGGCCTCAGCAAGTTCCTTTTCATTGCCTGGTAGATGGTCAGTTTCTCCTTGGTCTCTTCCACATAGATGCCAGCAATACAGTCGGTCCCCTGAAGAAACCTCTTCACAGAGTCTGTCTCAGAGATATCTTTCACTGACTTCTTGCCATCCTTCAGTTGTTCAAACTGGGCTCTGCTGATGACCCTGGACTCAAGCAGCTCGCTGGCTGCCACTGGTGTCCGCAGGCCACTGAATGTGAGTTTCTCCTGTCTCTTGGTCTCTGTCTCTTCAATGATGGTGACCATGATCTTGATGATTTTCTCAATAGTGACTTTGCCTGTCTTGTACTGACGGATAAGCTCTCTCCTCTGCTCCTCAGTGAAGTACTCAGAATTGATCAGCTCCCAGATGGTGATTGTCCTTCCCTTGAAGCTGCCAACTGGGACCTCAACGGTGGCTTTTTCAAATGATTCCTTGGCTTGGAGGTCAGTGTAGATCTCTTCCTGTTGAGCACGAATGGCTTTCTCTGAGAGAGGCAATAGATAAAGGCCTGTCTGTTTGTCTGTTCGGCACTTCTTCTGCAACTGGCTGTAAGTGAGGTGTTCTTGGGAGTTGGGGTCATAGAAGGCCTTGGCACTGTCTTTAGGAATTGATAGGGCCTTGGTCATCTCTTCATCTAAATAACCCCGCTCATAGGCGACATCCAAGGGAACACGGTGACTCTTCCCAGGGTCAATGATGCCGCCAGTGGAAAGCTGAGCATCTAGCAAACGTAGGCCATGATCACTGGGAATGAGACCTTTCTTCAGTGCTTGGAAGAGTGAGACAATCTGCCCAGTGTAGGGATCCTTATATCCAGTCACAGCTTTCTCTGCAGAGAGCAACTTTTCATGCAGCTCTGGGCCCACCAAGCCAGATTTCACAGCCTCATCCACTGAAAGCCTGGCATTCTTAAGAGGGTCAATGATGTGCCCAGTGCCAGCTTGGGCCTCTAAGAGTGAGAGGGCCACCTCAGGCTTTAGCAGGTTCTTTCTCAGGGCTTCATAGGGGCTCAGCTTTTGACCAGTCTCCTCCACCCACACCCCAGCAATGGCATTAGCTCCACGCAGATATTTCTTCACGGTCTCCACCTCAGCCACCTCCTGCACTGTTTTCTTGCCCTGGCTCAGCTGATGGAAGAGATCTTTGTCAATGACCTTGCTCTCCAGCAGCTCAACGGCTGGGACAGGAGCACGGAGGCCCTCAAAGCACAGTTGGCTTTTCTTCTCATGCTCCTCAACGACGGTGATGACAATCTTGATGATTTTCTCCACAGTGATCTTGCCTGTCCTGTATTGCCGGAGGAGGTCTCGCCGTTGGTCCTCTGTGAAGTACTCTGAGTTGATGATTTCCCAGATGGTAACTGTTTTCCCATGAAACCTGCCGAAAGGGGCAGACACGGTTGCCTTCTTGAACACATCTCTGGCTTCATTGTCCGTGTAGACCAATTCTCCCCCTTTGGCTGCTTTATCTGTGAGCGGCAGGAGGCAAAGGCCAGTATCTGAGTCAGTGACACAGCGCTCTAGCAGCTGCAGGTAGGTGAGATTCTCTTGTGTGTTGGGGTCAAAGAAGCCCTTGGTGTCATCAGAGGGGTCAGACAAAGTCTTTGTCATCTCCTCATCCAAGTAGCCACGTTTGTAGGCCACCTCCACGGGCACGCGGTGGCTGTGTACAGGGTCGATGATGCCCCCTGTGGCAATCTGGGCCTCCAGCAGCCTCACGCCATGGTCTTTGATGATGAGGTCCTTCTTCATGGCCTGGAAGAGAGAGATCTTGTCTCCAGTGTAGGGGTCCTTATAACCAGTCACTGCCCTCTCCGCTGACAGCAGTTTGTTGTGCAGCTCAGGCCCGATGACGTTTTCTTTTACCGCCTCATTCACAGATAACTTCTTGTTCCTGACGGGGTCAATGATGAAGCCAGAGGCGGCCTGGGCCTCGAGCAAGATGAGGGCGGTGCCCGGGCTCAGCAGCTGCTTCTTCATGGCCTTGTAGATGCTGATCTTCTCATTGGTTGGCTTAAGCAGGAGCCCAGCAATGCTGCTCCGGCCCTGAAGATACCTCCTGACATCTTCTCTCTGCGACAACTCGGTCACTGTGGCTGTGCCCTCCACGAGTTTGTCCAGTTGCTCTCGGCTCAGGATGCCAGCCTCCTCCAGCTTCTTGGCTGAGACCTTCTGTCGCAGGCCATCAAACGCAAACTCGGACTCCCCATTTTGTGCCAGGCCATCGATTGCATCTCGCCCATTGGGCAAGGCCTTGGCCTGGGTCACCCTCTCCTCTGTCTGGATCATGACTGCACGAGTCTGAGCCAGAGCCGCCCGGTGCTCCTCCTCCAGTCGCTCTAATTTCTCCCGCAGCTTCTGGTTCTCATCAGCCAGGAGCTTCTCCTGTTGCTGCCTTCGCTGCTCCAGCTGCTGCAGCTCCTCCTGCTTACGTCGGACATTGTCCTCTGCCTCCTTCTGCCTCCTCTTGGCTTCATCCATGCTGGTGATCAGCTGCTGTTTCTCCTGCTCCATCTGCTTTTGCTGGCGCTCCTGCTCGGCCTTCAGGTTCTGGGCCTTGTTCACCTCCTCCTGGAACAGCTTCTCCAGCTTGGCTTTCTCCTCCTCAATGAACCGTTCCCTCTGCAGCAGACTGTCCTTCTCGGTGAGGAAAGTCTGCTGGAGCATCTGAGTCTCCTGCAACAGCTGCTCCTTCTGGGCCATCTGCATCTGCAAGAGGTAAGAACAAGAGAGCTTTCAGGTCAGAACAAGCCTGCTCCCACCCACCATAAAACGCAGCACAACTTGGCGCGGCTCGGCCCAGCAACTGACTGGGGAACGTAGGCAAAGGACGGGCCATAGCATTAGTGGCCTGCACCATGGGCATGTGTTAGAAAGAAATTTCCTTCTAACGCACACATCTTAGCATATTAGAAAGAAGTAGGCAGCCCTGGTCAGGAGGGAAAGGACAAATTTAGTTAAGAAAAACCAAGTACTTGGCCAACTATCCAATGTCACCTCTACAACAGTGCAGTCGTTCTGGTCACTTGGAGTGCCTTTATGGATTGAGCTATAGTAAGAACAATGACAGTGATAACTATGAATGGTACGGGATAGTCTGAGTGGGGCTAATGGCTGTACCCAAGGGCCAAATGAGACACACTTACCCTATTGGAAGTTAACTGTTCCTGTATGGTCACACAGAGAAAGGGGAAGGGAAGTGGGGGAGGGGGAAATTTAAAAAAAAGTGTGTGTGGGGGGTCGATCTGAGTCTTCTCTGGGAAGCGTCTCCCTTAGGGAAACTCAAAGCCTAGTCCTCAGTCTGCTTAGGGCCTCGCCAGCAAGACTTTAACCCCAGAAGAAAGGAGAGAAGCAAAGGTACCTCTTCCGACTTGTGCTGGAGCATCTCTGCCTCACGCTTTAACTTCTCCTTCTCCCTCTCCAGCTCCGCGATGGCCTCCTTCAGCTTGTCGGCGTCCTTGTCACTCTGCTGCCTCTGGATCTCCAGGGTATGGACCAGCGTCATCTTCTCCCTGGTGGCCAACTCAGTGCGATGGAGCTTCTCGCCGATCTCCTCGGCCTGCTTCTTGAACTTCCGGGCATCCTCCTCAGCCTTGGCCTGTGCCAGACTCATCTCGGTCACGTGCAGCTTCAGCCGTTCAGCCTCGGCGCTCATCTCCAGCTGGCGGCGGCGCTCGGCTTCCAGCGTCTTCTGGAAGCCTTCTGTTTCCTGCGCAAGGCGTTGCTCCATCTGATCCTTGTCCTCCTGGAGCTTCTTGGCGTGTTCCTGGGCCAGGTCCTTCTGCTTCTGCAGCATCTCCGCCTCCGCCTTCAGCCTTGTGGCCTCCTGCACGGCCTGCATCTTCTCCTTCAGCATCTTCTCGGCCAGCGCCCGCTGCTGAGCCAGGTCCTCTTCGGCCAGCTTACGCAGCCGCGCGGCTTCCTGAGCTTCGACACTCAGGCGGGCGGCCTCTTCAGCCACCTGCTTCATCTTCTCCGCCTCCTCCACCAGGAATTTCTGAGTGTTGTCTTTGTCCTTCAGGATCAGCATCTTGTTCTCCTCCTCGATGCGGGCCTTCAGCTTCACCAGCTCCTCCATCTGAATCTTCACCTTGAACAGCTCCTCTTCCACCTGCGTCTTCTGCTTCATGGCGTCGGTCACCTCCTCCTTCAGGCGCTGAAGCTCCTCATCCAGGATGTCCTTCTGGTGGTCCGTCTCCTCCAGCTGGAGCTTCACTTTGGTCAGTTCCTGCTCCACCTGAGCCTTCTGCCTTAAGGTCTGCTCAGCAAACTTCTTGTGCTTCTCCATCTCTGCATCTGCAGCCTGTTTCTGTCGCAGCGCGGCCTGCTCTGCTTGGGCCCGCTTGGCAGCCTCCAGCTCTGCCTCCTTGCGCAGCTTCTCTGCTGAGGCCTGGGCCTGGGCTTGGGCCTGAGCCTGCTCCTCTGCCTGTTGCTTCAGGCGCTCAGCTTCCTCCACTTGCTGGCGTGACAGCGTGGCCTCACGCTCTGCCCGGAGGCGGGCCTCCTCGGCTTCCTCGGCAGCTCTCTTGGCCTTCTCCGCCTCCTCCCTCAGCTTGTCCAACATGCTCTGCTCCTGCCGACGGGTCTGCAGCAGCTCCTGCTCCTTCTGCTGCACAGCAAACACGTGGGCCTTCTCCTCAGCCTGCAGTCGCTTTTGGGCAGCCTCCTCGGCCAGCTGGATCTGCCGTTCGGACTCTTTCTCCGCCAGTTCCTTTTGGCGCTTGGCTTCCTCCACCTTGGCTTTCAAGCGCTCCACCTCCTCTAGAGCTGCCTTCCTCTGCCTTGCGGCCTCCTGCTCCGCAGCCAGGATCTTCTTGACCTTGTCCTCAGCTTCCCGTCGCCGCTGCTCCTCCTCCAGAGCGAGCTGCCGCTGCTTCTCAGCCTCACGCTCTGCCTGCTCCTTGCTCTTCTGGATCTCCTCCGCACTGCTCTTGATGCGCCCCAGCTCCAGCTCCAGGTCTGTCTTGCCAGCTGAGGCCTTCTCAAAGTTAATCTTGAGGATGCGGATCTCTTCTTCGATCAGGCGCCGCTGCTTCAAAGTGTCGTCCACCAGCCCCTTCTGGCGCTCCAGCTCACTCTCTGAGGACTTCTTTAGCAGGGCGATCTTCTCCTCGATGTCAGCCTTGTGCTGGGCCGCCTGCTCCTCCAGCAAGCGCCGCTGATAGGCCTCATCCTCCGCCAGCCGCCGGAGGCGTTCGTTCTCCGCTTCCTTTTCCTTCAGCGCGATCTCTGCCTCCGTCTTGAGCCTCGTGGCCTCGCTGATGGCAGCCAGTTTCTCCTTAAGGATGCGTTCAGCCTCTGCCCGCTGGCGGGCTACATCCTCCTCCGCCAGCTGCCGCTGCCGCTTGGCCTCTTCTGACAGGGCCCGCAACCGAGCAGCCTCTTCTGCCAGCTCCCGGAACTTGCTGGCTTCGGCCTCAAGTCGCTGCTTGGACTTCTCACTGGTGGAGCGTGACTCCTCCTCGGTCTTTGCCTTGCTCTCCAGGAGGATCTCCATTTCAGCTCGTACCTTTGCCAGCTCCTCCTCCACCTCTTTGCGTTTCTGGATGGCCTCGCTCACCTCATTCTTGAGGCGGAAGAGCTCCTCCTCCAGGAGCAGCCGCTGCTGCTCCCCGTTCTCCGTCTCCGCCTTCAGCCGGATCAGCTCCTGCTCGGCCGAGAGCTTCTGCTGGGCTGTGCCTTCAGCCAGCTTCCTCTGCTTCTCCAGCTCCTGCTCCGCCAGCTCCTTCTGCCGCAAGGCCGACTCTTCTGCCTTGCTCCTCTTGCGGGCCTCCCGCTCTGCATCTTCCTTCTGCTTTTCGGCTTCCTCCTGAGCAAGGGTCTTCTGGTGGGCAATCTCCTCTGCCTGCAGCCTCATGCGCAGGGCATCGTTGGCCTTTGCCCGCCACTTCTCCAGCTCACGCTCAGCCTCCTCGCGGAAGCGCTCAGCCTCCGCCTGCTGCTTCTTCAGGCGCTCAGCCTCCTCCTGCAGATGGGTGACAGTGATGTGCTCCTGCTTCAGACTCAGCTCAAGCTGGGCTGTCTTCTCTGCAAAGGACATGCGCTTGCTCTGGAGCTCCACCTCCGCGCTGCGCTGGGCCGTCTCCAGGGCCACCTGCACCTGTCGCTCCTTCTCGGCCTCCGCCTGCTTCATGCGCCGCTCAGCCTCCTCGGCCTGCAAGCGCAGCTCCTCCAGGGCCTGCAGCGCCCTTTGCTTCTCCCTGGCAGCCTCTTGCTCTGCCTGGATCTTCAGCCGCAGCTCCTCCTCCGCCTGGCGTTTCTTCTGGCTCTCCTCCTTCACCTGCCGCCGCAGGCGCTCAGCTTCTTCCTGCGCCTGCCTCTTCTGCAGCTCAGCCTCCTCAGCCCGCGCCCGCAGCGCCTGCAGCTCTGACTCAGCCCCACTCTTCTGACGCTCCGTTGTCTCCAGCTGCAGGCGAATCACTCGGATCTCTTCCTCGATGCGCAGACGGTTCCTCTCCGCTTCTTCCACCTGCTGAGCTTTGGCTTTGATCTCTAGGTCCGAGTTCTGCCGCAGCTGCTGCAGCTCCTGCTGGATGTTGAGTTTTTGGTGCTGGGCATCCACGGCGACCACCTCCCGCCGAGCCACCTCCTCCTGCATGCGCCGCTGAAGCTCCTGGGCCTCGCGCTCTGCCTGGGCCTTGGCCTGGGCATGGGCTTCAGCCAGCTGCCTCTGCTTCTCCAGCTGAGCCTCCACCTCTGCCAGCCGCTGCCTCTCCTCCGCCTTCAGCTTCTCTGCCGCCCTCTGAGAGGGAGGTGGGCAGGGCAGGGCAGTGAGGGGTGGGGAGAGAGGGAAAGAACCACAAAGAAACCAAAGTGAACAGACAGCAGGCAAATCTGCCGCTCAAACGAGCAAATCAAATGGGGAAAGGGACTGGAAGGCAGACAATGGGGGAGGCGGGGCAGGGGAGACCAAGCCCCATGCCAGGGGCCACACACGGAGGACACAGCACTGCAACAGTCCACTTAGTACAGCGAGGTGATGAGATGGGAGATGGAAGGGAATGAGATGAATGGATGGGAATCCAGACATGGAAGGACAGCTCTGGGGACCAATAGGACAGGACTCTCCATCACCAGAGGAAACAATTCACAGATGGAACATGCACCAAGCCCGAGGCGGATGGGAACAGCATGAGAGCAGCCTGCACCCCCTCTCCATGCTCCAGCGCTGGCTCGGTGGGAGACCGAGGCTTTTTTCTTTCCCCGCCTTTGCCACAGGATGGACAGACAAAGATGGACAGAAAGCAAAGCACCGACACCACATGTGTGAGACAGAGCGTGTGTGTATGGGTGTGCGTGTGCATATGTGTGTGCACATCCTGGGAGCTTCCTTTCTCTTCCCTTTCTCCTAAGCTCTGTTGGGAAAGTGACACTGGGGACATGAGCTGGTCTCCTGTCTTCTACTCTCTACTTTCTCTGGGGGAAGCGAAGGTCACCATCTATCTGTAAAGGGTCATGGGTGGTAGCTTTGGAATCACAGGGCAGGGCACAAGGGCTTCCTTAAGCCCTTAGACAAACAAGCACCGGCTCCTAAGGGACTCAAGAGCAGAGTAGAATGGCATAGGGATGCCCCCTCCCCCCACTTCCTCCAAACTGTGGCTCTGCCCAACAGCCACTTTCCCTTTCCCAAATTCAGGGCAAGGTAGGTATGCTGCCAGGTGATAGGAGCATAGGCCACTCTGGTGATTACAGATGGGACAAGGGGTCTTGAGCTGGGAAACAGCAATCTAGGTGGTAGTGCGGGACCGAAGGGAAGGACTTGTGACTGTATGAGGTGTGCCGATGGAGCAAAGGAGGAAGAATCATTGATGGTACCAAGGAGGTGCTGATGGGGGAAGGGGAAGGAGAGGGCACTGGAGGCCCCTGTGGGGAGACACCAAGGGAAAGAGTCATGCGTCCAGGGCAGTACCTGCTGCAGAAAGGTCAGAGTCCTCCTGGGTTTTTACCCTCCATTAGATCCCAAACAACACAAACATTCCCCCAGACAAAGCTGCCAAGCGGCGAGTCCAAGAGCAAAACCCAAGAGTTAGAGAAAAGGGACACACGGGGAGGGAGGAGGAGGAGAAGGAAGGGAAGGGGGATGCTGAAAAAGAAGAGAGGGGAGAGCCCCGACAAGCTCCAGCAGGGAAGGGGGCCTAGGGAGCACCAGAGCCGGGGCGAGGGAGGAAGAGATGGCGGAAGGCAGCATCTGAGCATGGGACAGACTGAAGAAGGGGGCTGTACTAAGTGTGTCTGAGAAGTGCTTCCCGATCTTCTCCCCAGAGCCAGGCTGGGGGGTTCAGGGCAGGGGGAAGACCTGAGGAACAAGGAACCCACCAAGAGGCCCCACTTGGGGGGCTCATCTCATGGCTACATCTCAAGGCCAGGAGGGCGGGGGAGCTGGGGTCCAAGTTAGCAATAGCACTGAACTCTCAGAGGGGGACAAGGTTGCTGACTTCTGGGAAGGAAGGCTAGCTGCTCCCTCCCGCCTTGGGAAAGTCCCCTCCCCTAAGCCCATACCTCCTCCTCCTCCAGGCGCCGAAGGGTCTCACTGATGAACTTGATGTACTGGCTCGTGAGGGTGGTCAGCTCACTGTAGCGGGTACGAAGATCCACATACTAGAAGAGAAAAGAGCCCGGTGACCTTGCTCAGTGTCTGAAAGGCAGCTGTGTCCAGATGCAGCCCCCCTTCCTTCCACCTCCACAAACACACACACAGTGTGCATGTACATACACATGTACATTCATGTACATGTACACTACTCAGTCACCCACACTGGATACCCAGGGGAAGGGATGGGGGGCTCAGGACAGCTATACCATGAGGGTCATTTAATTCACTGGATCATAGATTTGGAGCTGGAAGGGATTATAAAGAACATTTAGTCTAAACTCTTCAAAGTCATAGATCAGAAAACTGAAGCCCAGAGAGGTTTCAATGATGTGTCCAAAGTTATACAGGGAGTAAGATCCAGGGTCAGCAGGCAAGCTTTCTGATTTCACTTTCATCTTGGGACAAGGGGTGGCTGGCTGCTTGGCAAAAGGAGTCATGAAGGTCTCCCTTCTTCCCCTACCCTTACCCCTAGGCCCCAGGAAAGCCAGGGCTCTTCAAGCTTGCCCATTTGGACTCTGCCTATCCCACTCCCCACCAAAACATTCAGCTGGGCCATCAGCTGGTGGGGGCCCCCATGCATTGCCACACTGGACCTCACCTCCTGGATGACGCTATCTGACACTGACTGGACCTTGGGTTTCTTGGCAGGGGAGGCCACAGGTTCCACTTGAGCCCTGTATGTGACCAGCTGTAGTTCATAGTCCTGTAGGAGGAAGAAAGATGGTGACTTTTAGGATAGCTAGTTCTGGGGGGAAGGGCCCACCCAGAACTTGTTTTCTCCTCCCCACTGTGGAAAGTGAGGCTTCTTTAGATGTGTCAGGGATTTGTCTCTCTAAAGTGGCCCCAGATCTGCTTCTGCCCTCTGTGTCCTTCGTCTTAGACGGCCTGGGATCTCTGTCCCTCTGAGTCTGCTGTTTTCAGGCCAGACCCTTCCCATCTGTCCTCAGGATCCCCACAGACCTCTGGCCATTCTGCCCCAGGTTCCCAGGTGACTCCCCTTGAGTCGTATGGATAAGGAGGGAAGCATTTCTGTGGCTCTGCTTTTGTTCCAAAAGATCAGAAAAGGATGGACAGCCAGGTCCCTGTCCTAGGCCATCTACAAGGGTTCCAAGCATATCATGTCCCACATGCATGGCCCCAAACCACCCTTTTTGTTTTCCTTCTTCTGGGCCTTAGTCCTTGTCTGAAACAACGAAGTGACCCAGTGAACAGAGCGCTGCACTTGAAGCCAGGAAGACCTAATTTCAAATCCAGCTTTGGGTACTTACTAGCTGTGTGAGCCTAAGAAGGTCACTTAACCTCTGTCTGCCTCAGTTTCCTCATCTGTAAAATGGGGACAATAACAGTAACTTTCATCCATAGGTGTTGTAAGGATGAAATGAAATATTTGTAAAGTGCCTAACAAAGTGCCCAGCACATAGATATTTAATAAATGCTTAATTCCTTCCTTTCTTGTCTAAACACTAGTTACTTACCTACTGAGCTCCTGCAGTCCCTTCAGTGACATCTCCTCTCAAGTCCAGCTTTCTCACATTACCCCAAATCTCCAAAAGATTTTCATCTCTCTACTGCTAAGGTCAAACACTGAATCTGTTTCTATCAGCCTCCTTCTCCCTTGGGGACCATGGCCCACAGGATTTTAGAAGTTCAACTGAGTCTTTGAGTCAAACCCACAAACCTTACAGATGAAGAAACTGAGGTTCACAGTGATCAGGTGATTTGCTTAGAGACATAGAGCTGGTGTCTGAGGCAGAATTTGTTAAAACCTCAGTATCCCCAACTCCAAGTTCAGGTCAAAGGAGGGACCTGGTAACTGTAAGGAGCCAGTGGGAGTACCCCAAGGGCCTCTACCATAGGCGGTATCCATGGTCTCCTTCTCGGTGTCTGGGAGCTCAGAGCTCCGAGGCAGGTGTCTTAGAGTGCTCACCTTGATGGCATTGATGTATTGCTTGGCGTACTTCTGACACTCAGCAACTTTCTCTCCATGTCTTTCAATTTCTTCCAGGAGTTTCTGAGAAACGAAATTCCATTGGGTTCAGTTCTTCTAGGAACAAGGCAATCATACAGTTCTCCCCTGACTCTCAACCCTTCCCCGACCCCCTTTTTAACACAGAATTGTCCCCCGTTTCTATAGAATTCCTTACCTTGGCAGGAGAACCTCTTCCTGAGCTTGTGGCTGTTAAAGCACAGCCCTCCCCAAGCCACCCCCATGGTCTCAGACCCCAGTGCTGACCTTTTCTTGCTGGAGCTGCTCACGGACCACCTGGCTATCAGCCAGGGGCACAGCCTGAATCTGCTCCTGCCGCTGCTTGGCGCTCAGGAGCCAGGCATTCAGGGGCTCTGCACTCTCACGGTAGTAGCGCAGCTGACGGCCCAGCTGATCCAGTTCTCGCTGCCTCAGGTCAATCTGGGCCAACACGGCCTGCCAGCGCTCCAGCAGCTGCGTGACCCGCTCCCGCCAGCGCTCCAACTCTGCATCCCGTTCCCCATGCTTCTGTTGCATCCGCTCGCCCACCTCCTGGGCCGCCCTCAGCTCCTCGTTTAGCCCAGCAAACAGCGGCTGCTGGGCCTCCACCTGGGAGCGTAACTTCTGCTCCAGGGAGAGATAGCCATCAGTACGGCCCAAGTCACCTTGGTATCTACTCCCCCTGCTCCCCATCTTCCAACTGGGCTACTCCCCCTTTACTCATGAGGGCCCAATGGAACAGGAAGAAAAGGGGAGGCTACAGACGGGTGACATGAGTGCTATCTTTAAATACCCAAAACTCTGTAGTGAGGCTAGGGATTAGATCTGATCTTCTGGAGGGCAGAATTAGGAGCAATGACAGAAGGTTACTCATTTCCTTTCAATGGACCAAGAGCTATCCAGTAATGGAATAAAATGGGCCACTCCATTGCATGTCTGAGACAGCACAGGGGAAAGGGGCAGGATTTCTAGATGATCTCAGAGGTCCCTTCCCCTTCAAAGGTTCTTTAACTATGGCCTAGGGTAGGGCAGCTGAGAACCCTGCAGCCCCAGACCAGCTCGGATCATTACCTTCAACTCTGCCTTGGTGGCCTCCAGCTCCGAGAGATCGGCAGGGACATTCTGCACATCCTTGAGCTGCTCCTCATAGGTACGCAGCACCTCCTCTGCTCCCTGGGTGCTACGGATCACGAGGCTAATGGTCTTGAGCCTGTGAGTGATGGAAGCCTAGGTAAGTCTGAGGGTCAATCCCAGAGACCTCAGCACAGGGAGGGAGGTCTCCAGTGCCCCCTGGGAGGCAGGGCAAGAGGTGGGATACTCACTTTTCCAGGTAGATGGCAGACAGGCTGCGCACCTGGTCCAGCTTGCCCAGAGTCAGTTCCAGTTCAGAGCGGAGAGCAGGGGCTCCAGGTGAGGGCTCAGGCTGGGCAAGCACTTTCTCTGCCTTGGCAGAGAGTTTTGTCACTCCCTGGCCCAGGCCCTCCACTTCTGCCTGTACTTTCTGCAGGGGGACACAGAGAAAGACACATAGAGATGGGAGTGATGAGGAGGTGGGAAAAGAGATTGAAATGGAAAGGCAAAAAGAGGCAAAAGCAGGGAGGCAGACCCAGAGACAGAGAGGGAGATTGCTCATGGCTGAGTCAGCGCCTGGGGAGATCTAGGATCACTGGGCCAGGACGCAGGATAGCTTGGGGAAGGGGGGCTACCTGTCATAAGATCAGCTAGGAAGTAGAGTAGCAGGCTAGGGACTGAGGAGGCAATGGGGAGAGAGGAAGACGGAGAGAGGAAAGGACAGAGAGAGCAGAAGGAGGACAAAGAGAGGGAGTGAGGGAGAGGAAGGAGAGAGGAAGGCAGACTGGTTATGAAGGGGAAGCAGGGACAGTACCTGCTGCTCCGTGATCCGCTGAGCACACTCGCGGGCAGGTTCCTTGTCCAGCGGCATGCGAAGCCGATGGACAATCCGGCCCTCACAGGCCTCTAGTTGAAGACGGATGTCCTTCAGCTCAGAGATGTAGCGCTGGCACAGAGACTCTTCCTGTTCTCCTAGGAATAGGAAAGCTAATGTCACACCAAAAGGGCCCCTCACAGACTGCCCCAGACACAACCGGCTCCTGTGGCGGCCCCAGCCTACTTACCTTGCTCCAAGTTCTGCAGCAGCTGCTGGTAATGGCGAGTACAGGTGCTATAGTCCCGCTCCACCTGCAGTCGGTCCTCAGGTCCAAAGCCACCAGCATCCTGGCTATCCCGAAGGAAGGCCTGGTAATGCATCTCTAGGTTGCGTAAGGCCTGGCGTTGTTCCTCTGGTTTCAGTGTGCGGAACTGGTGAGAAAGGAGCAGTGAGAGTAAGAGGTGAGGGCAGAAAAAGGGACAGGAGAATGGGAGGGGACACTGAAGGTAAGTGGTAGATAAGAGGCAGGTATTCAGGGAAAGGGCTAGGGAAATAGGGAAAAGATGATGAGAGAGATGCTGGGGCACATCTCAGGGAGGCAGATGGCAAAGAGGCAACTATGGCATCAGAGGTCCAAGGACTCACCGTTACCAGGGACCAAGAGCGAATGAGCTGGATTTCTCGGGTTAGGCACTGCCAAGCCAAAAGACTCTTCATGTCCACATGTAACTGGTGCCAAAGGTTTACCAGGGTCTGGTGTAGTCCCTCCAGCCTACCAGAGACAGAGTGAGGTGGAAGGGGGAGAAGAATGGACAGGGTGTGAGGAAAGGCTGGCATCTCATTTCCTGGGGAACCCTCCCCTCTCTCTTCTTTACAGGTCCACCTCTCTTGAATTTCTTAATCCCTTGTCCTCCTGTTTATCACATCTTGCCAGGTCCCAACCTTGGACTGTCTCCATCGTCCACCTGCTTTGTGCCTATTCATGGGCTGCTGAACAGAGTTGGAGGAAATCACAAAACCCCACTGACTGGGTCCATTACAGGTATCCCCTTTTACATCGCAGGGGTCAGGCGTGCAGCACCACTGCAATCCAGAAAAACTATACTAATTTTTTTGGCCCTTCCTTTGTACCAGAGAGTAAGTTTGGATTAGTATGGTATTAAAAGATAAAATGTTTATATTATACAATATTAAACATATATTTTATGCATTGAATTTTTAAACCTTTTCTGTCATTTGCTGGTCCTCGCATGTCATCGGAGGCTTCCACAAAACTTCCCCCAAATTCTCATTTAATTTCTTATTCTGACATATGATATATCAAAACCGTGATGAGGAAAGTCACAGTGGGGAAGAGATAACTGTATAGATTTACACTATTTCACCTCACCTGGGCCCTCAATGGAGCCAGATAAATATTCTATTCCTCCTTAATCAAATCGCTATTCCCCCTTTCTACAGTGGCTGCTCCCAACTTTTCCTTTTCTCCTCAAGTTTACAATGGCACCCCATTGATCCAGTTCTCTCAAGTGCAGATTTTCCCTCATTTGAGGTCATTTGTAGAGAGCTCCCTCTTTCTCCCCTCTTCCTCCTTCTCCTCTTCATCTCACATCACTCAGACATCTCCCACTATACCCTCCTTCACTCCTTTCTTTGTTAAAGCTACACATACCTTTGATCCCTTCTTTTCTATAGATTGACTCCACTATCATCCTCATTCTCACTCATCTTCAGACTCTCCCTATCTATTGATGCTTCCCTGAAGCCTATGCAACCACTCCTGTCTCTGCTGCCCCTCTGTGAAAGCCCTCCCCGGGTGCTACCATCCCCATAAGCTATCACCCTGTATCTCTCCTCCCCTTCAAAACTAGATTTCTGGAGAAAGCAGGCTACAATCAGTGCCTAGACATTTTTTCCTCTGTCTCCTAAATGCCCTGCAATCTGGTTTATGTTGTCCTCACTCAATCATTCAACTGAAACTTCTCTCTTTGAAATAACTGGTGATGTCTTAGTTACCTAATCTAATGGCTTTTTCTCAGTTTTTATTCTTGGCCTTTCTGCAGCACATGATGCTAACTTTTCCAGGATCTTTTCTCCCTTTTTTGGGGGAAAATGCTCTTTCCTAGTTCTCCTTTTTGTCTAACCTCTACTTCTCATCTCCTTTGCTGCTTCTCTATTCATGGACCTGCCCTGGGCCTTCTTCTCTTCTCCCTCTATACCATCCCATGGTTTTGTTCATCATACTCATAAATATAACTCCCAGATCTGTATCCAGCCCTAGTCCCTCTCCTAAGCTATGATCCTGCTGATCCAACTGCCTCTTGAAAATCTGGATTTCTTACAGATATCTCAAACCCAACATTTCCAAACACAGCTCATCATCTTTCTCCCAAACCCTCCAGGCCTCTGAATTTTCCTCATATAATTGAGAACAGCACCATCATCCTAGTCATGGAGGCTTACAATTTCTATGCCATCCTCAAAGACAACTCAATCTTGCTCATTCCACAATGCCAAATTCTGTCATCTCTACCTTCACAACATCTGTTGTATGTCTTCCCTTCTCTCTCACCACCCTACTGCTGGACTATTGCAATAATCTTCTAACTGGTCGTGATGCCTCAAGTCCCTTTTCTCTTCAGTCAGCTGCCAAAGTGATTTTCTAAATATAGGTCTGGTCATAGCACTCCCCACCTCCCTAATCCATTCCCCTAATAAATTTCAGTGGCTCCCCATTTGCTTCCAGGATCAAACAGCATTTAAAGGTCTTCATAACCTGGTCCTTTTTTGTCTTTCTAGTACTATTAGACTTATTTTCCTTTACGTACTTTATGATTCAGTGACACTATCTTTATCGTTCTTCACATGACACTCCATTTCCTGCCTCTACCCACTGGCACTGGCTGCCCCCTTCATTCCTGCTTCTTACCTTCCCTGGCTTCCTTCAAGACTCAGTTCAAGGCCCACCTTCTGCAGGTGGCCTTTCCTGATCTCTTACTGCCTTCCTTCTGCTATCATGTACCACCTTCTTTCTCTCTGTCTCTCTCTGTACATATATAATGCATATTAAAAATAACACACATTATTTTCATGCTTGTCTTTCTCATCAGATGATGAGTTCCTGGAGGGCAGTGATTGTGTTTCTGCCTCTGTGTTCCCAGAGCTTAGTATAATTCCTGACACGAATTCCTAATAAATGCTTAAATGACCTTCCCATCCTTTCGGTGGATCCCACCTTGAACCATCACACAGCCTTACCTGCTTACTGCATCCTGGGCCTCTTTATTGGGTGGGGGCACAAGAAAGCAGACAGAAGGCAGGACAGCTTCACTGCCATTGCTGTGTACCACCTTCCATTTGGATGGCTGGGCATGACTCACCAGCTGACAGGTATCCCCTTTGTGGACAGTCATCTGCAGGGTACAGGCCAGAGGCCAAGAGAGAGGCAGAACAGGATGCTAACTTATCAGAGTTCAGCACAAAGGGTCCCCTTACTGTTCTGTCCTTAGAACTCTGCCCTTTCCCACCTTCCAGAGTCAGTTTTGGGGCCCTCCCAATTTTTTACAGTAACCTCTAGAGGTTCTCCCTTTCTCCCCACAATGTGTCCTGGAGCCCAGCTCACCTCCATCTGCTTATAGTCACACACAGCTTGCAGAGGTAGACGGCCCCGAATGGGGTAGGATGGATTACGGGGCTTCAATTGTACTATGGCCTTGGCACGCTTGGCCAGGCCCAAAAGATGCCCCTTGTACTCAGAGAGCTGTTCTTTTTCATCCTGGGTGGGAAAGAAAGGGAAAGAGTATGAGAAGGGAGGGAATAATTCTGAGGATAGCACCAGCACTCAAGGAACATGAGACCAGCTCCTTAAAGTTGTCCAGCTTAGTAATTGCCCTTAGCTGATAACAAGCACAGCCCACTCCACTAGCCCTGAGGAAGGGAAAGCAAATCTGTAGAGTAAGGTCTGATGCCACTGTGACCTTCCTGACATTCCCCGGTCCCAACCCATCCCCATTCTATGGAGAGAGGTCTATACAGGCTAGGGATCAAGGAGACTTCAAAAGAAGGATTCAGGTTGAATCAGCATTATAGGAGCAGGATGGGGATAAGGGCTCGAGGGGTCCTCTTGAAGGCCTAGCTCCCCCCTCAGGAATGTAAACTCCTTGCCAAAAGGGTCTACTGAGTCATTCTATATTTGTATTTCCCAGCCCCTAGCACAATGAACAAGTCCTTGTGGATTGGCAGGTTAGTTGATTACAGAGGCAATGACCCTCCTCAAACTTTCTTGATGAACTACCTGCTGCCAGTACAAAATAGGTTGATTCTTCTAAAATTACTATGGCAAGATTCTAGAGAATGACTCCCCAAGGGACAGGCTCCAGGAACCACCTAAGTGAGGATGCGGGTGCCATTGGGACCCTGAACTGAAAGTGTGGCTTGTGATCCCCAGATGGGCCAATGGCTTTGAGGGACATCCCTCAAAGGGGAAGCAGAAACAGGGTGGAAAGTCTATAAGGGGGCCCAGGTCTTTGAAAGAGAAAGGCTTTCTCTTAGAGGGAGATGGCAGAGTCAAATGTAAGACAGAGATGCAGTGTTGCTTAGACTTAGCATCAGAGAACCTGGGATTCCAGTTATTACCAAGTACCTGTGTGACCAAAGAAAGTTATTTAACCTTTTGGGCTTCACTTTCCTCCTCTGTAAAATGAGGAGAAGCTTGGGAAGGCTTGGGAAGACTTGTCCGAACTGATGCAGAGTGAAGTAAGCAGAACCAAGAGAAAAATTTATGATTACTAAGATGTCAATGGTAATACAAAGGAAAATAACAGTGAAAGACTTCACAACCATGACCTAGGCAGGGATTAGCTGTGACTTCAGAGGAACGACAATGAAGGAAGTCTCCTGACTCCTGGAAGAGAAATGCTAGACTACAGAAGCAGAAGGAAGCACACATGTGCAGAAAAAGCCAGTGAATCATTTTGTTTTACTTAAATTATTTGTTACAACACAGAATGAAAGGGAAGGCCCTCAGGGGAATCAGAGGAAAAACATCAAAAAAATAACAAAAAATAAAATAAAAATGCTTTTATTGAAAGAGAAATAAAATAAAATAAGAAAGATGGACTTGTTGTTTAGTTGTTTTCAATGGTGTCCCACTCTTCATGATCCCTTCTGGGGTTTTCTTGACAAAAATACCAGAGTGATTTGTCATTTCCTTCTCCAGCTCATTTTACAGATAAGGAAATTGAGGCAAACAGGGATAAAGGTCCCACAGTTCGTGTCTGAGACCAGATCTGAACTCAGGTCTTCCTGACTCCAGGTCTGGTGCCCTTTCTACTGTGTCACCTATCTATCCTAGGATGGACGAAGAACCTCAAAGGTCCCTTCCAAACTTAGATCTTATGATTTCAATGACGGCACTTGCCATCTAGGTGAGATTAATAGAATAACGATCAGTGAAAAAAGAAGAGCCACCTAAGGCAAGGGTTTACCTTCAACATCTAAATGAAGAGTTATACTTTAGACAACAGGTCAAAGGGGAAAAGGTCAAACAGAACTCAGAGGGGATGGAGGCAGAGAGACCCCCTAGGTGACAAGGAAAAGACAGAAGGGGGCTTTAAGATCAGTGGAGGATGCCTGCCTATCTGTAAACTGCTAGGGTAGTGCCCTGTCCACCCAGGGGTCTGGGCGCCTGCACAGACTAACTGCAGCACAGTTTTGGGGGGAGGGGACAGCTGCCAGGGAGGAGCTTGGGATGACAGTTCCAGGAAGGGCTAAGGCTCCTAACAGGCTATATAATGGAGTCAGCCAGAATCGACTTCAGGCTACAAGCCAGATGAGCTCAGTCTAGCATCTAAGTTTGGATAGTGCTGAGGGAATGGAAAAAAGAAGCAGGACCGGGCATCTCAGAAGCTTTGGCCAGCATAAGCTGTATAAGCTAGAATGAGGCCTCAGACCAGTAAGCTCCTCATTTCTATGCTTTTACATTTTGTTTTATTTTTTTCTCATTCTTTTTTTAAATAAGAAATCCTTTTGAAATTTCCTCAAATTGCCTTAGCTAATACAGTGGGAGAAATATTTGTCTACATTTAGTCAGTTAAGTGATAAGAGATCTGATAGGGATTGGTGTCTCAAGAGTGGTTCTGAAAATGGCTCCAGGTATAGTTGTTAAACAGAGACAGATTCAGAGGTGAAAACAAAAGGTAGAAAATATAAATGTGAGTATTAGGTGATGATCCCTTCCAACTTGGGAGGATAAGCTGTTCTATGGATCACCTAGGTAAAGTCATCCTGCAGTACCCCTGCTCTCTCCCTTCCTGGTCCCCCACACTTCCTCCCAACCCAGTGGGCATGTCAGGTTTTCAGTTGCTGCTGCTACTGTACTCAACCTCTGAGGCATTCTGATCCCCCTTTCTACCTTAACCAATGAGTGGGAAAACCTTTCTTTCCCCTTGAATTTCAGATGAGATAAATAACCATTCCTAGATAGGTCTATAGCTCACTGTGGAGCTGAGGCCAGCAAAGAAAGCTAAGAGAAACAAATTTTAGGGAGAAGAGAAGGAAAGAAGAAGGGAGAGGATGGCCACTGAGGGCAGATAGGATGATAACATTGGGTGGAGAGAAGGAAATGCTACTCAACCTTTATTCTGCTTCCGTTTCCTCTGCCAAGGAGAATGATCTTTGGACTGAAAAGGATAGAATGAAAATGACTAACAAGAAGTTGATACTTAAGGTAAGGAGGTAGATGGTAAGAGATCTCTGAGCTGACTCAGATGACTAGAAGTCACCAGGCCCACATGAACTACATTCCAAGGTCCTGAAAGACCTGGCAGATGTGATTATGATCCACTGTTAGCAAACTCTGAAAGACTGTAGAGAAAGTGCAAGATACACAGGACTGGAAAAGGACAAATGTAACTGAGCTTCAAAAACAGGAAAAGGAATGACTGTAAATTCTAGGTCAATGAACTTGTCTTTTGATTTCTGGGAAAATTCTAAGACACTTGAGATGATTAATGAACATCGAGAAATGGAAGCCTAGAAGAGCAAGTCATGCTAAAATAAAGCCAAAGAGGGTTGGATTGCTATTCATGCTTCTAAAGGGAACACCATCCTGATGCAATAATAATAGGAGAGCCTGGAATATCGAAGTACCTGAAATCAATAACAATACTAATAGCATTTACATATGACTTTAAGGTTTGCAAGACTCTTAAAAAACTATTATCTCATTTTATCCTTACAACAACTCTAGGAGGTCAGGGCTATTATTGCCTGCTTTTTACAGGCAAGAAAACTGAGGCTAAGAAAGAAAGAAATGACTTGCCCAGGATCACATAGTAAAGCAAGTATCTGAGGCAGGATTTGAGGTCAGGGCTTCCTGACTCCAAATTCAGAGCTCACTGCAGAAGTGAGTGAGTGAGTGAGAGAGAGAGAGAAACAGACAGAGACAGAGAGACAGAGAGAGAGAGATGGATAGATGGATGGATGGATGGATGGATGGATAGATAGATGGATATATGGAAGGACAGATAGATGGATAGATGGATGGATGGACAGATGGATAAATAAAAGAAGGCTAAACTCTCAGCACCTGAAAAAGGAATAATGTCCCAGAACAGATAATGAAACATGCCTCCATTCCTCCTTTCTTCAGAAGCATTAGAGGGTGGAGGGGGGGGTTGTGAAGACTACAGATAATAGTTATCATTTATAGGCTTTTGAGGTTTGCAAAGTGTTTTCAATAGGTAATCTCATTTTACTGTTATTGCAGGATGTTTTACATATTGTCAGACATGGTCACTGTCTTGGACATCTTTGCTGAATCTTTTGCTTTTCTGTTCCAAAGGAGGATTCGAGATGGTAAGGGGTAGAGGAGGAGCTATTTCCAGAATGAAATGTGACAGAAAAATAAAAGGCAATCATGACCCTTATTTAAAATAAGAACAGCTCCTGCCAGACCAACCTCATTTCCTTTTCTGGCAGGGTTACTAGACATGTCGACTGGCTGAGTACAATACAGTAAACACAATTTACCTCAGTTTTACCAAAGCATCTGATAGTCTCTTGTGTTTCTCTTACAGAAAAGATGGTGCCTCACATGAACTCCGTGACAGTCCAGTTGAGTAGATAAGAACTGATGTAATGCTCAGAGGCAAGGGTAGCCATTAATTATCACTGAGAGGAAGGTGTCCAGTGGAGGGCCCCAGAAATTTCTGTTTTTTCCTCTACTCTTTAACAACTGTATCAAAGTCTTAAATAAAGACACCGATGATATGATCATCAAATGTGTATATCAGACTGGCAAGGATGACCCTTTTAAGTACCCAACAAACAAGAACACTGGTGACTAATAAACAATTGAGGAATGAATCTGTAAAAGACTGACACTCTAGTTCAAAAAAAATCAGCTTTACAAGTATAAAAGGAGGAAGGTAGGACTAGGAAGCAGTTTATCTGAAAAAATTGAGGGATTTCAACATACTGCAAGTTTAACAGGAGTCAAAAGTATGATGAGGCAGGCAATAATGCTGATCTACTTTTAGGCTATGGTAAGAGAATGCCATCACCTTATTTGAGCCAACAGGGCTTTTCCTGGCCTTTCACAAAAGGTCAGGGACCAAGGACCAAGGACCGAGGAATGACGAAGGGTTGCTCCTGGCAAGCAGGCTCACCTGGGCATCTTGCAGCAGGTCTTCCAGGCGAGTGACGGTGATGGAGCGGTCACAGGTATACTTCCTTCGCATCGTCTCCTGAAGCTTCTGAAGCTGTTCCTCAGCCTCCCGCACGTCAGAGAAAAACTAGAGTCAGAAAGAGAGATGTCAGGCTGGGGACCCTTGTTCAGGCCATATTTCCCCATTTTTTCATCTCTAGTATCTAGGACAGTGCCATCTTTGCACAGAAAGTTACCCAATAAATATCTGGGCAGTGGAAAGACTGTTGGATTTGGAGTCAAAAGGCACTGGGTCCAAATTTTGACTTAAATCTATGGCTATCAAAGGCCACCTATGTGACTCTGGCCTGTTTCTTCTTCTGTAAAATGGAGGAAGTGATCTCCAAGGCTCTGCCCAACTCTAAATTACAATCATTAAGAACCATCACCAAGCTCAGCCTGCCAGGGCTACCTATAGCCATGCCTCCTTCAGGTCAAGTGGACAGACTGCTGGACTTTGGAGGCACAAACACCTGGATTCATATCCTATCTCAGATACTTAACTAGCAAAATGAGTCTCAATTTCCTCTTCTGTAGAAGGGGGGTTGGGCTAGATGACTTCTGAGGTTTTCTTCTAGCTCTAAATCTATCCCTTAAAGAAGAGAGACTCTGAGATCTCCCAGCTGCAGCCAGCCAGCCCTGCCTCAAAGCCTGGTTTTGGGGCAGAAAAGGGACGGATAGATACCTGGAAATAGGCTGTATTTTCCTTCAGATGTGCTTCAAGGCAACAGCACAATTGCAACATCCAACTCCACTGGGTCTGCAGGGCAGCCTGGAATGCCTACAAGGGCAGGCCAAGGTCACAAGGTGCACAGATGGCCTCCCCGTGCCATCCTTCCCCCACCCCCCATCCTGCTGGACACCTTGAGTGGGCAGACCAAGGCAGGGGAGGGCATTGTCCACCTCCCTGGAGTTCAGTAGATGCCTCATGTCCCCCATTCACTTGTTTCATTTTTGTGTCTGCATCCCCGGTGCCTAGCAGAGTGCCAGGCACATAGCAAACGCTTAAGAAATGCTTGCTGATGGACTGATGTGTCTCCCACTTGGTGAAATGAACCTGGAGCTGAGAGCAGAGGCGTTTACCTGCTGCCATCAAGGTCTCCTTCCCTTTGACTTCCACCCTGCCTACCTCCACAGTGGGCTTCCCAGGGTGGTCTTCCCGAAGGAGGCGCTCCGCCGTACTCTGGATTTCCTTGACTTTCTTCTCCTTCAGTTCTAGCTCCCGCATCAAGCCCTGAGGGATTGGAGGAGGTGGCCTTAGAGAGCTGCTCAGATGGGGAAACTCAGCAGGCCTGTCCCCCTTCCTCCTTTCCCTTGGCGGGCTCAAGAGACACTCGGTCAGTCTTTCCCCAAGAAGAAGCCAAGACCTTAGGGCAGACACAGATGGAGAACTTTCCTACTCCCTACCGAATAGCTGTCCTTCTTGGCTGCCATGTTGCTGTTGCGTTCACTCCAGTCATAGTTGACTTCTTCTTCTTCCTTCTCATTCAGCCACATCAGCTCTTTGGTGGCCGCTGCCACAAAGGCATGCAGGCTCTCTAGACCCCGCAGCCGGGCTTTAGAGGTGTTCTATAGACCAGAGCAAGAAGAGTAGAAAGCAGAGGTCAGAGGGGACATCCCTCTTCAGCCCAACCACCGTCCCCACCATGGCTCCACTTTTCTCACCAGTAGCTTGGCATACTGTAGGTCCAATTTGCCCAGGCAGTCCCTGTAGGCCCCTCTGGTGGCTGGAGAGAGCTGGCTCTGTGGAGAGGGAAGAGAAAATGAAGTTTCCTCTACCCCTGACAGCCTGAAAAACAGGTCTAAAGTGGAGAAGCACAGCAATGGTCCAATGTGTATGCCTGGCTTCAGCTCACCTCATCTGCCCTTGCTCGCTCAATCTTGGCCCGGAATTCCTCAATGGACTGATGCAGGCCCCGGTGGCTGCCCAGCTGTGACTCCACACTGGGGAGGTCCACGCCCCACTCTGCCCCATCCAGCCGCCGTTGGTTCTCTTCCACCCAGGCCAGCAGGTCTTGTAGGTAGCGTAGTGTGACATCTTCCAGCTCAGGTCGCCTCTGGGAGGTCACTGGGCTCACCTGAGTCACAGGCACGCCAGCCTTGAGCCGCAGGTTGTACTCAGTGCGGATGGCCACAAGTCGCTCATGCAGGCGGTATACCCTAAGAGAGAGATGAGGAAGCCATAAGATCTTCCTTTGGCCCAAGGACCTAGAGGCAGAGGGAGAACTGCAAGAATCCTGGGTGGCATCCTAGTAGGAAGGGTGGAAGGAAAAGGGAAAGTTGTTCTTACAACAGCCAACACCCCACTAACTGTACTACCTAGTGGAAAGTGAGTTTGAGGTCAGGCATGATCTTGTTTCTGTATTCCCAGGGATTAGAACAGTGACTGGCACATAGGAGCAACTTCAGAAATGTTTGTTGAACCTGATGAAATAATGCTTGCATGCAAATTTGTGAATGACTAAGACCTGAAGCCCTCTGGGATGCAACCTTGAGAGAAGGAAGGAAAGGCTTCCCAGTTTCTCCAGCCTGACCTAGCCCTCAGCTCCCCACACACAGAGACACTTGGGCCACGAGCCCAGTGTAAAGCACCAGGTTGAACCAGAGGAGAGCCAGAAAGGCAGCCAGTTGGTACAGTGGATAGGCTGAAGTCAGGAAGACCTGAATTCAAATCTGACCTCAGATAAAGCTGTATGAACCTGTACAAGTCATTCTGCTTAACTCAATTCATCCACCTACAAAGTGGGGCTCATAACAGCACCTCCCTCCCAGGTTTGTTGTAAGAATCAAAGGAGACATATATTTAGCACTTAGCACAGTGCATGGCACTTAGTCGGTGTTTAAGAGATGCTTGTTAAAACAAAACAAGAGGTCAGAGCAGGACAGCTGGCTTGAGGGATATGATTTTTTGGTAAATGGAGGGCCTCATGCATCAGTGAAGCCAGTCACACGGAAGGAGAGAAGGTGGCAGGATCCATGGGCAGACAGGGAAGGCTGTGAGCAAGGGAGACACGCAGGAGGGGAAGGAGGTGATCCAGTTAAGACAGCAGAGCTGCCTGAACTGTTCTGGGCACTCTACCAGGACATGCTCTCATCTGTTACAGAAGGGGAGCTGCTTCACAGCAGCCCTGGGAGGCAAGTAAACAGGCAGGTTTACCCCCTCAGACACAAACCACAAGTTCCGAGGTCAGGGGCCCTGTTCTTCTGTAAATTCCCTATTTCCTCTAGCATTATGCCCAATACAGAGAACCTGGATTTAAATCCTGCCTCTGACACTAACTACTTGTGTGACCGTGGGCAATATCACTTAACCTAGCATCCTTAGCTATAGCTAAATGGTCTCCAAGGTCCGTTCTGGCTCTAAATCTATGATTCTCTGATCCTTCCCCTCTGTGGGTCTCAGTTTCCCCATCTATAAAAAGAAGAGGTTGTACTAGGTCTCTTCCAGCTCTTTTTTCGTAATTAAGACTACTCAGCACACAGCTTAAAAAACATTTGCTGAATGAATGAATGATGAGGCAGTACTAGGAGCAGACCCAGCCCAGAATCTGGGCCTCCCTCTCCTCCCTGACCTCTCTCAACAGCACTTTGTTCTTTGCACTGCAGGTCTAGATTGAGGGTGGCCGCGCAGACCATCAGCCCCAAGTTAAAGCCAAGGAAACTGAGGTCCAGAGGGTTTATGTGTCTTTCACCAGGACACACCAGTGTGAAGGGCAGAGCCAGGTCTACAGACTGAGCCCCCTGATTTTTAGGCCAGCATCTCGTCCACTATAGCAGCTATCTCCAGCCCACAGCTGCTTTGCCTACTGGGGCCCCAGATGCCTGTTACCTTCGGTACATCTGCTCGCCCTGTGGGTGCCTCCCATCTTTGAGGGTCTGTACATCATTGAAGAGCATCCGGATCATGCCATCAGCCTTGTCCAGGTCCCTCTCCACTTCCCCAGCATGCTGAGGGGCTTTGCCTGAGGTCAGCAGCCGGATGTCCTACAATGGCACAACCGTGGGTCAGAGTAGTCACCTAAGAGTCTGTGTGAAGACATAGCTATACAGCCACGCTCACCTCCTCAGGTCCCAGGGTCACAGCTCTCTCCAAACCTCAACCCGTTACTTAACTATGTAATCCCTTAAACTAGGTCTTAAACACAGACAACATCTTCCTTCCCCAGCCTAGGGCAGAGTTCAGCACCCAACAGGTCCTAGATTATTTGCAGAGTGAAATCCATAGAGCTCCACACTTCTGGCAGCTTGGCTTTTTAGATGGGAAGGCTCCACCCATGAGCCAAAGCAGCCTCAGGCTTGGATGAGAAAAGAAATCCCTGGTCCAGCCCCACCCAAACTTTCACCAGGCACCTCCCTCCCCAGATGGCCCAGCCCCGTGGCCAGGCTGCTCCTCCCTCAGTGCCTGTTGCCCCACCCTTCAACACCAGGCCTCACCAGTTGCAGCAGGGCATCTGCCTGATTCAGCTGCTCCTCGCATAGGCCGGATTCCATCTGTAGTTTGCTCACAATTCTCTGGAGACACTCCTGCCTGCAGGACACACCCACCCCAACCCAGAGAGCTTCACTTCCGAGGCCAGGGATAGCAGGTCAGGGCACCCTGGGCTCTTTCTGTCCATCCTGGGAGTCCACCAGCAGAAAAGACAAGAGGCCCAGGGCTAGAGCCTCCAACCTTCCCTGAAGTGGTATTCTGTCTCTGTTCAAGGCTCCACTGCCCAAACTGAGCAGAGCACAAGATTTTTAGTGGCAAACCGTTTCCTCTCTCGGGTGATGAGTCACCAGCGTGTGGTTCCTATTAGCCCCACCACGGGCACCTCCCTCCAGCCTCCTGCTTCCCACCTCCCTGGCCTTCCTAGGGACCCCCTCCTCCTGCCTCATGGAAAATGTATGGTGTCAGATCTCCTCTTCGCCATACTATCCACACTTACCTCTCAAACTCCGTTCTCAGCTGCTTCTCCCGCTCCAGAATGGCCACATGCAACTTTCCCCATTCCTTCTCTACATCCAGAGGGTGGAAGCCTGGTGGTACCTTCAGCTGTCCAGTCTGCACAGCCCCCTGCATTGGTACAGGAATAGGGAACAGGTTCAGGAGTGCCCAGCACTTGCTAGGTGGAGAATGCCCTGCTTGTCCAGCAAGGTGGGGCTCCCACAGGGTATGTTTCAGGAAGGTGGCAAGTAGGTGGGGCAAGGAGAAGGGTGGATATGTGTGCTCAGGGCCACAGGCTCTGAGCTACCTGTGTGCTAACAATTAACTTGGAAGGGGATGAGTTGGAGTTCACACTCCTTGGCTCATTCCAGTCAGTCTGAGGCTTGCCTTCCTCTAGGACTATGTCTTCAGGTCCAAGGAGATAATATATGAAAAGTACTTGGACCCTGCCAAGCACTAGATACATGTGAATGACGATTATAAGTTGTAATGGTTATACAAATAAAAATTAAAGGGTGATCACACACCAAGAACAGTCAGCACGAAACCTTCTTTGGCCTTGTCTCTTCCTATATTTAAAATAATTAAAAAACTGCAGCTCACAGTCATATAATGCTTTAAGATTTACAGAACACTTTCCTCTAAAATCCAAGATTGCAGACCAATGAACCTGTGAGCCACAGCAACTCAGAGAATATCTTTGAAGTAAAAAAGAGCTTGCAGTTTATATCAGTGAACTAAACCATATGGTTATTTTTCCTGTAGGTGTTTTTGTTTCCCTGCCAGGAGAACGTAAGTTCCTTGAGAAAAGGTTTCTTTCTTTAGATCTGTCTCCCATAGCTTAATAGTAGATATTTAATAAAGGCCTGTTGACTGAGTTTAACTATCAAAATGACAGATCCTTAACTCCTTCCTCAGAGTTCTCTCCACAATAATCTAAGAAGGAAGACTGTGCTAAATATTACTGTTCCTGTTTGAGAGGTAGCCTACCTAAGTGGGTAGAGCACTAAGCTTGAAGGCAAGAAAGATCATGGTTCAGATCCTGTCTCTGATACATCAGCATTGTGACTCCTGAAAACATCTCAGGACTACAAGGTTTGCAAAGTGCTTTATAGAATTTATCTCATTTAATCCTTACAATAATTCAGGTTGGGGAGGGAGAGGGAAGTGCTATTTCACAGATGAGGAAAGTGAGAGGTTAAATGACTTGCCCAGCGTCAAAAAACTAGTAAGTATATGAGATGGGTTTTGAGCTTACATCTTTCTGACAACAAATACAGTATTCTATCTACTACACCAAGCTGCCTCTCAGGTCAGTTAATTTCTATGTTAAGGATACAGAACAGAACAGGGAAATGGACACACTCTCTAGGTGCCTCCAATACTGTGTCCTCTGGCCCAAAGGACATAACGCATCAGAGCCTGGATATACAGGCAGGGAGATGCAGCAACCCTTCCCCAGAGGCCCTAAAGTTATCTCATTCCTTTCTGTGTTTATGAGCTCATATTTATAAAATGCTTTTCCCTGAAACCAGACTCATACTAGACTCCCCCAGGACTTAGTAAGTCATAGAAGGAAGGAGTTCCCACCCATAGAAGTTCCCTTCATTGACACCATAGATCCTTGAGTATTTCAGTCGAGCAGATGAGTAGATGCTTAAAGAGGGGTTACTCAGTGAGGAAGGGAACCCAGACTCCATCAGGGGTCCAGAGGTATCAACATGGGGCTTACCTCCAAGCCCTGGTCCCCCCGGACTGTCATAGGGCAACCCTGAATGTGCACAGCCCTGGGCACTGTCTCATTCTTCCTTTGGAAGATGAGGTTAAGCGAAAGCCACTACCAAGCTAGCCTAGGGATTGCCAATACAGAAGGAAAAGAAAACTGAAAATTGGCCATGGGAGGGACTCAGGGCCCAGCAAGCAGGAACAGCTGGGCTCCTTGGGTCCCTCTGAGGAAAGGCAGCCTCTCACCTCCAGTGACTGGTAAATGTTCTTAGATCGGTTCTTGTCAGCCTCCTTGGCGGGAAGCTCTGTCTCTTTAAATTTGAGGAACTGACACCAGAGGATCTGTGAAGAAATGTTGACATGAGAAGGTCCCCAAGGTCCAGACGCCTGAGAAAGGGCTTGCAGGTCTCAATGTAAGGGTTAGCCTTTACCTCTGAAAGGAAGGGGATGATCTCTAAGGTTCCTTCCCAGCTCTAAGCCTGTGATCCTGCAGCCAATGAAACTGACACTCTGAGCCCTTCCAATGGGGAAGGCCTATATGCTGTCACTAGACAACCTGGGTCAGGGGTGGGCCCTCTGGGGTCATGCCAAGCAAGTCTAATCTCTCATCCACATGACAGCCTTTCAAACACTTGAAGAAAGCTGCCATGTTCTTTCTAAATGCCCTCTTCTCCAGTCTACACTTTCTCCCAATAATCTATACGTGGCATGATCTCACAGCTCTTCACCGCCCCGGCTGCCAGGGAGGAAAGGAGGAGGAGCTGGGAATGGTTTTAAGTGTTTGTCCAATTGAAAGGGGCCAGATACTCAACAGAAACCCAAACAAACACCAGAGCCCAACGTGAAAACCTTGAGGGAGACTACAGAGCCTGAAAAGCCTCAAGAGGTTGGAAAGAGGAAACAGGAGACCAGGGATGGAAGTGTCCTGATACCACTTCCCAAATTAGAATTCAGCACCTGTGGGAGGGTAGGGGCATCTTACATTAAAGTGGCAACAGACTCACCCTTCACCAGCACCCATCGAAATGATTCTCTAGTTACTGTTTAGTACTTGCTATGTGTCAGTCGCTAGGCTAAAAACTTAAAAATTATCTCATTTGATGCTCAGGATAACTCTGGGAGGTAGGTGCTATTATCCCCATTTTACAGTTAAGGAAACTGACATAAACACAGACCCCAGATTTGAATTCAGGTCTTCTGGATTCAGTCTCAGTGGCCCATCCACTGTGTCCCTCTGGTGGGGCCGGGCAAAGGCAGGGAAGGGGTAAAGCACCATGGTAGCACCTCGGTCCTAACACTAACCCCTCTTTACCTTGCATAAACCCATTCCTTTTTCTTCCTGGACCCTATGCTTCCTTCCTTCATGTACCTGTTTGCTTTTCCTATTTCAGTGTTTCCTTGGTCTCTATGTTAATCCAATGCAGCCTGGCCTGGAGTGAAGGCAGAAGCAACAGCAAGTCTAGGCCTGTCAGAGAGCTGGAGACTTGTGGGAGAACAGTTAGGAGCAGGCTCCAGGGAGGAGCCTCGGGACCCGGGGAAGCTACCCACCTCTGTCTCCTCGTAACTTGTGGCAAACTTTCGCTCCTCGAAGGCAATGATGTGCTGACGGATCCACTGCAGCAGCAACATGACCAATTCCCGGTACTCCTGCCAGCGAAGCTGCAGCTCCTATCCCAGGAGGCAGGTCTTACAGACAGAAAGGCCTGGCCCAGGTGTCCACAGGGAAGAGGGCGATTCCCCTAGAATCCTCCCCCTTCACGGGGGCCAGTTCCCTCCCCATCCTCATCACTTACATTGGCCTTCACCCCGTCTTGCACGTCAGGCACCCGGGGCATGGCATCGTACAGGGATGACACGTAGGTAATGATGGACTTTTCATCCGGCTGAGGGACATCCACATCTGCCAGGGAAGAGAGAAGGTTGGGAACTTAAAGGGGTGCAGGCCCACCTCAAGGCAGAAGGGGAAACAAGTAGACCTGGGCCAGCCCAGCTTAAAGGGGTCACGTACCCTCAGGGTCCAGCAACCGGGTGACCCCCAGCTCTCGCTCAGCCACATTGAATGCCTGGTCCAGGTTCTCCAAGTTGCTCTGTTGGTAGACTTTGTTCATGTCAATCAGCATGGGCCTGTAGGAAGAAAGGAGGGATGGGACTGAGCCCAGAGGCCACAACTCATGGGGAACTTCAGTCTCCTCACTGGGATTAGGTGGTTTGGGACCTCTCAGGGAATCCCTACTCTAAGACTCCCTAAACTCTCACCCCCTACCCAAGCAAATGAGGGGGAGAAGAGGCAGAGGTGGAGGAGGAGGAGTGGAAGAAGTGGGAGACAGAGAGAGACAAGAGAAAAGGGGGAGGGGAGGAGGTGGGAGAAGAGGAAGACAAAAAGAAAGGAAGGAAACAACGACACAGAAAGGCAGGATGGGGAGGGACAAAGGGCAGAAGAAAAGGAGCTGAGAAGGGGCCCAAGGAGGGGGCTCGGGAAAGGCAAAGGAGGGAGAAGCCCAGGGCCTACAGCTCTCGGCAGCGCAGAGTCGAATGGACGGAGTACAGTTCTCCACTCAGGTAACTCTCTCCCCCATCCTGGAGGCCATTGGGCAGCAGGTCCCGGGCTCCAGACGGGAGACCCTCCTCACATAACATCAGCACCCTATCTTCCTGGCCCCCAGCATTCTGGGGCCTCTTTTTCCAGGGCCCCTTCTTTGACTTCCTCTTTCCAAGGGCACTCATGTCCCGCCTCTGACTACAGGTGTCTCTGTCCCCTGCCCCTCTCCCAAGTCTGGTCCCAGTGCACAAGCAGCCTGACACTCAGCTAGTCGACTAGCTCCACTCTGGGCTCAGGGAAGGGGAGAGCTGGTTAGCTCCTCCTGCTTAGCTCAAGTCTAAGGCAGGGTCGGGGAGGAGGCAGAGAGAAGCCTGCACAGACTCGCTCCCTCCCCTGGTCCCTCCCTCCCATCTAGGAGAAGCCATAGCCTGGAGCAACCTGCTCCCACCCTACCCCACCCTACCCATCCCACCACCAGCCTGGCAGCAGGCAGGCAAGATCTGTCCCTCCCCTCAGGGGTTCCCTCACTGCAGAGTTGGGCCTGGCCCAGCCTGCCCAGTCAGGGACAGGCAGCCTAAGATGCCACAACTTGCCTACAGTTTTGTCGACTTTGCAAAAAAGGCGTCTCAGGTAGCCCACCCAGCCACGCACCCCAGATGGGAACCTAAGAGCAGCAGTCACGTGCCTTCACCCCCTCCCTACAGTGTGGCCTGTATGTTCTAGCAAGGGATGAGGCCTGCCATCCCAGGAGCTTGAGCTGGAAAACTGGGGAACTAGAATAGACGACCCTCTTCCTTACTCACCAGGCTCTTATAATAATAATAGCTAGCATTTATGTAACACTTTAAGGTTTGCAGAGAAATTCAGATGTGTTATCCCATTTAGCCCCATTTTACAGAAAAGGAAACTAGGCCACAAAAAGGCTGACTTATCCAGAGTCACACAACTATTAAGTGTCTCTGGTAGGATTTGAATTCATGTCTTACTGATTCCAAATCCAACACTCAATCCTCTGCGTACAGGGAGGCAACAGGCAAGCTGTAAGAAGTACCGACAGATTGGGGTACAGGGTATGGGGTCAGCCGCTCCCTGATCCCTCTCCTGATCAGGTTTTAAGGAGAGAATCAACCCCATGGGTTCCTTGGAAGGCCTTGGTAAGTCCAAACTTTATATATGGGGCAGAACCAAGGCTGGAAAATGAATCTTAGTAGGAAATGAAGGGGGCTGCCCTATGCCCAGAAATCCAGTGCCCTCCAAAGTGGAGGACAAGAGATGAGACTCCCTAGGTAAGGGCAATTATCAGGGCAGGCCAGTATGGGTAGCCACCAGCTAGGTGTCCTAAGACACTACCTCCAAAGGGAATGCAGATCCTGGGGCCAAGGCTGGGGCCTGAAGTCAACGTGTATGACAGAGCAGAAGGGAGAGAAAAGGGAAGAGAGGGAAGGAGGGACCCATGGGAAGGGACGGAAAGTGTAGGGTAATAGAAAGAGCACTGGTTTTAGAGTCAATGTTCTGGGTTCCGAATGTGCCTCTGTCACTTAACTACCTGGGTGACCTTAGGCAGTACGCTCTGTAAGATGAAGGGGGAGGGTAGGAAATGAAGGGACTTTAAGATTCAAGCTCCACCTCTATGATCCTAAGGAAATGAGAGACTCAAGAACTGGGCTGCTATAGGTCCCCCGGGGCCAAGGCCTCCCCACAGTTTGACCAGGAGCAAGGGCTGGGGCAGGCACTTAGCACAGTGCTTGGCCCAGAGGAAGCATTTAATAAATGTTTATTGATTGATTATAGCTCAAGAGCCTAGGAAAAAACTGACTCTTCCTGTCTCCCACCTCCTCAACCCTGGAAAAGGCTGCCCTGCTGCTTGCAGGCCTGTCATAAAACCAGAAGAAACAGTCTTTGGAGCTGCATGGGGCCTTGGAGGTCATCCTTTCACTTTACAAATGAGTAATCTGAGGCTGGGAGAGCGTCAGGATAGCTTGCTCAGTACTTGAGGCAGGAATCAAACGCAATTCTTCTTGACTCTTAGAGCACTAGGCCCAGAGTCAGGAAGACCAGAGTTCAAACTTAACCTTGGACACTTACTAGCTGTGTGACCCTGGACAAGTCACTTAACCCGTGTTTGCCTCATTTTTCTCATCTATCAAGGGGGATCATAAAAACACCTACCTCCCAGGATCAAATGAGGTAAAAATTGTTAAGGGCTTAGTGCAGTGTCTGACACAAAGGAAGTGCTATTAAATGTTAGCTATTATCCTTACTCCAAGTTGTTCCAACGGTCTTAACCTAACATTCAAGGCCCTCTGAATTCTAGCCTCAAGCAATTTCTTCAGTCTCATTGGCGCTCCAGTTATGCTGAGTAACTCACCATATCCCAAACTCACCCCATGGCCCCTTAGTGTCTATCATCTAGGGATCATTTAACTTTCTAAAGGAGCATGTCCTGTCTGTCTCTCTAGACTGTGAGTCCTTCAGAAGCAAGGGCTGGGTCTCACACCTCAGTGTGGTCTTCCATGCAGCTCTAGCACCTGGCACATGCTCCTCCCCTACTGGGCACCTTAAGAGGACCCAAAAAGTGGGTGAGATTGCCCAGGGTCTGCCCTGCCCTTACTTGTGCCGGTGAATGATGGCATTGAAGAGGCGTCCATCCCGCCAGCTAACAGTGAAGTTGTCACAGTGTAGGCCCTGGTAGCCTTCCACCATCCGCTGAGACCACAACAGCAGCTTCTCCTTGGCAGTCATATCCTCGGACTGGCCACTCACCTGGATGTCCGAGATCTGAAAGGAGGGAGTGTGAAGGGGAGGTGTGAGACCCAGGGAAAAAAGCTTCTGGGCCCAGCCCTTATTGTCCCCAGTAGGAAGCAAATGAGGGGTGAGCATACCAGAAGAGAAGAAGCCAGACTTTCGCCTAACCCAGGCCCACTTGGGGCTCAGGAACAGAAAGTCACCCAACCCAAGCTCCTCATGTTGGACTGAGCACAGGACTTTTTCTCAGCACAAACTTTAGCAGCCATCTTATATATCCCTGCCCTCTCCTCCTTTCCCCCAGGGTCAAGACCAAGGGTCAGTCATTGAAACTCAAGCCTTAAAAATAAATCGGGCAGCCCTGAGCAGAGCCACACTCTATAGTAAGACCTCTAAGCCACAGGTCACCCCCTTCTCCTTCCCCAACTGGGCACAAGGAGACAAGTGGGCCAGGCACCATATCAGAAGGCCCAGGTTGGCACTGCCTATTCACAAGTAATTCTAAGCCCACAAAGGAGAGGTGGCAAAGTGCATCATCTTATGGTCAGAGAGCTCTCCTCAGCCTCCTGAGGCAGAGGAAGGGGTCAGAAAAGGGCAGTTTCTTTAGGGGATGCAGATTTCCCCCTGGGCAGATGCTAAGAGAACCCAGAAGACCCCCTCTCTCCCTGACCCTTGTCCAGGTAGCTCTATCTGTCTTTCTTACTCAAAAGTCAGCCTGCTCATCTCTCCATCTGTCTAGTGAGCTCCCTTCTGGAATGTCTGTCTATCCATGTGTGCACAAACATCTGGGAACCCCTCTCTAGCGACTATGCCATCATGGCCACAATAGTGTAGCTACTACTCTCGAGTGCCCAGCGGCCCCATTCTTCTGTCCGTCTGTCTCTCGTTGACTCAGGCCACCGTGCCAACCAGACTCCACCCCATACAGGAATCAGATGTGTTTCCTGTGCTTTTGGTAGTGGTTGGCACCGGATAGCAATGAGTCAGCCCAAACTCTGAGCCTTTACTTCTCCAAAGCATTTCCCCTCCGGGGGTGGCAGCTGTTTTCCCTCTCTGAGCACATTCCTGGATGGATAGGCAGTGCCATTCATAGGAAAGGCCAGAGGGTACTGCCCAAGAACATGGATGTTGGGGGAGGAAGGCTCCCACCCCAAACTCTGGAGCACAGAGACACAGGGTACTCTGAATACCCTGAAAACAGTCACATTTAAGATGGAAAAACGTCCACAAAGTTTAGCTCTTCCTGGCTCCACTCCCCACTGGGATGGGCTAGTCTCCAAATTCCAGGGCAGAAACATGTGCTGCTCCCAATCCCTACAGCCTAGTCGACTCCAGGCCTAGACAGACTGAAGGCTCCCTGAGAGGGGGGACCATGATAGTATATCTCTGTCTCTGTATCCCCAGAAACTTGTTCAGTGCCCAGCACAAAGTGCCAAAACACTTGAGCTACCTGCCACCCCGGGAGGAGGGCACCTCCTCCACAGTCCAGCATTTCCCAGTTATTCCATGTGGATACGCTACCTCTCCAACTAGAATTCTCACCCCTTGAGGGCAGGAGCAGGGTCATTCTTCTTTATGTCTCCCACAGCACAAAGCACACAGTCCATGCTCAAGACTTACTGATGGCTGAAATATTTAACAGGAGTCTCCCTCATCCCCTGCTCCAGTTCCCCTACTACACATCAGAAAGCCCCTAGGGCGGTGGATAGTTCTAGGCATCACCAGACACAGCCTTTCACGTTCTTACGGTCCTCTAGCTCTTTCTTCCTAGTGGCCATTTCTTCCTAGCTGCCAATGTCCCCAAAACCGGCCTCCTTTCACACACTAGAACCTGTAGCTGGAAAAATTCTCAAAGGTCATCTAGTTCAACTCCCTTATTTCACAGATGAGGGAGCTGAAGTCAGCTGATTTGCCCAAGGTTAAACAGCTGGAGATGGGGTTTGAACTCACATATTCTGACTTCAAAGTCAGGGTTCTTTTTTCACTATACCACTGCTTGCCTCCCCAAGGCAGGCTTTGTAAGGCTAAGGCTAGCTATGCCATCCCCTTAATATGACAGGAGCCCAAAGTCTTTCCCCCTTCGCCTCCTGCTCCCTCAGCTGCCTGGGCAGCTTCATGCTGGAACATCAGCAAAGGGTCTAGAAGTGGGGTCAGAGAAGGCAGCCTCCTGACCTGGAAGTGTAAGATGATAGTCCAAATCAAACCCAGGGTGAGCTTGGGGTTGCCATCGGCGATATCATCATTCCTGATATTCACAAGTTTCACCTGCAAACAAAAAGAAAATTCCACATGTGTCACTTACAATCCCAGACCCAGCTCTGGGACTGGATCAAGCCGAGTACTCAGAGGGGTTAGGCACATTGTAGTTTCTCAGGACAGAAAGCCTCAGTGGTCAGGATCAGGCCCTGAATGTTCAAGGAATAGACTAGCAGTGGGATCCCAAGGATCTTTTGGTTAGCTAGACCCCAGGAATCATACTTGAGAGTGTGGTTTTATCTACAATTACATTTACATATATGACACCCCTCAGGAGTCCTAGGATCTCAGGACTGGGCATGAGGCTCCAATAAACATCCTAACCAGGCAAGGCCAGGTATTAAGAGAAGCCAAGGCCCTGGAGATGCCCAGAACAAATGGGCTCTGGGTCCAGCCCCCAAAATACTCAGGACAGATAGTGTGTCTCACCTGTCGATGTCTGAGGTAGTCCAGGGCAATCTGGACATTCTGCAGCTTATGGAAGCGCATTCTCCCTTTCTCCCGTGGCTGAGAAGGAAGAAAGGGGTAAAGCAAAGTAGATTAGAAGTTCTCTTGTGGGTGGGAAGGGACCAGGACCTCTTTGGCCCTAAAATCTCTTGCAGTTTCCTCTATTTCACACACACACACACACACACACACACACACACACACACACACACACACACACACTTCCAAAGGTTCCTCCACTCCCATCCCCTGGGGATGCTCAGAACAGAGCTGCTCACACATGGACCCTCCCCCCTACCCCAGCCTCTTAGCCTCTACATGCAGTTTGCCCAGGCTGAGTCCACAGCTCATCTGAACTAGAGGGAGGGTGTACCCACTGGATACTCGTTACAGAAGCTGCCCTGCTCTGAGCCCCCCAGGCAAGAGCCAAGGGCCAGTCATACTCAAATGCACCCAGCTGAACTTAGCTGCCACAATGTCCCCACTGCCCACAGAACTAAAGCAGGTAACTCAGGACTCCCGGTCACCTAGGCCCCTGGTTCTCTATAGGCAGCGCCCTTGCTCTCCCTTCATTCTACATCAAGTGGGGTAAATTGGGAGATGCGGAAGGAGGGAGAAAGGGGGGAGGTTCTGGGGAAGGAGAAGCAACACTGAGGAAAGCCACCTCATAACACAACATGGGGGAATGGGAAGGACCCAACTACCATGGAGTCACCTTTACTCCTTTAGAGCACAGGACCGGAGTCCAGGCTCTGCCTAGTCAAGGGAAAGGTACAGAGTTTCCCCGGGAAATCCTGCTGCTTGTGTTGGTCTTAGACTGAGGGAAGGAAGGGGTTTGTAAAGAAACAATAGCAAGGAAACGCTAGTCTGGCGGAGGAGCCCCTCCTCCAATCCCTCAAGAACAACTGCACATTGCTTCCTCCTCAGCAACAAAGGCCAGAGTAGGACTCGGGATCCAAGGTCCCACAGACCCTAATGGCTAAGGTCTCCAACAAATCCCCACAAGCCTGAGCTCAACCTCTACTTTGGAAATACAGCCCCTTCTGGAATGGGGCCCTGTTGCCCTATTGAGTAGAGAGGGTCAAGGGGCCATCCGGGGCCTTGCCTACCCACTAAATCCAGGAGAGTTAAGAGGCCAAAGATCTCTAATTCTTTCCTGTGCCACTCCCCATTACCATATGAGAGCCCCATCTCCTCCAACAGACTCTTTAAACAGGAGTTCCCTAAGGGACAGGGCCTTCCAACTCTCCTCTCCATCCCCAACCCTCCCCCTCACTTCTCCATGGAAACAGGGATACTGAACAGCATTATTCCCCTTCCTCACATCCCTGTCCCTTTATCTCCCCCCAGACTCCTATCCATTATAATGTACCCAATCCAAGAATCCCAGATACTCAGAAGACATTCTTGCCTCTACTAGAATAAGAATCTCCTTTAGCCCCTCCCTAACAAAGTCTTTTAGTTTCTGCTTGAAGATCCCTGGTGATGGACAGCTCGCTACCTCTTAGGGCAATCCATTCCACTTTTGGATAGCTCTAAAGATTGGTAAGATTTTCTCACATCAAAGTGAAACTGGTAATTCTACCCATGTGTCTAGTCCTGTGCTTTCAGGAACTGAAGGCAAGTGAAGGGGGAAACCCAAGGTTCCAGTCTCCCTGTATGCACATCATCCAGCTGCATGCACACACACCCCATCAAGGTCACACACCCATGCCCACCGTTAGTTAGCAGAGGTAATAGCAGAGCTATGATTGGCTGCTTGGGGCATGATGTCATTTATAGACAATCTTCTTCAGCTCCTCTCCCGCAAAGATCCCGCACACATCCCCCTTGAGGGTCAGGGCTGACATCATGGCCGCAGCAGCCAATGGCAGAGCCACATGTCCTGGGACATGTCACACTCGGGCCGCCCCGCCGAGGGCAAACAGGACAGAATCACTCACCAGGCGCAAGTTCCTGATTACGTCACGTTCCCTCGGCTGCCCGGCCGGAGCAGGGCAGGCAGTAGGCAAAGGGTAAAGGGCAGAGGTCAAGGGTCAAAGTCCAAAGCCGCAGAGAAGTCAAAGCAGAGTGTACAATGAGGTTAATATATTAGGGCCTGGCTAGGTCAGCCCAGGTAGCAGGGCCAGAGTTCCCAGCCCTAAGGGGAAGGAAATGGGAAGGGAAAGAAGAGCAGGCAAGTAACTCAAGAGGACTCAGGAGGACAACTCACAGGTCAAGGGAGGGCTGCAGGAGCCCACTGCAGGTCAAGGGGTTGGACAGGAGATCCTGGCATGGCAGGACAAATAAGCAAGAGCGATGAACCCCAGCTCTGGGGAGAAGACCCAGAAGCAGGGCAGACCAGACCAGGCTTAGTCCTGAAGACAAGCAGGACACAGACACCCAGCTGGGGCTATCCCTGGGTAGGAGGGAGGGAAGCAAGATCCCAGAATTTCTGGGACAGCCAGGGCCAGAAGGGAGCCCTGGCTCCCTGCTACTGCCAGGAGAAGAAACGTGCCCCTGGAATAACGGGACAAGGGAAAGCTAGCTGAGAGGCTCAGGAGTGACGGCTAGGGAGGATGAGCTGGGCCCCCAAAGGAAAAGCAGTTACCCAGGGGAAAGCAAGCAAGCAAAGCAGGCAGTCCCCTACGGCCCTGGGGTTACCTACCAGGCTATCCCCTGAGAGCACCTCCAGGAGTGAGATGAGGTTGTGGCCATCTCGAAGGTCTTCATATAGGTCGCTGATGTGTCGCTGCGCCTATGGGAGAGGTCTGACAGTCAGCCTGGGTGGCTATGTGTGACTGGAGGCAGAAGGGTGGGTGGCAACAGGGTTCTCAAGCCAAGGATAGAAGAGGGAAGGCCTCGAAGCCCAAGGCCACGGAACCATAAGACCCTTCCTTCCCCTCCCCAGGGCAGACTGGGCTGTGGAGAATGGGGTGGCACAGCACTCATCATCTGGGTAGGATGAGTGGTCCTGCCAAACAGGGGAAGAAAGAGAAAGTATAACGCAGGATACCAACTCCCCCCCACTAAGGCAACAAGTCAACTACCTACCTCTGCTCTCCAATGCTACAAGGAACCAACCAGGAGAAAGGGGAAAACAGTGGACAGCAACAGACAGAAAGAAAGGGAAGGAACAGGAACAATGGAAGGAAGACAGAAGAGAAAGTAATACTTCAGAGAGATGAAGGAAAATGAACAGACTTGCAAGATGCAGGGAATGGCTATGAATGACTTAGAAAAGGCCTGGCAAGATGCATAGAGCAGCCCAGGCCTGAGGCAGCCTGGGCCTGTGACCCCCATCTCCACCCCTCTGCTTCTCGCCTCCTCTTCCTCCCCAGCTTAGCCGAGAGGCAAGAGGTCAGGCAGCCACCCAGAACCCTAGACTACCCCTGCCCCTCCATACCTTGATGAGGTGCTTGTTGACCCACTTGGTGAAGGTTTTCTTCTGCACCCGGTCCCGCTCATCTGGTCAGAGAGAAAGGACAAGGTTAGTGTGAGGCTGGAGAGGACAGAAGTGGTAATCAGTGTAGGCAGAGAGATAGCCCTGAGACAGTATGAGTCACTCACCCTCTGACTGAGAGAATCACAGGAAATGGGTGATCCAGGGAAGGGGGGTGAGGACAGGGGAACCCCAGGGGCCATCTGAGCAGAGGGAGCCGTTGCCATCTGTTCCATTGCCCACCAGGGGCCAAGAATGACGACTAATAGTAGCATTCCTATCTTTCTCACACTTCATGGCAAAAAGACACTTTCATATGCATTTGGTTCTTATAGCAACTCCGAGAGGGAGATAAAGCATCACTATTCCCATTTTGCTGAGGAGGAAATTGAGGCACCGCAAGGTAAAGTGATTTGTCCAAAGTTGTACAGCTATTAAGTATCGGTGGGCCCAGGGCCAATGGCAGGGCCTCAATAACGGAGCAATACTCTAGCTTCTAAAGAAGCCCATCAACCATACCCAGGCACAAGAATTCCCAAGATTATATCCTTGTGGAAGACCCTCCTCTACTCCCTCCAACTCCCGCAAAGCCAGGCTGCAGCCTAGGCTTCCCTATCCCCCTTGAAAAGACCAGACCCAGTGGGTCCGGAGGAGGGGAAGGTCTGGGCCCAGACTCAGACCCAGCTCAAAGTGGGCTAGGGATGGAGTAGGCAGAGAAGAGAGAAACCAGGATCAAACTGTAGAGCTCTCCCAGGCTTTCCAAACCCAGGCAGGTCAGGCAGGTGATCTCCCCGGAAACACAACTAGGAGAAGAAGGCAGGGGAGCCAAGGAGAGTCGGCTCAATTCCCCCATTGTCTCTTCTCCCCAAGACAGGAAGGCTCCCACCCGTCCAGCCCTGAGCTGGCAGCCGCACCCCAGAGCCCACAGAGCATGTCATGGCCCGTCCCCCACCCCCACAACAAGCCAGGCTTAGGATGGCCCCTCCCAGCTAGGCTTCCCCTGGATGCCATGCCTGGTGCCCAGCCTTGGGCCCTTCTTTCCCTGCTCTGAGTATGGCCTGGGCCTGCCAGCAGGCTGACTATGGCAGCACCTTTGGCCTCTGGGCTTCAGCTTTCCACTCACCCCTGTCACCAAACAAAGGGAATCAGTGTTACACACACACACACACACACATACACACACACGCGCGTGCGCGCGCCTCCAACCTGAGACAGGACAATCAGACACCAACACAGCAGACTGCCAGCTCCCTCAGAAAGAGGGGGAGGTGAAGGTGCAGGAGAGGGGCTAAGCCAGGACTGCAGAGGGACAGGGGGAGGAGCCCAATTCCTGAGAGTGAGGACCTCCCCCTTTCCCCACCCACATTCCCCAGTGAGGAACCCACCCGTAAGCTTTTACTCCTTTTCCCTTCTCCTATCCCTTTCCCACCACAACAAGCAAACACACACTGCCCCAGGGAACACAAGGGTCAGTGAAGAAAGGCCCCCAGAGAGCCCCAAATCGGCTTAGTGAGGAGGGCAGAGACAGGCCCGAGCTGGGAAAGATGGAAGAGGGGCTGGCTGCACAGGAGGGAGGGCCTAGTGCCTTTCCCTAGTGAAATCAACAGGGTCCACCTTCACCTGCCTGAGCCAGACACTCCCCTCCGCCCCCCCACACATGGTCCATGTCAGGCCTCCCTCAGCCCTGCTGGCCCCATCACCCTACACCAGGGCCTCTTGGGGCCCACCTGCCCTGTTCTGAGGCACTGGCCTCCCGCCAGACCTCCTTCCCCCATACACATGCACACACACCTGACCAGGGTGAGGGAGGCAAGCATGCCCACCACTTCTATGGAACCCTGGGGCTCTCTGGTAACACTGAGCCCACTTAGAATGGGCAGCCTAGGGCCTTCACCCAGCCACTGACCACAACTCAGCAGCTTTACCTGTTGCCTGCTCAGCCCCAAGAGGCCCCCTGCTCCAAAGAATCTACAAGGCTCCCATCTGCCCAGAGCATCAGTACCCTGCATCGACCAGGCACACCAGAGTGAGCAGCCCAGCTCTCCAGGCACCCCCAGATGTTTTGGGAAGTTCACCACCAGAGCTGCATAACCATTTCTAGCCTCCCAGACAGCTCCCCAAAGCCAACTGGCCCCTGGAAATAGCTCTCACCTGGGGTGGCCCCAGAGCTCGGCTCCCTTTTCCTCCTCCCTCCCTCTACCTGCAGCCAGCCAGCCAGCAGGCAGTCTTGCCCCAAGGGAAGGGCAGTGGGGCTCACTACCTTTCTTGCCCTCTGAAGCCCTGAGGACGGCCAGGTAGAGGTTGTCCTCAGAGTTGGTTCTCTTCTGTACAGGGTTCTGGGGCTCCTGGCTCCTCAGTCTCTGCCGCGACATGGTCCCCTCGCCCAGGGGAGCCGAGGGGAAGCAGGCTCTAGATGGGACTCTGGCCTGGCCTCGTCTGCAGGGCTCCCACCCAACCGACCCAGTAGGATCCCACTGACGAAGGGAGGAAGGAGACCGGGCAGTGGGCACTGGGCTGAGCTACAAAGCAATAGCAGACACTTCCTCTGCCTGTCTGACACTAAAGTACAGAAGTTAGTGTGGCCACTCCCCAGGCTCCAGCTCCACTCCCAGAGCTGCGCTGCTGCTACCACCAGTGAGATTGCTGGCCCTACCGCCTGCTCCTCCTCTTTCTCCCTAGCCTGGCCCAGCCCCCTGCCTCCCCCCCACCCAGAGGTATGGGGCTGCTCCCAGGACTAGGTGTGCCCGAGGCTGAGCAGGCTGGGTTGGGCGGGGTGGGGCGGGGCAAGCCCCCAGAAGGCGGGAACTCCTCTCTTCTGGGTCTGCACATTGTACGGCACTGCTCCTTAGCCAGAAACAGGAAACCACCATATAGTTTCCTAACCACTACCACAGAGCGGGCAAGGCAAGCCAAGCCACAGCACGGGAGGACAGGCAGGCAGAAATGGCAAGCATTAACCATTTCCTCTCCTGTCCAAAGTCCAGCCATCAGTGTCCAGGGATGCCCTATGGCCCTGCAAACCAGGCTAAGGCAAGCTGGGTCCAGGGACAGGGGGCCCGGCCCCACACCACACATTGCTCTTTCTTGGCAGAATATAGTCCGCAAGCCCCTTCCTATTTACTGAACTGGACCAGAGAAGGTCCTCTTCCCTCCAATAGGCCCAGAGTTCAGCAGCAAGGGACAGCCCCTATTTTATCCTGGAGAGTCCAAACTAGACAAGGACCCAGAAGAGCCAGTCTTTGGCTTTGGAACTGGCCCCATTTCTATGCCTCCTCGAGGCCCCCAAAATGTTGTCCAAGTTCCAAAGTCTATAACCATTTCTACCACCTCTCATTACCAATACTAAATTGGATAAAGTTTAAGTACAGGATGAGTAAATGCTTATGGAGTAAGGAACAGCACCACAATGAGTCACAGGGGAGGCTGGCGGTCTATAGGTCCCACTCCAGGTCTGAATTCAGCCCCAACAGTTATTTCAGAACTGAAAGTCCCTAGTGAGCAAAGCTCTGTGAGTATGTAGAAAAGGCACTCGGAAGCAGTGTAGGTTAATGAACCGAGTTCTGGAGTAGGGAGTCAGGAAAGCCCCAGGTGCAAATTCCACCTTCAACATCAGGCAAATTCCCTAGCTCTCTAAGCCTCAACTGCCTCTTCTGTAAAACGAAGGTGATTTTAATAGCAACCACCTCATAGAGTTGTTTTGAGGGAAAAATTCAGCAACATGGTTTTGCAAGACTTAAATGGATGGCTCAATATGAGCTGATTTTTTATTTTTATTTCTTCATAGCTGGTTAGTTATTACAATAGCATTCTCACTGGTTTCCCTTCACCAGAATGGGCCCAAGGGTCCTTTCACCAAGGTCATATCATCTTTTTAAAGAAGTCACCTCTCTACTTGGATGCCATCACTGCTCATAAAGACTTCTGGTCACTGGTGCCCTACAGACTCATGTCCAAATTGTTCAGACTAGCCTTTAAGGTTCCTATGTGGTCCCAGCTTGGCTAAGCAGTTTTATCTCTTACTGTTCTTTAACTGAAATCCACAACTCCAGCCAAGCTTAGATCCTCATGTACATCTAGGCCAGGAGCTGTCCAAGGGCACCAAAATTAGGTCCTCTTACCCTGTATCTATTAGAGGCAGGCTTTTTTTTTTTTTAACAAAGCAGTCACTCAGTATAAATCTCCTGGCTGAAGCATTATTTGACAGTGACAGAAAATCAATACAAAATCCTGCATTCCACCCTGCCTCCCTTTCAGGTCCTGGTATCTTACAGAAGGCAGTGTCAATTCTCAGCTCCTATCCTCCCTCCCCATTTTAAAAAATGAATTCTTTTTGCTCTACTAAAAGTGGTTGTCCCTCCCTACTCTAAGAATCCCTTCTTGCTGGATCTGGATTCAAGAAAACTCAAGTTCAAAATCTGGCTTCAGATACTTACCAATAATGTGACCCTGGACAAGTCTCTTAAGCTCTGCCTCAGCTTCTTTATCTATAAAAGGGGAGTCATAAGAGCACCTATCTCTCAAGGTTGTTGCGAGGATAAAATAATATCTGTAAAGTGTTTTGAAAACCTTAAAACTATTATATTTCTATTATCACTATTACTAATACTATCCGCAGACACTCAAATCCCTTCGGATTCCTCTCCCCAATTCTTGCTGTCTACCTTTCCAGACATTATCTCTGCCCACCTCCAGCTCCACGGTTTAGAAATCCAGATGCTCTCAGCTTTGGCCCTTCGTCTACACTAGGCAACTCCATCCCATTTCAGCTCAACCTCAAAGTGCCTACTATATGCAAGTCACTGTACTTCGTGCTGGTGATACAAAGATGAAAGAAAGGGGAGAAGGGGAGGGAGCGGGAGAGAGAAAGGGAGAGGAAGGGAGGGAAGGAAGGAAGGAAGAGAGAAATATTCCCTCTGGAAGGGACTCAGGGAAAGTTGTAACTTGCACAGAGAAGCAAGTAATAAGTTTGGAGAGCTGGATAGACCCTCAGAGGTCATCACCTAGTTGAGAGATTCTGAAACTTATTTCGCCTACTGTCCCCTTTAAAAAAAAATTACTCAGCACCCCCTGGAAATCTACTTTCTTTAACCTTTTAATGGTGTGCTGTTGTTGTTGTTTTAAATTTGCAGCATTTCAAACTACCTTCCCCCATCACTCCAGCTTCCCCCAGGGAACCACCTCTCTCAACCACCGAATTTTACAGATGAGCAAACTGAGGACCAGGAAGGGTGACTCGGCCAAGGCACATAAGGTAGTCATGCTACCTAAAGTCAGCCAAATGACCCAAACCTTGCTTGATTTCCAAATGTATACATTTGGAGAACAGAATTTAAAGGTAGAAAATGACTCAGACCATAAGTACCCGTCCATAGTCATGGGTCAGAATCCCTTCCCCAGGGCCACTGGATAAGGCATGTTAACTTCTATGATCCTTGGGGCAATAGGGAAGTAAATTAAGAGTCTCTCCTCTGGTACTCAGCTCCAGATGATACTAAGAACCTCAAGAAAGGACCAAGACTAGGTCCTTCTCCCCACTTCACAGCAGGCCTTCTATCTAATTCAGCACTAGGAATGTATTTGTGCCTGTGGTCTTTTGCTCTAGCTCTGCCTGGGATCAAGGACCTTGCCCCTTCCCAGTCAGAGGGGCTGCAGGAGCTTGTGCTACATAGCTATGTGATGAGTCATAAAGCACCAGGAGAGACACCTATTCCCCCATTCTCCACCCCCTCCACACACCCTAGCGTGTCTGAAGGTTGGGGTCAAGGGCCCTTAGCTCTTTTCCTCTCAGCTGATTTCTGGACTCAGATGTATAGGGGTTAGGTCTCTGCCTTGAGTCAGCACCTCTAGCAGAATGCTTCATGCTGCTCTCTTCTCTACCCGTTGAGCTGCTAGGCCCTGCTACCACAGACAGCGTCAGAGGCCAAAGGCCAGAAGAGCTGGGGAGAAAGTGTGGCTTGGGGGAGGGCAGTAGTGACTCACAAAGGGCTTCCCTGCAAAGAAGCAGAGTCAGATTCAGAGGGGCCCAGGAGAAGGGGTAGAGATGAGCCAGCCAGGGCAGAGTGCCAGTGAGTCAGAGCCTAATGGGGAAGGGGGAGGAGGGGTAAGAGCTCTATGCAGAGAAGAGGGGGTCTGTGGGGAAGTACCAGTGAGTCAGTAGGGAAGGAAGCCGCACCTGTGAGCTGAGGGGAGGGGCTGGAGGGGCTGTGTTTGCTTTTTGGGTGGGGCTCTTCAAGATAACAGGCCATAATAACCCAGCAAAGGGACAAAGGGATAGAGATGGAAACCCTGAAGAGATTCCTCCCATCCTCCAACCTGGGCAGGGACATTTTGTGCTGACCAGGAGTCCAAATAGCAGGGAGAGAGAGCACTGGCAGTCCAGTGCTGGGCTAGGGGAGGGAGAGGGCAAAATAGGCAGGGGAAGAATGAAAGATGCCATCACCAGGGAGAGAATGGGTGCCCAGGGAATCCTGGCTGCAGCTTCAAGAACTGAGACCCCCAAGCTAGCCAGCTTCAGCATTCAGGAATACATTAAATAAAGCCTCTGCCCTACGCCCCCCCACTCTCAAGCCCTTCATGGAGCCAGCCACGGAAAAGAATGCAGCCGCCTCAGAACCACAAGTATTTTCCATTCCCTGGCACATCTGGAGTGATGAGATCCAGCTGTAGGGCTGCATGATGCACCCGTGTGTCACCAGACCCAGAAATAGATCCATTTCCCACCCCGGCTAAAGCTCCAGAGACTCAAGCCCAGGACTCTGTTCCATTCCCCCCCAAACAAGGAGGGTACCAGAAAGCTACCTCCTAGTCAGGAATGGCAGGTCAGCATCTCATAGATCTAGAACTATGAGGAACCTAAGAGGTCACAGATTCCAAACTAACCACCCCTCCAACCCCCAACTTTCATTTTACAAATAAGAAAAGTGAGTTTCCGAGAGAAGAAACTTGTCCAAAGTCACAAGTAGTAAGCTTCAGGGATAGGATTTGAACCCACTCAGGTCCTCGGACTCCACAGTCCAAGGCCACTGTACAAAGTGGATCCTGATCTCTGGATGAGGCTTGGTTCCAGCTATTATGAGTATCAACCAGAGGGGGGCACCAGAGCCCCATAGGTGACAGCAGGTGACATCAGATAAGTCCAAGGCCCAGAAGAGAGAAGGAAAGAAGGGACAGAAAAAAAAAGGGATGGAGAAGAGACATCTCCCCCAGAGAGCTCCTCTCTTCAAAGCAGAAGCTAGAAAGGAAGGCAGATATGAGACAGGAGAGATAGGAGATAAAGAGAGAGATATAGGAGATAAGGGGAGGAGGATGTCCCGGACAGGGAAACAGAGGCATGAGATAAGACCAGAGAACCTCTACCTTCTGACATTCTATGTAGAACTTGAAGAGGGAGGTGGGAAGGGAGAAGGAGCAGAGGGGAGAAGGCCAGGGACATCCTGGCAGGCTCTCCGACTGGGCGGTCACCTGCTGGAGAGCAGGCTAAGCTAGCCCAGTGGCAGGAGGGATGAGCTGTGGAACATCAGGGACTTCGTCAGAGCAGAAAGCCCATTTCCCAGGCCTTCCTCATGCCTGGCTTAGGGACAAGAGATCAGCTTCCACAAAACCCACACCCCTCAACAGAAGCAGCCACCAGGGAGAGACAAGAAAGGGTCGCTAGCTTGCCTCCTTTGCTCTTTCCAAGCTGCTCTACAAACATTATTTGCTCTAAGATAGTCTATGATATGCTTGCCCCGTTTGCACAGATCAAGGGCCTTTGGAGCCATCCTTAGAAGAGTGGTACACTAATGTACTTACTGAAAATCCAGTTCACACGGGGAGCAACAGAGAGGAGAAGCTATCCCCACTAGCATAATGTACAATCTTAAGAGTTCCTTGGAGCACAGAGAGGTTAAATGGCTCACTCAGGTTACACAGTCAGCAAGTGTCTGAGGCAAGACTCGACTCAGTTAGCCCTGATTTTCTAAGACCAGCCCTTCAGCTCCTATGCCATGCTGTGGTGTCTCTCTGCAAATGCTCTCATGTAGGGATTAAAAAGCTGTGATTTCCTCTGAGTAGGGAATTCCCTTGGCCAACCAAAATGCACACTATCCATACGAGACTTAGTAAATTTAAGTGCTGGGGAGTTAACACAGGTTTCATAATTTGCCCAAGGACACACAGATGCTATATGAAGCTAGATCTAAATTCAAGTCTTCATGACCCCAAACCCCATTAAACCACAATGCTCCTCTTGCTCAGTCATTGGTCAAAAAACAAAGGTTTACCTGACATAGAAGACTTTTCACCACTACCTCTCCTCGAACATCCTTCAAGATCAAATTTTCCCATCTTAATCAGTATTTCAGACTAGCCCCCTGTCCCAAGCAGGGATTGATCTTTCCCTCCTTGGAACCCCTCCCAGGCACTGCCATTACCTAGTACTCCAATTACTGATAGGTCTCCCAACTTGCTGGAGATGGTAAGTTCCTATGATACAAAGATGGCACTACTCACACAGTATATCACCCCACCTCCCACATGATCTGGGCTAGCATTGGGTACTCAGGAATCTCCATCAATTTTTTTTTAAACCAACTAGGAGTTCCCCTTTCTTTCTTCCCTATTCCTCCTAGCCAAAAGAGGCAGGGGGGCCCACAAGTCAGAATATAAATTCATCCATGCCTTGATATCCCAGGAGAGAATGAAGCCTGCCCACTGCTCCCCACAGGAAGGGACTGGGGATGAATTAAAATGGGTGGACTTTCAGTCAGTTCTTTGGTCAGAAGAGAAGCTCATGTCTGGAAATCTTAGGCTTAAGTACCTTATTTTGTTTTAATGTCCTTTCCCCTTTAATTCCTTAGTAAAGTTTCTAAATTCCTCCAGTGTGTTTCCAATGACCTAAAGGTACCCACACTTTTAGGCTGTGCTCTACGTGGGGAAGACAGACTTGGAGATCATTGAGTCCCAGAGTTAGAGAGAAACTCTGGGGGCCTCTGATCCAACTCTTGAATGAGCAGGAATTCACTCTAGAGTATCCCCGACAATGGAAAGTTGTCATTCAGTCCCCACTGGAAGACCTCCAGCGATGTGTGTGTTGCGGATGGGGGACGAGGTGGGGAATGCCTCCCCAGGTTGCCTATGGTTCTCTTTAAGTTGAGCCTAAATTGATCTTTTCATTAAGAAAACTCTCAGAATTTAGAGGGGTAAGTTTCTTACTGATCATGTAGCCAGAGTATCATTTTACCCTTCCAAATGCCCTACCTCCTACCTCTCACACCCATTCCCCGCCCTCCCCCCCCCTCCACCGCCACATTCCCCTGCCCTCAAAGAGCTGTGTCCTCAGTTGGGAGAGCCTGGAACTGAGTCAAGAAGATCAGAATTCTAATCCTGCCCCAACACTTACTAGCTGGGTGGCTCTGGGCTAGCTTTTTAACCTCTTTCACTCAGTCTCAGTTTCCTCATCTGTAAAACAAAGTGGTCGGATTTAATGGTTTCTAAGGTTCCTTTCAGTTCTAAATCTATGATCCTAGGAAGGAGCAAACACTTTGGGTGAAGAGGCTTTTAATTCAACTGACGACACAGTTCCCAAACCTAAAAGGGCATTTCTTCAACTAAGAAGCCAACCTAGGAGCCAGAACTTGAATGAGCTCCCTCCCACTCCCTGCCCCCATTCTACATTATCAGCTTTATTCTAGGACCCAGCTATAGAAAAGGCCTAAGGAAAGAAGAGTACCCCCAAGCTACAGAAAGAAACGCCCCAGGAAGCAAGCTGTATGGAATAGAGATTTCACAGTTTCACAGTCTCTTTCTGTTCTCTTTTGTATATGGAAACGTTTTCTCTCCTTTTTGGTGTTTGTAAATTCAGAATTTTTAAAATTTAAAAAAATTTAAAATTTAAAAATAAAATTAAAAAAAAAAGAATATATAAACTATTAAAAAGGGAGAAACACCCAAGAAGGGAAAGCAGATAAGTTAAGGCCTCATAGCTATAAGACTATTTTGGGGTAGAATGAGACATATATTTTTAGACACCAACAACATGTTGATTCGTTTTGTTTGACTCTACTTTTTTGTTACTAAGGAGGGCTGGGGGTCGAGATGGGAGGGAGTTACAGGAAAGTGACTGGGTAAGAAAAGAGCCTCAAAAGAATTTTAAAAGACTATTGTCTAGCAGATCCACCCTCTCACAGACTCCCCCACCCTTTGGGGTGTCAGCCTCTTTGTAGGGGCTGCCACCAGTCCCTCCCTGGTCCCTGGGCTACCGAGATTCTCCCAGCTCTCCCACAGTCAAGGAAAAAAAGAACTGCCTTCTCCTGAAATAACTAAGCCATGTTCAGGTGAAAGAATATGACTTTTCCAAATAATTAAAGGAAAATCTAACATAACACAAATGAGGCACAAGACTCTAAAGGTTGAGTTTACAAAGTATAGAGTTGAAAGTCTGTATTCCAGGATGAGAAAATCACTAAATCTCAGCATTGAAAAGGATTCGAACATTAACCAGTCTGACCAATTCCGAGGGCCCAGATCCCATCAATACCATCTTGACATCAAGGGATCCCTCAGCACTTACTAACGGCTCCCACCCTCAAGATAGTCTAACGAATTTTTGAACAGTTCTAATTTGTAGGATGTTCCTCCTGAGTCAAAATCTGCCTTTCTGTAACTCCCACCCATCGATGGTAATTCTCCCTACTAGGGCTAAGCAGGGTGGTGCAATGGATAGAATGCCAGGTCTAGAGTCAAGAAGACCAGAGCTTAAATCCTGCCTCAGACACAAGCTAATGGTGTGACCTTGGCAAGTCATTTCACCATTTGCCTCAGTTTTCTCATCTGGAAAATGAAATGGTAAACCACTCTAGTATCTTTGCCAAGAAAACCCCAAATGGGGTCATGAAGAGTCAGTCATGACTGAAAGTGACTGAAAAACAAAAGTGCCAAGCAGAATCAATCTATTCCTTCTTCTACAGACAAACTTCAAATATTTGACTGAGGATGCAATTCCAGGCTCCATTCCCCTACTCAAGCATCTCGTCTTGAGCTAAATATTCTGAGTTCCCACAATTGATGTTCCTATGGCACAGTTTCAAGTAACAAAACTAGTTACAGCTAATGTTTATGTAGTGCTTACCATATGCCCAGTACATTTTATCTCCCTTGACCCTCATAACAATTCTGGAAGGTAGTATGACCTCCACTTTACATATGAGGAAACTGAGACAAACAGAAGTTAAATGACTTGTGCAGAGTAAACCAGCTGGTAAGCAGCTGAGGCTGGATATTTGAAGTATCTGACTCTGGGTCCAGTGTTCTATTTACTAAGCCACCTAGTTAGCCCTCTCCACCCTGGTTACTTTCCTCTGGACACATTCCAGTTTGTCAATGTCATTCCTAGAACTTGAATGCCCAGCACCAGACATACCAAATATGCCAAAATACTCCAAATGGGTCTGAACAGGAGAGAGAACAATGCAATTATTGCCTTTCTCAGACTGAAACACCTTTTCTGTGGCTTGTAACCTAGAGAGGCTTTGTAGCACAGTTAATAAAAGGTCAGCTTTGGAGTCAAAAAATCTGGGTACAAGTACTGTCCCAGCCACACAGTTACTATGTAGTGTGGGTAAGTCACTCAGAATTCCCAATGCCCCCCAGGCAACAGCCTAAATCTATGATCCCTCATAATCTGCAGATGAGTTGCAGATTTGGGTCAATGGAGGGGGTTTCCAAACCAGGAAAGCTCCCCACATATGAAATCACAGGTCCAGACTGTACCCCACACCCCAATCCACAGAAAAAACTCCATTGGGGTTTTTTTTTTGGCTGTCTTCTTACATTTTTGACTCGCATCAAGCTTATTGTCTGCTTTTCAGTACTATCTTCCTCATTCTCTACTCAGAGTTGATTTTTTTTAACTCAAGTGGCCAACTTAACATTGACTTATACTGAATTTTATTTTGTTAGGTTTAGACCATTGTTCAAGCCTGGCAGGACCTTCTTTGGATCCCAATTTGTTGGGGAATCAACTTGCTATCCCAGTTTTTTTCTAATATCAGACTCAAAGAGACAGTGCTTGGGGCCACCTTATCTACCACAGAATAAAAAGAAAAGTAAAGTAAAGTTGATGAGCAAACTACCTTTGTCCAACCTTGTCTACTGGAGTGGGGGGGCAAAGGTCACCCTCGAATTTTAACCCAAGTTTTTTCTCTCCTTCTCCCAACCCAACCCCAGCCTCCTGGAAACCAGGGAGTAAAAAGTGGGGTCACAGACTCAAAGTCACAGAGAGGATGGATAACTGGAGTTGGGGAACTGATTCCTACTAAAGTATTCAGAGAATACTTTACACATCAAATGTTTCAGTAAACAAGTTGTTCGGTAAACAGAAGCAACTCAAAAGTCACTTCTTCATCCAAAGACCATCCTGGACCTTTAAAAACACCCTAGTTCCTTGGTCCTAAGGAACGTCACAACAGCAGCCAAACCAAGTAAGAGGTTCCACCATACCGGACAGGGCAAGAACTACTCCTGATTTATTTATCTGTGCTTTGGGGAATTTTCTCTATTTCTCTGATCCTGCCCTAGGGCCCCCACAGCTGAGACAGTGAGGGAGCAACACCACAAGGAAGGAAGGAACGGGAGGAGAGTGCTCTAATTTCTCTGGAGGATCCAGTTCTTTGACTATGGTGCATCACTTGGCTTCAGCCCGGTTCACTCTTATGAGGTGTCAGACTGCCTATAGGTAATGGCTTGGTCCTCTGCCTCAGGCACACGTACTGGTTACCCTGTGTTTTGCACAAGGGTTACTCAGGGAACATCAAAGATGCTTGACTCCTAGGCCTGACCACGGACATACTGGCTCAAAGAGAACACCTGGTACCAGCCCCAAAGTAAAAATGCTTGGGGCCACCTCATCTACCATGTGATGGGGAGAGAAAGCATTGATCTTAGCACTGAGGAACCTGAGCCAGAAACCACAAAAGTCGTCTAAATCCCTGTGCCACCCCCGCCCCCAGCCTCATCTCATAGTCCCCCCAAACCCCCTCCTTCTCCTCCATTAACATCGCTAGTGTGTACTGTACACAAAAACTACGGCCATGGAAACAAGTAAACAGTAAAGAGAGGGGCCTCCTAGCGTGTCACTGGGGAAAGGGAGGGGAAGGGGGGACAGCAAGGGAGAACAGCATTAGGCCGGAGGGGGAGGGGGCAAAGTTTCCATTTTCCACGGTGTGTTCCGGGAGAACACGCAGGGATGAGGTGTGTCTGGCCTGGAGTCCCTCCCACTACCCGCCCCTTTAACTCCTCCAGCCCCGATGGCGGGCTTCACCCGAAGCTCCACATAGGCTCCCTGGGGGGAACAGGAGTGTCCCCAGGCTCGGGTCCTCAAGTGAGCTGTAGATACCTAGAGAAGAGGGGTCCCAAGCAGGCAGGAAGGGTCCCATGGCTCAGAGAGGAGCTGTCCCACCCCTGGCCTCTCCCCACTCCCTCCCTGGGCACCCACCTACACAGCAGAGCTGCTGGTACAGGTAGCCTTTCCTGTCCTGCTCCGAGCCACCGTCCAGCCAGCAAGACCGATCCAGCAGGATCTCTCTTTGGAAGGTGTACGAGGCCGAGACAGTAGCAGCCCCTGGTACCTGGGCTCCGGCCATGGCTTGGAAATGCCCCCAAAGGTTCCCTCCCTCCCAGGGTTCAGTTATTCCAGGGAGCCAGGCTCAGAGGGCTATAGGGTGGGTAGTGCCTTCCCCTGCTGCGTGTGGGGAGACAGCCCTGTTCCTGCTCACCACATCCTCCTCCCTCTCTCCCTCCCTCCTCACTGCCCCGCCCTCCCAGTCAGGCAACCAGGCAAACTGCCCGGACCAGAACAGCCAGGCCCTGCTGCTCCAGTCTTTGGCCATTGCTAGCCCTGTCCTGTCCTGCCCAACCCTAACCCCACACACAGGGGTAGAAAAGAAGGGCCCAGAGTTCAGCCAATCCTGCCTAGAGCACCTATGGGTGCATCTCTGCCCTCATCCCAAGGGCAATCTCACCACATCAAAGCTGGGAAGTAAGAGGGGGGGCAGCCCATCTCACCCTGATGGGTGAGAGGTGGGTGGGGAAGGGTGAAGTGGGAGCTCCCTTTGAGTCTATCCCACTGATGGGAGGGGGAAGGGAAAGCTGGAGCCCTCCAGCTCCACCTTAGATCAAACCTTTAGATTCTCACCCCACGGATAAGCTATGGATGAGGGGCCATACAGAGGGGCCTCCTCTTCCCAGCACACAAGAGCTGGCCCTCTAGGGTGGGCAGGCTGCCCACATCCCATATGAGGCCCACACATCCCTGATGGGATGACCACACCCACACACACCAGGCGACTGGCTTCCCCAAAGAGGGTGAGAACAAAGCCTGACTCTGTGGGATTCCAAGCAGCAGCTGGCTCCCGGGCCTGAGAACTCAGCACTCAACTGGGTACTAGGGATTCTTCCAAAGAGGGGAGTCCCCGGGGTGTTGGGAGGGGAGACTGAAGACACAGCCCGCCCACATGGCCTGGGAAATTCCCTGGGACATCAGACAATGCAGAGGGGCAGTGCTGTTACACACAGGCTGAAGCCAGGATCTGGGGCCAACCGCCAGGTCCCAGGCACACTCCAGGGCTGACCAACCCAAACTGCCTGGGTGCTGGCCCCAGCCCCCTCATAGTTCTCTCTTGGACTGATGATAAATACCCTGGGGTTCCCCAAAGGCAGGCAGGAATAGTGGGCCCCGAGGTACACCTCAGACTCTCCCAGTTCAGAGACAGGTACTATTGTCCCACACATGGGCCATACTAGACAGAGAGGGAACAGAGCAGCAAGTAACAAGTATAGCTGCTTCTCTGTCATGAAGTCCACTAAAAACAAGAGAACAGAGGCCTCTGGGCTTGAGAAAGAGAGGGGAGTCATGGGGAGGCTGAGCAGGAAGGAGATAGTTAACAACAGTCCAGTGCCCACACAGATTTCAGGGAAACCACAAGACAGAAGGGGGGAGATGGGCTTAGGAAGAGTATAGGGCGTGGCAGGAGAATCAGACCAGCCGGGGAGAGAAGGGAAGGGGGGAGCAGAGAACAACACCCAACCAAATGCCAGGAGAGGGACCACCAAAGAGGAAGGAAGGTTAGGGTGGGGCAGGGGAGCCCGTTTGAGATGGGAAGCCAGGCTAGAGAGAGCCAGGCTGGATGGGCATACTTGGCGCTGTTTTTTTTTAACCAAAGCTAAAAATTCTACAGGAAAAAACAAAAACTGAACTCAAATCACCACATGCCAATGGAGACTCATCAAAAAGCCATTCCCAAGGCAAAGAGCTGAGTCACAGTGCCCTTTTCCAAGGCTTCCCAAGGGTCCAGGCGACCACACCCAAAAAGCCCCTAGACCCGGAGATGAAGGCGCTAGAATGGGAAAAAATAGCACATCTTTGTTTTTGCTAACCTCTAACTGAAATTTAGCATTTCCTTCGATTATGAACTTTTAAAAACATCATCCGGAGGGGTGCATAGGCAGATGGCCAAAAGTGTCCAAGACACACAAAAAAGGATTAAAAATCCCATACCCTATATTGACAGCCCCACACATTCAGGGAGCCCCAACTCCCCAACCGAGGGAGCTCCTTCCTCCACAGGGATGCTTCCCTAGCTCAGCTACCAAATTCCACTGTTCCAAGAGTCCTGAGGGCCCATAAATGAGTCTTGGGAACTGACCACACCCACCCTCCCACCCAGAAAACCCCACCAGGTGGCAGCATGGAGCCCTCTTGGGGTCCACCAGATTTCTGGGGTGAAAAAGATGGGTGGGTGAGCTGGGAGAGAAGGCCCATCGGGCATAGACAAGTCCTCCTTGCTCATGACTCCCACAGGCTTTTTTGTCCCCTGTCTCCTATCAACTCTGACCTCCACTGTTCCTTGTCATCACTACTCTGAGCCCTCCCTGCACCCAAATGAGTGAGAACACCATCTTCTGTCCCGACCAAGAGCTTTTTCCAAGCTCTTCTGATGCTTATAAAGCTTTATTAAACAGCAGGCAATCTGGGAGAAGTCTGGCTTTCCTAAGTCTATGCTCTACCCTTCATATGGTAGCCTTGCTCCAGGATTTTGCTTGAGAAACAGAAGACTGGACAAGAAGGGCAGTGACAGACCTTCTCTCCCCAAACAGTAGGATGTGGTAGTTGGCCAACAGGCAAAGGAAGGTCGCCAAGGCGGGAAGAGAAGGGTGTGGTCAGATTTAATCCCTGATCCAAGAAGCAAAGCTTCCTGAACTTGGGCTGTAGAATGGCCTCTGAAGCCCCCTTCATTGACCCAAATCAAAATGGGCCTATCCTTTCTTCAGTCTCCTAGATAAAGCCAACCAAAGCAACTGTGCCTAGTTTTCCTGCCCCAAGCCTATGGCACAGCTCCATCACTCACCTCTAAAACTTGCCTGACTTCATCTTCTCCAAACAACCTCCTGTCCCACTCCCCCCATCCCCCATCAGCCAGCTACGGACAAAGTACCCATCTTCCAATGCCCTTCTCATAAAAGCTAAGGCTACACTAGATCCATCACCCATTTGTTGTCTTCTCAAGGTCCAGTCTCTGGGCTTAACCCTAGAATCTGAATCTGAGTTGAGTTCAGTTAGAGCCCCATCAATACCCTATCCTTCCCTCCTGCCCCCAGACTCAGGTAAAGGAAATTAAGTCTTGCTATCTGCCTTGGGACCTCAGGGAAAGAGGGGAGGCTTTGATTCTGTGGCTTTCTCTTCCTAGTAAAGAGGCCATTTCATATGATCAAGCACCCCAACCCCCATCCCTCCCCCCCCCCCCAGTAACTAAGGAGAAGAGCAGTTGAGAGTGAAGGCCGAAGGCCCAATCTCTGTAAGAAAGGAGCTGGAGGTGGGGAAATGTGGCAGGGCTCCAGGTCAGGGACAGCACTGCCCTTTCTCTTAGGACACACCTGTCCAGAGGAACCTGAGACGCTGTTGCTGCTCACAGAGTTTCCTCCCATATGATAGACACTCAAATGCCCCATTCCCGAGAAGGCAGGCTCACATTCTAGGAGGGCTCTAGAGTACAGAAGGTGAGTGGAACTCTGGGTGAGGGGGGCTGGAGCTCTGGGGTTGGGGGAGGGGGTTCCCTGCCAACATAGCTGCCCTATGGGACCAGGGTGACTTTGTGAAAACAGCAGGCAAAGGACAGCTCAGCTGTTTGGGTACCACAAGCAGACATGGGGGACAGGAGACCAGGCCAAAAAAGCAGCTGTGCCTGCCAGTGAGGGGAGTGAAGGAGGCCTAGGGCAAAGGGAGGGCCAAGCTGATGAAGGTAGTAAGTAAGGCTGAGAAACTGACCACAATACCAGACTGAAAGGCCTGGACAACCTTGACAAAGAAAAGCAGACCCAGAGGGCTGGTTTTCTGCTCATCAGTTGCTCCCTGAATACCTGGGACAGCACCTCTGGCCAATCTTAACACCAGACCCAACCCCTGGCCACTGTCAAGTGCAGACTAGGACCTCAGCCCTGAGTCACTGCCTTTAGTGGCAGAGCTGGCAAAGGCTCTACTCTGAAGTCTGACATCTCATTCTTGGAGCACAGCTGCTGGCCTGGGCTGAGGATACACTGCCCATAGGAAGGAGGCTTCCAAAGAGGTCTTCCCACACCTAGCCTCCTGTCTGCATTTATTACTTGACCTGGCACCAGACTAACTCATCTCATTTCCCAATTTAAACAGAACAAATCCTCCCACCTTCAGCCCCAGGCTCTATCTGATCTATGCCCAGGACAACCTCAAGGTCCCTACTGTGCAACTTCCAGGCAGGAAAACTGAACAAGAGACAGATTAAGGACTGTCAGCCCCAGCCTGAATCACCTTCCCAACCCCAATACAAAACCCAGCAAGCCAGGGTCAGAGAAGAGTCCCAGCCTAACCCCAAGCCCAGAAGGTCTCCAAGCTGGCACCTGGGACTCAGTGATACATGGGCAGCCTCCACTTCCTGCCAGGATTCCCCAGGCGCCTGCACTCTCACCTCGCAGGGGAAGGAGGAGTTAAGCTTCCCACACATATGGTTGTGTTTAACTTAGTTCAAGCTTGAGAAAGGGAGGGGTGGGAGGACAGAGGAAGAGAAAGTTGGACTGAAGAGGAGAGGGAGGGGTGCAGTCTGCCCTCACCAATGAAGATTCTGTCCCCAACTCCCAGGCCCGCCTCCCAGCACCCGCCCCACTGCCGTCGGTCTCTGCTGCCAGCAGCCCTAGTGGCAACAGAGGCAGCCGCTCTTACCTTGGGTGTCCTGCGCCTGTCGGCACCACCTCCGCCAGTGCCACACAGCCACTAAGGTGACAACATGCCCCACCACAACCAAGGAGGGGAAGAGATTGCCAGAGGGGTCCATGGAGCCTCAGGGAGCAAAGCCGGCTGCCCCTGAGGGATAAGCCTCGGCAGGCAAGGCCAGTGCTAGCTGAAGCCTATGCCTGGGGCTGGCGCAGAGAGGCTGGGCAAAGGACGGGCCCCCTCCCTGCTCTAAAGAGAGGGAGGGAGGGAGAGAGGAAGATGAAAGGAGGGAGGGAGGGAGGGAGGGAGCCAGCTGATTGAAGCCAGCAAGCAGGGAGGAAGTTCCTCCTCGACTTGCCAGACCCAGCCCCTTCTGCCCCTAGGAGAAGCCTGCAATGCAGATGGAGGCGCTGCCCACTGGGCTCTCCTGCCCCTGGGCCCCCCCCCCTGCTCAGCTTCACCAAAGGAGGAAAAGGGGAGCCCCTGGGACTTTCTAGGGGCTTCAGGGTATAGAACAACCAGTCCTTCTCCCCCTCCCTCCCTCTCTCAGCTCCTCTCTCTGCCTCAGCTCAGTCTGGGCTCAGATGTCCCTCTGGCAGATACAGGGTGGACTCAAGGTTAGCCTTGGTCTTAACTCCTGACTGCCCAGAGACACACCCTATGGGGGAGGGACTGTTCCTGCTCTGGCTTTGGCCTCACAGTCGCCTAGGTCTGTAGCCATAGAACCCCCCTTCCTCCTCCACCCCTCCACCCCCCACGCAGAGCTCCAAGGCCAGGGCAGGGCACAGAGCGTCTCAGTGCCTAGACATCCTACAGTGTTCAAGCCAGAAGAAGCCTTGGGGGGATGGGCGCGGGCGAGAGAGGGAGAGAGGGAGAGGGAGGGAGGTGGGAGGTAATCTAGCCCAATCTCTTCATTTTATAGAAGGGAAAACAGATCTAGATAGGGAGAGGGACTAACCCAAGGTCACACAGCCAATCATTGGCAAAGTTGGGACTGGAACTTAGCTCTGCGAGTCTTTACAGGATTAAAGGTCTAGAAGGAACTTCTTTAAGGGTCACTGAATCCAAGGCCCCTATTTTATAGATGAGGTAACTAAACCCCAGAGAAGAGATTTGCCTGAGGCCACAAAGTGGTAAAGAAGGAGAGCTAGGATTCTAAAACAGGCTCTTTATACCATGTCCTCTGGGTCCCTTCATACCACAAAACCAGCTGAGGAAAATGGGATATGTGTGTGGGTGGGGTGCGGATATTTCTTTCTCTGAGTCAAAACCCAGACCACCTGCAGCTACCTCCTCAGAGGAAGTATCTCAGAACCCCCGGCCCTTACTTCCCATGGGAAGTGGGAACCTACTGGGGTGAGAAAAAGGCAGCTATGAAAGGCAAAAACACCTTTATGGGCAACCCAGCCACACAACAGCGTCAGATCACCCCACCAGTGAACAGTCCCCATCCCATCCCCTCCAACTACCCCCAGAGAATTCCCTCAAGTGCCAGTCATCAAGTCTCTGCTGGACAGCAGCCTAGAATCTGCCAACAGCCTCAGTGTCAACCCAACCCACTGCATTGAGGATCTAAGGCTTCTCCCCTCCCCTCTCTTCCCTCCCCTCCCCTCTCTTCCCCCTCCCTCCACCCACCCTCCCACAGCCCCCACCTGCTGCTAACCAGGAGAGGATTAGAAGACAGAGGTTTATTTCTCTCTCCCTCTTTGCCCTTGTATAGAACCCAGATCAAGACTCAACAAACCCCACCTGACAGGGCCAAAGCAAGAGATGGGCCAGGCAGGGGGCTAGCTACAGAGAGCTTCCAGGGAACAAAGGAGAAGCAAGCCTGGTCCTCTGAATCCAGGATGTCAAACTTCCCTTAGAGCAGCAGGCTAGGCCTTTTATACAGCCTTCGTCCTTGGGGTGAAAATAGCCAAGTCAACTTTAAGAACGTCCCTTTCCAATCCAAAGTTAAAGCAGGAGACAGCCTCTCCCTCAGCCTCCTTCCCAAGCCCTATCCCCGCCCCCCCCCATCCACCATCACTGCCACAGCCTCTACCAAAAGGCCTCAGCCCGCTCCAGCTCGGCCCCACCTACCCGGCACAATCTTCATTGGGGATCACTAAGTTCGAGGGGACAGCAGTCGGCCAGGGAAGTCCCTACACCCCACACCCCACCAAGCAGGAGAGAGCCGAGGAGCAGCGACAGAACAGGAGCTGTTCAGGAGAGTTCAGAGGGTTCCAGTGAAATGTCAGCACCACCTTCCTGAGTCCATTGGGGAGGGGGGAGGGGGGTATTTGCAAGATATAAATATCAGACGGAGAGAGGAGAGTCTGCCACATCTACGCCACCGTCATGCCTCCCAAGTTAGAACATGACAGGGTCCCTGGGGCATCGAGGGCACTAAGCCCCTCAGACACTCCCCCAACACAAGCAGCCAGGGACAGAGGAGATGGGGGAGGGGGTGGTGGCTCTGGGCTACACACCCACTCCCCTGCCAAGGGACCACTGCAGTTAAGACCAGGATTTTTAGAATTTCTACAGCCCTTCCCTCCCCCAAAGCTCAGAGTCATTTTTATCCTCACCCCTTCTCCCTCACATGATAAGAGGATGGCAGCAGATAATCTCTCCAATATACAGACAGGAAAACTGAGGCCTATGGAGAATACATGGCTTTCCCAAGATCTTGCAGCACGTCAGGGCCACAGATGGAACTTAATCCCAGTCAGGCAGACAACAGCCCCAGCTCCTGGGCAGAACCACAGTCAAACCTCCCTTTCTTTCCTCAAGAGTTCACAATATGAGCTCATTAAAAGCTATTTGTTTGAAAGACAAGATCGTAAACGTAGAACTCGAAGGGGCCTTAGTGAAGGGGTGCAACCCCTAATTTTACATATGAGGAAACTAAAGCCCAGAAAGGGTCAAGGACTTGCCCATCGTCACATCAGTAGTAAATGGCAGGGTTTAGATTAGAACTCAGGCCTTCTGGCACCAGACTAAGTGATCTTCCCACAGTTCCAGGTTGTCTCCAGCACATTTCAAAAGTACTGTACTGTGTACAGCTAGGTGGCATAGTGGATAGAGCACTGGGCCTGGAGTCAGGAAGACCCAAGTTCAAATGTGACCTCAGACACTTGACATTTACTAGCTATGTGACCCTGGGCAAGTCACTTTAACCCTGATTGCTTCCCCCTCACCAAAAATAATAATACTACTTATTAACCCTATGACCTGAAACAATTTACTTTCTTTTTTTTGAGCCACAGTTTCCTCAAGAGGGAAATACTACCACCCAACCAACCAACGTCACAGGATTAGTGAGACAGAATCCAACAATCTGTTGGTGTTGGCGAACGAAGTGCTCTGCGACCCATGAATTGCTCTCTACATACAGAGGTGGGGAGTGAGAGGAGGCAGATCCCCTCAAGATGAGGAAGCACAAGAACATGGAGTTTCTGGGGACTTGTACCCTCCTCTACTCTCAGGGTCCAGAGAACACCCAGATGGGTCCATAGGAAAGGGAAGGCCAGATACAAAGTGTTGCTGGCCCTATTTCCAAGCCCTCCTCTCATCCAAGTCCAGCTCCCTCTGCCCCACCTGCCAGGGAGCAGAATTCTTAGCCTCTCCACCCCCAAGGAAAGGGCTAGCAGAAGTCATTCACTTCTGTTCTTCCTGGAGGAATCTTTCTTTAAACTATATTTTATTTTTAATTCATGGAATAAAACAAGTATTTCCATAACACAGTATAATAGAAAAGACAATTGTGCATGAAACTGCAAATCTATTATGTATAACCTGAGAAGGCTACCATCACACACACACACACACACACACACACACACACACACACACACAAAAACACACAATTATTCCATATATTCTATACACTCTCTATATCTTTTATTTGTCAGTTCTTTCTCTGGATACATATTAATAAACAACCAGGCAAGGCAGGAGGGAATAATTCAGGGAAAAGTGTTGAGAGACAAACGGAGGGGTCTTGGGATAGGAACTGGGACTGGACTTTGGATTTCATTGATATAGCAAAGATTCAGGTTAGCACCTTCTCTGCAACTTAGCCTTAACAAGCCACCTGGGATTCTGGGATAATGAGAAAAATACTCAGTCTGGAGAGGGTCCTCAAGCAATGTGTACACTCATTTTTGCTGTAAGAGGCTGCTATTGCTTTCCCCTACTCTGATCAAGCCCTATTCGAGTCTTTTGAAGACCCAGGGTGCACATGGAATTCCTTCCACAGGATGGCACGGAGATGGCAAGAGGAGGGTCAGGCCCTGCTGCCAAAGCCCAGACAACTGGGGGAAAAAAAGCTGACATCTAGACAGGGCTTCACTACCTAACTCATCTCACAACAGCCCATAGAGGTCATCCCACAGGAAACAGAAACTCAGAGAGTTTAAGTGACTTACTCATGGTCATTCAATTCTGAATGGCTGCCAGAAAGGATCAATTTTAGGATAAGAAAATGTATTTCCCTGCAGTAAGGAGTCATCAGAAGGAGCCATATATATTAAGATGGGAAATTACTTATAAAAACATGGAAGTAAATCCACAGAAAACTTCATCCAGAATGCCATTATAGGATAGCAAATACATGGGTTAAAAAGCATCTATTAAACACTTTGTAAATGCTAACCTTTCAGGGACAGAGATACAAAAAGCAAGCAAAAAGTTTGCCCTCAAAGAGATTATATTCTGATAGTAAAAACCAACATATATAGGGGGGGAAGGGGCAAGAAAAGAACCACGAGTGGAAGAGGAAGTTTTGCTCTAGGAAGTTATAGGAATGGTAAGTAGTGTCATAAGGCGACTAATTGATCTCAAGCTAGGATGGGGTGATGGAGTGAAAAGGGCAGTTCCATCACTTTTATCTGTCCCCACCCTCCTACTGACTCACTGCCTAGATGAGTTTCTCGAATAAATAATCTTTCCCTGCTCTGGGAAATTATAATAAATAAAATTATAATTCTTTCCTCCTCTCCCTTCCAAGTCTGAGCCTCTAATCAGAGACAGTACAGTACTATACAAACAATGACATTTTAAATCTTTCTCTTGGGACAACTCCCTTCAGTAGCTTCCTCTCAACTATTTTCCCCATAAAGGCACCCAAACAAACAATCTCTGAGGTTAACACTATTTTTAAAATGTTCAAAACTAAGAAAAGCAAACTAACTCTTAAGCAGCAGGCTTTAGGTTCCTATGAGGAGTTCAAGGAGAGAAAGGGCATACAAAATTACCACCTTGGAGAGGAAGAAGGATGAAGAGACCAGGTGGAGAAGTCAAGCAGGGAGGGAGGCAGCATCGATGACACAGCATCCATTCTGATGTCTCAAGATTGAGGAGCCCACAAAGCCTTGCTCCAAGGGTCCAAAAGTTCCACCTGGAGGCCATCACTAAGACATCCACTAGAATGTAACTTCGAGGATAAGGATTTTTGCCCCCTTTAGTTTTTTCAATATCAGCCCCTAGAAGAGTGCCTTGGTGATTTTTTTTTTTAGCAGACCTATGATTTCAGATCCTATGAATTCACTGATGTAGACCTATATCAATGCAAGTCAACATGTTTTCTGAAACTTACAGTCCTAGCGAATTGCCTAGGGCTTTGAGAAGTTAAGTGATTGCTCCAAGGTTAGCTTCAAAGCCAGTGCGTGTTGGACACAAGTCCTGAATGAAGGTCTTCCTAAACTCTGATGTCAGCTTTCTACCCACCGTGCCATATGCCGAACTGGCATATAATAGGCACTTAATAATAGTTTGTTGTTTTGGAATGGATAGAAGAATGCCTCCTAACCTTTGAGGTGACCTCTAAGTGTCTCCAGCGGAGAGTCCTCGTTGGGCCAGAAAAACTCCATAGTCATCTTACGCTTTCATAATGTTCTCTCAAAGTCCCTGGCCTCTCTCCCTTATCACAACATCAGAGGGCACCTCGACCCAACTGTCATTCTCCATTGTTTTGGAAGGTTGTGGACTCAGGACCCTAAAACTTGATTTGAGAAAGCATCCACTTCACCAGAGGAAGGATAGAAGACTTCTCCCCCCAGACTCTATGCAGATACCTTGGCCTACAGTTTCCATACTTTCAAAGCAACTCTGCCCATTGAGGGGAGGGAAGATGATGAGAAGAAAGGAGTACGCAACTGGCCAAGACAGTGACCACTTTGAGTAAGCCTATCTCTATCCACTCAACAGGGAAATACGTTTCCATAACCTCCTGTTGTCCATGAGTAACAGAGACCAGAAAAAGTGCTCAGCTAGCAATCAGCTAGGAGCTCATCTGAATCTGGGGCCAGAGGCATCCTGTGCCAAGAAAGCTGCTAATGAAGACTCTGAGAAGGATGCTGCCCCTGTTCATGCTGGTGAGCAGGCCATGCTAGGCATGAGAAGTCAGAAAGACCTAAAAGGAAAGGGGTCCGGTGGGTCATTAAGATCCTTCCACAGGGACCTCCCAAAAAGAAGCTCCCAGAGATTCAGAGGTCATGGGACCCAGCCCAGGAAAGCCGGGCCAGGGGACATGAGGAGGGAGGGACCAAGAATAAGCATAGCCTATCTAGTGAGTGCAGAGAGAACTAGAGGATACAGATTTCCTCTGCCCTCTCACCCCCATCATGTGGTCAGGACAAGTCTGGGGAAAGCTGCTGACTCAACTGGGAGTCGTGAGAAAGCCTCCAGGAAATTCCTGGTACTGCCCTGCCAACAGCATGGATGACACCTGTACCATGTGCAGTCTGGTGTGGGTCCTGGCTCTTGCCCTCTAGGGGGCCCTGACCCAAGATCACAAGACCCATATCAGAGAGGATCAATAGGACCCATGTGTTATAATTGCTGTAGGGGGAAAGGCAGTACATGGAGGACAGAGAACCAGTTCCAACTCAAACAAGAGGCTTTCCTACAAAGGGACCCCACCACCACCAAATGCATGCACAAGCAGTATCATGGGAACAATGAAAGTCCTGTAGGGAAACAGCCTTGCCCCTTCCCCTTGGCATGCTGCTATTCAGAGAGTTTCATTAGCATGGGGCAAAGGCAAAAAACCCCAGACGGCCCCACCCTACTTTTCCCACTCCGACAGCCAGCAGCATCCCCTTCCCCCCTACTCCCAACAAATTCTTTCCCCTACTACATTCATATTCAGGGACTTCTCTGGGATACAGCAAAGGCACACACTGTTCCTGGGGTCAGAATCAATGACTCCCCTTGACCCTTACATTCCCAAGAGCAGGATACGCACACTGGGACATGTCATAGCCTCATTATGCTAGCCACCCAAGAAAGGGAAACTGAGACCCCAGGGGAACCTCCTGCATGTGGGGCGTTTCTGGGTTCTCAGGGCTCCCAGATGTCGTAGCCCCAGCATCCAGGCAGGCACATGGACATGCACAGGCAGGGGCTGGATCCTAACGCACCGTCACGTACCTTGGCCTCGCTGGATCAGCTCTTCCATACAGTACATCTCCATGGCCCTCAAGTCCCAGGCCAGGAGCGAGCAGCAAAGTGAGAGTGGCTCAGAACGAACCGACAGGCAGAGAGGAGGGGAGAGCAGGAAGAAGGGCGGGAGGAGGGAAGCCAGCCACAGGCTGGGAGTGAGCAAGCGAGCAAGCGGACTAGGGAGCAGCTCCTCCTCACAGCCCTTGCTGCCACCCAGCTCAGCCCCTCTTTAGTCACACAAGACCAGAGACAAGACGAGTCAGACTAGCCCCAACAACTTCTGGCCTAAAGGCCTCTTCCTCCCTCCCTCCTGCCTGCCCTACCTCAAAGACTAGGCACCCAGAGTCCTCCCCACACCCATGGGACAGCCCTGGCCCCAACCTTGCCCCAATCCTACAGGTGCTTCAAAGCTGAGCCCCTTCAGATCCCCCCACAAGGTCTGTCTTCCTCATCTTCAAAGCCTTGTCTCCTCCTCTCTTCCATTTTCTCACCTAGGTGGTCTAGTGTGGATAGAGCTCTAGGCCTGGAGTCAGAAGACCTGAGTTCAAAACCAGCCTCAGACATGGACTAGCTCAGTAATCCTGGGCAAGTCACTTCACCTCTGTCTGCCTCAGTTTTCTCAACTGTAAAATGAGGATAGCAATAGCATCCACCAGGGGGCAGTTAGGTGGAGTAGTGCACAAAACACTGTCCTGGAGACAAGAGGACTTGAGTTCAAATCCAGCAGCAAACGCTAGATACTTACTAGCCAGGTAACCCTGACAAGTCGCTTAATCCCATCCCCACTGCCTCACAAAAACAAATAATGGCATTCACCTTCCAAGATTGGGGTGAGGTTTAAAAGAGATATTTGTTAAGCTGGCACATAGTAAACATTTAATAAATGCTTGTTCCTTAGCCCTTGCCTCAAGGCATCAGCTAGAAGACCTTCAGTTGGCCTCAGTGCAAATGGCTACAAGGAGTGGCTCACCTTCACCAGTCCCTGGCATTATCGAGTCACTCCCCTCTCATCATACCAACAGCCTGACCTCTACAGTAACCCCAGAACCTATATAACCACCCCAACTTCTCCCATATCCCACAGCCATGGCCCAGCCTCTGTGACAAAACTACCTTTCTCTTCCTGAAAATGAAAATTGTCTATTAGTGAATGGGCAAGGTATCTGAATTCTGGAAAACTACAGGATGGTAGGGTCATCACTCCCCATCAAGCCCAAGGAAGTAAGCGTGGCAAGCCCAGATGCTCATTATACAGATCCGCCAGCTATCACTGGGTTCTCTGGGTCAGATGCCTTCTCAGGTGAGGGATTTGGTGGAAGGTGTACAAGAGAACGCTGCGTTTCAAAGCAGAAAAGGGAGGACTTGATCCTGAACCCTGGAAAGGATCAAATCTGAAGGGTTTAGGGGAGAGGCAATGGGAGAAGATATGCCTTAGCCTTCATGGCGGGAGAGGGATCTTGTTTCAGCTAAAGGAACCAGCATTTCAACTAAAGCCAAAAACAGTCCAGTCTTATTCGCAGCTCTAGGGGAAGTGTGCCCAAGAGGAAATGACAGACATATATGGGCCAGGGCAAGAAAAGAGCACCCTAGACTGGGCTTAAGGGTAGATTATATGCAGTTAATTGAAGATGCCCATTTCTGCCTCACCTCTCAGTGCAGGGATCTCAGGAAAGGGCTGAGAGGGAAACTATGTGAGGAGAGGGGAACAAAAAGGGGAGATACACGGGGGAAGGGAGATACACGGGGAGGGAGAGGGGAGATATGTGGGAAGGGGGATGGAGAAGGGGGAGATACATGGGCGAGGATGGAGAGGGGAGATTGGTGGGGAAAGGGATGGAGAGGTAGAGATATATGGGTAGCTAAAGATGGAAGAGTGGAAAACTCAGATGGAAGCCAAGACCACAGAACAGCAAGGGGGTTCCGGATAGGTCCTCCCCTGAAGAGCAGATGCCTGCAAGGAGCCAGGAACAGTAGGGTGGGGCCATCAATGGGAGCCAGGAGGCTGGGGTCCTTGGCTGACTAAGCCTAGAGCTATAGCCCCATCTGCCCTGTTTCCTGTTGGAAACTCTGAGCTGACAGAATGCTCCAGTGGCAGCCACAGGACTGAGTCACCAGCAGTTCTTGGGGCGAGGCTGAAGGGCAGAAGAGGGGGTGGGCTTCATCACTGAGGCAGGATCCCCTTCAGGGTCCAGGATCTCCAACTCCAACTTCACTCCCCAGGGGCAGTGTTGCCCAAGAGAAGCCTGGAAGGCTTGGGGAAATGGGGAAATCGAGAATGGAGAGAGGCAGAAGACAAGAAACGAAAGAAATGGAGAGGGAGGAGTTACCGTATCTACAATCACAAAACGGAGAAGGCAAAAAAATACCTGATCTCACATCACACTCATTGAGAGTAGAAGTCTAAGGAACCCAGGAGTTGGATTGTACAAACTGTCCTGCTATTGGGACAGAGGAGGGAAGAAAAAGAGAAGCAGATGGAATAAGGTGGAGGAGGAGAGACTAGGCACCCTGGCTGTGGGGACATCCCAAATCCTTGGGCTTCCACATCTTCCAAGAAGCAAAACAGATAATATCTGTAGAGTGCCTGCATATAGTAGGTGCTTAATAGATGCTTATTCCCTTCCTCCAAAAGGAGTGGTAACTATGGCCAAACGTAAAGATGGCATTTGAGAACCTAATTTTATCTTAGTCTCCAGTCCTGGCAGTCTGACTCAATGAGCCCTGTGTCATACATTTAGAGGTCTGCAAAGCATTTTACAAACATCATTTCACAGGATCCTCATTGATACCCCAACCCTTTGAGGGTACTGCAGGTCACTGTTATCCCCATTCTGTAGGTAAAGACACTGGGGTTCAAAGAGGTTAAAGGATTTTCTCCCAGTAACCCAGCTGGTGTCAGAGGTAGGCTTATAAGGGACCCTCAAATCCAGAGCTCTTTAAACTATACCACACTGCCTTCAGGATCATCAGGAATACCTAGTCTCCTACCCCTAAGCTCAAAGACTGGAGAGGACCTTCAAGGTCATCTAATAATAATAGCTGACATTTAATAGCACTTCAAGGTTTGCAAAATGCTTTTACAAATATTATCTCATTTTTGTCCTAGTAACAACCCTGGGAGATAGGTGCTATTACTGCTCCCATTTTACAGATAAGGAAAATTAAGGCGCGCAGAAGTAAAGTGACTTACCCAGGGTCCCCAAGCTAGTAAATATCTGAGGCTGGATTTGATCTAAAGACCCAGAGGTCTTTAACATACCACTCTCCCCACTCATCCCCCAGACATGAGGTTAAGTGACTTGCCAAAGTATCAAAGGTGGGATTTTAACCCAGGTCCTCTGGGTTCTTTTTTCCGCTGTACCACGATGATATAACTTCCATTCTACTAAATCACACAATGCAGTTCCCAGAACTGTGCTACACATCTCCAGCCAACAGACTTTTCACCATCCTCTTCTATCAGGGACTCACTTTTCATATAACCCTCTTTCTTTTCAGAGCAACCCTTGGGTTGATGTAGGAACCCTCTGCCTCTTGTGCTCATTCCAGAGGGTGACAACCAGGATGGTGAACAAACTTAAAATTGGGCTCCACAATACAAGGATGGATTGAAGGACCTGGGAGTGTCTAGGCCAAAGAAAACAAAACTTTGGGGTAGGAGGTGGGGTGGGCATCATAGCTTTCTTCAAGTATTTGAAGGCTGTCACCACAGAAGGGTGATTAGGCTCATTCTACTTTATCTCAGAGGGCAAAACTAAGAACCATGGGTGGTGAATCACAGAAAAGTGACTTAGGCTTTTTTTGTGGGGAGGGGATAGAGATAGAGATAGGGAAGGGAATCTGGACCTGTGATTTCACCTGTATAAGGAAAACTTCTGGTAAGGAAAACTCTCTCTGACAATAAAGATTGGCAATTTACAAAGAGCTGACTTCCTGTAGTCAGAAGTTAAATGACTTGCCCAGGGTCACACTGCTAGCATGTATTAGAAGTGGCACCTGAACACAAGTCTTCCCTAACCATCTCTCTCTTTCCACTGCACCATGCTTCCTCTCTATAAAACTACATCAAAATGTAGGTTTGACATAAGGAAAATCTTCCAAAAAATATGTCCCAAAGTGGACCGGGGCTGCCTTGGGAAGTAGGAAGAAGATCTCTTCCCCTCCAGATCCGATATTCTAGGTACCTCCCAGGTAGGGTCACTAGAAGCAGTAACCTATCTACCCAATCAAAGCACACAAGAAGGGAGGAGGCGGGGAGAAGGCTAGCCCTAAGAGCCTGCCCATTGGCCAGATCAGAGCAGAAGGGAGAGAGCCGAGGGGTGATGAGAGGTGGCCAGAGAAAGGAGGGTGGGCAGAGAAGGGAGAGCAGGATCAGAATTTCAGAGCTAGAAGGAAATGTGGAGGTCATCTAGCCTAAACTCCTCATGTTGTAGTGGGGGAAACTGAGTCCTACTGAGAGTAAGTGACTCTCCCAAGGTCACAGAGGTAGTAAGCAGCACACCTGGGAATTGGCTGCCATACCTTCTAGCCCCAAATCCAGCAGTCCTTCTACTCCACTTCACTGGACACTGCAAGGAGGGAGCTAGGGGTGGGAGGAGTGGGCAAGAGGAGAAAGAGGAGAGGAAGGATGGGGCAATGGCAAAGGAGGCCCCTGGGGAAAAAGAAAAGCATTGACAAACCCTTCCCTCTTTGAAGTAAGTAATACAGGTGTTACTATCCCCATTTTATAGATGAGGAAACTGAGACCTGATGAGATGAAGTAAGTGACTCACAGTGACACAAGCTGGTAAGTGTGGGCGTCAGGATACAGACCCAGGTTCCCTGACTCCAAGGCTAGCCCCATTCCCCTCCTTTCCCGGGTCACTCCTCCCCACAAGCCTGCAGGTAGGCCTCCTGGAGGGGCCCCAAGCCTGGAACTATGCTGAGCTGGAGGAGACCCCAACTCTCTAGCTTCAAGTACCTCCTGAGCCTGGTCCCAAGGGAGGGAGGCTGAGGCTGGGGAGGAGCAGAGGCCTAGGCTGAGATTAGTACCAGGAAAGGGGCGGAGCCAGCTAAGAGCAGCTGTCCATGCCTGTCCAGGGCCCTAAGAAGCATGTCTGCCTGCAGCAGCCCCAATATTCAGGCCCTGAACGGGGCCCCTGTTCACAGTTCAGCCTCAGAGCCCAGGGCTCTGCTCTTTGACATGGAAGAGGAGAGGGAAGGATACCACCAGACCTCCCATGTCCCACCTCATGCCAATAAGAAACCCCAGGCAATGCCTCAAGATGCAGCCAGGAGAGAGAGGGTGACACCTGCTGGTTCTCTGAGGTCCCCCCCAACCCAAGAAAAGTGACAGAGATCCCCAAGGTTCCCCTATAGGGTCCCTCAAACTCCACAGGATCCCAGTTGTCCCACCCCCAATTCCCTCCCAGACAGGGGGCTGCTGACCTGGGGCAGGGGTGGGCTCCGGGGCAGTCCGTGCCAGGGCCCCCCGGGAAATGGGCACCATTGTTGGCTCAGGCACCTCCTCATCCTCCTTCCGACGATAGGCCTGCCGCTCTTCGCGGGCACTGTCAGGCCGCTTGGGAGGGCAGCTCAGGGGTCCCTGCACTGTCTGTACCCGGGTGGGTGCACGACGGGCAGGAGCCACCATGGCCACAGGACGGCGGACACGCTGCAGGGATGCGGGCACAATCTCGGGGGGAAGGTGCAAGTACTGGCGCAGGTGGGCAATGCCCTCATTGGTAAGGTACCAATAAAAGTGGCGCCAGGCAAACGTCTCCCGCACCAGGCCTCGTGCCCTCAGTGAGCCCATGGCCCGAATGACCTGCAGGTTGGTGACCCCGCCAGGCACATGGGGGTGCAAGCTCTGGGGCCGCAGGTCCTTCTTGGCCACCATCACACCTTCCCTGAAGAGAAGCTCATAAATGGCCCGGAGCTGGTCCAAGGGCATGAGCATGCCAGCCACCATGGTGAGGACTGGCAAATGGGGAACCCGGGAATCAGTGATCGGGCTGGGGCTGCGGGTGGAGCCCAGGGAGAAGAGGGAGGCAGCAGCAAGCTGGGAAGGCAGCTTCCTCTCCCCAGGGCCGGGCAGGCGGCTCGCGGGCGGGCGGGCAGGCAGGCGGGGCACAGGAATGAACAGCAGGGCAGCAAGGGAGCAGCCGGCCGGGAGGACTCCTCACTGAGACGCCAGGGAGGGACAGCACTTAGCACATGCCCCGAACTGAGCCTGGAGGATCTCCCTGGCCCAGCCTGGGCCCCGGGCCCCACCCCCTCAGCACGGCCTGCCAGGCGCTGCAGTCCCAGCCCCCTCTGACTCAGCAGCCAATGGGCCCGCTGCCCCTCCCGGCCAGACTGCCGCCACTTGGGTGGGGTGGGTGCTTTGAAAAGAGGAGGGGATGAGAGGATTCAGCTCCCCCAGTATGCCTCTTCTCTATCAGAAATGACTTCATTTTGGAAACACTTCCTTCAACCATCTTAAGTGGGGGGATCCTGAAGCAGGGGCCAGATGGAAGTCATTGGCACGGAAGATGGGGGAGGCACCAACACAGGGGCTAGGAGGCCTGGGGGCGAAGGGGATAGCTGAGGCTGCACGAGTAGAAGGTCTGAAGCCTAAGGGGTCCTAGGAGAATGAGACGAAGAGCTAAGTGCAGAACGTGGGAGGGAGCTGTGGCTAGGCTGGGGAGGGGATGTGATGGAGCTCCAAGGAAGAAACATTAGTGTTGGAAAGTAAGGGGGGCTCCCTGCCCCCCAATCCTTTGGGAAAGGAAGCGCTATCCCCGGACAGGATAGGTCAGCCTGGCTAGAAAGGCAGTGGCCCCAGGGCCTGGACACCCACACCCTCTTTGCTCTTCCTGGGGAGTCTCTAGAGGGGCACCCTACACCCAGGAAGCCTTCCTGATTCGGGTCCAAATCCCCTCCCTTAACCTTCTCTGTGTCAGGCCAGATTGGGAACAGCACTGAACACTTTGTTCCGCAAGGAGCCAAATAACTTGCACCTGGATCCCAGAGCCAGGATCAGCAGGCGCCTCAGGAGACTGGGCAGGGCAATCTGTGTGACCCCAGCAAGCAGAACTGGGCAGCCTGGCCCCAGAAGAATCGGTCTTTCCAGCTGCCAGGAGGAAATCAAAGTCACCCTGAGGCTCAATCTTGCTCTGCCCCGCCCACATTGTTATACATTGGTGGGGGTAGGGGGGAGAAAAGAGCAGGCCCTGGATGGGGGGGAGGGTGATGCTGGGTACATACTTCTTCCTAGGGGCCTCTGCTTCACATTGCCCTGTAGGTAGAGGGGCAAGGGAGTGGGCAGAGAGGAGGGGGGTTGAAGGGAGGTAGGAAAAGAATTAGAGAGATGGGTGTGGCCGGTGAGGGGCGGTGGAGAGATGGCAAAGTGATTGAAGAGGGACAGGAGAAGACAGGCTGGGAAGTGGAGGGACAAAATGGGAGGTAAGGATGAGTGGGGGACACGCACAAAGCAGGTGAGATGGGAGGACAGTAAGTGGAAGAAGTAACTGAGGGAGACAGGTGTGGGCAGATATGCATCCTTACTTCCAATCAAACACCCTCCCATTCATTCACACACTCAGAACCTCAGGGCCCAGGGATAAATAGGGCAGCTGGAAGAAAGGGGAGGGGGGTAGATCCGGAATGGGAGGGAGGAGCAGTCAGTAGGCGTGGGGGGGGCGGGTTTAATGGGGCGGTCACCATGGCAGCAAGGAGCACACAGGCAAACAGAGCATCCCCCACCCCCTGACGTGGAAACTTTGAAGTCAGAGCTGAGTCTGGCCAGTTCCCACAGACCACAGAGGGATAGGAGAGGAGGGAGGGAAGGAGGGAGAGAGGCTCTGGCACTGCAGGGCACAGGGGGAGGCACAGTCTGGGGGAACACTTTCTAAACCATCTTGGCTGTTGGCATCCTTCTTCCAATGCCCAGTCAGGGAGACAGAGCAGGGTAAGGGGTGCAGAAAAGACTAGCTCCTGGGAGAGACAGATTCCAGGGCAGCCCGTCAATGAGACAGTGGCTTACCTAAAATTCAGGGATTCAGAACTTTCCCTCCCCATTTCTCCTCAAACCCCCGTGCTGCAGGGATGCTTTATCATGGACCCCCTTCGGCAGTCTAGGGAAAATAGTGGACCCCTCCTCTCAGAACAGTGCTTTTTAAAATGCATAAAATAAAATACAAAGGAATACAATTAGAGTGAAATGCAGTTATCAAAATACTAAAAGTTCCAGAGTTCACAGACCCTCTGAAATCTATGCTGTCTCCTTGGAACCAAGGTTATGAATCGCTGTTCTAGAGCCCCCAACAGATCTCCAACCAGAGAATTACAGAATGTCACTTCTGGGACCTCAGAAGTATCCAGTCCAACATGTGGATCATCCAGCCTTCACCTGCTTAGATGCTTCTAGCTAGAGTCGGCTCATTCAACTTCAAGAAAGCTCTAATCAGTAGAAAGTTTACTAACTAAATGGGTCATTGAGCCAAAGCTCTCTGAAACGTGTATGCCGTGCTTCTAGTTCAGTTCTCTGAGTCCAAGAAGCAGGAAACCACAGAATGATAGGGTTGGAAAAGGACCGTTCCAACCCCCACCCACTAAGGAATCCCCACTATGACATATCCAACAAGTGGTTGAAGGCTCTGCTGAGCCACTCATTCCACTCCGGGGCAGCTCTAATTGTGAGGACGTTTTTCTTTACATCAATCCTAAATTTGTCTCTCTGAGATTCCCCACCCAGTGTTGCTAATTCTGCCCTCTGGGGCCAAAGAGAACACACCTAATCCCTCCCCATGTGACAGAGCTTCAAATACTTAAAGACAGCTATCAAGTTCCCCCAGAATCTTCTCTTCCCCATTCCTGATGGTTCAAGATCTGTGAGTTTCCACAAAGACAAATTCACAAATTCACCCTTTTGTTTCTGAAGGTTAATAAATGGAAGGAAGACCAGACTCCAGGGCTCACCTTGGCCTCTCACACCTATGATCTGTGTGACCAAGCTGTGTGACAGGTCCCTCAGCCTCCGTAAGCCTCAGTTTCCCTATTAATAAAATGGGACTAATGAATGCCTTTAGTACCTATTTCATGGGGTTGTTGGAAGGCTCAAATGAGAGAACACATCTTGCAAAACTTTAAATCTAATGCCTCTTCAATTTGATTTTATTCAGTTTGACAATAATTCATCCACTATATGCACTTGATGGGGATAAAAAAAATCAAAACAGTCCTTGCCTCCAAATGCTTACATTCTACCTGAGGGGAACACTATTTGCCAACCCCTTAAACACTTGGAAACAAATACAAGTCATCCTCAAGGTGTCTCTTCTCCAAATGAAATATTCTCAGTTCTTTCAATCAACTTTCAAATGGGATAAGCCCAAGGCTTTTCACTGTCCTCATCACCCCCATCGCCACCATGCTGTCTAGCTTATCAGTATCCTTCCTAAAATGTGGCATCCAGACCTGAACACCACACTTCAGATGTGGTCTGAGCAGGACAGAGGACAGCAAAACTCTCACATCTAGATCTAGACACTTCTCTAAGGGTAGCCTAAAATCATTAGCCTTTTGGCTGTCATATCCAGCTGTTGATTCATATTTACTAAAAGTAAAGGGAGAACTTTCCACTCTGACCAATCCAAAAGCTGGTCTCTCAGCTACCAGAAGGAAACTGCCCACCTCTTCTTTTCCTCCATCCCCCTCCCCACAAGGGTAATCAAACTGTCCTGGGGATGGAGGGGAAGCTCCCAGTCCCCCCCTTATATTCCAGAAGTACATTTATTTGATATTCTAGAGCTGTCCAGCATCTCATATGAAGCAACTTGACTAAGACCAACCCTTAGTAGGAGGGAAGAAAGAATTACTGTACTGTTCCTATTTAACAGACTCATCAGAGTTGGCAAGAAGGTCACTGGGTCAACTAGTCTGACTGATATCTAAACCAGAATAACCTCTACAACACACCTGATGAGTGTGTGTGAATAAATAAATCATCAATGAAATCCATCCATCCATCCATTCATCCATCTATGTAGCCTTATGCTTGAAGTTTGTTTGTAAAGGGCAAGCCTGTCACCTCTAGAGGGAATCCATTTGATGTTCAGAGATGACTCAGTTAATCGTTTTTTCTTTATATCAGGTCCAAACCTTCCCCTCTGAAAATTCCCACCAATTGACATATGAGGATACAGACACTGAGAAAGGGTAAGTGTTTTGCTAATGGAACATAACATAGTAGGGAGAGTTAAAATGACACAACTTTTATATATCACCTGGTCCAGCCTTCTACTCAATCCAAGGGGCCTCTTTGAAATAGGTCTGACTGCAACATTCAAATTTCGCTCACTCTCAATAAATGGGAAGCCCACTATCTCCGTTCCATTTTTAGACAACTCTACCCGTTAAAAAGTTTTTCCTTTTTTGCCTTGAAATGGGCCTTCTTGGACCCACTATTCCTAGTTCTGCTTTCTGGGGCTAGATAGAACACATTTAATCACAGGAGCACAGATTTAGAGCTGAAAGGATCCTCAGGAGTCATCCATCTACTCTTAACTTCGTCATTTTATAGATAAAGAAAATGAGGCCCAGGAAGAAATGACTTATTCAAGGTCACTCAGGTAATATCAGAGTTAGGATTTGAACCCAGCTGTCCAGCTCCAAATCCAGCATCCTTTCCGTCGGAACACACTCTCTCCCTCATCTGAATGAGGGCCCCTAAGAAATCTGAAGACAGAAATCAGGTTATTCAGTGCAGAAAAAAAGAATACTGACCCAAGAGTCAGGAGACCTGGGCTTTAGTCTCGGTTCTATCACTAAGCGGCAGTGTGACCTTAGGAAAATCACAACCTCTCTGGACTTTATTTTCCTCATCTGTAAAATGAGAGAGTTGGGCTAGCCCAGAATCCTTCCAGTTCAAACAATTAAAGAACCTGTGCCCCTGTCCTCTTTTATCCACGCCAAATAGTCCTTCAGCTAATATTCAGATGGCAATTTCCAGTCTCCTTATCAGTTTGATTGCTGTCCTCTGGATACACTTCAGCTTATCAAATATTAACTAAAATGTGATTCCCCAAAGTGGACACAAAATCTGAGATGCGGTTTAACCAGGACAAAAGAAAATGGACTATCCCCTCACTTTGGACAAATAAAATCCAAGTCTCCTGACACACTTGTGGGTGCCCCCTTTGACATACCTTCTGAACCCATCCTTTGTCCAAAAACATCCCGGATGATGTCCTTCCAGATTCTGAATATGCACTCACTCTCCCAGACTATTCTCCAATCTTCCACTGCCATTTTGCGCTGTCTTTCCCACTAGAACAGTTCCACATGGTCTTTCAATATGGACCCTGTTCTTATGACACACCCCATCCCAACCTTCCCTTGTTATCCCTTGACACAGGATGTCTCCACACAGTGTTTCCCCCACCATCCTCTATGGTCATTCATCAATTCCTCTAAATCCCCTGATGATGATGATGATGATGACGATGACGACGACAGCTAACATTTATCTCTTAACGTTTGCAAAGCACTTTACAAATGCAATTTCATTTGACATCTCCCAATATCCTATATCATTCCCCAAACTCAATCTCTCTATTCAATCCACATCCTACAAAGCATCTCCAAACACAAAGTCCTACCACTAAGACAATAATAGTAGGACACATTGTTCCCCACAGCTCTTCCATTCAATTCCTCCATCCAAAGGACTGTAGGTCCTTGGCACACCTGGGATATCATGCAGTGCTTCCAGTGCACAGCAGAGGGCAGCAACACCACTGCCTAAAGAGACGGAGGGTGGAAACATCTTGGGGACCCCCCTTCTAGTTGGTTGCCTTCCTCCAAAGTGTGTATGATTGGGCTTGTTCCTGGGGTGCAGGGGAGCTCAGGTTTGGAGAAGAGGGATGACATGGGTACCTGGCAGGGCAGAGAGGCCTGCACCAAGGCCACCCTCATCCCCCCCTTCCCCCAATCCTAAACCAGGTCACTGCAGAGAGCAGTCACCTCTGCTGATTCAGCTCTGGAGGCTGAAGCTGGGACCAAGAATCAACTCCAGCAACAGCACAAACTCCCCCAGCCTTGGGCCAGACCTAGTCTCACCCCAGCCCCCGCATCCATCCACTCACCCAGAGCAGAATGAATAGGCCTGCCCAACCCTTGGGGAGGGGGAAAGGACTGTTGACCAGGTCTCCAGGGTGACTACTCAGCCTGATGGGGCAGCTCCCTCCATCCCTAGCCAGACAAGAAGCCACTGTGTAGAGTCACACATAGGGGGCCCTTCCCCAGTCTAACTGGCGCCTGAGGCATTCATTCCCTCAGGGACCCTCCTTCAAGGGAGGTCAATCAGGAGCTGAAGTATACCAGGGTCTCCTGGCTGGGCTGAGAGACGCCCTGAAGGGAGGAGGAGAAAAAGATGCCACAGATTACCTGGCTTGGCTCCAGGCCCTGCTGCAGAGGAGCAAGGAGACCCCTCCCCATCAAAGCCACGGGGAGCCTCTGAGAGCCTAAAAGATGGGAGGAGCTCTCCCCAGCCCTCTCATTCAGAACCCCTACATACTGATGTGAGCAGCAAGAGTTTTGTGTGTGATGCTAGGGCTGTTGAATAGAGGGTCTGACTGCAGCTGCAGCCTAAAGGAAAGCCCAGGGGAGGGGAGGAAAAGAAAAGGGAGTCTTCCTCAGTCCATTTGCCCATCCATCAGGGGACCACTCCCACATCCCCCTCCCCATATCTTTTCTCACACAGACTTGGCTCGGCCATCCCCTCCCCCTCTCTGCCTGGGTGGGGACAGTCACAACTCTGCAGTAAGATCTACTTAGCTAATAGGACGTTCTCGACTCTTTCCCACACCAGCTCCTTCCCAGAAAGTGAAACAGGAAAGGACTCCCAATCCAGCGAAGAGGGAGGAGTTGGGGTGTCTTTGCAGCATCTCTCCATGTCTCCCAGGAAAGAAACCTGGGACCTCAAATAATCCGTCCCGCAGCAAAAGTGAGGTTCTCTCTCTCTCTCTGCAGTCACACCCCTCCCTCGGGGGCCCCAGATGCACACAAACGGGTTCCAGGGACTACCTGCAGGCACCCCGCTGCTAAGGGGCGGGGCGGAGAGGGGGAGGAGTCTGGGAGTTACCTGGGGTCACTGCGCAATGGAGCCGCCCCTGCAAAGTTAGGGCTCCACGTGGGGGCCCAGACCCACATTTCCCGCTCCGGACCCGGCCAGCCCACTCAGAACTCGGTCAGAGCTGGCGCTAGTCTGATCTAATCCCCATCCCACCAGTCCCTGAGGTCCCATGGAGTTGCCCTCAGTCTTCCCCAGACCCAAAGGACCCCCCCAAACCCCCGAACCTCCATCTCCCTCCCTAGAGTATCTCTCAGCCTTCCCCGAACGCCCCCCCCCCGTGCCTCCCTCCCGCACCCCTAGACCAGACCTTCCTCGCCCCTCCATATGGCAGGTCTCACCCCGCACCCCCGCCGGCCTGGCCCGCACCTTTGAGGGAGCTGATCTCGTGCTGGATGGCGCGGGAGGGGTCCATGGCCCCGCTGGGCTGGAGGGGCGGGGGACGGGGCAGTGGTGGTGGCTGGGCTCGGGCAGAGCCAGCTCTCCCGCACAGCCCCGCACACTCACACGCAACCAGCCCGCAAGGGCTCAGTCTGAGCGCCGCAGCCTCAGGGGGAGGAGAACAGCAGGGAGGGGCGGGGCGTCGAGGCCGGGACCCCAGACCGGGGGCGGGGCTTCAGAGGATCAATGCGGGAGATGGGGGAGGGGGCAGGTTTACAGGCAGCCCAGTCCAAGGCGCATGCTCCAAGCCCAGGGCCCTCCCGGCCCTTCACACCCCACCCCCGCATCCCACCAAAGTCCCAGACCCCAGGGGCCCTTAATGCACCAATCTCAGGGGACTTGGGGCGGACAGGAGACGTCCACTAGGTCAGATTGTCCCCTCCTTCCACCCCAAACTACCAGCTTTCCCCCAGGAACCATTGCCGAGATGCAGAGAAGGCAGGGGCTGAGACCCCTATCTTCCAGTACCCTATATATCCTATGGTCCCCTCTCCCTCACTCACAATCTCTCAGTTCCTCCCTAGTCCTCTCTAGTACTACTCAGAACCCCTTTGAACTAGCTGGGTTTCAGTCCGGCCAGACTGTGGCACAAGGAATCAAAGCTCCACAAAACTAGGTGGCACAGACACCTGCCCCGCGCCCCAAGAAGCCAAAGGTCCTGGGGGGAAGGGGTGGTCCTTTGCTTTTGTCTGCCTAAAAACATGCTCACAGTACTCTCCCTCCTCGCCTCTGCCTCTTAGTTGCTCAGGCTTCTTCCAGGATACAGCTCAATCACCATCCTCTGCAGGAGGCTTTTCCCCAGGCTCTCAACTACTAGTTAGTTGCTGAGTCCTAGGAAATTACCTTCCATATGATAAATACATATCCTGTGTGCCCCATTACACTGTAAGCTTCTCGAGCCAAGGGCTGTGTTTGCCTTTCTTTGTATCCTGAGGCCCTGAACACAGTGCCTGACATAGTAAGTCTAAAAATGCTTATTAACTGACTTTTGTTCCCGCTATCACTCAGGATGTTTGCAATTTTCTCAACAGAAATTCACAACAGTTGTTAGTCTCCTCCTAGTAGTCCCCAGTCCTTTCTCTGTCCCTTTTACCACCTAAATCAGGGGTGGAAAACTTGTCACCATCCAGGTTCTTGGGTGCAGCTTTTTGACTGAGTCCAAGTTTAAAAGAACAAATTCTTTTATTAAGGGGATTTGTTCCGCTACGTTTGGATTTGTCAAAGAGTTGCACTTGAGGACCTAGAAGGCCACACGTGGCCCCGAGGTCACAGGTTCCCCACCCCTGGTCCTAAATTCTGCCCAACTCAATTGCCTCCTTCTCCCAGAAGCCTAAAGCATTGCAACCCACAAGGATGTTCCCATGTTTTAAAAATAACAGTTTTTTAAAACAGCAAGGGACATTGGAAAGAGTGTGAGCTCTGGAGTCAGAAGACCAGGATTCGAATCCTTAGGTAAATCATTTAATCTCCTGGGGCCTCCATTTCCTGTTGGAAAAGGAGGGGTTTAAACTTAGATCGTTTCTGTTGTCCTTTCCAAATTCAGATCCTATGATTCCATGAACTCTCTACTTTATAAAAGTGAATACTCTACTAACTTTGTATGTTTATAGAGTACTTTAAAGTGTACAAAGTGCTATGGAGTCTATTATCTCATCTGATCACTATAACACTTAGAGACAGGCAAGACCAGTGATGTTACCCCCATTTTACAGATGAGGAAACTGAGAGGCAAAGAGGTAAAAATAATTTATCCAAGTTCATACAGAGTGTAAATGAAAGAGCTTATTGGAATACATGTCTGGAATACATGTCTTCTGATGCTCAGACCCACTGCACTGGGTTTTTCTTATGGGCCTAAAAATAGTAAGGACTGTAACCATTCAGTGGTCATTACACAAAATCTTATTTGTACTCCTAGATCCAATGAAGGAAAATGGAATAGCATTTTTGACTTCTTGATTATCCCATTTGGAAGCAAGGGTGATGGAGTTCTGGATACTGGGATGAGTGGCATAGTGGAGGGAATCCTCCATTTGGAGTCTTAAGACTCTCCTATGGCTCTGGGGTTTGTTATCTGTGTAAACGCTGTAGTCATTCTACCTCTCCTGCCTCCACATCATTCCCTATGTCTTCCCCGAATGTTCTCCACAGTCCCTCCCAATCAGCTTGCTGAAGTCTGCCCTTCCAGGCTCAGCTGAAATCCCACTTCCTCCATGAAGCTTTCCTTGATCTCTTTTATCAGCAACAACCTGCACCCTTGAATCTCACATAGCACTTCCTTGAATTTCACTGACACCCTTACCACAACACTCCATTAGAAATATTCTTATTTTGTATTATCATTATTTCTTCATCATATCCCCCTACTAAAAGTGCTGTGTTATAACAAAAAGAACACTAGAATTTTCTTTTGAAAGTTAGGAGATCTGGGTTATAATTCCAGGTCTAACACTTACTAGCTATGTGACGCTGAGCTATGTGATCATCACCTCTAGAAGCCTCAGTTTCTTCATCTGCAAAATAAAGGAAAGTCCAACTTTGAATATAAAACTTCTTCATCTGTAAAATGGGGACAATATAAGTGCTTTCTAAAGCCTTGATGCATTATAGAAACATGAGTCATTGCTAGACTATGCATTCCATGAAGACAACTTTCTATCTCCCCAAGTGCTCATAATAAGGGCCTATCTTTTCCAGTCAATAAAGTCCTTTTTTCCTTTGGGTCTTACATAACACTTTATTTTGTACTGTTCTGATTCACTTATCATGTAAAAGGAGCGTGACCGTTGACAGTTCACTTCTCTGGGGCATAAGGCTGCCTCAGTGTTACAAAGAAAGGAGTTGCTGAAGGTCTGCAGATAGCAGTTTTTGATTTGCTTATGACAGGCTGGAGAGGATATACTTTGCACTCACTCTTTACTGCTCCTGACTGCTGAAAAGGAGGGGAGAAGATATACTTTGTCTTCTACTGTCACTTGCTGCTGAAAGGACGCAGAAGAAGGAAGAATAGGAAAAAAAGAAGAAAGAGAGGAGAGTTTATACTCAGATCCTCATTGCCACTTGGTGTTGAAAAGAACTGTAGAGCATCCTTTGCTTTCTACTGCCAGGTGTTGTTAAAAGGAAGAAGGAAAGAGGAGAGAAGACAGAATATACTTCTAGGCATTACTACCTGTTTATGCTGAGTAATGGAGGAAAGTAAAATTGTAGAGACTTTTGCTGATCTTAGGATAAAGGTTATTATCTTTTCCTAGAAGGGTATAACACTACTTTAGCTGATGTCATGATCTAAGTATGAAGCTGGAAGTGATAGATACTACAGTTGCTGTTGAATAGCCAATAGAGGAACAGCTTAGAAACAATGCATCATAAAAGTAGCCCAGCAAAGCAACAAGTCCAGCTGAGATGTCATGCTTAATGAAGTGTCAGCTCAGCATAGCATGAATCAGCTCATACTGGGGAAGACTTTACTGGAAGCATTTGTTCAAAAAGAAGCTATGCTCATCAAGAAACATATAGATTTCTGTCCTGAGATAGAAAGAGGATAACAAAGTCTACATTTCTAGAGTTGTGAGTTGCTCTGGCCACATTTGTTCCCTGTATTTTTGCCTTACTACCCTTGGGGCTTTAAGTCTCTATTCACTCTTTCCACATCATGTGCATTGGTGTGAGAATGTGATCTAGTTTTGTGGGTGCAATATTATGTATTTGCTTTGCATTTTCAGGAAAATGTTTTGGTTAATGTTAATTATTAGTGGCTGATCTATTAATGAAAAACACACTGGTGGATGATCAAAAATTATATAGTGTTAGTAAGAATAGTTGGCAACAAAAATTACCCTAGGACCCTGAGTATATCTAGTATAATAGCCCCACTCCTTCTGAGAAATTCCAACTTGCTAGCATGGAGACAGGTTGAGGGGAAATGAACCACAAAGGAAAAAAATGAGGGGAAGGAAGAGGTAGAGACAATTAGACCACCACCTACTACACTGGTACATTGCTTCCTTCTAAGAACGACATATGAAATACTGTCTATTTTAGGTATCTGTGTTGCATAATAGTCCTCTGTTAGACTATTAGCACCATCTAAGCAAAGAGCTTATTTTATCTAAACTGTTTATCCTTTGTATCACTTATTACAGAACATGTTTAATAAAAGTTTATTGAATTAAATTTGATGAAAGACATACTCAAAATATGGGTGGGTCACAACCTGCCTTGCCACAATTCTTTCATTTGTGGAACTCCTTCATTCTGGATACCATTTCTCTCTTAATGAAGTCAAAGATTACATTGTCTTTTGGTTGCCATATCACACTGTATACAATCTGCTAAAGCCCCCTAAATCATGTTCAGAAGAAATGGTATCGATTCATATCTCCTATGATTCACAGCAGCCCCAGAAGTATAGTGGTATGAAAAACACAGGGTATTTTGTGCTAGTGTAGCTGTATATCACTGAAATCACCACATAGTATCTCAAATGTGTTAAAAACCTACTATTGTCCTCCTGTTTCAATTCTGGGCCCAGCTCATCATCCATTTGCAGTTTCCATCAACTGCATGTTCAGCTGTATGTATCCCTAGGACATATCTATTCTCAAATCTACTGATCCAGGCCTAAGCTCTCTCCTGACCTCCAGTCTTTTATCTTCAACTCTGATATCTTCTCTACTCCCTCTATACTCCCTCATTTAGTGATCTCATCTGCCCCCATGGATTCAATTACCATCTCTATCCTTATGATTCTCAGATCTACTTTTCTTGCCCTAACCTCTCTACTGAACTCCAGTCTCACATCCAACTGCTTTTCAAGCATCTTGAACTGGATGTCAGTAGTTATATTAAACTCATTTCCAGAACGGAACTTATAATCTTTCCCCCAAAATCTCCTCCCCTACTTCCAAACTTCCCTCTTAGTGTTGAGGGTAACATGATCTCACTCTCCATATCCAATCCATTGCCAAGGCATGTTAATTTCCCCTTTGCAACATCTCTTGAATACACTCCCTTCTCTCCTGCAATACTGCTCCTACCCTAGTGCTGGCTCTCATCATCTGATACTTGAACTGCTGAAATAACCTGCTGTTAGTCTGCCTACAAATCTCTCCCTGTTCCTGTTCATCTTCCATTTACCAAAATAACCAAAGTTTTCTCCTTAAGTGCAGGTCTGATCATGTCACTGCTCTGCTCAGTAAACTCCAGTGGCTCCTCATCACCTATAAAATTAAACATAAAATCATCTGGCATTCAAAGTTCTTCCCATTTCCATTACAACCACTACATACTCAGATTCAGTGACACCTGCCTCCTTGCTGTCCTCGAAACAAACAAACAAACATACCACTACATCTCCTAACTCCAAGATGACTGTCCCCCTTGTCTAGAATGCTCTCCCTCATTCCTGCCTCTTGACTTTCCTGACATCCTTCAAATCCCAGTTCAAATCCCATCTTCTATAGGAAACTTTTCCCAATCTTTTTTAATTCCAGCACCTTCCCTCTGTTGATTATTTCCTATTTGTCTTGTACATAACTTACTATCTGCATATTCTCTCTCCCATTAGATTGTAAGCTCCTCATGAATGAGGACTGACTTTCGCCTTTCTTCAGGTCCCCTGCACTTAATACAGTGTCTGGCACTTAATAAATGCTTATGACTCTGACTGTGGACTAGTTCAATGTACTACCCGTCCTACTGAACATTATAACCCAGACAACAAGCATTCTTTATCCATTTGGTTTAGTTGTTTCCCTGCAGGTTTCATACACACAGGAATTTAAGAGATATTTATGATATTATTCTACCATATTGTAATGTAGAGAATGTATTTTTGAAGGCATAGTTCTTGACATTTAGAAAGGGAAACAGTGATCACTAAGAGCCAGTATAGGTTTATCATAGATAAGTCTTGTTAGAGTAACCTGATTTCTTCTTTAAAATGGGTTATTATTAGGCTACTTAGATCAAGGGAGATTGCTAGAGGCATGGTTATAACTGGGTTTCTGCAACACTTTGGACGAAGTCTCTTGACATATCCTTGGAGACAAGATGAAGGGATGTAGACTAGATGGTAGTACAGTTAGCTAAATTTGGAACTGGTTGAATGACTGAACCCAAAGCCCAGTGATTAAAGGATTGATGTCATCCTGGAAAGATGTCTCTAATACCCTGGGCATGGTGTAATCCCAACTACCAGGGAGGCTGACTGGTGTATCTCTTGAACTTGGGAATTCTGATGGGCAGTATTCAGTCAGTGTCCACACAAGGTTGAACTGCCTTAATACTGGTGAACCCTTGGGAGCTAGAGACCACCATGCCACCTAAGAAGGGGTGCATTGGTCCTAGTCAGAAATGGAGCAGATCAAAACTTCCATGGCAATCAGTAGCATCACAGGGTTCATTTGGAACCCCTATACTTTCAGCCTATACAAAATGGAGAGGTCGTGTATTTTGTATTTTTTTTAATAAAAAAGAATGTCTTTATTAGAGGACTTCTCTGTCTATGACTATGACCTATTCAATATTTTCATCACTGAGTCCAACAGACACATAAACAGGAAGAGAAAAGAAGGAAAATGAAGAGAATAAACATTTATTAAGCACCTACTATATGCCAGATGCTGCGCTAAGAAAGCACTTTACAAATATTGTCCCATTTAATGCTCACAACAACCCTGTGAGATAGCTGCTATTGTTATCTGCATGTTACAGTTGAAGAAACTAAGGCAGACAGAAGTTAAATGACTTGCCTAGAATAACACTGCTAATAAGTGACTGAGGCCATATTTGAACTTGAGTCTGCCTCCAGGTATGTATTTCGGGTCCAGCACTCTATTCATTGCACTACCTAGCTGCCTCATGTAATAACATGGCATGCTTATTAACTTTCTGGGTAACACAAAAGATCCCAGTAAGGCAGAAGTACAGACTGGGTATAACACAGAGGCAAAGGGAGCAATATAAAATCCTCCATTCAGATGCTTCAGGAAATTCATTGCCCTGTTGATGAGAGATATACTTTCAAAAAATGTGGATCATAACCCATCTATACTTTCTCATCTTATGCTCTTCTAGCCAGTGTCTTCCATAAAGGTCTTACTTGATGCCCCATGGATGTGACCATGTGCTATTGAGGGCCAGAGCACCAAAGTTCAAGTTTTACCATGCTGGAAAATGGGACTGCGTGTTCTGGCAAGGACTAGTCTGACAAAGAAAGAGACTCTCCTCCCATCCCCAGTAGGTTGGCCAATGGGAGAGGGATCCTCTAGCCATGGAAATTCAGGAAACAAGTCCTTCACTTAGATTTAGAGAAATATACTGCACAAACAAGCCTACTAAGTCAGAAGTACAAGATGGCAGGTGAACTTGCTCAGTCAAACTTGGGTTGCTTTAATAGAAACCTGTTTTTCAGAAGGAAGGAGATCAATAGTTTTGTTTTCTATGTGAAGCCATTTGGAGTTTTACGTTCAGTTTTGGGCATCACATTTGGGGAAATCATTCAATAAACATTTATTGAGGACCTACTATGTGCCAGACACTGTTCTAAGCACAGATACAAAGAGAGAAAATGCCAAACCAAAACTAGGACATTGACAAACTGAAATACATCCAGATGACGGCAACCAGAATACTGAAAAGCCCGGAGACCAAGATATATGAAGACCTAGGAGATGTTTGGAGATACTAAAGGAAATGGGTAGATCTGGGGAGGAGACCACAGTTTTCTCAAGGGCTATACTGTGGAAGAGAGATTACCTGATCACTCGGCTCTGGAGGGCAGAACTGAGATATTGTACATAAAGTCCCATATAAATACATTATTATTGCTAATATTATATTAATCTCATTCCTCTCATCTTTTCAATAGAGTTCAGAGAGAACTGGTCCTGGGACAAGCTCCTCTCTGCTAGAATTCTTTTATGTTTAATGACCTGTGGACTATTGTGCAGTTAGACAAAATGACTGTTTTTATAACTGGAGTTATTTGTATTTGTGTTTTATTCATAAGAACTAGAATTTGTATAGCACAGTAAGGTTTACAAAGTGCTTTACAAATATTATTTCATTTCGCTTTCATAACAATGAGGTAGGTACAGTTATCATCCCCCATTTTATAGATGAGAAAACTGAAGTTGAAGGGGATTAAGTGACTTGCCTAGGATCACAAGGTTAATAAGTTCTAAGCAGGATTCGAACTCAGGTCTTGCTGATGCCAAGTCTGGCTCTCTAGCTACTGCACAATCTAGCTCTTAAAAGTATTGGCATGAAGGCTCATCTGTAATTACAAATAATACGTGAAGTATATACAAATGATGATGATGATGATGTACCAAATGTTACCAAAGTACATCGCCCTGACTGGGTTTCTTTTACTTTGCTGATTCTCCCATCCTGCAAATATGGACTGAGGATTGGCCTTTGAGTAATGGGTGTAAGTTACATGAGGCAAATTTCAGTTCAGCATGAAATTAAACTTCCTAATAATTAAAGCTCTCCCAAACTGGAATGTACAAGGGAGAATACAATGCTGAGAGAGGAAGAAAATATCTGAAACAACCAATGTAAAAACAAAATGTGACAATAAAACTTTTTTTTTAATAGAATGGGCTGCTTCTACAGGGTAGTCCCTTTTCTCACTATTCCACCTTCTTTCCAAGGCCAAGCACAGAAAGTCTAACATGGTCTAACTTGTACTAAAGTTATTTATGCCCATGTTTCATCTTCCTATTTGGTCAAATCTCCTTGAAGACAGTCCATGGCTCATGTTATATTTGCAACCCTAGAGTCCAAGGGACATTCAGGTAGCACTGCAGTTCCTGAAGTTGGGAAGATTCATCTTTCTGAGTTCAAATCCGGCCTCAGACACTTCCTAGCTATGTGATCCTGGGCAAGTCACTTAACCCTGTTTGCTTCAGGTTCCTCATCTGTAAAATGAGCCGGAGAAAAGTGGCAAGCCACTCCACTATCTCTGCCAAGAAAATCCCAAATGGGGTCAAGAAGAGTTGGATACAACTGAACAACAAAGGTCCAAAGACAATGACCTGTGTATTACATGGGCTCTTGAACAGAACTGAACTTTATCACTAAGCACTTACAGGCAAAGGCTACACATCGTGAAGTTGTTCTGACCTTTGACATCCATTACAACTCAGAGTTTTTGATGCTATACTGCGGTCTCTCTTTTGCTGCCTTTTAGGGAAAACAGGAGGCATATACAGGGGCCCTGCCCTCGGGCCCTCCAAGTCTTATTGTAAGAATGAATCTGGAATCAAATAAAGCTTGATATGAACCAGGATACTGAGATCTTGCCATACACAGCCTCTTATTGTTATTCAGCTTTTCCAATGGCCTTTTCTCAGTCCTCATCCTCTTTGACCTTTTTGCAGGATTGGACAGTGGACCACCCCCTTCCTTCTGTGTACTCCCTTCTCCAGGCACTTCTGAGATGCCCCATTTTGCTACTCCTCCATGTCACTAACTGCCTCTTTGATAAACCTCACTGACTCCTAAGTCTCTTCCTAATCCTTTAATATGGGAACTTTCCCCAAAACTGAGCAGCTAGGTAGTATAGTAGATAGAGTGCTGGCCCTGGAGTCAAGAAAACCAGAGTTCAAATCTGGCCTCAGACATTTACTAGCTGGGTGACCCAGACAAGTCATTTAACTCTTCTTGCCTTGGTTTCCTCATCTGTAAAATGATCTGGAGAAGGAAATGACAAACCACTCCATCATTTTAGCCAAGAAAACCCCAAATAGGGACACAAAGAATAGGGCACAACTGAAATGAATGAACAACAACTTCCCAGGAATCTCTCCTTGGCCTGCTCCTCTTCTCTCTCTACTTCAGACACTTGATAACATTTCCATGATTCCAACTATCATCTCTATCCAGATGATTCTCTGACCTTTCCCCTAGCACTGACTTCTCTTCGGGACTTCAGACCCACATCTCCAACTCCCCATGGAGCATTCTACCTGGACATTCCACCTACCATCACCTCAAACTCAACATGTCCCAAACCAAATTCATTCTCTTTTCCCCTAAACCAATTTCTTCTTTTGGCTTGATGCGTCAATGGCAGTAACATTCAGCCATCTCATGTTTGTTACATTGGGCTTTATTTTGACTCTTCTCTCACTTCTCAAATTCAGTCCATTCATTATTGAATCTTGCTTATTTCACTTCCAAGGTATTTCTTACACCTGTGTCCTCTTCTCTACTTCTGCTGCCACCACTGTAGGACAGCTCCAAGGTTCCAAGACCCACTGCACTCCTTCTTGAGATCTTCTTCGCTCACATCTCTTCTTTTTAATCCTGTCAGATTAATTTTCTTTATGCATGGAGTTGGTCACATCCCTCCAAGGCTCAAAAATCTCTTTCTAAAGATACAACTGCCTTTGTCTGCCATTCAAGGCCCTCTATAGTCTGACACCATTACAGGATCATGGGATCTAGAGCTAGAAGGAACCCCAGAGTTGATCTAGTCCAAAACCCTACTTTACAAATGAGGAAACTGAGATTCAGAGACTTGCCTAGGGTCATACAGAGGATAATAGAGTTATAAACATAATATAATGTATAGAAAGCCAAAACAAAACCAGGAAATTTGGGTTCAAATCCCATCCCTGACATTCTGGCTCTAGGTCAGTCATTTAGTCTCTCAGTGCCCTAGATTAGAGGTGTCAAGTACCCAACTAGTGACTGGCTACATATGACCAACAACACTCCTGGGTAAGGAAACTCCCTTTACAAATAGGAGGTAGCCTTTTCTCTGTATCTATTAGCCTTAGAAAACTTCCTAGAGCAGTAGTTTTAAACTCTAGGCAGTTTTCTAAAGCTATAAGCTACAGAGAGAATGCAACCTCATATTTGCAAAGGGAGCTTCCTTACCCAGGAGTTCTCTATATCAGCGAAGTCATGGGGTGAGAAACTACTCCTATTCCCCTTTCTGATCTCAGAGCCAATATCCTTTCCAACTCTAGCTCATAATTCTTCCTGTAACTCAATGGTCCATAACCTGGGGTCTGTGGATGTGTTTTCGATATACTTGGTTTCCTTTGTAATCCTATGTATTTTATACATTTAAAAACATGATTCTGAGAAGGGGTCCACAGGCTTCATCAGACTAACTACCCCAAAAGCCAATGACACAAAATGCCCTGCTGTCTATGAACAAATCTCAGTTGCTCATATGACACCTTGCTCCCTCTCATGTCCAAAACTTTAGTCTATTTCCTGGGTTGGAATGTTTATGCAGGGCACTAAGCTAGGTGCTAGGGATACAAAGGTAATTGGTACAGAGGCCCTGCCCTCAAGGACATTACAATCCAAAAAGCATTCTTCTTCCTCCCCTCTAAACCTGTCAAGTTTCTCCTTATTCTATTAAACCCAATTCAATTACTCTCTTTTTTGTGGAGCCTTTCCTGATCTCCCCAGGTAGTAATGACTGATGGATGACTCCTCATGGATCCCATACAGCATTTAGTTTTGCAATAATGAAATCTACTTCTTGTCCTATAATGTTTTGGATGACTGTTATCTGTATTTGTGTATTTAACCTTATATCTCTCCCAGTACCTTATTTAGCACTCTGCATGCAGTAGGTGCTTAATAAATGTTTGTAGAATTGAATCAAAATCTATGTCTCCAGCTCCAGATTTTTCACCTGAGTTCTTCTGTATCTCCAAGAGCTTGTTCAATATTGCTCTTTGTCTGTCCTACAGGCACCTCAACTTCAGCCTGTCCCCAAATGAATTCATCTGCTTTCTTTCTAAACCTGAATGCCCTACTAACTTCCTTTTTTCTTTTCACTATCTGTCCAGCCACTCAGACTCAAAGCCTTGGAGTCCCCTTGACTCTTCCTCTCTCCTCACCCCATCTTCTTGGCCTATCAGCCAAGTCTTGTAGATCCTTTGTTCCCTTTCTCTTGATTTCTACTACAATCTACCTAGTTTGAGCATTCCTTTCTTGGGCTTGAACCACCCTCCTAACTGATCTCCCCAACTGTAAATCTCTCCCCTTTTCATTCTGCCTTGGGTCCAAGTTCTAAGGCATTGACCAATTCAGATACTGTCAGAGGCTCTTTATTGCCTAAAGTAGATAAAATACAAACCTCACAACCCAGCATTTAAATCTCTCCACAATCTGCCTCCAAACCACCCTTCTGGCCTTATCTGATACTTCTGCAATGGCTAGAGCATTGCACTTGAAGTCAGGAAGACCTGAATTCACATCCTGCCTCAGATACTTGCTAGCTCTGCCTCACCAAACTCTATCCTACCTCAGTCTCAGTTTGCTGGGATGCTAATAGTACCTAAGGGTAGCAAGATGACACAGTGGATAGAACTCTGGGCCTGGAGTTAGCAGCCCCCGAATTCAAATCCTACTTTACTAGCTGTGTGACCCAGAGCAAGTCACTTAACCTCTATTTCCCTCAGTTTTCTCATCTATAAAACACAGATAATAACAGTACCTGCCTCATACTGTTATTGTGCAAATCCAATGAGATAATACAGCATTTGTACTAGTACAGTGCCTGGCACGTAGCAGGCCCTATAAAAGTGATAGCTATTATTATTTTGATGATGTCATTTTGGTCCTCTTCAAGAACCAAGGACAACAACCAACCAACCAACTTTCTTCATATTCTTTACTTTTCAGCCAGATTAGAGACAATCATTGGCCCCTGGTAGTGAGTTGAATATCAAGGGTACTGGTTTCAGAGACTTGGGTTCTCTTTACTATCTGTGTGACCCTGGGCACGTTACTTACCCTTCCTTGGGCCTCAGTTCCCTCATTTAGAAAATAAGAGGGAGGAGTATGAACATTACGGTGCCTCCAAACTCCAGAGTTCCTCCCCTAGGATCTCTGACCTAATACTTCCCTCCCCCCACCCCAGGGCATTCACCTGTATCTGGAATGCTATTCCTCCTTATTTCTGCAGGTGGAAAATCTTCCCTTCCTACAAAGAAAGTGACTCCAGCCCAGGTGTTATTTCTTCCCTGATGCATTTCCTCTACGTTCCCCAGCCAGAAAGGGTTCCCACACTCATGTCAATAGAAATCAAGTACAATCCAGATCGGAAACCCTTTCTGAGTTTCAAATGTAGTACTTTCCCTATAACACCAAGGTCAAGTAGAAAAAAGTCTAATAATTAATAATAATAGCTAGCATTTATACAGTATTTTCATATTAGTGGAGCACCTTACCAATGTCTCATCTGATTTTCACAACAACGCTGAGAACTAGGTGCTATTACTACCCCCATTTTACAGATGAGGAAACTGAGTCAGGCAGAGGTTAAGGCATGAGATGAGGTCTTCTTCACTCCAAGTTCAGCACTCTATTCCCTGGGCCAGTTTCTAAGAGGGAGTGGGTGGAAATGGAGGAGAAGGGAACAAGCGTTATTAAAAATCTACGACTGCTAGGCACTGTGCTAAACACTTTACAAATATTATTTCATTTGATACACTTAATACTTTGAAACCTGCAGTTATTTGTTTCCATGTCTTACCTTCCTATCAGCCTGGAACCTCCTTGATGATGGTTTGTGGCACATTTTATATTTATAGCCCTAGTGTCAAGCACAGTGCCTTGGAAATAGTGGGTACCTGAAATGAACAGGCTAAAAAACAGAATGGAAAAAACCTTGGATTGGGGTGCAAAACCACTTTCTGTTACTTCCCACTCCTCTAACCTTGACTCAAGGAAATGAGCAAGAAGCATTTAATTAAGCTATGTGCCAGGCAATGTGCTAAACACTTAACAAATATTATCAGAATTGATCCTTACTGAAGCCTGGATGAAAGCTACTATTATCTCTATTTTACAGTTATGGAAACAGAGGCAGAGAGGTTAAATAATTGCTCAGCATCACACAGCTAATTAACGTCTGAAGCTGCATTTGAGCTCAGGTCTTTTTTGACTGAGGACTGGCCTGCTATCCACTGTGCCATGTAGCTGCCTGACTCTGGGCCTCAGTTTACCAATCTGGAAAAATGAAAGGGTTGGTCCAGATCATTTCTAAAACCCCTTTTGGTACTAAGTAACTCCTTTAATAATGAGGAATTGAGCTGCACTGAGTGAATGGAAATTTCTCATCTACACAGAACTCTGAAGGGCAAGGCAGGGTGGGCAGGACAAGGCAGAGCAGGGTCCTGATCTTTTGTCCCTTCCTCTCCCCAGGCCTGAGCTTAGCTTGCGCCTCGGCTGTCCTCCTTATCTGCAATGCATTCTCCTTACCCCCATCTTAGACCCCCCCCCAGTATCCTCTAAAGCCCCGAGCAAAGACCATCTTCTTCCTAAGGCCTTTCGTGATCAACTCCCTCCACCTTCACCCTACCCTCCCTACCCCCACCCTAGCTGCTAGTACCTTCTCCACAAAATTATTTGGAATTTATTCTGCCTATTCTTTATATATACTCATATATGTATGTATTGTCTCCCCACCATCAGAGGACTTATATTCCTAGAATACAGAGACTAGTCCACCTTTATTTTGTATACCCTTGCCCCTAGAGCAGTGCTTGGAACACGGTAAGTGATTAATAAAAGCTTGCTTCATTGATTGGACACATCAAGAGAAGTTTCCATTGATTTGTTTTTAGTTGAGGACTCCTCTAAGTGCCCCAGTTCTACCTGTCATTGGTGGCACAATGCATAGCGCACTGGGCCTGGACTCAGGGAGACCTGAGTTCAAACCCAGCCTCAGCTGGTTCCTAGCTATGTGGCCCTCGGCCAATCAGCCCAGCTCATTTTTTTCATCTATAAAATAGGGATGATAATAGCAATCTCATTCTGTGAGGATCAAAAGAGATAATATTTGTAAAGTACTTTGCATAACTGCACGTGCTTATCACCATCATCATCATCATCATCACCGGAGACCAGGGCCAGGAGTCATTCACACTTCATTATCTCAGACTAGTCCCAGCCTTACCTGAAGGGCAGTTGATTGAAGACCAGCTGGGGAATGGTCAGTACATTCAGTAAGAGTCAAGAGATAGGTACCAATACAGGCTTTGGAACTTGGAGGAGAAAGAGGAGGAGAGACTCCCTGGAGCACTCAGGCCTGGACCGTG
>CM053773.1:180418008-180464768 GCA_028658325.1 Potorous gilbertii | reverse complement strand
TGACACCATCATTCTCAAAGCCAGGGGGCCACTCAGGGACCTTGACTCCCTACTGTTGTGCCAGTAACACCATCATTCTCAAAGCCAGAAAACCTTGGAGACACAGTGCTGAGAGCAAGAATCTTAGTGCTGGCAGGCTTGGTCTAGGGAGGATCCAGGAGGCTGTGATGAACCTCCCCAAACACTAAGCCCCCTCTTATGCTTGAACCCCTCTCTACACAGCAGCTTTTTCTTGCGGGGAGGGGGTGATGATCCAGATCTGTGATTTTGTCAGAGTCCAGAGCTCCAGAGAACTCTGCCAATGCAGGTGGAGAAAGTCTTGGTTTTCCTGGGGCCCTGAGGAATCCCAGGATCTGCCCAGGGTCCCATGGCAAGTACTCAGTCAAAGTTCAAGGCCAGTTCTTTATCCACTATGCCACACTACACCCTGGTTGTACTGCATTTATTTTACATTAGTGTTCATCTTGTGACCCCTTTCTTCAACTGTGAATTCCAGTCAATTCAGTAAACATTTATTAAATGCCTCCTGTGTCCAGAGCATTCTGATGAGCACTAGGAAGGTTACAAAGTTTCAGTGAGCCAGGGTCCATGCCCTGCTGAGATTCAGAGGCATGAGACACAACATTGCCTGATAAGTGCATTAGAGAAATACAAACAGAAGGCTATGGGACATTTGAGGAAGGAAGGGCATTACCAACCGGGAGATTCGGGGAAGACTTCAAGGAGAAGGTGCACTTAAGATGGCCTTTAAAGGCTGGGTTAGAGTCCTGAGCAAGAAGGGGGAGGGAGGACATTCCAGGCCCAAGGAATCATACAAACAAAGTCAGAAGCAGGAACACTGTTGGTGCTGGGGGGAGGAGGAGGACAAAGAGTCATTGGGTTTAGCTAGGCAATAGATTAACTTGAGGTAAACCCTGGACAGGGAAACTGGCACTAGGTCAGATATGACTTTGAATGCCAGGCAGAAATGCTTGAACATTAGGGGGCCACTCAAGAAGAAGACTTTGAAACCAAGTGATTGGACCAGATTTAGGTTGCTGAGTGTTATGGTGGAAATAGCATGGGGTTTGGAGTCAAAGGAGTTAGTCTGCCCTTACTAAAGTACGATCCTCAACAAGACATTTAACAGCCTTGGAGCTCTGTTTCCTCTACTGTATAAATGAAATATCCATAGTTCTTGCTAGTTCTAAGGTCCATGATGCTAAGGTTAGTTAGTCTGGTGGAAATATGAAAGACAGTTTGGAAAATGCAGAAAGTGGAGGCAAAAAGACCCATTAGGAGGTTATGTCATCCAAATAAGATGACAAGAAGTCCTGTATAGAGTGTTATCAGTGGAAATAAAAAGAGGATGGACTTGGGAGATCCTGCCAAGGTGGAATTAGCAGGATTTAGTCACTGAATTGATAGGAGTGGTGAGGAAGAGAAAAAAATCAGAAATAATTCCAAAGTTTGGAATAAAGGAGACTGGATGAATGGTGGTGCCACAGACAATGGCAGTGAAGTCAGGGAGAGGGGTGGATTCAGGGAGACACTGACTCAGTCTGGGACATGCTGAGTTTGAAGAACCAGTGGAGGTGTTCAACAGGCAGTTGGAAATTGATATCCACAGCTCAGAAGAAAGATAATGGCTAGAGAGATGGATTTAGGATCATCTGGAGAGATGGTAGGTAGCTGAAAAGGGCAAAGCACCAAGCCTTCGGAGAATGCTTTCACTTGAGGGGGAGCAGGAGGAAGAAGAGGGAGGAACCAGTGAAGGAGCCAAATCCAGAAGGGTGTGGAATTTCAAAAGGGAATGAGAGGAGAGTTCCTCTAGAAGGAGGGGGTGGTCAACAGAGTCAAACACAGCAGAAAGGTCAAGGAGGATGAGTGAGAAAAGGTCACTGCGTTGGACAATTAATAATAGATCATTTGAGACAGCAGTTTCAAGAGAACATGGAACAGAGCTCAAAAGATCTGAGTTTAAAGTATTGCCTCTATGACTTACTAACTGTGTGCCCTTGGTGAGTCTCTGAACATTTCTGAGGATTAGTTTCCTCATTTGTAAAAACTGAGGGGTTGGAACTTGATCAACTGATTCCCATCCTGTGGGCTATTGGGATGGAGCAATTGCAGGGGCCTATGTCATTAAATCATTCAGCATAATAAACATACCTTTTATAACTAAATATATAACATTAGCTAACACATATAGCACTGTGCTAAGCACATTACACTTATTTCATCACCACAACAACCCTGTGATGTAGGTACTGTAATTATCCCCATTTTATAGTGGAGGAAACTGAGGCAAACAGTGGTTAAATGACTTACCTAAGGTCACACAGCTAGTGAGTATCTCAGGCTGTATTTGAACTCAAGTCTTCCTGACTCCAGATCTAGTACTCTACTCACTGTACTACTTTGCTGCTCCTAATAACCTGAATATGTGTTACTACCTTTCTTGTATATGTTCTTGCTGCAGTGAATAACATAAATTCATTTAATAACATATTTAAATTCATAGAAGCTTTCCCTCATGTATTTCCTCAGTGGACACATGCTAATAACACTATGGCCATATGGAGATGGATCTGTGAAATTATTTTACTTTAAAAGGGTTTATGCGTACTTGACTAGGTCTGGAACTACTCAGACCAGATGGTCTCTTTTGTTAAGTCCTAACTCTTTGCGATCTCATTTAGGGTTTTCTTTGCAAAGATACTGGAATGGTTTGCCCTTCACCTCTCCAGCTCATTTTACAGATAAGGAAACTGAGGCAAGGAGGGCTAAGTGACCACTCCAGGATCATATATCTAGTAAGTATCTAAGGCAAGATAAACTCAGGACAACGAGTATTCTGGATGGCAAGGTCAGTGCTCTATACACTGTACCACCGCATCTAGAAATCTTCAAACTGAAATTTGTGACTTCGTGTTAGTCTAAACCTGAGATCTTATCACTTATGGGGCACAGAGAAATTAAGTGATTTGCCCTTGGTCAAGGTAGCTAAGTGTCAGAGGCAGGATTCAATCCAGGTTTTCCTGATTCCAAGGCCTGCCCCTCTACCTAGCTATAGCTATTCATTCTAGTGGTATATAGGCTCCATAAGATCTAGGTTCGTTTCCTTTTTGTCATGGTGTCCCCCACAGCCTTGCACACAGTAAGAGCTTAATAAATGATCTTTGACCTAATAAATTGAATTAAAACAAGGGTCCTTACCTCAGAAAAGTAACTACAACTGGGTTATTGGACTTACCCACAGCAAAGTAGTTAAAATAAGAAGGGTTTCGGGAAGTCAGAAGGGAATATCGGCTAACCCCGGCGTGGGTTGGGGGGGTGGGGCAGGGAGGGGGACCAGCTTCTTGGAGAGTTAGTGTTAGTTTGGAAGAGAGGAAAAGGTGTGGTGGTGGAGGAGGAGCCAGTGCGATTCAGTAAGTGTGTATTAAGCCCCAGAGAAGTTGCAGGGGTGGGGGGAAATGGAAAAAGGGAGCAGGTGCGGGGGAGGCGGGGGTAGTCATCACAAAGTGGGGGAAGGGGGCCAAGGGGTACTGAGCAGGGCCAGGCCGGGGGCGGCAAGGACAGGAGCTAGTTTGGGAGGTGAGCAGAGACAGTAACTATGTGAGGTACGCGCACACACCCGGAGGGTGGGAAAGCAGGAGGGAGGGAAGGAGGAGGATGGAGAGCCGCCAGGGTGCTGACCCAAAGGAGGCAGGCAAGTGGACAGCTCACAGACCTCCACCCCGCTCCTCCCACCAGTTCCCCCAGCCTCGACCCTCAAAGGGACTGAGGGTCCCGGAACTCCCCCAGTTTCCAACAAGAAGTGCCGCCTCCGCTACCCCCTCCCCCAACTCCCTGCTTGGTCCGGCCGTGACCCCGCCCCCCGGCCTGTGTCCCACGTGTCCGTGACTGGACAGGCAGGACGGGCAGGACAGGCACTGAACCCCGAGCCCGAGTCGCCGGCCTGGCCCTCGGGAGGTCCGGGCTTCCAGGTCCGGACCCCGACTCGGCCCCCCTCCCTCCGCGCTCAGACTGTACCCCCTCCCCACCCCTCTGCCTGGCTGCGGCGCTACTATGTCCTATTATGGGAATGACCTGCTGCGCGGAACCAAGCCCTCTCTAGTCTTCTGCTTTCCCTTCCCTGGCGCACAGGGCCGTGAGGCCCCGGGCTCCTGGTTTCTTGGCTGGAGCTGGGGAACTTCGAGGGCTGATCGGTGTGGCCAAGCAGTAAGCATGTCTAGGACGGTCCCTGTGTCTGGGGAGAGGGCTTACTGTCCATGAGGGTCAGCCTATTCTGAGTGTCCCCGCTGGTCATTGTCCATTATTAGGCCGGGCTGGTCCGTGTGTCCGTGAGGGTGACCCTTCCTATATGGTCAGGGTGTCCTGAGAGGTCTGCATGTTGGGGCGCTCAGTATGAGCCAAGTAGTCAGTCTGCCTTGAAGGTTAGTGTACAAGGCTAATTCCAACCTCCTCAGTCTGCCCTGCGTGTGTCCGAAGGTCTCTCGGTGTGGTTCACGAGGGTCAGTGTGCCAGGGCAGTCAGTCTGTCCGGAAGGGTCAGAGCATCAAGGTAGTCTAGTTGGGTCAGTTTGATCAGTTTGTCCTAAAAGTTCAGCATGCCAGGGTGGTCATACTGTCCAGAAGGGTCAGGGTGTCTAGGTGGTCTGTCCGTCTGGAAGGGTCAGGACGTCAAGTTGGTCCGGGAGGGTCAGTGTGCCTAGGTAGTCAGACTGTTTGAAGGGGCGTGTCTGGAGGGGTCCGAGTGTCCAGCCCTACCTTTGTACCTCTCTCGCACCTCCTCATAGGCCTGGATGAAGTCTTGCTCCTCTGGCTGGGGGGGCAGTCCGTAGTCCGCCATAGCGGGATGGGACTAAGTGAGGTGGAGGAGGAGGACGATCTCGCTGTCCTGCACCGCTCGGCCCCAACCCAGCCCGGCTCTGTCCCCTTAGTCCAGCCGGTTCAGTCTCTTAAAGGAGCCGCCTGGCAGCGAGGGAGGGGACTTCGTGTCACCAGGGGAGGGGGGGGTGGGATTCCGCCCCCGAGCTCCGCCCCCGGCACCCAGGATGCCCCACGAGTTGAGGGTGGGGGGGAAGGGAGGCAGATCCTGGGGGCGGGGCAGACACCGGACACCGGACTAGCTGACCCAGGGCCCTAACACCGACCAGGCCCCTAGAGAGGGAATTCTGCCCATCCTGCTCCCAGTTCCTTTGCCCCATTGGCCAGGAGTGACTACGTTGGGACTCAGGACTCTTGAGTTCCAGAAAGGAAAGGGTGAAGAGCTGATCTCTTATCCCTGGAGAGGGTGGGAGTAGGCGGGGAGAGATTGGGGACTTCCAGACTTCCTGGCAGTCCTTCCCCTGCTGACTCCTCCCCTCCTGACACCCCCTCCCCCCTTCATCCTCACCAGCCATTTGAGACCCCTGCCACTCCCCTAGCCAGGACCCGAGTCTCTCTATATCCGCTCTGCAGTCTCTGGGGGAAAAAGGACCGAGCTAAGTCAAGACTAAGACCATAGGTGACAGTTTTCCCCATTTTTTCTCTCCCTTACTAGTAAACCTGCTGAGTGAATGACCCCTGATACCAAGTCAATGATCTACTCCTTCCTAGACCAATGAAATTCAAGACCTTCACCTTGGTAAAGTACCTAGCTTACATAAATCCTAATCCTAACACGGCCCCACAAATCCCATGAAATAATTTGAGGTCCAGACCCCCTCAAAAAGTATCCCCAGTTATTCCTTTTACATATTCACACCTTTATAATAACTCATTTCTCTAGAGAGTTTTACCAAGATCTTTTCCTTACAGGAGCCCCACTTCTTGTCTCTTGGAACCCCTACCTCCCTCAAAAGTCTCAGCTTAGATGTCACCACCTAAGTGAAGGCCTTACCTGATCCCTCAAGTTATTAATGCTTTTCCTACTCCTGGAAAATGACTTTGTATTCACTTTGTATGTATTTTGTATTTATTTATTTATATGTATATATATGTATGTTGAATCCTAGGTGGCACAGTGGATAGAGTGCTATATCTGAAGTCAGAAAGACTCTATGTGACTTCAGATACTTAATAGCTGTGTAACCCTGGGTAAGTCACTTATCCCTGTTTGCTTCAGATTTTCATCTGTAAAATGAGCTAGAGAACGAAATGGCAAACCACTTAAGTATCTTTGCCAAGAAAACCTCAAAATGGCATCACACCGTCAGATATGACAACAACTTGCTGAATTCCCCTTGGTAGAATGTAAGCTTCTACAGGGCCAGATTTATTCTGTTTTTGTCTTCCAGTCTCCCAGTACTTCACAATCAATAGGTACATGGCGTGTTGTGAGCTTTGTGTGGTGGATATAAAAACAAAAAGTCAAGAGTATCTCTTCTCAAGGACCTCACGTTCTAATGGGACAGCTCGTATAGGTACAAAGCACTTTACAAATATTATCTTATTTGATTCTCACAATAACCTTAGAAGGTAGGTTGCTACTATTATCCACATTTTGCAAAGAAGGAAATTGAAAAAAAACAGAGGTTAAGTCATTTACCCAGGTTCACAAAGCTAGTAAATAAACTCAGATTTTCCTAATTCCAGGTCCAATGCATCTATCCAATGCATCAACTACACTGTGTGTGTGTGTGTGTGTGTGTGTGTGTGTGTGTTGAATACACAGTCATGCACACATATAATTAATTCAATGTGGAAGGGGCACACTCACAACTGAAGAGATAAGGAAAGATGTCACATATCAGGGGGTACCTGGGCTGATTCTTGAAGGAAACCAGGAATTCCAAGAGGTAGAAATGAGGAACCCATGAGGAACAGCCAATGCAAAGACAGGGAATGTGTGTATGGAAAATATAGTAGGTCAATATAGCTGGATCTCAGAATATCAAGACAGTAATGTATAAGAACACTGGTTAGGCAGAAAAGGGGCTAGGTGGAGAAAAGATGTAAATGTCAAATAGAAGATTTTATATTTGCTCTGAAAGGCAATAGGGAGCCACTATAGTTTATTGGACTGGGGAGAAACATGATCAAACCTATGCACACTGGTGGCTGTGTGGAAAATGGAGAAGCTTGAGGCAGGAAGATCAAATAGAAGGACATTGAAATAGACCAGATGAGAAGTGATTCGGGTGGTTTCTATGTGAATGAGAAGAGGGAATACACATGAAAATGCTGTAAATGTAGAAATTACATGATTTGGCATCTGAATGGATTGGGGGGCGGAGTGAGTGAGAGTGAGGAACCAGAGATGACGTTGAAGATCCAAACATGGGTGACTTGGAGGATGGTGGCAATAGGTAATATTACTTGATAGTAACAGGGAAGTTCAAAAGAGGGGTAGGTTTGGGAATGAAGAAAATGAGTTCTATTTTGGACATCTTCAATTTGGGATGCCTAGGAGATGGGGTCTTGTATACAGCAGGCACTTAATAAATGCTTCTTGAATTGAATGAATGAGGTAAGTGTTAACCCCTATTATACAGATAACAAAACACGCATTTTTCAAATGAGAAACTGAAGTTGAGGGATGAAGACCTTGCCAAGGCTCACAAAGCTAGTAAGTGTCAGAGCTAGGGTTTGAACCCAAGTATCCTGATTTAAAATCCAGGACTCTTTGTGCTATACAATGCCACTTCCCCTAACTGTTCTGCCCTCTGTCCCTATACCTATATATAGGCTGATACCTGCCATCATCCCTATTACTCTCTCACATCACGACCTGTGATAGGACAGCCCCAGATACACTCAAAACTGTGATGGGATGACCTCAAGGACCCCTGAACCTATGATGAGATGATCTCCCAGATTGCCCCATATACTGTGATGGCACCCCTATGCCTGTGACAAAATGATTCCTCTATACTTCTGATAGGATAATCCAACATCCTAGAACTTCTGACAAGATGACCCAAGACATTCCCATACCTCCCCAAACACTCTCATAACTGTAATGAAATGATCCTTAGACCAACACCAAAGATAGGGTAACCACAGACACCCCCACACCAGAAATGCAACCATGTGCACAGCTCTCTCTGTACCTGCGATTCTGATGACTGCCCGCTCAGCAGGGTCCAGGACACCACCATTACCAGCAGAGCCTCCTCCACTTCGGCGACTCCTTTGAGTTTTCCCAAGGTTCCAGGGCAGAGTGTCTCCAGGGCTGGGGGAGCTGCTGCCCCCACTGGAGCTGTCATCCCCAGAACCTCGAGGTTCTGGGCCTTCCCCAGACATGGCCACCTAACAAAAGGTGGAAGGGAAGGATTATTCAGGGGAATAACTCTAATCTCATCACCCAGAAATATCCCTATCCCCATTCCTTTCTCTTGCAAAACCCCATCTATACACGGATATTCCCCCAAAGTCTCCCAAATGGATGATTGTCCTTACTCTCTCACCCAGAGAGTACCTGGTACCTTTTCCTTACTACCACTAGCTAGGGATGTACCCCTACACATTCGGACTTACCCTTTGTCTCTCATCAGACACTCCAAGCCTACTCTCCCCCGTTACCTAAATACCAGTCCTCTCAGCTGTAAACTGACCTGTCTGCAAGACATTGACTGCTTTACCCAGCCCTATCACCTGGAAATGGGGAGGCGGGGGTAGGGGGTGGGGAAGGAGGAAAGAGGGGCTCTGTAGTCTCAGTCTCTGACTGCAGTAAAGTCCTAAAAATAGTGCTCTGAGCAGGAGTGGGAGCCCCATAGCCTGCATTGGCATCACCACGTGAGGTCCTAGCCCCACCCCCTCTTAGCGAGCCCTGCCCCCCAACTCCCAAACATCTTCCAGTGCAACGTGTGACAGAGGGTGTCACCCCCCCCAACCTGCAAATACATACAGGCACACGACTACATGTACACATTACATGTGCACATGCACGCAGACACCATCACGACCCTATCACATCCTCACAAACACATTCTCACACAATGGAATGCGCACAGATTTTAGACGCAAACATACCTATACATGTACTCTCATGGACCCACATATCACTAGCTAGGCTATGCTGCTTGGGCTGTGGCAAATGTCTGCTTTGCTCCCCAAAGGAGAGGCTGTTGTCAGGAGGGGGGAAGGATAGAAAGAAAGGGGTGAATGGAGCTCTGTCTGAGACCCCGGGCTCAAGCCCAGGGGCGGGGTCACTTCTGCAGGCACAATGGGTGTTATGTGACTGCCTGACCCAGCACTTGTGGGGAGAAGGGGGACAAGAGGCAGAATCTGGGACTTTCCGATTGTCCCTCCCCCAGTCTCCACCCGAAGCCCTGGGCAGGCCTGAAGGAACTTTGTGATTCTTTATGGATTCCCCAGGCGCTGCCCCTCAATCTAGGTCGGTTGGAGGGTCCCGGGTCCCTCCCCTCCACTGTCCCGCCCCCGGGCCCGCCCCCAGCCCCTGCAGTCTCCGCAGCTCTGGGAGGAGCAGGAGCAGCAGCTAGGGAGGGAGGGAGAGAGGGAGGGAGAAAGGGAGGGAAGGGGGCACCCGGGGCTGGTCGAGGATGGGGAAAGGGACAACTGTCGGGGTGGGGGGCGGGGATCGGAGAGACTGGCGTCTTGTGGAAGGAGGAGCGAGGAGATGTACCCCAAAGGCCTGGGAGAAAGGGTGGAGGGTGGGGGTGGGGGCGTCCTCCCTCCTGGGGCGGCTGAAGCAAGAGGGGGAGGAGGCAAAGAAAGGGAAGGGGTCCTCCCAGGTCCTGAACTCTTCACAGTCGGACCCCCTAGCAAAGATGCTTCTGTAGCCCCTGTAACACCTTCCTTCCCCGCCCCTCTTCATCCCCGCTGCAGCTGGCCTCCTGCCGTAGACGCACTACGCACCTGGCTCGCCGCTGGCTTCACTACCGCGGCTGCGGCCGCTGCAACCGATGCTCGACTCAGCTGGCTCGGCTCAGTTCGGCTCAGACTTTGGGCTCGGCCCGTTCTCGGCTCTGCTCAGCGCGGGCGCTGCAGCCCAGTCTCCGGGCGGGTGAGCCGGGACCAGGGAGCAAGGGCGGGGGGAGTGGGAAGCGCAGGGTGTGTGTGAGGCCGGAGCCCCGCCCCTGGGGGTGCGTGGGGCGGTGTGTGTCTGTGACTATGTGTGTGTTGGGGGTGGGGGGAATCATTGAGGGGAGTCAGTGTCTGGATGCGCCCGACTGTCCGTGTGCGTGCACGCCAGGGCCTGTGTGTGCCAGGAAGTGAAAGTGTCACTGTGTGTGCGCCTGTCACTAGGTCCGGGTGTCACCGATTGTGTGTGAGAATGCCTTGGTAGCAGTGGGTCTTTGTCTGAATCCCTCAGTGGATGTCCGTGTTTCTTTGGTGTCAGAGTAGCTCCTGGGTCATGTGTCTGTTTGTAACTATGTCCTTGTGCGTGACATGTCCCCAGGTATGTGTCTGTGTGAGCCAGTGTTGTTGTATACGTTCTCGGTCAGTAATAGAGTTTCCCTGGTGTGTGTTTTGCATGTGATGCCTATCCCAGGGTGTGTATCCCTGTGTGCGGCTTCACAGTAGATCTCTGGGTATGTGTCCTTGTGCCTAATTGGTGTGATAGTGTCTTGAGTGTGTGCCTAGCGTCTGTGACAATGTCTCCCTGTGGTGTGTCTGTGCTAGTGGCTCCGCAAGTATGTGTTGATAATGCTATGTCCCTGGGAAGTGAGACTGTGTCTCTGTGATGGATTTATCCTATGTATTAGTAAATCTGTCTGTCCCTCTCCTGGTCAGTGATCAACTGGACTGAGGGGTGATCCCTGTACCTTCTGTACCTTCTTCAGTAAAGTTCTAAGCCTTTCTCTGAGCTCAAGCAATACTCACTCTGGCATTGTCCCCTTCCCTACTCCCCAGAATGACCAGTCCAGCTTGACACAGTCACACACACCCAGCAACAGCTGGAATACACAGACTGAGAGTTGCTCAACGCCAGGAGACTCGCACCCCAGCACTCAATCAGATTTTGGTAATAGTGGTTCCCTTGTCCTGGGGAGTACCCTGTTACCCTGCAACACCTTAATCTTGAGGATATTCAGTGACAGCAGCAATTGTCGTGAGACCCTCATACTTCCAGGGACATTTTACTCTCTATAATTATGTTAATAAAATGCAATTTCCTCCCCATCCCACCCTACTCACCTACTCAAAATCAGAAGCCGTTCATGAACTACAACTACCATAACGGAGCTCCAATCCTATCCAGGAAATGGGAAGAGAGAGGAAAATGGGGGAAAGGGGAAACTATGTCAAAGCAGGCCCCACAATCCATTTGAAGTACCCAGGATGTTTCAATTATAAATGTATTCAGAGGAGAAACCTAAATAGAGCAGAGAGGTATTGTGGGAGCTGGAGCAAGGAAGGGGTGGAGGGGACAGGTAAGGGATGGGCTGGGCTTGGAGAAAGCCTCTGATATCCATTTTCTGTTGAACTGAACTCCAGGGCTCTGGTCTCTGCTGCCGTCTTGCGGTCAAATCATGACAGTCAGAATGAAAGGAGCTCTGTGAGAGAACAAGAAAGTATATACCTTCTCCCAATAACTAGTTCCCTAAGGCCCCCATTTCAGTTTTCCTAAGTTTCAGATCCAAGCCCCCCTAAATGTGATCCCAGCCTCCCCAAATTCCCATTTCTACATTCCTAGTTCCAACAGCTTTTTCCAGCTCCCTCTGATCCCAGCCTCCCTCAAGCCCTCTTTCCCAACCTTCTGGAGTCTTCCTCCCCTGCCTTCCCAAATTCCCCATCCTTGACCTCCCCAAACTGCTCATTCCAGCTTCTAGGTGCCTCCTAGCCCAGTCTCCCTGAGGCCTTTTCAACCTCCCTATGGGCCCCATCCTAGCCTCCCCCAGATCCATCTCACAGAATCCCAGATTCTAAGAATTCAAAGAGACCTCAGGTGCCACCTAAGCCAACCTATACCTGAGCAAAACTCTGTGGAGCTCCAAAACTCCCAGCCTCACCCAGCCCTGAACTAGCCCAGTCTGTCTGAGGGCAGCCTTCTTATTCAAAAGCAAGGCTACTACCTCCCTTATTCTAGATACTGTGCCTTTTATCAGTGCATAGAATAATCTTGTTTGGTTGCTATACCACACTATTAACTCATATCAAACTTTTGAGTAACGAAAATAGTTAATTTATTTTCAAATGAATAGTTGTATAGCCATGTCTATGTTGTCTTTTATTTGGTAAGTTGATTTTTTAGAAACCTAGATGTAGAATTTTATATTTATCTCTATAACATTTCAGCTTATTAGACAAGGCTCATCAACTTAGCGGGTTTTTTGAATTCCGACTCTGTCATCCATCATTATCTATCCCTGGACATTTCATGTCATTTGCAAATTCACCAATGACTTCTATGCAAGTCAATGAAGAGGGCAGGGTCAAGGGCATATATCCCTAGGGCACTCCACTAGAGACTTTCTTACTGAGGTGATCCCAGACCACCTTCGATTTTACCAGGTAAGTCCTAGAGAATTGCATGAGACCCATAAAAGTTAAGTAGATTCCTAAGAGAGGGGGGAAGTGGGACAGTGGGAAAGGAAGAGAATAAGCCTTTATTTAGCATCTACTATGGACCAAGCACTGTGCTAAGTATTTTACAAATATTATGTCATTTGATACTCACAATAACCCACTGAGGTAGGTATTGTTTTTATCCCCATTTTATAATTGAGGAAATTGAGGCAGATAGTGTTAAATGACTTACCAAGGGTCACACAGCTATTAAGTATCTGAAATTGGATTTGAACTCAGGTCTTCCTTACTCCAGACCCAGTGCTCTATCTACTGTGTCACCTAGCACATAGCCAGTAAGCATTAGAAGCAAAATTTGAACTTTCTGATTCAAGGATAAATATTCTACCTACCACTTCAAGCTTCCTCTTCATTCAACATATACTTATTAAGTACATACTATGTTCAAGGTACTGTGCTAGGCGCTGGCACAAAGATTAAAATATGCTGGTCTCTGAGGTATGTCATCCTACTTTTTGCAAGGAGACAATGTTAATTAAGTCTTGTTTGTACATAGTTGTTTACATGTTGTTCCCCTTATTAGGTTGTGACACCATGAGAGTAAGAACTGTTTTTGCCTTTTTAAAAATTTAAAATTCAAAAATTTTAAATTAAAATTTAAAAAAAATTAGTGTTTAGTATAGTACCTGGAACATAGTAAGTTCCTAATAAATCTTGTTGGAATTCTGCATGCATTGTCAGATGTGATTCTACAGTTGGTTTTACTTATTCGTGGGGAGCGAGGGTGGAAGGGCATGGAGAAATGTGTTCCTACATGAGACAGGGATGTGTGTGTGTGTGTGTGTGTGTGTGTGTGTGTGTGTGTGTGTGTGTGTGGCAAGGTTTGGTGCCTACAGTAGTGCCAAAAGGTATATGCATGGTCAACCACACCCCTTTTCTCCACTTACAGGCCTATCTCCTTAATATCTATGGGTTCAAAGTCGGTCTGGTGAGCATGTTCTAAAATATTCTCAGAAATTGCCAAAATTAAATAAATTCTCTCTAATCAGGGCTTTGACCTATTCTGAAACAAGGACTATGGACATTTCTTCTCCCACGGGATTGCTTCCCCTCCTTCAATCTCAAATGGCCAACTCACAGGCTTAGATAAAAATCACTGTTACCAGCTATGCAATTTATTAGCAGCAGGTAATCATTAACACATGAACCCACAAATATCAGCCTATGTAATTATATTGTAAGATCACATCACATGGGCAAACATTAGTATTATCACTTGGATACTTGTTACATAACTGCCTCTTCTTTTTCTCCTGCAACATCATAAGTTAGCCTGGTCAATGGTCAGATGGTTCCAGCCCTTTTGTGACCTACGGAAAGATCTTTCTGTCCCCATTCTTGAGCTGGCAGCTACATGATGAAGTGGATAGAACAGAAAACTTGGGATCAGGAAGACCTGAATTCAAATTCTGCCTCACACACTCCCTAGCTGTGTGACCCTGGGCAAGTCACCCCATCCTTTCATGTCTCAGTTTCCTCATCAGTAAAATGGGGATAACAATACTTTCTACCTCCATGGTTGTGGTGAGGATCAAATGAATTAACATATGCAAATTGCTTTGCAAACCTCAAAGCATCATATAATGCTAATAACAATAATTATAAAGTGCATAAATGTTATAAAATTATCAATAGTATTAGTATTGATGATGATGATATAGACTAATCACTATCATCACCATCAGATCCATAAGTCTACATTCTCAAACTTATTGAAGGCCCAGGCTGGTGAGTGGTTTTTCTAAATTTAATAGATTGTCTTTGTACCCTGGGGTTGTCTCTGTGGCTGAAGTTCTGGGTAGGAAAGGTACTATCTCTAGGTAGCTCTACCCCCACACCCCCAAGCTGAGGTCCTCCTCAGCCCAGTGTAAGATTGTTGTTCTACAGTGTACTCAGTATACCATGTTTTCACTTGAAATTTCCCTTCTTGTCTGTTTGACTCAGAGAATCTTTCTGTGATTGCCTCCTCACAGTTGGCTTACTTCATCGCTCATCTTTTCATTCCTCCTACTCTCTAAGGAATTCAGCAGACTCTCCTGTGGGTAATAGGTGATTGTGCTGAACTGTCTTTAGAACACCCTCCCACCCTCACCCTTCTTCCCAGAACTATTCTGTAAACAGGCAACTGCCCTGCTTTTAAACAACTTCTCATAGAACGGTTAACTTGTGTAACATTTATTAGCAAAAACTCACTTTGTTAAAGTTCTTGATAGCACATTTAGATATTGTCCTATTGTTTGTCTTTGTCATAATTCTTCTGAACTGAGGTCATGGGTAGGTCGTACCAACAATAACATTGATGTAGTGCTTTAAGGTTTGCCAGGAATGTTACAATATTATCTAGGTAGCAGTCATCCTTTAGCCTCTCTCATGGCAGAGAAGTGTACTGGTTATGAGTATTTGCATCCTCTCCATACTCAGAGGATGCTAATGTACAAATGTAAGCATAAATCTTACCCAGATATCAATGAATAAAGTTTAAAACCAGTAGAAGGACTCCAGGGGAATTACATGCATGTACTAAAGAAATGCTACAGTCATTCCACTGAGATTTTTATTTGGGTCTCAGTTTGTTTAATCCTCAAGCTGCAATTGAACTCCTCAAGTTATGGGTTTCCTTGGGCATGGTAAGGTGAAATTCTAGACATCTTTATGCTGACCTAAAGTAATATTTCTTGGATATCTTGCTCTTCACATCTCTATTCTGAACTGATCCCCAGTAGACAAACTATAGCCTGAAAAATATTTCTCCTACAATATACCTGGGTCCTGCTTAGATATGCCTATGCATGACCGATGCCATCAGCCATCACCAAGATAAGACACATTTTTTCCCACCCTCTTCTTGAAATTGAAAAAAAATCAATGCTGACAAGTTCCAAAGGTTTGCTGGTACGCTGGTACTGTCTCCAAAAATAAGTTGATAGTACTTTTTTTTTTAACCTATTGAGCACATTTCTTAGTGATATATCACACTTCTTAATGACATCTGGTACTATCTTGGGTTAGTAAGACTCATTTGTTACCTGTGCTAGAGTTCTGTCCTGATCCATGTGTCCAGAGCCATCATGTAGTGCTTCCTTAGTCACAGGACAACATGCCCTGGGTGATACCAACTACTTTCTGGTACCATGTGCGGGATCAGTTACAGTCTGGTATAGCACTTCATTACACAGCTCCAATTTCTGACATTGTCTCAACAGATGGATGCTTTCTGAGGGATGGAACTTGAGTCTTTTACTGCTTTTTCCTTGCTTTTTGGTTTGTAGCACTTCTCACAGTTCTCTCACTACTAGACATTCAGGGAGAAGTGAGGCAAAGAGGGTTTGCCCACGCTGCTAGCATGGTGTCTGGTAGAAGTCCCTCCCATACCCTCAGCTGCACTTCCAATTGATTGTGGCCCAGTTACCAGGGTATCACATATAGCCTTTACTCCTTTTGGTTTCATTATAGCTTTGGTATTGGGTGGCTTTTTGGGGCAGAGCATCTGGGCCCACACTAGTTTTATCTGACTAATAGCATGTATTGAACTCATGGTCAGGCAAATAACATTAAATTTGGCACTGGTGAAAATGTGTCAGGAGATTCTTATTAATCCACACTTTGAATTTTCCCATGACAGCCCACTTCAAAGCCAATAATTCATTTGTATGTAGGACAGTGAGATTTGATTTTACTAATTCCGCTGCTGGCAAGTTAAATCAGTTTCTGATGCCTCTCTGTCTCTGCCTTCCTATTCCTCCTCCTCCTCCTCCTCTTCTTCCTCCTCCTCCTCCTCCTTTTCTTCTTCTTCTTCTTCTTCTTCTTCTTCTTCTTCTTCTTCTTCTTCTTCTTCTTCTTCTTCTTCTTCTCTCTCCTCCCTCCCTTCTTCCCCTTTTCTCCTTCCCCTCTCTTTCTTCCCTGACCCCTCTCACCTCTCTCATACTCCTCCTCACATATGCAGATGATTTGCTTAGATTCACATAAGTCAGCACTGGTTCATGTCTTTGAAATCTTATTCACATTCATCTATCCAATAATTTCTAAATAGTTCCATAGGTTTTAAAGCAAGTCCACTTTTTTTGCTCTTTTGCTCCAGGATATATTGAATCATAAATCTATCATTCACTGGCAGTGTGATTCTTTACAAAATTGTAGTTACAGCTACAAAACCCTAACAAAGTCCTTGGATCTCCCAGTTTCTTTGGATGTGGCCAATTAAGAGGCAAGTCTCTTTCCTCTGGGTTGGGGCTCATGCCTTGCTGTGATGCTAAGTGAGTGACCCACATACTTGATGAAGGCTCTGCAAAATCTGCACTTGTCAGTTGATAGCTCCAGTCCAGCTTTCTCTAGTTGATCTGATTCTTTCATTAGCTTCTCCTCATGTTCTTTCCAAAGACAGTGAGGTCATGTAGGTATACTAACACTTCCAGATATTTTGCACCTCCTGCTACCTTTGTCAACACCCACTGGCATGTGACTAATCAGTCAACAAGTCAGTCAACAAGTATTTTTTAAATTTAGATAATATTTTATTTTTCCTAATTATATCTAAAAACTATTTTAACCTTCATTTAAAAAAATTTTGAGTTCCAAATTACCTCCCTTCCCTCCACCATCCCTGAGACATTAAACATTTTTGACATAAGTTATACATGATAAGTATTTATTAAGCATTTACTTTGTAAAAGGCATTATTCTAATCACAAAGAAAGGCAAAAAATACAGTCCTTGCTCTCAAGGCCCTCACATTCTAATGGGGGGGAGGCAGGGAGTGGTTTGGAGTTGACATGTAAATAACTAGGTATATACAGTGCATCCAAAATACCTTAAGACATATCCCCAGATTGCTAAAAGTCCAGCTGGGTAGATAAAAACTGTCCTTTCTTTGTCATCCTCTTTAAGGGGGAAGGAATAGCATCCACTATAGAAATCAAACACTGGCTGCCTAACAGACATTCCAGGGCATCTTAAACTCTTAATATGTAATGGTCCATTTGCATTCTCTTGTTCAAAGTCAACACACATCTGTATCTTTCCATTTCTCTTCCTTAGCAACCACTATAAGTGTTATATATAAATTCTTGAACTCTCTGATGATGCCATTGACCAAGAATTCCTGTAGTGGTTTCTAAGAACATCTATCACAGCTAATGAGCCCTTCTTAGCTTGTTCCTAGAACAATTTGGAGAAACTAAGGTGGATTCTATGAGTTGCTCCTCAGGCATATCAAAGGGGAAAGATATCTAAAAGAAGAGACTGGGAGATAAACACAAAAGATATAAACAAAACTTTTTAGGAGTCCTTACTTGCAAAGCATTTATACTCTATTAGAGGGAAAGATCATTTATATAAATAAGTCACTACAAATATACTCAAAAATGGATCAGAGATCTCTTCAATATTAATATTCCCTCCAGTGATGCTTATTGTTCCCATCTTTGTTTCCTTGGAAATTGAGAAGATACCAATGAAGCACATAGACAAGCTAGCTGTCTATTGCTTGTTCTTTGCCTATGCCACAGGATCAGTCCATCTTTTTCACTCATGGTTACTCAACTAGTATTTATTAAGCACTTGCTATGTCCAAGAAATTATGCTAAGCACAAAGAAAGAAAAACAAACACAAGGTGTTTTCAAGGTGCTCACAAGGTTTTCAAGGTGCTCACATTCTAACGTGGATTGGAGCTGCCATGTAAATAACTAGGTGCATACAAGATGTAGATATAGTAAATGGAAAGTAATATTGGAACAGAAAGCATTAGCAGCTGGTGGAGGGGAAGGGGAACAGAGCAGCAGAATGTAAGATTTGAATTGAATCTTGAAGAGAAGTATAGAAACTAAGAGCTGGAGGAGAGGGGCAGAATATTCTAGGTAAGAGGAACAACCACACAAGGACAAAGCGTTGGGGGATAGTGTCTTGTGTTTAAGAAACTGCAGATGGGCCAAAGTAGCTAGATAATAAAATCTACAGGGGAGAGTAGCTATGAGATAACTAGAAATGTAGGAAGGTGCCAGCTTACTAAGCGTTTTAAATGACAAATAGAAGAATTTGTATTTGATCCTAGAGGTAATAGAAGCCATTGAAGTTCATTAAGCATGGGGAAGGGGGAGTAACATAGTCAAATTTATGCTTTATTTTCTTAATTTATTATCTTATTTCCCCCTCAATTACTTGTTTTAAAAACCCAATTTTTAACATTCATTTTTGAGTTCCAAATTCTCTCCCTCCCCCCACATTGAGAAGACAAGCGAATTGATACAAAACTTAAGCTTTAGAAAAATCACATGGTTAACTGAGTGGAGGGCAGGCTGGAAATGGGGAAAGACTTATGGCAGAGACACCAACTAGAAAACTAGGTGTGAGGTGATGAGGGCCTAAGCTAGAATGATGACTGTATGAGTGGAGAGAAGGATTTTTAGACAAGAGATGTTGTGAAGGTAGATAGACAAGATTGGATATGTTGGATAAGTGAGAGTGAGCAGTCAAGGATGACAGAGGTTTCTGGCCTAGGTGAAAAGGAAGATGTTAGTGTCCTTGACACTAATGGGGAAGTTTGAAAGAAGGGAAGGTTTGTGAAAGATAATGAGTTCTGTTTGGGACATGCTGAGTTTGAAGTGCCTAGGGGGACTTGAGTTTGAAACGTCAAAAAGGCAACTGGTAAGACAGAAGGACTGTAGCTCAAGAGATCAACTAAGGAACACAAATCTGAGTCATCAGTATAGAGATGGTAACTAAATCCATGGGTGAGAGAAATGTTTCATTGAGGACCCTTACTCAAACTCAGTCCATTATGACTTTATTAGGGCTAATGACTGTTACTAATTATTTTAATGTATTCATCTGGAAATACATATCTAGTAAATCACCTAATAATAGGTATAAGAATAAGTAATGTATTAATCTATACTTTGTATAAGTCACATAGGAATCTAGATTCTAATAGAAGTATCCTAAAGTGGGCCTCAAACTTTAATGTAATGTTCATTACTTGATTAACAGCTATGGAGCTCACTTGTGCAACCACAAGGATGCTGACAAATCCATCCTATTTTGCTCAAATTCCATGACCAAACTAAGCATGGGTAGCGGCATGGTATGGAAAGTCACCCCCCCCCCACCATGTTCTTGGAGAGTATGTATAACTTGTACCATCTCCTCTTGCCTAACCTAAGGAGGAGCCCATCCATCTATCATCACCTAGTCCTTGCTTTACCCAACTTGTGACCCTGCTGACAGATCATTTTTGTTTATTTTAGCTTATGCATCATATGTCTATATCTTGAATTTTACCATGCCTCTTTTGCATATTTGGGTATCAGATTCTATAAATACAAAATCCTAGAGGAAATGGGCATTTCAGATCATGAGGAAGATTGAAGTCCACTTCTTTAGAGGGGACCAAGGACCCTTTAATAAAGTGCCATTGGCTCAGAGTTCTTGTCTCAGACTCTTTTATTGTAGGTTGGACAATTTTAATCCCTACAAGGAGGTGATGAGATTACCAAATGAAATAGGATGGTGGGGAAAGAGAAGAGGGTCTAGGACAGAGCCTTGGAAGCTTATGTCTACAGTGAACATAACGTGGATGAAGAACCAGGAAAGGAGTTTAAAAAGGAAAGGTCCCATAGATAGAACTAGGAGAGAGCAGTGTCATGAAAACCTAGAGAGTCCCAGTGGGAAGAGGACCATCATTGTCAAACACTGTAGACAGATCTTGATGGATGAGGATTGGGGAAAAGACATTAGATTCAGTAAAGAAAGCATTGGTAACTTGGGGGAGAGTAGTTTCCGTTGAATCATGAGGTTTAGAAGCCAGATTGCAGAGAGTTTAGAAGAGTGAGTGGAGAGGGAGTGGAGGCAGTGAAGGTAGACAGCTTTCATACATGGTATAAATAAAGTTAATACGAAGTAATTGAGAATAGGGCCCTAACAACTAGAAAGATAAATAAGGACAGGCCTTATGTAGGAGTTACCCAGATCTATTTAAATATGTGTTCTAAACAATAATAACAGTAGCAATAATCTTCTAAATTATAAGAACACTATTAACAACCATGACTCCATGCCTGAAAGGCATGTCCTCTTCACCTCTGTCTCTTAGAATCCCTTGCTTTCTTCAAAACTCAGCTGGAGTGCCATCTTCTACATGAAGCCTGTCCTGATTCCATACAGCTACTAGGGTCCTCATCTCCAGAATTCCCTGGTATTCATTTTATAGACAGTGCTGTCTCTCTGGATAGAACATAAGCTCCTTAAGGGCAGAGTATGTCTCATTTTTGTTTTTCTATCCCTAACACCTAGCACAATAGGTATTTTGAAATGCTTATTGATTCATTAAAAAAAATTATATATACATATATATACACCTACATATATGTATATATGTATATGTTTATGTATATTGCAGCTAGGTGGCACAGTGGATAGAACTCCTTGGAGTCAGGAAGACCTGAGTTCAGCTCTGGTCTCAGATACTAGCTGTGTAACTCTAAGCAAGTCACTTAGCCCTGTTTGCCTCAGTTTTCTTATCTGTAAAATGGACTGGAGAAGGAAATGGCCAGTGTCTTTGCCAAGGAAACCACCTCCCCCAAAAGGGATCATAGAGGGTTGAATATGACTGAAACAGCTCAATGACAACAAAACTACATTTGTGATTTCAACAACATAGGCTGCTTCTGTGGAGGAATGCCCTCAACCAGTGCAGATTAACGCCTGTTCTCCTTTTGGCTCTTTTTAAAGAATTATCTCCAGACAATGATGTAAGTAGGGAGGGTCACGCAGTCAGTCTGTGTCAGAGGCTTGCTTTGAACCCAAATCTTCCTGACAGTGAAGTCAGCTGTCTAGCCACTAAGCCACATTGCCTCTCTGACAATAATAGTATTATTAAAAATAACATCCTCATCAACAGTACTGGCAATATTAATGTTGTTAATAGTAATAATGTTGGTGAAGTTCTTTATGAACGTTATCTTATTTGACCCGTACAGCAGCCCTATGAGATGACAGACAGTTGCTATCCCCATTTTACACATGAATAAACTAAGGCTCAAAGAGGTTAAATGAAACTGACTTCAATCCATAATGACCACTCATGTGTTCAGTCATTCAACTGTAACATGTGATGCAATAGCCTCCTGTAGTACTGGTTTCCCCCAGTGTGTTACACATCTCAAGGCACTGAAGACATGGGAAGTGTGGGGCTGAATGGCCTCAAGAGATTACAAGAGTAAGAAGAAGTTGCACAAGATGACTTACTACTGAGGATTTTGTTTTTAGGAGCAAAAGTCATACTTTATTTCCTTGGTTCTTCCAGGATTTGAACTGGCAACAAGTACTCTGGGCATTCTCTGGTCCTGACTGGGGCTCCTGGGAGTTCTGGGGATTCCATGTGGTTGCCATGTCTAGGAGAAATTAAGAGAAGGAAGCTGACCAGCTCCTGAGGAATTCATCTAACTGGCAGACAGAGGTTTTTAGTGACAATCCTCATAGGAGCAACCAGATGGTGGGAGGTTAGTGGTGAGCTGAGGGATACTATCTTCCTTCTATATCTTTAAGACGAAAAGGAATACTTGGAGGGAGAGGGGGGGCATCTCCTACCAACTCAACCTTTGAATATGATTGTGTCTGTGGTAATAGGAAGAAGGAGGGTGGAGAGTTGCAATTACAAATCTTACCAGGAATGGTGAGGTTCTACTGCTTGAGTATTTAAAAGCCATGTTGCTACAGATATTTTCAATGCAATAAAGATTCCATTTAATGTGAGTGAGCAAATCTTTAGGTCACACCAGTTACATACTGAATAGGCCAAGTAAGACGGTAGGATCTAAGTGGGATAAGAGCTAAAAGAATCTAGTAAATTTGAATAAATATAATAACAAATATAATTTCTTTGCCTCTAAGTTTTAACCCCAAAGTAAAAGCACTAGGAGAGGAAGTCTGGAGAGGAAACTACTAGATTAGGCTTGTGTAGGCTTAAGGGAAGTGAGTTGATTCGGCTAGAGCTTAGATCACCACCTAGTGGTATTCATAGCTTTCGCTCTTTGAGTAGCTATCTCAGCTATGTCTTAGTTTCACAAAGTATTGCCTCTATATATTGGGGGGAGGGGGAGAGAGGTAAGAGGTGGGAAAAGGAGGAGTCCACTACTTTAATAAAAAGTTCTAAAGCCACCCAAATGAGCTATCATCTAGGTCATATTTCTATTTTGTCTACCTAGATAGCCCAAAAGATTTTGTAATATATTTTGCTGAAAACTAAGTATACAACTGTCTGAAACATTCTCTTGTTCTACCAGTCTGTGTCTCCTATCAGAAACTGAAATGAAGTCAATCTGGCATGACTAGCTCTTGAAGTGATGTTTTCCTTTCTAAATGTTTATAATATTCAAATGTGAACTCCTAATGTGATTATTCCTTCCGTCAGTGCAGACCATAACCCATCTGTATGTAGTAAGTATGCTCTGGCCCCTGGTTCTCAGAATCCAATATATTACATCTCCCCTTTAGTGTTCTAGGAGTACCCTGTGGGCTTGGGGCATCTCTTTTCTAATTTTCTAATACCATTCTCCATGTGTTCTTTCCTCTCTTAGTCAACAGTGACTAAGTACCCAATTCCCTTTCACCAGTTAATGTTGACCATGTGGGTAAATTGTATAGACTAAGCACGATGCACATGCTCATTGGATCTGGGCTCTCACTGGCCAGATTTCCCCCCGCAATTCCTTGCACACACACACCTCATTACACGTATAATGGGGCTTTGTGCATGCCTAGACCATTTATTATGGAGGCACCCATGTGGGAAATGCCAGGACCTGCTTCTCAGAGATGACATTCTGTGTTCCCCTACTATATCAGTGAGATCAGCCTCTTCTTATTGGCTACATAACCAGAACTGTATTCACCAAACTGGTGTGCTCTCTCTTTGTCTCTCTCTTTTTGTGTCTCTCCATTTCTCTCTCTCTCTCTCTCTCTCTCACACCCACACACACACACACACACATACACACACCCTTTAGGCTTTGTGACCCTGAGAATCAGGCTTAGCATTTGGGATAGTTTGGTTTGTCCTTTCCAGTTCTACAAATAGCAGATTTCCAGACCTAGGTACTTAAGCCATGATGACCTTGGAGCCAGGAACCCTGGGTCAGATGTTGCTGCCAGCCCATCACAGAAGCCCTGAGGGTGACAGGACACAAGCCAGGGGCTTTGAACCTGGAACTTTGTGGGACTAGGCTATGTAGGCATTGAGTTAAATTGTGAACCTAATGTCCTTCTCTCTCAGACAGAGGTGATCTACCAGACGCAGGTTGAAATGAATATTCCTTTGTAAAAGCTAATCTGACTATTAAGGGGTTAAATGGAAGTAGGGTGCTGGGCACCTTCTAAAAACTGGGAGAACCCAATTGTGGGGGCTTGAGTCAATGGTAGAGACTGGATATTGCATGACCCCATTAGAATACCAGTTTTGTGGGGACTGGAGTGGTCACTAACACAGATCTATGAATGCAGTCCCTCCTATCTGGCCACTTCAGTGAGTATTGCAAAGGAAATTCAGAATACCTGAAGTAACCATGACAACCTATCAGATTTTTACATAGAATTCACAGGACCCAGGATATTTTGAACTTGAGATTGCAAAATGATGGCACTGGGAAGAAAAAAGACATAGAGATTCCTCCTAGCTGAGCCATGAAGAGGAGCAGGACCAGACCAGGGGTAAGGGTGGGAGGTCAAAGGGAGGTACCCTGTCCTTGGGCACCTTCCACTCTCTCTTCTTGGGATTCTTGTGGGTTGTTATTGCGGATGATGGTAATCAGGAGCTGGAAGCAGCAGCAATAGAAGCAGCTAATTATGGAGTAGCCTGGTGAGTCACCTACACACTGAGTCCTTGACACCTTCTTTTTCCCTTCCTCCATTCCTGGAGGGGGATCCGCCTTCTGTTACTTATCTAACTATTCATTTCTTGGTTCTCCTCCATCTTGGAGAGAGAAAGTGTTAAAATCAGGGAGAAGCTTTTTCTGTTTTCTAACTTAGGCAGTACAGGGGGCTGAACTCAGTGAAAACTGTTCCCCAATTATTGGCTATTTTTGTTGCTTATATATTTATTCCCATTGATATAAAAGAAGGGTTTGTGGCCACCAAAATCCTGACTGTTATGTTTGATAAAAGTGGCTTAAGGTAAGAATGAGAAAAGACTTTTTCTTTAAGAGATGAGAGACAATGTTCCCCTATCAAGAGAAACTAGGGGTAGGGTGAAGGTCCTCTGGCCCACAGAAAAGTATACATGTAGGAAGGGTGTTCCATACCCACACATCAGTAATTACAAAGGGCCAGAACTTCTCTATTAAATCAATCATTCGGTAGTATGAACTAGGTATGAACCAGCCCTAGACACTGAACGAATCAATGACTCAAAGGCATTTCAACTCAGTTTGAACAATCTAGTTAATTAGATTGGAAAGGAGTGCAGTACTTCGATCCATGGATGAAATGAATTGATGCAACACAGAATTTGTGTTGACATTTGTTAAGGAAAATCAGTCTTGCTCTGTGGGTTTTAGATAAAGCAAACAAGCTAGTTCTGAATCAGATTTTCCAGTAGTGAGTCAGGAGAGAAGTTTCAGCCAACTTCCTGAATGATATGCAACTTGGGGGGAGGAAGAGGAGAAAACAATTTGTAACATTCATTTTTAAAACTTTGAGTTCCAAATTCTCTCCTTTCCTCCCTTCCCACCCCTCCTCATTGAGAAGGCATGCAATTTTATATAGGTTATACATGTCATACACATTTTATATAGGTTATACATGTCATATACAAGTCATATAAAACATTTTCATATTGGTCATGTAAAACATAGACAGAAAAACAACTTCAAGAAAAATAAAGTAAAAAAGTATGCCTCAATATGTATTAAGAGACCATAATTTCTTTCTCTGGGATGGATAGAATTTTTCATCATAAGTCTTTCAGAGTTGTCTTGGAGCATTGCATTGTCACAGCTGATCATCTTGCAATAATGCTGTTACTTTGTACATGGTACATTTCACTTTGCATCAGCTCATGTTAAGTCTTTCCAGGCTTTTCTGAGAGCATCCTGCAGATCATTTCTCATAGCACAACAGTATTCCATCATAATCACATACCACAACTGTATCTCAAACTATTCTTACAATACCATTTTAGTATATATTTAGTATAATTTAACTAATTAAGAGTTAATTAGCTCATCAAGCAAATTCATGGCTAACTAATTGATACCAACTTATAAACATTGGGAGAATCACACTGGTAGGGACGTATGATTTATCATACTAGAAAAAAAACATACCTCTCTCCTTCAATCGCTAATGCTTCCCTAGCACTGTGAGGGGAGGCGTAGTAGCTGCCCTTGGAGCATCAAGCCTGACTGTGTTAAATGGGGGTTGGGAGCATGAATCTATTGTCTATGCTATACACGCGCGCACACACACACATGCACACGCACACGCACACACACACTTTAAACTCTTCAAGCAAATGCGAGCCACAGAAAGATTTCATTAAGGGTGCGGACTGGGACAGGGAAGTTGTTTCTAACAGATATGTAAGCTATTTGACTGTGGGTGGTTTTAGATCATTAATTTGCTGAAAGGATTTCCAGCACCCAACTCAGTTCCCTATCAGATCTTGCAGATGGGGTTATATAGGTAACATTCTTATACTCAGGAATATCATTACTACATGTAAGTCCCATTAAAAGTGGGAGTTTATCCCACTTAACAAGTATACATATTATCTCCCCCTATAGAATGTAAGTTTCTTTAAGGCAAGAATGGTTTCTTTTCATATATCTAGTAATGTATCTGGTACATAGTAGGTGCTTAATAAATGCTTCTTAATTGATTGGTTGATGGAGTTGCATGACCATGAAGATAGTATCTATTAGAGAAAATCATTTGTGAGAACCTTCTTATAATTTCCTCAAGAATACTCTGAATCCATGCCCCTATGTCCTCATGGTAGCTCTTTGGATGAGGCCAGAAGATTAGCATTCTATTTTCTTGGGGACAGTTCTAACTCTTTGATTAGTAGCCACTTTGTACCTGTATATGAGAAAGACTCTGGAAGAATGGCAATTATCAATTCAGAGTTTTAGACAAGAAACCTCTCACTGATCTAATACCTTCCATTATTCTCTTTATCTTTCTAACATGATAAAATCATCTCAATACACTGACACTTTCTAGTGGTTCCTATCACCAAGCATTCTTTCATAAACCACTGAAAGGTGCTAGGGGTCCCAGAAATCCCTTGCAGAAATAGGCTCAAATTGATAGAATCTTACAGAAGAAGTTACTGTCAGAAGTTGGGGTGAGCACCTTTTCTCCCTTCTGGTTCCCCAATCCATCCTCCCAGGAACCATAGGAGGCTGAAGTTGATTGCCTTTCCTCCCTTCTGTCTCCCTGATCCAATCAGCCCTCCCACTCCAATCTTTCAAACCAGACTGAATAGCCAGCAGACAGAGACTTGAATCCAAACACCTTCTTCCTCATTATTACACTCTATGAACTCCCCCCACCTCCCAATCCTATGACAATATGAAACATTAGATGATCCAGCTGTCCCACTCACCTCCCTCCCAACAAACTAATAAACAGAAATAAGCTCCTCTATCAGCCCAGAAGGAAGAAAGGACTTTTGAAAGTTGGTGGGGTCTGGGAGAGGGGTTCTATGTCCACTTATAGTTCTATAAACAGTCCCAAAGGCTAGAAGTCCTGAGAAAGCAGCTGCACCAGGAAAAATATATATAGACAGAAAAATAGTATAGATTATGAAAAACTAAAGAAGCAAATCCAGATGAGAAGAGTTAACTATATTACAATCAAAGACTATGTGTGTGTGTATGTGTGTGTAGCATAGATTCTTGGTATGTTTTTTCTAGCATGATAAATCACAATGGTCAGGCCACAAGCACTATCAGCATGGCTAGAAGAAATTAAACAAAAGAGTAAAAGTGAAATTAGACTTTAAATAAGAGCTATGTAGGAAAACACTGGAAGGAGAATACATAGCTTAGGATATAAAGTAGAAATCCTCACTCAAGTTTTAGAATTCCTTTAAAATTGAAAGAGGAAATGGGAATTGAATGAACTTATAAAGCAACAAGAAATATCAAAAGAAAATCAAAAGATTGAAAAAATAGAAGAGAATGTAAGCTACCAAATGACTTGGAAAATTTGAGGAGAGATAATATAAGAATCACTGGACTTCCTGAAAACGATGACCAAACAGATGACCACATCAAGAGCCCATAAAAGAAAATTGCTCAGATCTCTGATTCAGAAGGCAAAATGAAACTAGAGACTATACCAATAACCTCATGAAAGACTCAAACTGAAAACATCTAGCCAAAATCTGAGCTTCCAAGTAAAATATGGTAAGTCAAATCAATAGCATGATTCATACAGCGTATGGGGTGGAGCTGGGCAGTGACATGGTTGGACCCATGCTTTAGGAAAATCACTTTGTTGTCTGAGTGGAGGAGAGATTGGGGTGGGGAAAGTCTTGAGGCAGGCAGATCCGCCAATAGGCTATTTTTGTAACCTACATACGAGGTGATGAGGGCCTGTACCAATGTGGTGGCAGTATCAGGAGAGAGAAGGGGACATGTTGGAGAGATGTTGCAAAGGTAAAATTAGCAAGCCTTGGCAATAGATTGGATATGGAAAGAGGCAGGGAGGAAGAGAGAGAAAGTGGCAGAGAGAGAGACAGACAGAGACAGAGACAGAGAGAAATAGTGAGGAGTTGAGGATTATACCTAAGTTTTGAGATTGAGGGACTGGGAAAATGGTGTTGTCTTTGATAATAATAGAAAAGTTAGGAGAGAGAGAGGGTCTAGAAGGAAAGACAGTGTGTTCAGTTTTGTGCATGTTGAGTTTAAGATGTCTATTGAACATCCAGTTCAAGATGCTAAAAGGCAATTGGAAATACAAAATTTGAGGTAGATTTGAGAAGACAACCTGAGACAGAACCCTGAGGGATACCCACAGTGAGAGGGCGTGATTTGGATGAGGATCTGGCAAAGGAGCTTTAGAAAGATAGGAGAACAGATGAGAGTGATGTCTTGTAAACCTAGAGAGAAGAGAACATCAAGGAAAAGAAGGTGAGATTTGGCAATTAAGAGATCACTGGTAACTCTGGAGACAAGTTCATGACAAGGTTGGAAACTAGACTGGAGAGTTAAAAAGGGAATACCTGGAAAGAAAGTGGAGACACCTATTATAGATAGCCATTTCAAGGAGCTTGGCTACAAAGAGCAGAAATGATATATAATATGATATATGTCATAAATATTAGATCATGTGAGGGATTCTTGGGGAAGAGGGAAACATGGGCATGTTTGTAGTTAATAAGGAAGGAACCAGTAGATATGGAAAGATTGAAGATAAGTGATAGTGGGGTAACAGAGGGGGTAATCTGTTGGAAGAGATAAGATGAAATGAGATTGCTTATGTAGTTAGAGGGTTGGTAAGAAGTAAAGCCACCTCATAATGTGAGAAAGGGGTAAAGGAGAAAATAGTAGCAGAGAGCATATGAATAGTATAAGTTAAGGAGGAAAGGATAAGAAGGAGCGAATGGTGAATGACCTCTTTTTTCTATAAAATATGAGGCAAGTTTCTCAACTGAGAGGGTAGAGAGAGCCATGGGAGGTTTGAGGAAGAATGGAAAGTAGGATGATAGTACACAAGGAAGGAGTAGGATTGCCTAGCAACAGTGATGGCCCAGTTGAGGTTATATAATATAAATTTATAGTGGACCTAGTCAGAATGGTTAGATAATTTTCTCCCCTAGCACACTGTAGGAATGAAGACTGTGGATATGATATCCAAGGATAGCCACTGATATCCAAGGCTGAAGCTTGAAGGACTCAAGAAAAGAGGACAGTGTAAAGTTGAACTGATCTCTCAAGGAGTTAAGATGGAGAAAAAAGTAGGGATGGCTTGAGAGAGAATTCACTGATCAAGGGACTGGTAGTTGCATTGTGGATGAAGAGCATGATTGGTGTGGGAAGGCAAAGGGAGAAGTACAAAATCAGTAGATTATAGTCAGATAAGGAGATTGCAGAATTATTAAAAATCAAGGTAGTACAGTGTGCAAGGACTGATTTTGATCAGTTTAGGCCTTCTCAGCAATGCAAGGACCTAAAACTTTTCTAAAGGACTCATGATGCAAAATGCCATCCACATCCAGAGAAAGAACTATGGAGCTGGAATGCAGAATGAAGAAGACTATTTTCTCTTTTGTTATGTTTTTCTCATAGTTTCTCCCATTTTCTATAATTTCTTCTGTGCTACATGACTAATGTGAAAAAGTATTTAATGGGAATGTATATGTAGAGCCCATATAAGATTGCATATTGTCTTGGGAAAAGGAAGGGGGAAGGAGGGGGAGAAAATTTAAAACTTACAGAAGTGAATGTTGGAAACTGAAAACAAATAAATTAAAAATCTGGGAAAAAAAATAGAGGTGGTACACTTGCAAGACTGAGGGTATGACCATCTCTGTGTGTGGATGAGGTGGGGCAGAGGAGTGGGTCATAGGAAGTGAGAAGGCTGAAGAACTGAATGGTAGGGTGTTTGAGAGAAAGTCAATATGTGTGCTGAAGTATCCTAGTATGAAATGTTAGGAAGGAGAGAAAAATTGTGAGAGAGTTATGAGATTCATTGAGGAAGGACTAGGAATGACCTAGAAATCTGTAGATAATAGTTATCAGGATTTTGAATGGGTATCAATAGCATGGACCTCTAAGGCAGTGAGGTTAGTGAGTGATGGAGATAGAGTGAGAATTTTTAAGTGGCAGTGGGGAGCAAAGAGTAGCTCAGCTCCTTCACCTTGACCAGTGAGCTGAGAGGAAAGAGTGAAGGTGCAGCCAGTATTGGAAAGGGTAGCTATGGAGGCTGTCACCAAAGTGGAGCCAAGTTTCAGTGATTATGAAAAGACAGGAGGACTGTGAGAAAAAAGAAGGGAAGTTGGTTGCCCATGGAACAGGCATTCCAAAGGGCACAGTGGAAGAGTCAGGTAGCTTTTGGTTGGGACTTTAGGGTGGGAGAGTTGAGGGGAATGGAAATAAGAAATGGGGATAGAGGGATAAAGAATGGCATTTGGATGATGATTTACAGGAGTTCAGAGTCACTGGGATGTAAAAGATATGAGTAGGCATAAGAATATTCAAATACATACGTAGTACTATTCATATATAACATTAAAGATTGTTTCAATAAAATCAGGGATAAAGTAAGAATATCCATTTTTACCACTGATATTGTTCTAGAAATACTAGCAATGCTAAATAAGATAAGGAAAAAAATTGAAGGAATAAGTATAGGCCAATAGTTAGCCTTTCTGTTTATTACCAACAGAAACTATAAGAAAGAGAAATTCTTTCAAAGTAACTAGAGAATGTGCAAATTATCTGGAAGGAAATGTGCAAACTATCTGGAAGTATATTTTCCAAGACACACAGGAGCAAAAGGAATATAACTATGAACATTATAAAAATAAATAGAGATAGAGATATTAATTGCTCATGGTCAGGCCATGCAAATATAGTAAAAATGACAACTGTAAATTAATTTACAGTCAGACTACGTAAGCGTTACTTTATGGAACAAAATAATACAATTGATTTGGATGAACAAAAAGTCAATTATTTTAAGAGAAAAATTATGGGTAGAAGGGAAAAATGGGCAAAAAAGAGGGTAAAAGAAAAGGGATCTACCAACACCAGATCTCAAACTATACTACAAAGTTATAATCATCAAAACTATGTGGTATGTTGGTTTTTTAAAAAAGCAAAGCAATACAACATATTTGGTACGCAAGACTCAAAAGCAAATCAAGTATAATTGTTCAATAAACCCAGAAATTCCAATTACTGGGGCAAGAATTCAGTACTCAGCAAAAGCAGCTGGGAAAACTGGAAGCAGTTTGGGAGAATGAGGTTTAGACAACAGCATATACCCCGCAAAATAAACTCTGAAGGGGCAGATAATCTAGATGTAAAAGGTCATATTATAAACAAAGGATATAACAAACACAATTATGGATGGAGGAAGAATTCTTGAAAAAACAGTTCTGAATACATAAAAATTGAATGTTTTGCACTAACAAAAATACAAACAATATAGTTAGAATAAGGGAAATAGTTATTCTTGCCATTTGCACTTATCTTGTATATTGTTTTCCTGGTTCTACTTACTTCACTTTGCATCAGTTCATATATGTATTTACGCACTTCTCTACATTCATCATACTCTATATTTCTTATATCACAGTAATAGTTTATTCAGTTACCACAATTTGTTTCCCCATTACTCAGTTGATGGGCATCTAATTGTTTTCAGTTATTTACTACCATGAAAAGTGCTGTTAACAAATATTTTAGCCTATAGGACCTTTTTTTTTGTCATTGACTTCTCTGGGATATATGCCTCACTGTGTATAATCTCTGGGTCAAAGGTTATAGACATTTTTTTGATTCTCTCTGCATAATTCCAAATTACTTTCCAGAATGTTTAGCACAATTCACAGCTCCACCAACAATGCATTACTGTGCCCATCTCACTTCCAGCATTGATAATTCCCATCTTTTGACATCTTTGCCAATTTGCTCAGGGTTATTTTGATTTGTGCTTCTTTCGTTAGTAGTATTTTGGAGGATTCTTTCATATATGGTTGTTAATAGTTTACAATTCTTTGGGGAACTGTTTGTTCATAGTCTTTTATCATTTTGCTACTGGAGAATGGTTTTTGGTCTTGTATATTTATACTAGTTGTCTATATACCTTGGATGTCAGATGCTTATCAGAGGTATCTGATACAAAGATTTTTTTTTTTACTTCTCAACTCTTGGCAGAGAAATGATGGATTCAAGATACAATGTCATACATTTTCAGGCACGTCCAATGTGTGGGCATGTATTGCTTGACTATGTTCATTTGGTTTTGCTTTTAATTTTTTTTATAGAAGAAGAGACTTATGAGGGAGGGATAATGAAACTCAAGAAGATACATAAAAGAGAACAGAAAGTAGCTCATAAAGACATGCTGACAAACAGGTAGTGTTATAACTACTGTGATAAATTTTATATGTATTTTTATTAAAGAATCTCATGGGAAAAAAGCATGTTAGAAGTAGTCTGGTAAGTCTAGATCCCTTTGCTGATAGAGGGAGGGGTGGGGAGGGAAGGTATTTAAAGAGAAATATCTAGAATAACTTATTAATTTGTAACAAAGTTTTACTAATATCATTATTCCCAGGAACAGGTGGAAATAATGGATCAGTGAAGAGATGGGGAAGATGGAAAATGTGTATAGACAGATATTTAATAGATACTTCAAGTTTCTCTTTCTTTTTCTGAGTTTCTCAGGCTTGGAGCATAAAAGAGACATCCTTTTGTGCTTTGTGCCATTTTGGAATTTTCTTCTGAACACCTGGAGCAGAAGGGAAGTCAGCAGCTGGGTGGTAACACTGAAGCCCAGTGGGCAAGGCAAAGCAAGAACTGAGACTAATTGTGGAGAAATGTGAAGACCTAGAGACCTGTAGACCTAGAGGGGATGGGAATAAGTACAGTGGAGGCAAAACAGACTAGAGTGGTTTTGGGACTGATGAGAAAGATGTATCATGAAGCATGAAGATGGGGTGCCATTCATCACCACCTCCCCTCCTGTTACCTCAGAGTCCTTGCTGAAGCAAGCCTCAGTGAGTCTTAGATCTTGCCAGAGCCTTTCCTTTTTCTTTCTTCCTTGACACCAAATGGGGTGAGGCAGGGGGTGGGTAATGGGAGGAAATCCAGAACCTAAGTTTTGATGCAACTTGTTGTTTGAATGTATCCTCTGTTTTTGTTTCTGTTTTTTTAAAGAGAGGCCACTGTTTTTAGTTAACTTTTAAATATAAATATATATTTAATATATCATATAATTTATGATATATAATATATGTAATATATATAAGTATAAATTATGTATACTGTATATTAAATACAAATTATACATAATTAAATGTTAATATAAATCACATACAATATATATTAAATATAAATATAAATTCTATATATTAAAATCACATGATCATTAAGAAAAAAAGTAAATTATCAAATCCTACAAGTGAGGGGATATGAATGAGAAGTTTCCAAATGTAAGAATTTGGGCTTAAGGCAGACATATTGGTAATATTTTTGGTAATTTTTTTGAGCATATTCCCAGTCATACCCTCAAATCTATATAGAAGGGCCAGCAACTGCCAGTTTTAGACTCTGGAGAAGAGGATGCTGATGAGAGCAGAAAGTAGGTTACTTGTGTGTAGTTGGAACTATTTGTCACAACCAAATTTTATATTACATTATCTTCTCCCTACCTCTCCAATTAATTAATTATGTGAAAGTCTACTAGGAGAAGAAGTAGGAGTATGGGGTTGGGGGCTGGCTACTTAGTTGTCCTCAGAGAGAGGGGGTACTAATAATATATATTTTATAATATTTATCTGCTCCCTTAAATATCACTAGTCTAAGAGAAAGAATTCTGGCTTCAAATTGTTTTCCTGATGGTTCTCCTTTAATGGGAAAGGAATGACCCAAGTCTAGGCACTCCTCTTACCAAAATGCCATTTCTACAATATACATACATAGAGAATGTGAATAAACCCATTTATTCAAATCAATAGGAAAGCAGAAATTAGAGAAAGTCTAGGTAGGAAAATATATAACAGACAATACACATAGTAAATGAGGTCTCCCACTGGACTTGAGATAATGCAGCTCAACCCAGAGAGTCTCAGATCTCAACCAATGGGAGACCCACCAAGCAGGCTGTTGCAATAGTCTAGGTATGAGGAAATAAGAAGCAGTACCAAGGTGGCAGCAGCAGCAGAGCAGCAGAGGAACCTGGGAGAAATGTTACAATGGTTAAATCAATGGGTTTTGGCAATAGATTAGATATAGGAGTGGGAGTGAGAATGAGGAACTGAGGATGACGCCTAGGTTTCAAGCATGAGAGATTGAGAGGCTATGGTGCCTTCCTTAGTAACAGGGAAATTTGGAAGGGTAGGTGGGTTTAGGGGGAAAGGTAATGATTCCAGTTTTGGTGAGAGGAAAAGGTCAGTTTTGGGGGGAAAAAAAAGAAAAGTAAGGATTGAGCCTCTCTGCCTTGTCTTTGTTGTCAGTTATCATTGTGCCATATACTTTGAGCTGTTGAAGATCATTTAGAATTTTAGCACTATTGACACACTTCATAGAATATAGTCTTTGTTGTTTGTTCTTCATTTTCTAAAAGGACTAATCATCACAGAATGATGCCTTGACTTGAATGTGAATTGGATTTGTGAGACAAAGTTACACAAAGACCTCAGCCTCACTCTCTTCCAGGGTCATCAAAGTCCAGTGACAAGACAAAAATTGGGATGACTGATGATGGCCTGGCATGCAGTGGATGACCTTGGCATCTCCAACATCTGACCAAGTTCTAAGGGCTCCACAGTTTCAGCTACCTTTATGGTCATTGGAACAAATTGTTCCCACCTACCCGTTCTGCCAAGGAGTCTTTACATGCTTGGAGTAGACATTCCCCTAACTCACCAATGAGTTTGATCTCATTGGTTACCCTCCACCTGGTTTATCCTATCTTCTGAGAAGGTTTTCTTGGGATGTGGTAAGAATTAAGTGCCAGGTGAACACCAGAAGTGGATAAGCAGCCCTGAAAAGAGCTCTGGAAGACCTCTCACCTCAAGCTCAGATGATTTGATCCTCCTTGAACACCCCATACACCCTTTACAATACAGTGCTGGGTTTTGTTGTTATACTGTCGTTATATCAAAGTCAACATGGTGGCATAATAGACAGGGAGTAAGTCCTATATGCTAGGCATGTGGCCCCTGGGCAAGTCAATTATCTTCCCTGTGCTCAAGTCTAGGCAACTTTCTTAACATGATTAGTTTTGTAGCTGCCAACCAACAGTGGTAGAGGGAGTTTCCTCACCTGGAAGGCCCCTGTATCAATGACATCATAGATCTAATCTCTATCTCTCTCCTGCATATATTTGTTTCCATCTTCCATTTGCTTTAAAAATTGAAATTGGTTAGTAAGTTCTCTGTGAATCCACACTAATCCATTCAGACAATTACTGGTTGGTTGTTTTGTGTTTCTGTTTTTTCTCCCCATCAGTGTTATTTGTGTCTCTAGGATTTCAATCTTGAGTTTCCTTCCTTCTTGGGCTGATTTCCCTTATAAAATTTTAATCCATTGAATCATGCTTATTTTTTCTTTGAAAATTTCTCTTCCAAAATCTAGGTTGCATTTCAAACTGTGCCCAGCTGTCCTTTCTTCTTTCATAATCTCTAAGAGGTAGTGGGCATTTCCTCTTGTGGTTCTCATTTCCATCTGGGTACCCAGTTCCTCTAAGTGCATGAGAATCATATCCAGTATAGAACTTTTCCCTTGTGTATTTCTCTCCTTTTTGGTTGTACATGTGTGTGTTAAAGAATTATTTATTTTTTGAAGTACAGACTTTTTTATACTTTTCTTTTTACAGTTCCAAATTCTCTCCCTCTCACTCCCCTTGCCCCACCTAATGGGAACCAAAGGGTGGGGGAAAGGCTATCACAAATATATATATATATAAAATGATGCAAAATAGATTTCTACATTAACCATGTTCAAAAAAAGAGGAAATAAAAGAAGAAAAAGAAAAAAACAAGGGGAGGAAGGGAGAAGGGAAGGAAGGAAAAAAGGAGGGAAGGAGAGAAGGAAGGAAGGAAAGAGGGAGGGGAGAAAGGAAAGAAGGCAGGACAAAAGAAAAAATATGGATAGCAAGTTTCATGGTGAGTGCTTTGGAACTGTGGTGGGTCATTGTGTTGATCAGGGTTACTAAGTCTTTCACAGTTAATTATCTTTGTATATTGCTGTTACTGTATACATTGTTCTAGCTCTGCTCATTGCACTCTGAGTTCATACAAGTCTTCCCAGGTTTTTCTGAAACTCTCTCCTCCATCATATCTTACAGCACAATAATATCCCATCCCATATGCCATAACTTCTTAAGCCGTTCCTTAATTGATGGGTATCCCTTCAATTTCCAATTCTTTACTACCACAAAAAGAGCTGCTACAAAGATTTTTGTACATATGGGTCCCTTTCCTCTTTCTTTAAAAAAGATTCTTTGGGGTATAACCTAGTAGTGATATTTCTGGATCAAAGAGTATACACAGTTTAATAGCCTTCTGGGAGTAGACCCAAATTGCCTTCCAGAATAGTTCTCACACAGCTCCACCAACTTCCTCCAATTTTGATGGATGAAATGATCATTAAGGCAAGTCAAGAAGCCATTAGCTGCCCTCCTTTTGGCAGAGGGGGAGAGCTCCAGCATATATCCGAGTGTCTGAGGTTCTCCCAACCCTCCCCATCCCCCTCACTACCAACTAAATAGTGCCTCTGGGCCAGGCTTGTAATAATCTGTTTCCTGAACCCAGCTGTTTTCCTTTTTCTGGTCAGGAGGTTTCTAGTATACTCTGCTGACAAAATCACTTCCGTTTCTCTTTCTATTGATCCTGGTTTAACGGCTCTTCCTCGTAAATTCCCCCTTTTAGTCTCTGGAGTATACTTTCTTAATATATAATGGTTACCTCATACCTATTCTCCTCCTCCTCTGACTAGGATTGAAGCAAGGATGAGAAAGATACAGAACAACATCAGGAATGGGGGTGGCTGTTTTCACAGGAGCTGAAAAGCTCCCAGCTCATGGCAGAGTTCAAATTGGCTGTGGAGGAATTATAGAAATTACAGGAAGCAAATGAAATTAGCAGCACTGTCTCCAAAGAGGCAGCAACGGTAGCTGAGGAAGCTGGGCTGAAAATCTTACCCAGCAGATAAGATTATAGATCACAAAAGACAGTTCAGCACAAAAGCAGGCAGATCAGAAAGAGGGAAATGACAAGATAATTCCTCTTCCTAAGACTGAATATAGAAGAGTCAAAGCAAACCCAAGGTAAATGGTGGAGCCCGGCATAGGGTCAGACCCTCTCTCTCTCTTATCACCTCTCCTCATTTCCACTACTCCTAATTTGATGTTATGGTCTGTCAATTTTAACTTGATAGCATCTCTTACATACACTCCATTTTCTCCCTTTCCATAGGCAATAACCAGATGTTCACACCTCACACCTGAACTATTACAATAACTTGCTGGTTGGTCTCTGCCTCAAGTCTCTCTGCCTCTAGGCCATCTTCCATTCAGCTGTCAAAGTGATTTTCCTAAAGCATGAGTATGGCCATGTAGGGGCAGCTAAGTGGAACAGTGGATAGAATGCTGAACTTGGAGTCAGGAAGACTCATCTTCCTGAGTTCAAATCTGGCCTCAGATACTTACTAGTTGTGAGATCCTGGAGAAGTCACTTAGCTGGGCCTTGGTTTCCTCATCTGTAAAATGAGCTGGAGATGGAAATGGCAAACCATTTTAGTATCTCTGCCAAGAAAACCCCAAATGAGGTCACCAAGAGTCAGACATGACTGAGATGAATGAACAACAACAAACGGCCATGTCACATCCCATCTACACCTCTAGTCAATAAACTCCCTCCAGGATCCAACATAAAATCTTCTCTTTGGGATTCAAAGCCCTATATAACCTGCTTCCCCTTTCCAGTTTTCTTACGCCTTGCTTTCTATGCCCCATATTCTGCCATGCAGTGACACCAACCTCCTTGCTTTTCTCGGGTTATCTTCCATACCTGGAATACTCTCCCCCCTCATCTCTACCTCTTGGCTTCCCTGGCTTCCTTCAAGTCTCAGCTACAATGCCGTCTTCTACAGGAAATATTACTTGATTCCCACCTTCCACCCCCGCTTAATTCTAGTGCTTTCCCTCTGTTGATTATTTCCAATTTATCCTGTACATAGTAGTTACTTGTACATAGTTGTTTACATATTGTCTCCTCCATTAGATGGGGAGATCTTTGAGTGAAAATACTGTCTTTTACCTTTGCTTATTTCCCCTCCTTTCTGGTCTCCCATCTCCATCCCTTAGTTCCCCTGGCACATAATAGGCATTTAATATATATTTATTGAGTGACCTGTTGTCAAGGTATGCTATAGTAGTGATGGGTCATTTCTGCCATCTAAACCTCTGCCCAAAGCAATGCAGCTAAAGATTTCTTGATTCAGTTTAATGGTAATTTCATAATTCAAAACTTAAGGGGAATTTCTATTATGGGCCCGATTTTGACAAAGAAAGAGAAACACAGTGTTGGGGGTGGAAAGGATGGAATTTTTGTCCCACCCCATCTCCCCCCCAAAAAAAGTCTTTGGGAGCTGAGTGTGTAGGCTGGGGCACTTAGTGGAGCCTTCTTTTCAAGATCCTCTTTGATTAGCATGCAAATGAGTCAAGGACCCAGAACAAGAGCTGAGGGAAGAAAGCGAGACCAGCACCCTCCCCCTTCCCCCTCCACATTCCTGCCTTTATTATGTATATCTACCAGCAACAAAAACCTGTGTTTCTATGCAGCCTTCTGGCCAGCTCCCAACCTTACCATTGTTCCTTAGGAGGAAAATAAAAAACTAGCAAAACACTTTACAAATTCTGTCTCATTCTGTCCTCATGAAAGCCCTGGTAGGTAGGTGCTGTCACTTTTCCTCATTTTACAGGTGGGGAAACAGGTTCAGGGAAGTGATTAGGACTAAAGAGCTGGTGTCAGAGGCAGGGTTTGAACTCGGGTCGTCCTGGCTCCAGTTCAGCGCTCTCTCCACCATGTCTCTGAGATGCCTTGAAAAGGGAAAGTCTCATTGAAAACATTGTGTATTCACTAAAAAACAATTAGACTTTTAATGAAAAGCACCTGCTTTGATGTAAAGTGAGTCTATAACAGCGCAAGCCATCAGGTATCTAAGGAAAGTTAAGCTAGCAGCTCCAGTAACTTCCAGTAAGGGCACCTAAAAACCCCAGTTCTGGGCTGCTAACTCACTACGTAGCATTTTTCAGACTACAAACACACCTAGTAGATTTCCCTAGGTTACTTATTCTGCTCTCAAATCGGTTACCCAGCCAGTACAAGCATAGGTTATAGTCATTTTTGAAAGGTGAAGGGGTGGGGTGAACCATATTAATTTTCTACCATTTGCTCCCATAACGACTGCCCCCCTTAAACTCCTAGCTACCAGCTAGGCTAAGGTGCTATTGTATATCTACTGGAAGTACAAATGTTTCCTGCTTCCTGAATTTGCCATTATGTTCATGGATACTTAATAACTAGATTAGGGTAGGGGGAGGAGTGGGTATGCACACTGGCTTTAAAGCTTAATCTGCATTATTCACACTTTATTAACCATAAACAATCCACAAAACAGTAAATCAAACCCTGATGTGTAGAGATTATCTATTTCTAAGATGTAAATGATCACTCAGGAGATTTGGTTACAGCTGACTCCAGCACATTCCTGCTGGCAAGTCGAAGCCACATACCTGGAATTTCCAGCCAAGATGAGGAACTGCCCATAATACACACAGACAGTTTGAAACCTGAAAGAAGCGGTGGGAGCGAAATCATCTGAAGAAGAGACAAAGACAGATACATACACACACACACACACACACACACACACACACACACGCACACACACGCACACATGCACAGAGGCAGAGTGTTCCATAACCCTTTTAAAATTTCAATTTGTTTATGACCAACTGTGACCTTACCTTAAACACATTTTCCTGTCCTCTTAAGCACCTATTAGAAAACGCAAGCAGGAAAATGTGTTGTCTACACAGCCAGAGACTTTTGCAACAATTGATAAGTAAAGGACAACTTATCCCCTTCACACTGTAACTGTTCTAGTTACAAGGTTAAGGGGGTGTTAAAATAAATAAATGTCTACTTGAATTCCTTTCTCTGCTGGAATTAAAAGAAGGGAGATATACAAATTAGCTGCCATGCTCTGGCAACCCAAACTGTAAATTGGGGAGAATCCCAGAGAGATTATTATTTAAATTTCTGGAGCTTGTCCAGGATACATTTGGGCCCTTTATGCATTTGCCATGACCCACTAGCGAGTGCTCTTCCCTCTCCCTAAATTCACTGGAGGAGCAAAAAGAAACAAAAAAAGGCATTTTTCCTTTTTCAAAAAATATTTTTAATTCATGTTTTTTGTTTTTTACATCACCATAGTATCCCACACACTCTTACCCCTCCCTGAGAGCCATTCCCTATAACAAATAGTCATTTGTTGTTGTTTTTTAAAAGAGAAACACTTCCCCCCTCCCCACAGTATACATCAAGAAAGTCTAAAAAGATGAGCAAAGTTTAATATCTATGGACCTCCCACATCTACAAAGCGGGTAGCTTGGGGGTGTCTTCTCATCTTTCTTCCTTCAGGTCTCACTTTATTTTTTATAATTTTACTTTTGATTTTTCATTTTTTGGGTGTGTCATTGTTCTATCCATTTACCTTGTTACGGTTATGGTGCATATTGCTTTCCTTCCTTACTTCAGACAGCAACTGAACAGTTTTCCAATGTGTTTCCTTTATAAGTCAGAGTAGTATAAAACTTCTGCATCGTTGATGCAGACAACTCATATACTTATTATCTGTTGTACTATAGCACCTGTGATAAGTTTGGAAGATAATGTCAACAGTATGGATTTTGCATCTCTCTATTTTATTTTTTTAAAATTTTATTGTAGTATGATTGTGATGGAATAGTAAGATTTTGCATACCTGGAAGTCTGGTACCTGATAATTTATCTAGAATACATTATAGGAACTTATCCATGAGTTATGTATGGGTTGTTGTTTGTTTTTTAATTTTAAGCAAAAACAGCCTGCATGCCTTATTGTGACATGAGGGCAGACAACTTGTGTGAGGTCCTTGTGGACTTCAGGTACATAGGATAAAGATTGACTGTTAATATGTAAACCCTGAGTAATCAGCTCCAAGCACTTAAGACCTTTTTGCAAGTTCCAAATTTCTTTGGGACTTTTAAAAGTCTCATTTCTTAGATCATTTCTGAATTAATTTGCCTTTTAAAGTTAGTTTTTGTGTCTTAGTAAAGGGTGAATTTGGACTGTCAATTGTAATCCCTCTATGTTTCAGGGATCCCTGGGGAAATTTTGGATGCCCGTTTTCCCTTCCTATTTCCCTGTTGGGTAAAATGTACTTCTGTATCCAACTTGGTGTGTTCACGTGATATGTACATGTGCATGCTTGTGTGTGTGTGTGTGTGTTCTTCCCTTCTTTGATCATTTCAGATGAGAGTGAGGTTCGGTTGTTAGCCATAAATGTGGTCTTTTGACTGAATCCAGATTTACACAACGAACATTCCATAAAATCTGGATTCGGTCAAAAGGGGGCACTTAAGGATTTAGAAGGCCACATGTGGCCATAAGGCAGCAGGTTCCCCACCCCTGTCCTAGAAGCTGAGTTAGTGCTTATCCCACTAGGGACCCAACTTGAAAACCTCTGAATGTGAGTTGGGGAATCAATCAGAGAGGATGCTTCTTTACATTAAAAATATATGTAGAGAAGAGGTAAGCATGGGTAAGTTATGGAGGATGAAAATTAACTTATGACATGGTCTTTAATCAATCAAAAAAATTCATTATAAGGATAGAGTTAGCAGGGCTTAAGTTCAGAACAAGCTGATATTGGTGAGGAAAGCTAAAGACAAGAAAGAGAGCTTTAGATGTATTCTGGAAAATATAAGAATCAGGTAAGACAATAAGTTGTTATTACGGGGATTAAACAATAGTAACTAATTATGGAAAGAACATGAAGCTGTTCTGCTCCAATCTGTTAAGAAGATGTTTAATAGGGATTAATGTGAAGCCTTACATGTGGGTTTTTAAACAATTAACTTCATAAGTGAAAGATAGGAGAGGTATGGCTAGACAGCAATATTCTGGGAAGAAAAAATCTAAGGATTTTTTTTTCAGGGGGGATATTAAGTTCTATCTGAGTCAGGGGCAAAGAAAGTTATTAAAATCTTCAACTGTAGCAGGAGAAGTGTAGCATCCAAAACCATGGAGGTTAAGAGGTCTGCAGTATTCTGTCCTGTGCAGACTGTATCTGAAGTGTTGTATTCAGTTTGGAATGCTACATTTGAAGAAGGTTATTGAGAAACTGCAAAGAATCCAAAGGAAGACAAGGTAAAGGGCCTTATGGTCATACAATAAGGGGGAGGAACTGGGGATATTTTACCTTTAGAAGATGAGATTTACAGGGGATGTAAGAGTTATACTCGTCACATAGAAGAGGAAACATCTGCTTTAACCCAGTGGGCATAATTAGATGAAATGAATGGAATTTTCAGAGAGCTGTAGGTTTGATATAAATAAAAGCTCCCTAACTATTCAAAAATGGAATAGGCTGTCTAATCCTTAGAAGATTTTCAGCATAGACAGGATGAATCCGTGTCAGGTCTACTGTAGAGGAGATTTTTTGTTCATATATGGGTTGAACTAGATAACCTCTGAGATCTCTTCCAGCTCTGAAACTCTGTGATTCAGTTCAAGTGAGCTCAATTTTATCTTATCTTAAACAGTTTCTGGGCAACTGTGACAGGCAAATGATTGCTGTACTGGGTTTTAGGTTTACAGGGTTAATTCTGTTTACATATTTTAAATGGGTAAATGGGTATATTTGGACATACTGATCGATTTTTTTTTTTGTCTGTTTGGATACATACATACTAAGGTTAGTTTGGTTTGGTTACCATGCCTCTGAAAAATGCCTGAAGTACCAGTTTTTGACTTTTGGGAATAAATAATAGAAGGACCAGAACTGGAGGGATAGAGAGAAAAGGGGGAGGAAGGGAATGTGGCTTTAACTGAAAATATGCAAGTTCAAAATTTAAATGACCCCATTTTCCAAGAGAGTTTAGTGAGGCAGAAGAGATAGCTAAATCTGTTACTTTAAGGGCTGAATGTATAGCATGGCATAATTTTGTTTATGCAAAGAGCTATTTTATATGTAGACTCTTGATTCCCAACTTTTTCTATTTGCTTCCATTTTGGTTCTATTAATTAGAATTCTTTTTCAGGCATTGTCTTATTAAATATGGGTTTCTATACCTGCGTCAAAGTCAGGAATACTTTTGGAAAGGAAGTTTTATTTCCAAAAATCTGAAAAAAAAATGTTGTGTATGGAGAAGTTGGAATTGGCTTCCCCTGAGCACAAAGGGATAAAGGCAATAAAATAGTGAGTACACCAGTAGCTTCATTGTTTTGACTTTCACAGGATCTGGAAGCTGACTGGATAAAAAGTTGTGTCTTCAGAAAGGAATGTGGTCTTGCTGATCTCTAGCTCTTGCTACATATCTAAAACAAGGAATGAGGCACAAAACAAATTTATAATCCTTCACCTCTGGCCTTTTTTTTTAAAGCAAATTATTCAGTGGTGTTTTCCACAAATTATTGTCCATAAACCCTCATCAAAGACAGTATCACTTGAAAATCTCTCTGATGTTCTAGGTTGTAAATCAGCATATTTGTAGTAGGCAAACGTCTACGGGGAAAATTCATAAAATAATTAGGTTATATTTTGAGTTTTAACCGCAACAGCTATCCCCTCCTTTTTCTCGTATGTTTGCTTTCACCTCTAACGGATAGAGGAGCAGGGAAGTAATCAGTAAGTAGAAAGAGATGAAATAATGAATAGATTCAAAAAGCAATGGTGGAGACTTTGGGATACATTTCGTAGAACCATAGGATCATAGCTTTAGAGCTTAAAGAGGCCATCTGGTCCAACCCCCTCATTTTACAGAGATACAGAGGTTAAATAAATAAATAATAATATGGTTCACAATCATATAGCGCTATAAGGTTTGCAAAAAAGATCTATGTATATGATATAAAAATTTAAATATTTAGAATCATAGAAAATATATATGTGGGTGGGGGAATAGAGACAGAGACAGAGAGAGAGGGAGACAGAGAGGGAGAAGGAAAACTCATTTGAACTTCAAAACAGTCTTGTAAAGCAGGTGTTACTATTTCCATTTTGTTGATAGGGAAACTGAAGCTCGGCGTGAGCTCAGAGCACCATCTGGTGGTTGATGGTGGCAGGAATTTTATTTTGAGTAGCTATTCTTGACCATCCATCTATCTGCCTAGTCACTCTTAGTGCCCAAATAGCCTGAGCAGGGGAGAAATCTTGTTCCTTACGGAAAAATTTTAAATGAAACCTTAGAAAAGAATTATTCACTAAGAACAAATATGTTCCAGAGAAACAAAGACTGGTTTGGCACAAGTAAAATAATTAGCATTATTGATTATACAAAAATTATATCAACAGATGCACAAAAAATTGTTGGCAAAATATAGCATGCATTTACATTAAAAAAAAACCAACAAACAAAAAGAACCATAGGCATGAAAACCACCTTTTTAAAATTCCATCTAAAGTATATAGAGAGAATTTTTTTTGGTTTTTTTGTGGAAAAACTTAAGGCCCAAGGTGGGAGCCACTTAGAATAGGTTTAACCCTAGGTCCTGGAGGAGCCTGATCTCTAAATCAGGCTTTTCTTGCACCATCTAGCTCATCTTACACACACACACACACACACACACACACACACACACACACACACACAAACACACCACCTATAGTCAGAATAAAATCTAAAACGAAGCTTAGGTTTGGTTCATATAATTATAGTAGTAACACTTATATAACACCTATTATGTGCCAGTCACTAGGCTAAGGGCTTTACAAATATTATTTTATTTGATTCTTATGCTAATTTTAGGAGTAGGTACGGTTATTATTTCCATTTTCAGCGAAGGAGACTGAGGCAAACAGAGGTTAATTGATTGCCCAAGATCACATAGCTAGCAAGTGGTTGGGGTCAGATTTGAACTGCTGTCCTCCTGACTGTAGTGCCAGAGGTCTATCCACTGTGCCACCTAACTCTCCTTCATGGTGTCTCCAAGAGATAAAAGATACTTTCTAGAAAAGTACTCAATGTGCAATGTAGTTCAATTATAGGACAGCTATTTATTTTCTTAGCCATAAAAGACATGCTTAGGGAGGAGAGTTGGCCTTTGGCCAAACCCCAGAAAACTCAGAACGTAATCATACAAAAGAAAGAGCAGAAAATGAGGTATTTCGCTGTAAATGTACAGCCATGACAAGGGATCCAGTGATTCCTTTGTCCCTTTTACTAAACATGGAGAAGTTTGTTGATTGAATTAGCAAGAGAGTCTGAGCACTGGCTAGGTGAAAAACTGACCACAACCTTGGATGAATTGCCTTAAAGGACATTTGAACAGCGTTGGTCATTTTGAGTCAGTTCAGCATAGTTAGCTCAGAATGGGAGCAGCTTTGTGGGGTAAGCCCTGTGCCTACTTTATCTGAATATAGCAGAGGATCAGGGGAAGGGATTTTCTTTCTCCTCTCTCCACAGAAATCATGGCATCTAGTAACGTATTGACTCATGTCATTCAGTAGTTTGAGAGGTTGTTTCATGAGGGTCCAGGAGCCAGCCATCAAGTGCAAAGATGTAAATACAGAGAGGCAGCCATTTCAGGGTAGAAGCAGCTTCAAAGAGGGTGAGCTAGGGATCACAGTGGACAGAGGGCCAGCCCTGGAGTCAGGAAGACTCATCTTCCTGAGTTCAAATCTGGCTTCACACACTTACTAGTTGTGCGACTCTGGGTAAGTCACTTAACCCTGTTGACCTTGGTTTCCTCATCTGTAAAGTGAGCTGGAGAAGGAAATGACAAATCACTCTAATATCTTTGCCAAGAAAATCCCAAATGGGGTCATGAAGAGTACATGGATGACAATCTTCAAGGTGACCACTGGCAGCAAACAATGAACTGGACCTCACAAATAAGAGTCAAGGTACAAAGAGGGCTACTTCACCAGAAGAAGGCAGCTTTGCAGGAATAGAAGTGCATGTCCCTCTGTGTTCCCTGGTTGGTTGGCTGTTCTTTGTTCTCAGAGGACCAAAATGACATCACTGTGCTAGAGTCAAGTTTCAATGTGTCCAACTGAGGATGATCAGACCAATACAAGCTTGGAATGCTCTACCACAGGTTGGGTACAGATAGTCTATGTGAATATTTGAGGGTAGATACTCCAAATTTGCACATCCCTTTGAGCTATTTCACTTCTGCTTTGCTCATAGAGCATAGCATCTTCTCTGATGTGGGCACGTCATGCTGAGAGGTCCTGTGCCAGCATCTCCCATGTCACACAATCCATTCCAAAATTCTTTTTTTTATTAAATAAATTTATTTAACTTTTTACATTCATTTTCACAAGATTTTGGGTTCCAAAATTTTCTCCCCATTTGT
>CM053773.1:180399612-180417508 GCA_028658325.1 Potorous gilbertii | reverse complement strand
CTTCTTTTCCTGAATCATCCAGGTCTGCTTGTTCATGTGGGCCGGGTAGTATTGAATGAAGTAAGGTGGAGAGAAGAATATGGGGAGAAGGACTGGTTCCTTGCACTAGCATAAAAGATTTCCTTCCCTCTTCTCTGCTGCTACCTTCTTTTCATCCCAAGCTATTGTCTCTCCCTCTCCCTCTCCTTCCATCCTACCTCCTCCCCTCCCCGCCAAGTGGAGATCTGATCTAGAAAGTGAAGGGGGAGCTTCAAGGGTGTGGGAAGGAGAAAACAGTCGACATAGATCTGCCATTCCTGGGACAAGAAAGAGCAGGTATGACAGAAAAATGAGGAAAGCAGCCTAGTGGTTCCTTGCAGACAATGGCCAAGAAGCAAGCCCCCAATAAAAAGCATAACCTTAGCTGTCTTGTCAAAAGAACAAAAATATGTGATGAGCATTTTTAATTTAGCAGGTATCCTGCTGGAAGCAGTATGATATATAATAGTCAATAAAGATTTATTAAATACCTACTATGTTCCAGGTACTGTGCCAAGAGCTGGGGATACAAATAAGAAAAAAAGACTGTTCCTGCCCTCAGGAATCTTACAATCTAATGGGAGGAAGTAATGTACAAAAATGATGTTGAGAAGAAGGGTAGGAGGTGGGGGCCACCAGGCGGACCTAGCATGATGTTAAAACCAAGAACAGTTGATGAAAAATAAAGAGTTAGCTGGAAAGTTCTCAGCCCTATTGAAGGGAAGACTTTGGGAGGAGTTTTTTGCTCCCCTACTCCAGCTCTCTGATCAGTGGGGAGAGGCAGCTGAGGGGGCTGAGAAGGTTTAGAGTCTGGAGCCTTAGGGACAGGAAGACTGCATCTGACACATGCTGGCTGTAGGACTCAGAAAATTACTTAATTCAGTGCCCCAGGTAACTCATTAAGACCACAAATTCCAGATGTTGAAAATTTCCTATACTGATGAATTTCTGAGTCTGAACTATGGAAACAAAAGGGGGTGGGAAGTGGTACCAGGTAGCTACAGTGGGATAGAACTAAATTAAAGGGCTAGTATTCTGGAAGGGTAGGTTTGATTCCAAATAAAATCCAACATTTCATAAGCATTTACTATGTACAAGACAAGGTATTAAACATATAGAAGGAAGATTTAAATAGTCCCTGCTCACAAGAAGCTTAAGCTCTACTGGCAGGAGACATGTACATGGAGAAGGAAATAGAAAGTTTATGCAAAGCAATAGTCTGGAGAAAATGGTAGAGAACTGGCCTGAGAGTAAGAAAGACATAGATGCAAGTCCTACTTCTGACATACTAGTTTGTGTGTGACTTAAATTCTTAGTGCCCAAGACAACTGCTATCTTTTGACTTGTCAGTCTATAGCAATGGAAGAGAATATGTGCAAAGGGAGTTCCCTACCCTAAAGAAATCAGAGAATCAGGCCAAGAAAACAAATAATTTCAAGAGGAAGAGAAAACTAATGACTGAAAGTAGATGGGTCAAGGGATGGTTCTGTGTGTGTGATCAAGAAAGGCATTCCCCAAGAGATAGCCCTGAGCTGTGCACAGAAAGATGGCAGGGATTCAAAGAAGTGCATTCCTGATACAGAGCACCATCTGGGCAAAGGTGCAAAGGTGGGAGATGGCATATTGTGTACGAGGAACAATATGTAGACCAATTTGCCTAAAGCAAAGAGTAAATCAAGGGCATAATGTGAAATAATACTGGGAGCCAGTTTGTGGAGGGAAATTAGAATTTTATCCAAGAAGCACTCCTGAAGATTCTGAAGTAGAGAGTGACATGGCCAGATCTGTTTCCCAAGCCAGATCAATTTGGCAGCAGTATGGAGAATGAATTTGAGAGATTAGAGGCTTGGGAGCAGGGAGACCATCTGGAGGCTACTGCAATAGTACTGGCAATAGATAATTAGAGTTAAGACTGTATGAAGGGAGAGAAGAGATTATTGTAAGTGATGGGAAGGTAAACTTGGCAACTGATTGGATGTGGGCACAGAAACAAAGAGAGATCAAGTGGGTTGCCTGTGGTCATGCAATTAGTTAACTCCTAGAAATGGGAGAGAAAAAGGGGAGAGCCAAGGATGCCTAAAGCTGTGGGCTTTAGTGTGATTGGAAAGATGATGGTATCTTTTTAAAAATATATTTCATTTGTTTCATTAAATATTTCCCAATTACATTAAAATATTTTTTAACATTCGTTTAAAAATTTTTGAGTTCCCAATTTTCTCTCTCTCTCTTAGCCCTTGAAAAGGCCAGCAATATGATATCCATTATACATGTGAAGTCATGCAAAACACATTTCCATATTAGCTATGTTGCAAAGGAAAACATACCAAAAAAAACCCCAAGAAAAGTAAAGAAAGCAAAAAAGTACATTTCAATCTGCACTCAGAGTTCAGCTATGTTTTTTTTTTTTCTGGAGGTGAATAGCATTTTTCATCATAGGTCCTTTGAAATTGCCTTGGATCAATTTCTTGGTCAGAACAACTAAGTCTTTCACTGGTTGATCATTGTTACAATACTGTTGTTAACTGGGTACAATGTTCTCCTGATTCTGCTCACTTCATTTTGTATCATAAGACTTCTGAGTTTTTCTGAAACCATCCTGCTCATCATTTTTTATAGCACAGTAATATTTCATCACAACTATATACCACAACTTGTTCAACCATTCCCCAATTAATGGGTATTCCCTCAATTTTCAATTCCTTGCCACCAAAAAAGAGCTTCTATAAGTATTTTTCCTACTGGGTCAAAGGGTATGCACAGTTTTATAGCCCTTTCGGCTATAGTCTCAAATTGTTCTCCAGAATGGTTGGACCAGTTCACAACTCCAGCAGCGGCAGCAGCAACAACTTTGAGGAAGATTTACATTTTGTTATTACACCTTTCAACTATACTAAAGCTTTTGGGACATGCTATATTATGAGTTTCACTTGAGATATCAGTGGGACATCTAGGTAGAGATATCCAACAGTCAAGGAGTAATGTGAGATTGAAGATAGATTCAGGAGAGGAATTAGAGTGGGTTACACAGATTTGAAGGCCATCCTGCACAGAACTGATCATTGGATTCATGGGAGTTGAGATCACCAATGGAAAGGGTTCAGAGAAGGAAGAGATAGGTGCCCTGGAAAGAACCTTAGGGGATGCCTACCTTTAGTGGATTGGGATTAGGATGATGATTTTTTTTTTTAGTGAAAAAGAAATGATCAGACAGGAAGGAAGGAAACTATGAGACATTGTTATAGAGGAGAGAGATCACAAGAGGAGGAGGGGATGACTGACAGCATAGGAGATACTGCACAGAGGTTAAGTGGAATGAAGATGTTTAAAAATGAAGAGATCATTAATAATTCTGGAGAAAGCAGTTTCAGTTGAGAGAAAGGTTGAGAAGCCAGACTAAAAGAAGCTGAGAAGTTAGCTTGAAATGACAAAGTAGAAGGCAACAAATTTAGTAGTAGTTAGTAGTGATAGCTAGTATTTATATGGAGCTTTTAAGTTTATACAGTGTTTTACATATACCATCTCATTTTATCTTCACAACAACTCTGGGATGTAGATGCTATTATTATTTGCATGTTACAGATGAGAAAATGGAGGCTGAGACAAGCTAGGTGACTGGACGAAAATCTAGTAAAGCTAGTAAATGCTTAGACAGTACTTTAGTTCAGATCTTTTTGACTTCAAATTCAGCATTAGTTAAAGCTGCCTGGATATCTAAGGACTTATATGTAGATATCTGGCCATGAAAAAGAGAAGTGGAACAAATATTTATTAAGTATCTACTATGTGACAGTCACAATGCTTTACAAATATGATCACATTTGATTCTCACAACAACTTTGGAAGATATGAGCTATTGTTATCATGCCCATTTTATTGTTGGGGAAATCAAGACAGAGAGAGGTCAAGTCTCCATCATCCATCTCCATCATCCATCTTATAAGCGTCTGAGGCTGGATTTGAAGTTAGGTCTTTCTGACTCCAGGCCCAGCACTGCATTTACTGTGCCACCCAGAGGCCTCAAAAGAAGGGGAAAAGTATAGGGACTTAGAATATCATAGATATAGGGTTTAAGGATATAAAAGAGTTAAGAGAAGGTGTTTGTGTTTTAAAGGAGGGAGAGACCTGAGCATATTTATAGGCAGGAGGGAGGAACATAGTATATAGGGAAAGAATGAATATTAGAAAGAAGAAATTATTACTGAAGATAATTATCTCCTTAGAGGATCCAGGACAAGAGTAGATGGGTATGACTTTTCTTAGCTGAATTCATGGTAAAGAGGAAGATTAGGTTTAGGAGCAGTAAAGCAGAAAAGATGGAAGGATGGGATTGGTGATAGAAATTTCAGAGTTCAGGACCATGGAAGAAGAGTAGTTATAGGTGATAGTGAGACTAGGAGTATGAATATTCTCATGCTATGTAAGGTAAGAGTGAAAATGAAGGTCATGGGAATTGAGAAAATTGGTGAATAGGAAGGTGAGGGTGTTCAATGAGCACCTCCTGAAGTCCCATTGGTTTTGGGTTTCCTGTAATTATAGCAGTTTTTTGACCTCTCCTTCATAATTGGTCTTGACTACAGTCACATCCATGCCAGATATGTATAAAATTGGGTTTCACACAAATAAAGTCAAATCTAAATAATTGGAAAAATATTAGTTGCTATTGGGTAGGTCAAGCTAATATAATAAAAATGACAATTCTACCTAAACTAATTTGCATATTTAGTGCCATACCAATCAAACTACCAAAGAATTATTTTATAGAGCTAGAAAGAATAACAAAATTCATCTGAAAGAACAAAAGATCCAGAATATCGAGGGAAATGATGAAAAGAAATGCAAGGGAAGGTGGCCTAGCCATACCAGATCTAAGACTGTATTATAAAGCAGCAATCATCAAAACTACTTGGTACTGGCTAAGAAAAAGAGTAGCGGATCAGTGGAATAGGTTAGGTACACAAGACACAGCAGTCAATGACATAGTGATCTACTGTTTGATAAATCCAAAGATTCCAGCTTCTGGGATAAGAACTCATTATTTAACAAAAACTGTTGGGAAAACTGGAAAATAGTATGGCAGAAACTAGAAATAGATCAGTATCTTATATAGCATACCAAGATAAAGTCAAAATAGGTACATTATTTAGACATAAAGGTTGAGACTAAGCAAATTAGGAGAGCAAGGAATAGCTTACCTGTCAGATCTATGAAGAATGGAAGAATTTATGACCAAACAAGAGATAGAGAACATTATGAAATAAAAAATGGATAATTTGGATTACATTAAATTAAAAATGTTTTGCACAAGTTGCTAATACAACCAAAATTAGGAGGGCAGCAGAAAACTGAGAGACAATTTTTACAGTCAGTGTCTCTGATAAAGGTCTCATTTCCAAAATATACAAGGAACTGAGTCAAATTTATAAGAATACCAGTCATTCCCTAATTGATAAATGGTCAAAGGACATGAACAGGCAGTTTTCAGAGGAAGAAATTAAAGCTATTTATAGTCATGTGAAAAACATTCTAAATCACTATTGATTAGAGAAATGCAAATTAAAACAACTCTGAGGTACCACATCACACCTATCAGATTGGCTAACATGACAAAATGGAAAAATGATAAATGTTGGAGATGTGGGAAAATTGGAACACTAATCTATTATTGATGGAGTTGTGAACTGATTCAACCATTCTGGAGAGCAATGGAAGTATGCCCAAAGGGCTATAACTCTTTGAACCAGCAATACCATTTCTTGGTCTGTATCTTAAAGAGATCATAAAAATGGGAAAAGGACCCATGCCAGAAAAATATTTATAGCAGTTCTTTTTGTGGTGGTCAAAAATTGGAAATTGAGGGGATGTCCATCAATTGGGAAATGACTGAACAAGTCATGGTATATAAATGTAATTGAATACTATTGTTCCATAAGAGGTGATGAGCAGCTAAATCTCTATTGATTAGAGAGATGCAAATCAAAACAACTCTGAGGTACCACATCACAGCTATCAGATTGGCTAACTTGACAAAACAGGAAGATGATAAGTGTTGGAGAAGATATGGGAGAAGAACACTAATTCATTGTTGGTAGAGCTGTGAACTGATCCAACCATTACAGACAGTTATTTGGAACTATGCCCAAAGGGCTACAAAAATGTGCATACCTTTTGATCCAGCAATATTGTTTCTAGGACTGTATAGCCAAGAGATCATAAGAATGGGAAAGGGTCCCACATGTGCAAAAATATTTACAGCAGCACTCTTTGTGGTGGCCAAAAACTGGAAATCAAGGGGATGTCCATCAGTTGGGGAATGGCTGAATAAATTGTGGTATATGGATGTGATAGAATACTATTGTGTTATAAGAAATGATGAAAAGGAAGACTTCAGAGAGTCCTGGAAAGACTTATGTGAACTGATGCTGAGCAAAAGGAGCAGTACATAACAACAACCAGAGTGTGCAAGGATTTTTTCTGATAGACTTAGAACTTCATTGCAATGCAAGGATTAAAATATTCACAATGGTCTCTTAAGGCAAAATGCCATCCATATCCAGAGAAAGAACTATGGAATTTGATCGCAGAATACAGCAGATCATTTTCTTTTGTATTACATTTTGGTTTGTTTTATGATTTCTCCCATTCATCTTAATTCTTCTATGCAACATGACTAAGGTGAAAATGTATTTAATGGGAATGTATGTGTAGAAGGTAAACTGCAAGAGGCAAAAAAAAAAGCACCACCATGGGAGGCTGTGATAGAGGGCAATGACTCATTAGACAAGTTGCACAACTAACAACACAAGCCACTGAAAGGGACCAAATCAAGAGCAGTGAATGGTGACATTGGCTGAAAATTACCAGAGGCATAACTTGATGAAAACTAACATTCTGCAGACACTTTATAAAACCATGGAAGATCATCAGATCCAAGGTAAACTTTTGGTGGAGCCTTACCCAAGGCTACACAGTAAGTTATTGGAATTATGCAGATCTTCGGGGGAGGGTTGCTTATTGTTGAATATAATTATTTTCTGTGGGCTTTGAGATGTATTTCCCATTGATTGATCCATAAATTAAATTTATCTATCCTTTGAACCTTAAAAAAGAAAATATAAAATTGGGGAAGAGGGGAACTCACTGAGAGTTCATCCAGAGTCACAACCTCAGGGCCATCCTTAACTCTTCCTTCTTCCTTGATCTACATACCATTCAGTTACCAAATCTTGTCAGTTCTAAGTCCACAGCATTTCTCACCTGCAAGCTCTCTTCTTCACTGACAAAGCCATCCATCACCCTGGAGAAAGAGCCAGCATGTGAGGGTGAGAGTAACACCGTAACTCCCCATTCCCTAGGCAAAAGAGAAAGGTTTAAAAATGCAAAAGAAACCAAAATTCCACCAAAATGAAAGATGAACAAGGCAAAAAAGAATATCAGTAAAATGAAAAAGCATCAGAGAGAATTAGCTATCAGTATGAAAAAGGAAGCCCATGGAAGCTGTCTGGAGAGATGTCTTCAAATGAATAGCTGATATAAAGAAATGGGGCAAAAATTGTCGATGTTAAGAAATACCAAAACTCAAGTAAGAACTGAAAGAAAATTTAAAATTGCCCAAGTAAACAAAGTGAGAATGAAGAAGTGCAAAAAATAACATAAAAATGCACACGTGCAGCTCATGGCATGTTTACCACAATCAAAAGTGGAATTGTACATGTAGCCATGAGCTGGGAAATTTTGCTTCCTTCACTTCTCTTTTTGAATCTTCCACAGGTCCCAGAGATTAGGAAGGGGAACAAGGGAGCAGATTCTGAGTCCCTTTCTCTGTAAAGTGGTGGTTCTTCTGATCTTTTCCGCAGCAGACAAGTACAGAAAAGGGGTGGCTTTGATTTAGGTCTGATCCCTTTCTGGAAAGAGCCAAGACACCAGTGTTATGGCAGGAGGGAGAAACGGTAGCTCAGGAGTAAGTGGAGCTAAATGACAATGAAAAGAAAAGATCTACCATAACAAACAGTTGTAGTCCAGAGCCTAAGAGAGATACCCAGAAGCTTAACTCCTCCATGTCTCCTTGGGAGACAATGTGAAAATATTCCCCTTTATCCCTGAGGAGGAAATTTTCCTAGCATAAAGAAGCTGAAGGGGGATAAATATGGGAAAGAAAGGAAGGAAGAAAAGAGAAAGAAAAAGGAAGGAGAGAGAGGAAGAAAGGAAGGAAAGAGAAAGGAAGAAAAAGGAAAGGGGAAAGGAAGGAAGGGAAGGAGGGAGGGAGGAATTTATTAAGTGCTTTCTATGTAGCAGGCACTGGGATATGTGTTGGAGATACAATTACAGACAAGCAAGATGATTCCTGCTGTCGAGGGGTTTACATTCTCCCACAGGAAGATAACATGTAATTCCACTAGAGTTGGAAAGCAGAGCCCGGGTCCCCTGGGAGACAGTCTCAGTTCCAGAGGGTGGAAAAGGAGGCTCATAATGCACAAGATTTGCACCTCACTGGGAATGATGTCTGATCTTGTCTATTGTTGCAGGCAGGATAAAGTGTCAACTGACCACTGAGCTCAGGGCTCCCAAGGGTTGGAGCCTGAGTTCCAGTAGGAGGAGGATGTGCTCCAGAACGCTGGCAGCAGAGTTTGGAAATGACTGGATGGAACACGATAGGGCTGTCCATCTCAATGGGGAGTAGGCGGATTTGTCTGTTTTACAGTTACCTTGTAACTCCATCCCAAAGCCCACTGGTTTGGGATTCTCTCCTTCTTGGTGGAAATCAATGCCCTGAGCCTTCATGATGGGTAGAGCCACAGAGAGAATGCTTCAGGGTTTTTTGGGGGGTTTTTTGGTTTTTTGCTTTTTTTCTCTTCATGGTCAGTAATCTCTTTAAATCTCCTCGGGTTTTATGGTTATTTGAGGTGCTTTTGACTTCCATCTTCTAGAGAAGAGTTTTTAAGACTGCTGAAGGAAAAGACTCTGGAAGAAGTCAACACAACAGGAACTGGGCAGTCTCCATCATGTCCATATTCCCAGCTTGCTACACTAGAGACTTCAGGGAACTTCCCCTTGGGTGAGATCTAGGACTCTCTCTTGGTTGAGTTGAGTTACCTCGCTCCCAATGAGAGTGCTCCTTCACTCTGTATTGCCTAATATATATTCTCCTATTTATAGTTTCTCTGATTTCTGTTTTGCTAAAATTTGCTAAAAAATAGTCTGATTTGGATAAATGAATTTCTTAGTTAATTGCTATCTGTGTGTTCATTGTGGAACTGATATTTGGCAGGAAGCTAATCAAGTCTTTGGATACAAACCTTGAGGTTTTCCTTCCTCTAATTAAAAAAAAGTAGTGATCAGAAGTTAGCTTGAACTTGAAATTTTCAACCCCCTAGACTACTAACAATTAAGGGAGCAGGGAGATAAGATTCTAGCCCAATAACCTTTATATCTGAGGAGAGCAGAGTGGTCATGCTTCTTCTTCTTAAAAAAGTATTTATTTATTTTTGGTTTACAACATTAAGTTCCACAAGCTTTTGAGTTTTAAATTTTCTCCCTCTCCCTCTCCTGTCCCCTCCCCAAGAGGGCATGCAATCTGATATAGGCTTTACATATACATTCATATTAAAGTGAGGCTTCTGAAAGCCCTAACCTCCTGCTTCCCTTCCTGGCAGGAATTAAAGCCTCCCCTGGAGAAGGCAGGGATGCGGGGAGAGAGAAGAAGAAGCAGATATGTCTTTCCTGCCTCCTCGCTTCAAATATGCACAAATAAGATATTTACACATCACGACACCCCCATGCTACATAGGGAAGGGGCAGCCCTCAAAACATCTTAACTTCATGTATATTTAAAACCTGAGTGATCCACATGTGTCCAAAACACTGGATATGGAAGGATGAGAAATGGGAATGGGGATGGGGGACAAGAAGATTTGTAGCAATCCCTATGATTTTCAGTATTCTACGCCATCGACTCAGAAAGCCATAGTACAGACAAGGAGAAAGCGAAAGGGTAAAAGAGATTGGATGTCACTATGAGGAGTAGTACAGACTTCGAGTATCATCCTTTAAGTCACAGAGCATAATGCACTGTATTGAAGGGTTTGGAGTTCTTTAGCCAAGAAAGGGGCGCTCACTACAGGTAGAGCAGAGTGCCACCTGGTGGCTGACTCATATACTGCATTCTGAATTACTTCAAATGCCTTGAGTGAATGTTAATACAGCTATCTTGTGTATTCAAAGAAGGCAAACACACACACACACACACACACACACACACACACACACACACACACACACACACACACGGTATAGAACACCTGGGACTTAAAGGGCTAAAAAAGTCACTGATTTATACCAACTATTTTCTCTCAATTGACAAATCTAATGACCTCTTCCTAATGATCATCCTTTTAAATGTGTGCATATGTACACACATATATGCACACACATATACATATATGTGCACACATATGCCCACATATACACATATGTGCACACATATACACAGATGTGTAAACACACGCGTGAATGTGTATGTGTATATGTGTGTGTGTGTGTGTGTGTGTGTGTGTGTGTATACACACACACGCAACTACATTTTGAGTTCCAAGCTATCTCTCTTTGTCACTTACAAGCCAACATTTGACACAGAAATATATGTGGAATTGGAAGGCGGTGGGGGAGGGAGGGTGGAGTGACACTCCCACAAAGACCAGGATATCAGGGGCAGGACACCTGGAAGGAATTTGCGGACTCAAGCATTGTTGAAATCAAGGTATAGATTTATTACACTTTTCAGCGGGCAAGAGTTCTTAGGGAACCTGCAACCTTAGAGGGGTATAGGTAAAGTTTATATAGGATATTCCACAGTAAAACATGTGCCAAATATGCTAACTAGGTGTTTTGGGGTGAGATTAGGGAGTAGTTAAGGAGTGGCTAGTTTTTAAAGGAACATGCACTTTTGGTATCTACTGCGCAGGTATTTTATCTAGAGTTCATTGAGAAATAGCCCAAGGCGGGGCTACCTGGAGGTGTGATTTTAGAGCCTGAAACACCACTAAGTCGACTAACTGTCAGGGCTGGCTCAGAAATACCAGGTTGCTTTCATCAATGTCTTTTTAGACAAGATAAATATATGGGAGTGTACATATGTCTAAGTCTAGGACACATATGATTTGTCAGTGAGTAGTAAATGTCGTCATGACCCAGTGCACAGCCTGTTCAGCCACAGCTGGTTCAAACTAATGAGTACTATAGGTGCAGCTGGCTACTATAGCAGGAAGGGAGATAACAGTTGTTGCTAGGGCAGGCTGTGTCCTTGGGCTGGGGAAAAACTGCCTGAGATAGTAGTATTTTGAGGCTAGGGAGAAATGTGATTTTTAAAGAAAAATGTAATTTTAGAATTGGGGCCCAAGTACATGTACCCAAGCACCCCATCAGAATCATCCAATAAATACTTGCAAATATCAGTCCTTTCTCTGGAGGTAGATAGCATCTTCCTTCATAAGTCCTTTGTAGTTGATTTGAATATTCATATTATTCAGAATAGCTTAGTCATTCACAGTTATTCTTCAAACAATATTGCTGTTACCGTATACAATGCCCTCGTAGTTCTACGCATTTCTCTGTTTTTGATTTCTTTCCAAATCTTTCCATGTTTTTCTAAAATCAAACTGCTTGTCATTTCTTATGGCACAGCAATATTCCATCACAATCATATGCCACAACTTATTCAGTCATTCCCCAACTGATGGGCATCCCCTCAATTTCCAGTTCTTTGCTATCATAAAGAAAGCAGCTATAAATTTTTAGAACATATAGGTTCTTTTCCTTTTTCCCTGATCATCTTGGGAAATAGACAATATTGGTATTGCTGAGTCAAATGGTATATACCACTTTTTGGGGCAGCTAAATGGCGCAGTGGATAGAGCACTGGCCCTGGAGTCAGGAGGACCTGAGTTCAAATCTGGTTTCTTGTGACACTTGACACTTCCTAGCTGTGTGACCATGGGCAAGTCACTTAACCCCAGTTGCTTGCCAAAAAAGGGAGGAGATATATAGTTTTATAAGCCTTTGAGCATAATTCCAAATTGCTTTCCAAAATGGTTGGATCAGTTCGCAGTTTCACCAATAGTGTATTAGTGTCCCAATTTTTCCACATCCCCTCCAACATTTATTATTTCCCCCAACTATCATTTTAACCAGTCCAATAGGTGTGAGACAGTATCTCAGAGTCTTTTCAATTTGCATTTCTCTAATCAATAATTATTTAGAGCATTTTTCCTCATGACCAGATATAGTTTTGATTTCTTCTAAAATCTACCCGTTCATATCCCTTGATCAACTGAAGAATGACTCATATTCTTACAAATTTGGATCAGATCTCTATATATTTGAGATATAAGGCTTTTATCTGAGAATAAAAATTTCCCCTCAATTTTCTGCTTTCCTTCTATTCTTGGCTATATTCGTTTTATTTGTGCAAACCCTTTTAAATTTAATGTAATCACAATTATCCATTTTACATCCCATAATGCTCTCTATCTCTTATTTTTTCATAAATTCTTCTCAGTCCTCATCCTTCTGGCCACTGACCCTATCAATCATCCTATTCTCCTGCATAGTCTCTCCTCTCTGGGTTCTTTGTTCTCTCTTACTTGTTTAACCACTGTTCATTCTCCTTGACTGGATCTTCATCTAGGTCATATCCACTAACTGGATGTCCCCAAAGCTCTGTCCTGGACCCTTCTGTCTTCTGTCTTCATCCTATCTTACTTGGTAATCATATCAACTCCTATAGGTTCAATTATCATCTCTTTTCAGATCTATCTATCCAATCCTAATCTCCCTCTTGACCTCCAATCTCTTATAATACCCATTGGGCATCCTGATGATGTCCCATAGATGTCTGTTATCTTTCCCTCCAAACCCTCTCATCTTTCAAATTTCCCTACAGCTGTTAAGGGTACCATTAGCCTCCTTTCACCCAGGTTTTGTGTCATCCTCAGTTCCTCACTTCCACTCATTCCACATGGCCAATCTTTTGCCATCTTGTTGTTTCTATATAACATCTCTCATATATCTCCCCTTTTCTCCATTTACATTGCCACCACTGGGATACCGACTTTTATCACCTCACATGTGACAGCCTGCTGGTTGGTCTCCCTGTCTCAAATCTCTCTCCACTCAGCTGCCAAGGTGATCTTCCTAAAGTATAGACCTAAACATGGCACCTTCCCATTCAATAAACTCCAGTGGTGCCCTATTATCTACAGGGTCAAATATACAATCTTTTAAAATATAAAGTATGTAATCTTTATATAATAAATATAAAATTTTTTAAACTCCTTAACCACCTGGACACTTCCTACCTCTGTAGTGTTGTCCCTCCTTATCCTTCACCAGCTCTACAATCCAGTAGCACTGACCTTTCCATTGTTCTTTGAACATGATACTCCATCCCCAGACTTTGTACCTTTTCACTGGCTGTCCCCCATGTCAGAAATGTTCCTCTTACCCCTGCTTCCTGACTTCCTTCAACAGTCAGAAAAAATCTCTCCTTTTGCAAGAGGCCTTTCCTTATTGACCCAAACTCCTTACCTTTGAGATTGCCTCCCCTTTATGCTGCATATATCTTGTATGTACATGGGTGTTTGCATGTTGTCTTCTTCCTTAGAATGGGGTCTCCCTGAGGGTAAGGATTGTGTTTTGTCCTTTTTTTGTATCCCCAGAGCTTAGCACAATGTTTAATATATAATAAGTACTTAATAAATGCTCATTGACTTGACTACTGAAAAATATGTAGACTGAAATGACAGACCTAGAAAACTGATCATGGTACAGTATTCTCAGAATTACTGACATTCCAGAGAATTAAGAGGGGGAAAAAGGAAACTATCCAGGAAGTTACTAAATAGAATTTCCTATAATTTTCAAAAACAGTTGGTGAAACAAAAAAGCCATAGGACCCAACAGACTTAAAACTCCTAAACATGTCATACAATGAAAAAGAAAAAAAAATACTTCAAAACTACCAGGAATGAAAAAAATCCTTTCCAAAGAATAATAATTAGAATTGTGAGAGGATTTTTCAACTCTCTGTTGCAGAAATTAGAAAGAACAAAACAAAATCAATTATAGTTCATGAATCCAGAATTACCTTCTCAGAAAACTCAGCATGCTCTGTGAAAATGAGATAGCGATCTCAGAATGAAATAGACAATAAGTTTACAGATAGACATAACTACTTTAATGAAGCCTTCAAACAGTAACCCAGCTTCCTAGCCAAAATATAAGACACCCAAGATAAAACAATTGCCTGTAAAATGTGAGAATGTTTAGGGCAGTGTTATTACTTAAACCACTAAAACTTTTAGGAAAGTTTTTAAAAAATTGAAATAAAAGAAAAAAAACACCAAAGGGAAGAGGGGTGGGTTGGGGACTAGCCTTCTTGTTTTTTCTAATGTATGACATTCCATCTCCTCTTCTATGCTTTGCCTCCTCACATCCATTCCATACAATCCACAGCATCCTTTGGAGCACAGGTGATGTGTTCCTTTTTAAAGAAAACCTTTCTTGACCACCCCAATTGTTGGCACTCTTCTCTCCACCCATTACTTTTGCATTTACTTCATGTATTGGTCAATCAATCAATCAACTAGCATTTATGGAGGGAAGGGAAGGAAAGGGAAGAAGGATTTATATTTTTGTTGTTGTTTCAGTCATATCTGACACTTCATGACCTCATTTCTGAGTTTTCTTGACAGAGTTTCTAGAGTGGTTTGCCATTTCCTTCTCTAGCTCATTTTACAAATGAGGAAACTGAGGCAAACAGCGTTAAGTAACTTACCCAGGGTCACACAACGAGTAAGTGTCATAAGTTGGATTTAAACTCATGAAGATGAGTATTCCTGACATCAGGTGCTCTATCTACTCTACTGTACTTGATCTTCTGTGCCACCTAACTGCCTCCAAGCATTTATATAAGGTCAACTATATGCCAAGCACTATGCTAAGCATTCATAAATATTATCTCATTTGATCCTCACAACAACCTTTTGACATAGGTGCAATTATCCCCATTTTACAGTTGAGGAAACTGAGGCAAACAGATTAAGTGACTAGTCCAGAGTCAGTCTACTAAGTAGCAGACACTGTACAAAGTACTGTGTGTATGTTCGTCTTTCATTGCCAAAGAAGACCATGCCATCAGAGAAATGATGACATGGCTTGCACTTGACTTTGTTTTGAGTGAGGGAGGGCTGTGCAGGTCACCAGCCTCACTTCTCCTCCAGAGCCATCTGAATCCAGTGACCAGATATTCATCGGGATGACTGGAGATGACCCAGGATGAGGCAACTGGAGTTAAGTGACTTGCCCAAGGTCACACAGCTAGTGAGTGTCAAGTGTCTGAGATGAGATTTGAACTTGGGTCCTCCTGACTCCTGCACTGGTGCTCTATCCACTGCACCACTTAGCTGCCCCTACAAAGAACTGAGGAACGCAACGAAAGGCAAAAAACAATCCTTGCTCCCAAGGAGCTCACAGTCTAATGGGGAAGACAACACCCGAACAAATATGTACATATAAGATATTTACAAGGTAAACTGGAGATAATCTTAGAATGAAGGGAGTAAGAGAACTGAAATCTGAAGGAAGTCAGGGAATCTAGGAGGCAGAGATGAGGAAGAAGAGTTTTCTATGGGGATGGGGGACAGTCAGTGAAAAAGTGAGAGACAGAGGGTTATCTTCTGAACAGCAAAGATGCCATTTTCACTGGATGTCATAGTACATAGAAAGGAATAAGTTGTCAGAAGACCAGAAAGGTAGGAAGGGAACAGGTTATGAAAGGCTTCAAAAGTCAAGCATAGGATTTTACATTTGATCTTGGTGGTAATAAGGAGACACTGGGATTTATTGGTAGAGTGGGGCAGGGAACTATAGTCATATCTGTATTTTAGGCAGATCAACATGACAATTGAAGGGAGGATGGTTGGAATGGAGAGAGATTAGAGGCAGGCAGACAAGCCAGCAGCTATTGCAGTAGCCCAGGTATGGGATGATGAGGGTTTGCACTAGAGTGAAGGCAGTGTCAAAGGAGAGAAGGCGGCATATTCAAGAAACATTACTAAAGTGTCAAGGAAAAGATTCAACAAGTAATCTGTTCACATATTGTTTTCCCCCAGTAGGATGTAAAGTCCTTGAAGGAAGGGACTGTTTTGCTTTTGTCTTTGGGTTACCACTTCCTAGCAGGCTGGTAGATTGTTGTGTTTGTCCTTCATTCTCGAGGAGGACCATGACATCAGGATGATGACATGACTCACAGTTGACTATGATTTGAGTGAGGGAGGACTGTGCAAGGTCACCAACCTCACTTTCTGAGCCATCTGGGTCCAGTGGTCTGATAAAAGCTCTCAATAAATGCACATAAACTTGAATTGATTTATTTTGTACTATGATACTTTGCTGAAGTTTTTAACCCATTTAATTTGTTTCTTTCCTGATTTACTGGGATTTTCTAAGTCAATCTCATGTTCTCTGTGAATAGGAATAATTTTGTCTATTTTTTGTTGGTACTTATGCCTTTGATTTCTCTCTTTTGTATTACTGCATTTCTAGAGCTATGGTGATGTTAGAGCACCATGCCCCTTTTCCCAGATGAGTCAGGATTAATTATAGAGTTTGCAGAAAATAATTGAAAAGGAAAGTTATCAGATTTTTCTATTCATAAATCAACAAACATTTATTAACCACTTACTATGTGCCAGGTCACAGTAACTTCTCTATTTATTGATGATAAATCACACAAATTTATTGATGATAAAATATACATAAAACTTACAAATAAAAATGGTTTATTGAAGGCATTCTTTATAACCAGGAATCATCTCAAGATGAACAGAAATGACATAAAATGCTCTTCAGGTCTTTGTCTTGAGTTGGTTTCCATCAAATATCCAAAATACAAAACTTTTCAGTCCTAGATCAGTCAGCGGGGTCAGGGGATGGGAGAAAGGATGAATGGTAACTCTCAGGAACCTGGAGGGTGGTGCTGTAGCACCAGAGATAGGTGAGAGGTGGAGTGGGAGATAGCTGTCAAACTCCCACCCCCAACCCTGAGATGACTTACAAGCTTTATTTTTCCATATAGAAATGTACTGTTTCTGATACACATTAGAGATGTTTCCATTTGGGGTTGGTTTTTTGTTTTGTTTTGTTTTGTTTTAGCTCCCAGGGATTTTAGGCCAATGACTGACCGAATGGGATGGTGAAAGTGAGATCAAATGACAATGTCTTTGGGAAGAGTGAGCCCAAACTCCGAATACCATTGTATGGTATGTGGGTATACATGTGCCAAGCATTCAAACTACTTCAGAGAGCACAACTCCGATGGGCTGGCCACGTTGTTCGAATGCAAAATGTATGCTTGCCAAAAAGACTATTTTATGGAGAACTCGTGTGAACCAGGCAATCACATGATGGTCAGAAGAAGGGATACAAATACACTCTCAAGTCTTAAGAATTTGGGGGGGGAGGCGGAGCCAAGATGGTGGAGTAGAAAGACTCACCTATGCTAGGTCCGAACCCACAGCCCATAGATTTCCTGTAAAAAGAACTCCTGACAAATTCTGGAGCAGTGGAGGCCGCAGCAACAGTGTGAAGGAGATTTCCGTTGCAGAGAGCCCTGAAGAACCAACCGCAAAGGTACCCCAGACGGGAGCGGAGTCCTGCCTGGCCGAGCGCTCCCCTCCCCCGCCCCGGCCACGAGGCACTGAGAGGAGCGAGCAGAGCCCTGCAGGTGTCAGGGACCTGAATCTCCGGGCGGCCGAGAAGGTCCCTCCACCCACAGATGCACAGGTCAGTGAGAGAGACGGGCTGAGAGGGGAGCGGGGGATCTCCG
>CM053773.1:180385056-180399112 GCA_028658325.1 Potorous gilbertii | reverse complement strand
AAGATATTAACTGAGCTATAAGAAGACATAGACAGTAACACAATAATGACAGTGGGAGGATTTCAGTGTTCTTCTCTTAGTTTTGGATAAGTCTAACAGAAAGATAAACAAAAGGTAAAACAGAGTGGAACACATTGTTGGAGAAACTGGAGCTAAGATATTTCTATTATCTTTTAATTGGGATTGCAAAGGCATATTCAACCTGTGCCCTATTATCACTTTGGTATAATAGATTTTTCCTGCCAATCTTCTAAGTTTTCATGGGTGGGAAAATTGTTTCATCCTTTTGTAGGTTCTGCCACTCCAGAATTTGTTATAAGGCACTATTTAAATTTGTTTAGAGGGTAATTTGGGAGAGGTTCAGGCTAGTCCCTGCCTTTTCTCCACCCTCTTGATTCCACCCCCAAATGGTCATTTTTTCAAAATTTTGAGTTCTAAATTCTAGCCCTCCATCCTTTCTCTCCCCACCTTGAGAAGGCAAGCAACTTGATATAGATTATACATGTGCAGTCATGCAAAACATCTTTCCATATTAGTCATGTTGTAAAATAAAACACAGACTAAAAGAAACCAAGAAAAATAAAGGTTTTTTTTTAAAGGCTGCCTTGATTTGCATTTAGACTGCATCAGTTCTTTCTCTGGAGAGGGATGGCACTTTTCATCATAAGTCTTTTGGAATTGTCATGGATCTTTGGATTGCTAGGAATAGCTAAGTCATTCACAGCTGATCATCGTACAATATTGCTGTTACTGTGTTCAATATTTTCCTTATATATCTTAGATATTAAACACATATATATTTAGAGATTTAGAGGAATTTCCCTTTGGAGCATGATCTGGAACTCACTCTCTTGGTTCAACAGAGTTATCTCACTCAAAATAGGAGAGCTACTTTACTCTGTTTTCTCATATGTATACATTCTCTGAGTTCTGTTTTGCTATCATCCTAGATAATTGGGTTTCTTTGCTACTTGCTAGGAACGTTCATTGTGGAAGTGGTATTTGGTGGAGTGTCAAGCCTTGGTTACAAAGCTCAGGGCCCTCATTTTTCCATTAAGAAACCCCCAAGATCAGAAGTTTAATTTGAACTTGAAAACATATCCCCTATACTAATAATATTTAAAGGAGCAGATAGATATAATTCTAACTTAATAACCTTTCTTTCTCTCTGAAGAGAGCAGAGTGGTTAAGTTTCTGGCTCCAATATCCTGCTTCTCCTCCTGGTAGGAAATAAAATCTCCCTTAGATAAGGGGAAGGGGAGAAAAGGCTAGAGATGTCTATTCTATCTCCCTTTGAGTTGTGACTCAATGACATTCCTATGCTTCATGTGGTGGGGAATAGGAACAACTTGTGCTTCAAAATATTTGTGCACACTACAGATTTATGTTACACAGTCTTAACTGAGCCCTCACTACCACTCAACAATCTTTCTATACTTCCTCAATCAATTCACCATGACACTCTCCACAATGGCTCTTCCAAACTTTCTCTTCTCCCACATGTTGCTTCATTGGGTAATCTTATCAGCAACCTTGGATTTAATTATCATCTTTAGGCTGATGATCCTCAAATCTACCTATCCATCGTTATCCTCCTGCTGACTTCCAATCTTGTTTCTCCAACTGTCCTTCAGAGATCTCAAACAATATGTCCAGTAAGTATTTTAAATTCAACATGTCCCAAACTGAAAGATAATGATGTTTTCCCTTAAACTTTCCTTTCATGTAAACTTCCCTATTACTCTAGAAGGTACCATGTTCCCAATTCTTTAGGCTCACAGTCTAGGAGTCGTTCTAGACTTCCCACTCTTCCTCACCCCCTTTATCCAATCTATTCCCAAGGCCTGTTGATTTCACCTTTGCAGCATCTCTCAAAGATACTCCTTCTCTCCTCTGATATATCCCTCTCCTCTCCTTTTCCACCATCTTGTTGTAGCTCATCATCATCTTACACATGCTGGTTAATCTTCCTGACACAAATCTCTCCTCCAGCCTATCCTTCATTCAGCCATCAGAATGATTTTCCTAAAGTCCAGTCTATGTCACCCTCCCACTGATTCCCTATCACCTTCAGGATGATAGAAAACCCTCTGGCATTCAAAATCCTTCATAGCCTCCACTCCCCTCTACTTTTCCAGTCTTCTTATACCTTATCCTGTTCCTCTTCCTCTCCCTTCCTTCCTATATACTTTTCTATTGAGTTTCACTGGCTTCCTTGCTGTTCCACAAACAAAACTCCATCTCTGGACTCCAGGCATTTTCTCTGACTTTTCCCCATGAATGGGATGCTCTCCTTCTTCTCCACCTCCTGGCTTCCCTGGCCTCCTTCAAGTTCCAGCTAAAATTCTACCTTCCACAGGAAACCTTTCCCAATCTCTCTTAATTCTAGGGCCTCCTCTCTGTTATTTATTTCCTATTTCTCCTGTATGTTACTTGTTTGTACATATTCGTGTATTGTTTCCCTTTGGATTGTGAGGTTGTCTTTGCCTTTCTTTGAGAACCATTTCTCCTGGCTCATAGAGGGTGCTTAATGAATTGATGGCCTTTTATGAGGAGGGGGAGTGATACTGGGGGAAACACTGAGATGTAAAAAAAGAAAGATGTTAAAAAAATTTTTAAAGCAATAAGATTTTTTTATAACCTTCCCAACTCCAAGGTAGGCAATAAATTGTGACTAGGGTGGGGTCTAGGAAATTTGGAAGTCTCAGAGTATGTAGAGTGAAGGAACACATTCCAGAGGTGAGACGACTCTTTGAAATAGATGGATGTTTGCAAACTCATAATCCAAGAGGGCACTTTACTTTTGGGGGGTTTATGATGGCTAAAACATTAATTGCAAAGCTGTATAGGAGCTAAATTTATGATGGGAGTAAAATCAGATAACTTATAATTTAAGAAGGTTTACGTGCACATATATGGAGCAAAATTTCATGGCACACCTGATGAACACCATTTGAAAGCTATTGGTGTAAGAGAATCACACATGGATATCAAAAGGCAAATATCGGAAGCATCCTTTACAGGCTTGTGACTTCATTGACATACAAAGTGCTTGGTGAGGAAACAGGCAGTATGTGTCAGAGACACATGGCCCAGATCTTCCCAACTTTGAGGTCGACTTTTCACTCCCTATGCCATGCTTCTCACCAGCTCTCCTATGGACCATACTGCAGTAAAATTAATAATGAATGAGAGACGTTATGTCACAGCTGATCTAGAACTGGACTTGAAGCCTGGATGACTCTGGGATCCTCAGTAAGTCAGATTGCCTCTCAGTAGCTGGGGGGAATTATCTAAAATTCTAAGCTGCAAAGCAGATGCCAGCCTGAATTGGTAAAGGAATTTCCTCTCTCCATATTTTTTCTTCTTCAAAGGAAGTATGAATAAAGATGCAGACCTAAGTAAAGACTAAGTAATAACGTCTTGAATAATGTTTGGATACAAAAACAAATCCCAGAAACGATAAGTGATCAGATTGAAGTTGACGGTAGTAATGAGTCAATATACCAACACTTTTAATATGTAAGAAAAATAGTCCTCAGAGGAAAATTTTTCTCTCTCAAAATATTTATTAGTATAATAGACAAAGGAAAGAAAGGATCGATGAAAAAATGCAATTAAAAAGACTACAAAACAAATTTATAAACACTAAAGGTAGTGTAAAAAACCTTGAAAATTAGAGATAAAACTCAAAAATAAAAAGATTACGGAACTGATAAATCAAACTGAGCTATTATTTTCAACAGATTGAGAAAATCAATAAGGCATTAGCCAACCTAATCAAGAAAAAAAGAAAATTACTAAGAAGAGGAAACAAGGTGAATTCACATCAAAGAGAAAATAAAAAGAATTATCAGGAAAAGTTATACACACTTATACAGCAGCAAAAATGAGAATTAAAAGGAAATAGATTAAAATGTAATAGAGAAATGTGATAGAAAAATGTAATAGAGAAAAAAATAGAAAAAATAGAGAAAAAAGTAGAAAATGCTTAAATTAAAAAAGAAATATAGATCTTAAAGCAATCTTGGAAAGAGAAATTGTGCAAGTCATAAGTTAATTGCCAAAGGGAGAAAAAAAAAAGACTCTCAGGCCAGATGGATTTACAAATGAATTATAAAGCAATTACCCTGGTTAAAAAAGTTTATCTCAAAAACAGAGACAGTATGCTCAATGAAATTTCTATTATGGCCCAGATATCCAAACAAGGAAGACACAAAACAGAGAAAGGCAACTATAAAGAAATCTCACTAATGAGTATTGATGCACATGTTTTAAACAAAATCTTAACAAAAGAGATTGCAGATTTGTATCCAGGAATAAAAAAATTCACTGTGACTAAGTTAGAGTCATCTCAGGCATTCAAGGATGGTTCAATATTAGAAGAACAATAAGTATAATAAATTACATAAACAAAAACAACAAAAACCAGATATCTGTGTCAATACATGCCAAATAACATTTAATACAATAGAGAACTCATTCATATTGAAAATCCTAAAAAATAGGATGATGTAGAACTGGATTTGAATATATATACATAGAGAAATGTGCACATATATGGAGTAAAATTTCATGGCACACCTGATGAACACCATTTGAAAGCTATTGGCATAAGGGAATCATACATAGATGTCAAAAGGCAAATATCAGAAACATCCTTTACAGGCTTGTGACTTCATTGGCATACAAAGTGCTTGGTGAGTAAACAGCCATATACATAAATACATAGAGAAATATACATGCAGTTTTTGGAAACATATATTTAAGAGCTTGCATTGCTTGCAATGAAGAGCTACTAGGAACTTTCCCCATATGTATGGAGTAAAAAGAAGGATGCTGACAATCTGCATTATTATTCAATATAGTTCCTGCTAAGCATTTTAGTCCATGCAATAAGGGCAGCTACAGTGGATAGAACACCTGTCCTGGAGTCAGGAGGACCTGAGTTCAAATCTCACCTCAGACATATGACACTCACTAGCTATGTGACCTTGGGCAAGTCACTTAACCCCAAATGCCTCATCTTGGGTCATCTCCAGTCATCCTGATGAATATCTAGTCACTGAATTCAGATGGCTCCGGAGGAGAAGTGAGGCTGGTGACCTGCACAGCCCTCCCTCACTCAAAACAAAGTCAAGTGCAAGTCATGTCATCATTTCTGTGATGGCATGGTCTTCTTTGGCAACGAAGGGTGAACACACACACACACAGGGTCCACGCAGTATAATATCAGAAGAATCAGGAGAGCAATATACATAATGACTATTACAATATAAATGAAAAGAACATAGAACCTGAAATTAAATGTATGTATAATGTATTTATGTATGTATGTATAATGAATTAGTTTGTCCCCCAAAAGGAGGTAAAAAATTCACCTCTTTCCCTTCTTGGCTGAGGTATGAGATTACAGTGATGCAATGTAGCATTGACAAGAGAACAAAACCAAAGCTATAAATATTAGCAAAGAGAGGACAGAAGTATTCCTGTTTGCAGGTGACCTATGCTGGTGTACTTAGAAAATCTCAGAGAATCCGTAAAGGAACTAACTGAGATCATGATTAAGCTATGGCAAAATCATAGGATACAAAATAGATCTATTAAAAAATTGTCATTTCCTATACTAAAAAAAGAAAGAAATGATAACAGGCGAAATAACTACAAAATATAAAACATCTTGGAGTTAAACTATCAAAGCATGTATAATTTTTTATAAAGATAATTACAAAATATTTTTTAGAAAACTAAAAGGAGACTTCAGTAACTCCAGAGATATTTTCCTAGGGTTGGGCCATTCAAATATTTTGATAAAAATTATAATACTACCTAAATTAATTTAAAGATCTAGCTCTATTCCAATCAAATTACAGAGGGAAAACTATTTAGTGGTAGGCAAAAGAATAACAATATTCATTTGGAAGACCAAAAGACCTAGAATCTAAAAGGAAAAAATGAAGGAAAAAAGTAGAAATGAAGGGAAAATCGTGTTACCAAATATTGAACTATTTTATAAAGCAGTAGTCATCAAAACAATTTGGTATTGGTTGAAATGGAAAAGTAGATTATAATAGAATGCATAAGAAAGACATCAAAATAATGCTTCTGCAAGTGTGGTACAAATGCAGTTAGGTGGTACAGTGGATAGAACACCTGTCCTGGAGTCAGGAAGCCTCATCTTTCTAAGTTCAAATTTGACCACAGACACTTATTAGCTGTGTGACCCTGGGCAAGTCACTTCACTATTTGTTCTAGTTTCCTTATCTATAAAATGAAATGGAGAAGGAAATGGTAAACTACTGCAGAATCTTTGACAAGAAAACCCCAAATGGAATCAGAAAGAGTCCAACTGAAAAACAACAAATGTTGTGTGAGAATGACCAGGAAAACACCATACCTAGTGAACCAAGAACCTGACACTGAATATTGTGTAATTATAATAATTAAGTTTATCTCCCTAAAAGATATAAGAAAATGCACCTCCTTTCCTTCTTTGCAGAGGTGGAAGACTATAGCTGTGCAATATTGTACACACTGTTAGACTTTGATGACCTGATGTGTTGACTAGTTAGGCTGAAATGCTTTCTTTCACTTTATTTTTTCATCTTTTGTTATTTAGAAGGGATAGCTCATTGGATAAGGTAGGGGAGAGATATATTTGGAAATAAAGGCGATATAAAAACAAGAAATATCAATAAAATTTCCTTTTAAGTTAATAAAAAATCAAAATTAGAAGAAATAAGGAAGACAAACCTAAAAGAAAGAGAAACAGAAACAGTTTGATACAGTTTGATAAACCCAAGAACACAAATTCCTGGGGTGGGAGGACTTCCTTTTTAATAGAACTGCTGGGAAAACTGGAAAGCAGGTTGGTGGAAATTAGTATTAGGTCAACATTTTACATCACATTCCACAATAAATGCCAAATGGATGTATGATCTGAATATTAAAAAGTAGCAGCATAAAAATATTAATAAAGAATGAAATTAGATACTTTTTATAACTATGCCTAGGGGGAGAATTCTTAACTAAATACAAGATAGAGAAGATTATAAAAGAAAAGATAGGGAATTTTGACTACAAAATATTTGTAAACGTTTTTGCATGAATAAAATCAATAAAGACAGCATTAAAAAAGCAAACGATAGAGTAGGAAAAATGCTTATGTCAATTATCACTGCAAAAATTTTGAAACTCAAGATACACAATGAACAGGCACAAATATATAACACTATAAGCCATTTCCCAATAGAAAAATGACCAAAGAGCATGAAAGTTTTCAAAAATTTGCAAATGACAATACAAATGACAGCAAAAAAAAAACATGTTCCAAATCATTAATCATTAAGAGGAAATCAAATGTAAACCACTCTGGAGTTTCATCTTACTCTATGCAAATTGACGAAGATGAAAACGATAGAAACAATCAATACTGAAGGGGCAGTAGGAAGTCACGCATATGAATACCCTGTTGATGGAGCTCTAAAGTGGTTTTTACAATTTTAGATTTCAGTTTGAAATCATGTAATAATAGTAACTAAATTGTCCATATTCTCTGACCCCACAATCCTACTACTAAGGGCACCAAAAATAAAAACAAAGGTCCAGTATATACCAAAAGATTCAAAATAGCGCTCTTTGTAAAGGAACAAATTGGAAGCAAAATGGTTATCCATTCAACTGGAAAATAACTGGGGAAACACAAAACTATAGTACATGAATTAAGGGAGTATTGTGCAGGAAGACATGAACATGAGTAATTAAGATAAATGTGGCAAGATTTATAGGAGCTGATTTTAAAAGTGAAAGAGACAAATGAGATAATATTGTAAAGTGCTTCTCCAACCTTAAAACACAGTATGTTTTAGTTATTATTTTTCTTATTAGCAACAATAACAAAGAGACACAAGACAGGAATATAAATAGTGTAAATGACATCACGAAATTGAACTCCGAGTAATACAGAAATCATCAAGATCCTGCAGGAGATAATGAAACACCTCTCTCACAGCTGAGAGTCAGGGCAGAATATTGTATATGTTATCAGACAGAGGTTCTGTATTAGATGTTTTGGTTTGATTTTGCTCTTTGGTGAAGACAAAAGGCATCAATAAAATGTTTTTTTTTAAAGGAATGGATAATAATGTGTGGGGGTGGGGTAGTGGGGAGCCTTCAAGAACCAGTGTGGATAAAGAGGGGTAATAGATGAGGAACTTTTAGGATGACACAAGGTGAGCAGTGGAAATTTGAGCAGGAATTGATGGGACACAGACGTCAGTAATAGGGAAGTGTTAAAGAAACAAGATGTACCAACTGATGAGATCTGTGGGGTGAGAACAGAGTCAAGGAGGACGCCAAGGTTGTGAACCTGGGTAACTAAAAGAATGATGGTGTCCCCAACAATAATGACTTAGAAGAGGGGTGGGGTAGGTGATAATCCTGTTTGAGTCTGAGCTGTCCATGGGCACCCAGTTTGAAATGTCCACTGGTCAAGGGGTGGTGTTAGACAAGAGCTCAAGAGACAAGTTAAGAGAGAAAAGAGGAGAGGGCCCTAAGGTGCACCCACAGTTAATGTGACTAACATAGATGATGATCCAAGCCAAGAGGAATGAGAATGATCCATTGGACAGGAAGGAGAAAAGTCACCAAAAACCTAGATCTTGAAGAGTGGGATACTGAGTTATGAGTGAAAGGTAACAGTAATTGGTGAGTAACGGGGGCACGGTAAAGAGTAAATGATGGAAACAGAGGTAACTCATAGGAATTCTAATGGATGAGGAGTTTTGGGGAAACTGATGAGTGAAGTAAAAGTATAATATTAGGGACTGAAGTCTTCCATATGTAATATGAATTATGGAGAGCTCTAGGTGGGTTCGACTTTTCCCTTGTTTCCCACATACAAATTTTTTGTGGATTGGTCTCCTTGGGAGAGATTTACAATAATTTCATGGGAGGCAGATAGGAAGGGAACCCAGGTATGATAACAATATAAAAGATTCCAGAAGATTATGCCTCCTTGCTTCTGCATCAGATTAAAAAAATACTTCTTATCTAGGGAATTTTGATTGATTTCAGATTAGAAATCTCTTTGCTTACTACTAATCACTTTAAGGGAGCATAGCAATGCTATAGAAAAGAAACTGAAAGGGACTGTGTTCTCCCTGGAAAGAAATCATTCTTCTTCTGCCTCCTGCCCCGTGTCTCACTCTAGGTGCAGGGTATATCCTCCTATTTTCTCAGGCTGACTTTCTTTCCCACTTGTCATTTCTTCAGAGAACGCTGACCACACAGCAAGGGTGAATAGCCACTTGATTTCTTCATATGGAGTGTCTCAAAAGTCTTAGTGCAATTTAAAACTTCAAGAACCTAAATATTAGAAATGCTACAAAATATAACGTATTTTTTACAAAAAAAGCACAATTGAAAATTTAATTATTTATATTTCTTTGATGCTTATTTGGTTTTGTGAATTTAAATAATAATTTTTAAATTTTGATAACAAGATGGAGTCCCCTATCATGTAATGTGGCCATTGTTGGATGATACTTTTTCAAACTGGTAGATTAATGCAGAGTGTCCTCTTGCTTGGTCATCCTGGTCACTTGATCTATCTTCATTACATTATCTTTTTTGCGAGTTCATTAGTTATGCACCAAAGCCTCATTCTCAGGATGATCTTAAGGCTAGGATTACAAATGCAATCTTAAAACATGCAAACAAAAACAAATGCAATCTTTTCAGTCATTGCATTGCAGCTAATTAAAGTGTTTCAAAAATCATCTGGAGTGATCTATAGCATTAGATGGTGGTTATGTTGAATTTTCGTAAGAAGCATATCAACATTTAAAAATTTAAATAGTTAACATTTTGATTATCTTTTTGTAAAAAAATTTTTTTCTAACATTTCTCCTTTTGAAATTATTAAAGCGTAAGCTTTTTGGGACACTGTATAACAGTGGGAACAAACAGTATCCAGGAAGAGAACAGAGCAACAGGGTGAGGGGAACAGTATGTGGGCATTCACAGGCACTGGAGAGCTTTGCCAAATGGAGCAGAGAACTGGCTTCTCTAAAGCCTTCTTCTCCCAAAGAGAAGTCTGGACAACTGCTTCATTCTCTGACAGCTCTCCAGAAGAGGGATATATCTCTGAGGGGCATTTGGGGGCAGCCTTTCAAACCTGGTCTGACCTGTACCATTCCCACTGGTTACACGCTTTCTTGGTCTTATATCAGTGGCATTGTTAATGAAAGCAGCTGCAGCAGCAGTTTCCTCTCAGAGTCTTTGTAGGGAAGGCTGTAGAAGAACCCAGTCAGGCCTCAGATGTAGACACTTGTTCACTTAACCCTATTTGCCTCAGTTTTTGCATCTGCAAAATGAACTGGAGAAACAAATGGTAAACTACTCCAGTATCTTTGCCAAGAAAACCCCAAATGGAATCACAGAAGAGTTGGATATAACCGAAAACAACTGAAATGACAGAAAAACAACTACAGGAGCACAGATCTATGGCCGACTAAATATTTATCTTCGGAAAAAGTCCACATGGTGCCAAGATGAAGGACAAAACTGAATTCTCTACTTTTTGACCAGGCATCTTCCCCTTCCTTCATCCAGAAAATTCTTTGTGAATAATCATAGATATCCATTCCAATCTCATGATGTTAGTGATTGGTTGACTGAGGGCAACCATCTTGATTTTCATGGAGATTCTGACACAGGGATATGGGGAACAAAGTGAAGGATGATTGATGGGGATGCTCATGTCACCATGAGTGATGGAGTGAGATGACGGGGAGAGAAGTGAGGATTCTAATAGGAACTGAATGACAGGAGACACAGTAAAGAGAGGTAAATTTAAGCCATAGAGAGATGACATACCATGGTCATAACCATGTTCCATGTGTAGAGTAGGGGTCATTCTTACTGTTAAATGGAAGAAGGAAATAAATACTCCTTTTTCCCCTGGGTGTCTGTAGGTCAGAGCTAGTAGCATTTCCAATGCTGGTGAGGCTGAAGCTGCCTAGATGCCAGAGGCACCTGGGATATATGCCAGACACCAGCAAGAGAAGACAGTCTGTTAAGTGGGGGGAATTTCAGGAAAGGTGGTAATGCCTTCTGGGAGAATGTCAAGATTTTAGATGCTCTAGTTACCATTCTGATAAATTACCAGGAGCAGATAATTTCCACCTGGGATGTTGTCCAGAAGCCTGGATGTTAGTGAAATGACTCCTTAATGTATTTATTTAATTAGCGAGCATTTATTTCTTTTCCTTCCTCCAAATGAAAAAGAGAAACCCTTTCAGCAAATATGTTTGGTCAAGCAAAAACAAATTCCTGCATTGGCCATGTCCAAAAACGTATGTCTCATTTTGTATCTTGAATCTGTCACCTCTATGTCAGAAGATGGATAGCATGCTTCATCAGGAGTTCCCAGGAGATGTAGTCTTCTCAAGTCTTTAAGTTGTTAAAATAATTTTAAAGTTATTTCTCTTTATAGTTTATTATCATAGCATAAATTGTTCATTTCATTCTGTATCAGTTCATACAAGTCTTCCTGTTTTTCTCTGAAAACATCTATTTCATCTTTTTTAGGCTCAAAACATTCCATTGCGGAGAATTTTATCTTAACAAGCACACACATTCTCTCTCTCTGTCTCTCTCTCTCTCTCTCACACACACACACGCACACACACACACACACACACACACACACTCACAAAGGGAGAGAGAGAGAGAGAGAGAGAGAGAGAGAGAGAGAGAGAGAGAGATCGAGAGGAGAGTTGCTGTAGCTATGGAGAAATTGAAGAAAAATAACTTTTCTTTCTAGAAAAACAACTGGGGCTCCGCAGCCCAGAAGTATTAACACTGTTTGTCTTGTTCATTTGTTTCAGTTGTGTCTCACTCTTTGTGACCCCATTTGGTGCTTTCTTGGCAAAGATGCTGGAGTGTTTTGCATTTGTTTCTCCAGCTCATTTTATGGATGAGGAAAATGAGGCAAATGGGATTAAGGGACTTGCCCAGGGCCATATAGCTAAGTAAATGTCTGAGTCCAGATTTGAACTTAGGTCTTCCTGAGTCCAGGCCTGGCGCCTAGCTTCCCCCAATTTAGCACCTTCATTTTTATTCCAATCAGCAAAGGTACCCTAATCTATAATGTGACTCTATAGTCACAGGAAGTTGGAAAGATGAAAATCACTTGGGAACTGGTGCAGGAGTGATTTAAATAAATGTATCCATAATTGCTAAATTAATATTTTATACCCTAGGATAAATGAAATGAAATAGAATTTGGGATGAGCCATGGGGAAATCTGGACTGGTCTGTCTGTACTTGTTCTGATATCCTGCAGGTGCTTTTGCAAGAAAACTTGAGTTTGGACCCACTAGTGAGTTCCTTAGGGTGAGCAAGAGAAAGGAATAAGCATTTATATAGCACCTACTGTATATGCCAGGCACTGTACTAACAGCTTTCTCTTTTTTGTTATTGAGAGACTAGTAAACACACAGGCTTTCCAAGAAATTTCTAACAGTATAAACATACAAATACATCCAAATGACTTTTTATCATTGTAAATATTACTCTTAATAGTTATACTAAAGATGCAACACATATACATTCTTGAAAAGAGAATGGAAATGGATTATCTCTCTTGGGTTATTTTGGTTATTTGACATTATGCCACATAGACTTATCAATTGCTATAGAGGACAGGTAGACAAGATTGATTAACAGTTGTTTCTCTGCCTACAGAGGAGAACAACCATTCTACCTGTATTAGGGTGACCTAAGAGCTTTCTTGACAAATATCTCATTTGATCCTCACAACAACCCTGTAAAGTAGGTACTATTATTAACCTTACTTTACAGTTGGAAAAACTGAGGCAGATATTAAGTAACTTGCCCAGGGTCACAAAGCTCATAAGTGTTTCTGAACTGGATTTGAACTCAGGTCTAGAGAGTGCTCTATCAATTTCTCAGTGGCTACTTAGCAACTCGCCTCTCTCTCTCTCTCTCTCTCTCTCTCTCTCTCTCTCTCTCTCTCTCTCTCTCTCTCGTGTGTGTGTGTGTGTGTGTGTGTGTGTGTGTGTGTGTGTGTGAAGATTAAATTCTCTGCAATGGAATGTTTTGAGCCTCCCAAAAAAGATGAAATAGGTATTTTCAGAGAAAAACAGGAAGACTTGTATGAACTAATACAGAATGAAATGAACCAAAATGAATCAGGAGAACAATTTATGCTATAACAATAATGCACTATGTAGATCCTGGAAGACAAAGACATCACCTACCTATCCACCTGCTTTTCCTTTTACTACTAAAATGCAGGGGTACCCTCGGAGAGAGAAAGAAAACCCTTGTACCCAGTAGTCATGTGCTGGTAAATGTTTAACAACCAGATTTCTTGAGAGGGAAAGATATAAGCACAAAACACTTTTAAATTGAATTTACATTATTAACATTTACACTAATAGGTAGGGTGAATGATTGAAATTATTACCCAGTAGGTGGCGCTGGTAAGTAAGTCCGACTGAGCTATCACTCATTCCCTGAGCCAGAAGACTTGTCTGTCAAACCCATCCCCCAATTCTTTTTGTAGATGGGACTTTCCCAGCAAATTTCTCCTTCCTTTCTTCATGAAGGCATGGTTCTTTTTTTCCCAAACCTTCAACACTAGAATTATTTCCTCTGTTTCATTTCTAAGCTTTTTATAAAAATCAGATTGAATTTATCCAGGGGTACCCTGGCCTCATGTTTTCTGATAGGCATGCAAAGTTTAAAACCAGTTTCCCCACTTTATTTGTCAAAGTTTCTAAAGAATGACTCTCATCTCCAGAAAAGAAAATCCACTTTCTCCCGTCCTGAAAGTACTAAAGGGATAGTAGATATAGTCAGAAAAGACATCAGAGGAGGTCATTTCCTAACCCTAACTCTCATTTTATGAAGGATGAAGGCTGAGGCCTAGGGAAATTAAATGTGCCCAAAATCATACAAGTAGATCATAGGTAGGATTTGAACCCAAGACCTTTGATTGCAGAGTCAATGCTTTTCCTACTGTGAA
>CM053773.1:180371531-180384956 GCA_028658325.1 Potorous gilbertii | reverse complement strand
GGAAGAGATTCTCCAGCCAGAGAGAGTACAGGACAGGGTACTGGGGTATAGAACTCATCCTGGTAGATCTTTGGGGAAACCCAAGATAGCTCTTGATCTTGGAACCTCTGGTGACCAATCTGGTGAATAGCAGGAGGGAAAACTAGGAAACCATTGGTGAAATAATTCTTCCCTTTTCCTCCTTGAGACTCTGACAATAGGAGACTAGAGAATCATCCTCTCCTCCTTTGGCAAAGTCATTTGGGCCCCTTTGCAGGCTCCAAAGACTTGGAAAGACAGAGGCAGTGGTGTTTTCCTATCTTTTTAGGAGGGGCTAGGCTCATTCAGTAGGGAAATTTAATGTGGTGTCTTTTAGCTTACTACTTCATCCAGTAAATGTGCTCTAGTTTATAATGTAACTATGTAGCCCCTTTTCTGATCACTCCAAGTTGGAAAGGAGATGATAATATTAATGAAAATGGAGCACACACAAGCCATTGTGATAAATTATAATTGAGAATTTACATACCCTAGAGTTTGGGTCTCAAATTTTTTTTGGTCTCAGGATTCTCTATCACTTAAAAATATTAAGGACCTCAAAGAACTTTTGCTTATATTGAGAATAAAAATATTTTAGTAATATTATGAAATTAGATTTCATCTTGCAGACCCCCAAAAAGGGTCTCAGGCACCCCTCTGGATCCCTGGATACTTTGACAACATTGCCCTAGACTTAGGCTGACCACACCATTCCTAGCAACCACCTAGAAAGTTAATATCATCTGCTTACCTCCTTCCACATATAATTCATTGCTGAGGTGAGTCCCTATGATTGGTTGTTGAGCCAGAACTCTATGGATGTAATAAAAAGGGGTGACCTGTCCCTCCAGTCTCCTTTTACTGATTTAACACGAGAGAAGTATTTAGAGTTATGTCCAGGAGTGTTAGGTAGAGGAATAGTAGAAGTTCTTTCCCCATTTTGTACCATCTAGCCATAAGAATGTCCTATCTAGACAACCTCATGCCTAGATTGGAACCACTTCTCTTGTGTTTCCTTCCCAAACAAGGTGAATAAATAGCAAACTTGAGATGGACAAGTCCAGGCAGCCTTGTGAATTTCAGAAGGTCATGAGGTCCTGGGAGGCCAGCAACACAGTGTTGTCAGTGCCCGTCAGAATGGATGAATATGACTACAGTAGCCAGAATGGACAGGCATTCAAGAGAAGGAAGAGTTGACATCACAGAGAAAGTAGGGGGAGGAGTAGCTGAAAAGAAGCTTACATTTAAATCATACTTGGTATTTGATTTGTCTTTACTCAGTAAAGGTGAAGTGTAAAATGGCTAATTAACAAAACTACCAAACTATGAAGGCTTCATTAGGCTTACCACCACCTCCCAGAAAACTGTAACCTGACTATAAGTTGAGCTTCTGAATTCTGTTTAAATCATTCTGTTAACACATACTGTGATTCCCTTATGTTTAGCATTGCTTTCTGTGTAGGAAGAAAGTACCCTGTGCTATAATTAACTCATATAATTCACTGGTTACCTCTTTGACTTCCCTTACTGTGTGAAGTAGAGTTGTCCCCATAGTAGCTGGGATGAGGAAAATGAGAACGAATGTGAGAATTTGGGAGACTATTTCCAGAACTGACGCCAAGGCAAACTCTGAAGGCAAGTGAGGTACATAACTGGCATGGGTAATTAGCCTCTGCGACCTCAGCTAGGTGGTTCCTAGATAGCCACTCTGCTGGACTAGAATATGAACAGTAGAGAGGTCAAAACTTCAGAAAGGTGATGGATTGTGATGAGCCAAGAAATGTGCAGAGGAATTTTTAAATTCCAGGAATAGGTCCTGACTATAGAATAAGGACATAATGAAAAGCATTAAAGGGTTTTATGAAAGCCTTGGACAAATGTGGTCATTTCACATTTAAATAACCAATATTATTTTATTTCAAATTTTCTGATGTGACCAACATAGGAGATGATACTAGGAAAATTGAAAATGGAGCTCTCTCTGTAAAGAAGAGGATTTGCTTAGTTTGTAAAGAATGAACAGAGACGTGCGCAGAGGATGAAACTCTTGATGGAACCTGGAAATCATATTACACTCGAGGATGGTGCTAGGATATCACAGTCCTAGGTTAGCAATTTTCTCAAGAAAGTATTCATGTTCCCTGGGGGAAGAACCAGTGTAGAGTTAGATCGGTCAGGCAACAGAAGGAGAAAGAGAGAGAGAGAGAGAGAGACAGAGAGACAGAGAGACAGAGAGACAGAGAGAGACAGAGACAGAAGGAGACAGAGGGAGACAGAGAGAGACAGAGAGAGACAAACAGAGAGACTTGAGACAGAGAGAGTCAGAGAGATAGAGACAGGATCTGTGGTCTGTGATTAGATTAATATGGCGAAATTCCAAGTGAGAAAAATTCCACCACCAAAGCATACTGGCACCTTCTCCTTGACTTAGAATCTTAGAGACCTATTCAGAGGCCTGAGAAATTAAGTGACTTGTCTAGATGGATTGTTACCAGTTTCAGCAAATATCTTAATGTATCTTAGGGGGTAATTGTCACTTCAATGACTTACAGTGAAAGAACTATACCTATATCAAAGTATTGCTGTGTGTGGATGACATCAATATATTTGGAAAGATTCTGGAGGAACATGAGAAAAGACTGATGTGTCTGACAATAAAAAGCTGGTTTGAAGCTATCAGTTGACAAGTATCTATTGCTTAGAAATCTCTGCCAAGAACATGGTCTCATAGTACCCTCACCCAAGTGCTCTTCTCTGCATTTCCCTTTCTGGATTATGAATTCCTATACATGATTTTAAAGTTTTGATTGATATCTTTTGTTTTTTTATATTACCATAGTTTTCCCTAGCATCTCTTTCCCTCCCCTTCTCAGAGAGCCACTCCATATAACAAATAATATTTTTAAAAGACAAAAAAAGAGGAAAAAAATCAGCATACCCGATCAACACATTGAAAAAGACTGAAAATACGTGTAATAGGCAACACTTGTAGAACTTCCACCTTTTCAAAGGAGGTAGAGTGGGAGAGTTTTCACATATGTCTTCTTTTTAAGCTATGTTTGTTCTTTATCATTTTGCCGAGTCCACTTTTTGATTTTTTGTGGTTCTTTTTTCCATTTACATAGTTTCCATCACTATGCATATTGTTTTCTTGGCTCTGCTTACTGTAATCTGCATCAGTTCATGTAGATCTTTTCATTTTTCACTGTATTCAATACATTTGTCATTTCTTACAGCAAAATAATATTCCATTACATTAGTGTTCCACAATTTGCTTCACCATTTCCCAATTGCTGTGTATTTAACTTTGTCTTCATGTATATTCTTAATATAAGATGCTACTTCACTACTGTTTTAAATATATATTCTAGTGCTTTTAACTAAGATAATGTCCTATCATAGCCATACTTTAGTCATGAATCACATCTTGCCATAACAATACTTACACTTTCATGATTCAGTGGATCTGTGATCTCATCTGTCAAATGCAAACTATCCATGCCTTCTCCTACTATGTGATTCCTTTCTATGTTCCCTCAAAAATGTCACACAGAAGATTTAATCAATGTATTTTTACATTTCTTAGATACTAGTGCTGTTGCAGGTTTGCAAATCTTAGAACACTATAATCTCTGTGTAATCAAAGTTTCAAGTGACCCAAAGGGTAATGGAGAGGTTTATGGTGGGAAGGAGGGAGTTGCTACATTAATGGACAATATGCAAATATAAATGTAAGGATCCATTGACTATCCTGTCCATTTAAAAAACAATTACCTTTTATTAAGTAAGAACCACTCTAGATTAAGTCAATCAGAACTGAATGCCCTTGAATCAAAGACATTGAGTGAGAGATCTGATTGCACCATAAGGAATTTTTATAAAAAGAAGCTATCTTAGAACCAGATAGAGATTCTGAGAGTCCTTAAGCAGAGAGGAAGGTTATTCAGAGTTGAGTTGAGAACTGGCAGCCCAGGGGCAACCAGTAAAAGGAGAAAGAAGGAAAGACTAAACTGTGACAGAGAAGGGAGATCTGAGGAGTGTTTTTGGCTCTACAGACATTTTGGAGCAATAAACTCAAACTGAGTTAAGTTCCAAGGAAAGATTAGCTCTTTCTTGAACTTCCTCTCCTAGTGTCCATTTATCCATAGACACAATAATATAATGTGATGTTTTGTTACTCAAACATTTTTAGTAAATTGAATATTGTCATCATCACAAAAAAGCCAAAGGTTAGTTACAAATAGATATGAATGTAAAGTTAGGTTGAAAAACCAACCTCTGCCTAAATGTCATGAATTTTCCTAACCTGGATAAGGTTGAGGAGTGTCTGAATGATTGTGATTGAATAAAAACTTTCCATCTAAATTAAATTCCCTAAAGCAGAAGAGAGAGTCATGTGAATCTTAAGAGACCACTGTATTGCTGCCTTACAATGAGCTCATTGTAACAGGGTGCTATCCATAAGGGATATCATCAAGGAAATGTATAATTAGCAAAGGAGGTGAGCTGGTAGACTCTTAGCATCAAAGGCAAAGAGTTACAGATTGACATTCATGCACTGCAGTTATATTTATGTAGCAGAGGCCATCCCTTCCAATCCCCTTGGAGCACGCTCAGAGTGGCCATACGGTGCTTGGTGGAGGATGGTGGTAGTATGGTTTCTCTGGCCATGTGTGACTCATCTCAAAGGGGCTCACTCTGTAAGATAACAAGGACTCCCTTTATAAGCCATGCAGCCAGAAGAGCTAGTGACTCAGTGGTATGTTGGAGCCATCTTCTATAGGCTCTTGAGAGACAATTGTTAAATTTTTAGTATACTTCAGAAATTGTCAAAGCTACACATTGGAGATTGATTTTTTGTTTAGTTGAATTTTTTTTAGACTTAAGTGATAATATTAAACTTTAAAATGTGTCCTGGCTAATTTTTTTCTCCATAAAAAATGTACACACCTTGCATAAGACCCTTCCTTTCTAGCTAAAGATTGTGCAAGCCTATTTTGGACTGGATCCCTAGAGTTGTGTGGGGGAGAGGTGGCTGGCTGTGAGCATATGGTCAGGAAGGTACATGTCCTTCCTATGACAAGCCTGAGACTGAGTTTGGGCTGTCTCTTTTGTGGTTTCTTTCCTGAGTAGGTGACTGAACATTAACCTTGAGACACGGATGTATCTATGACATTGTGTCTGATAGTGACATTGTGAGTTCAAGAGATCTGGAAGTCTCTGAGTGTGGTTGATGTGGCTTTTACAGGAATGCAGTGTCTAAGAGAAAGGGAAACTTCTGTGTCAGAGAGCTTGCAATTGACATGATTGATACATGCCTGAGTATTTTAACAGGAGATATATTATTCCAAGGATTATTTGGACAGTGCCTTGCTGAAATGAAATGAAAATGACTTAAATAATACCCTGTAAATTGCTTTATGTTCTGAATGAGGTTTCAGATTAGATTTGGAGCAGATTGTCCAAGTAGTTATAGGTTAAGTTTCTGAATCCTGTTCTGTTAACATGTATTTTTGAGTATCCTGTGTTTAACGTCCCTTTTGTGTGTGGGAATTACCGGTTTCCTACCTGATTCATATTGGATATTGAGTATTTCTTTGACTTTACCTTTTTTGGGGAGGCATGAGATGAATCTTATGTAAAATAGTATGTGGGATACCAGCATGGGGGACGTAAGTAAATTACTATGACATCAGGAAGCATTTGTCATTTCAGTCACATCTGACCCCATTTGGGATCTTCTTGGCAGAGATAATGGAGTGGTTTGCCATTTTCTTCTCATTTTACAGATGAGGAAACTGAAGCAAACAAAATCGAGTGGCTTGTTCAGGGTCATAGTTAGTAAGTGTCTGAGGCCAGATTTGAACTCATCAAGATAAATCTTCCTGACTCCCAGCCCAGCACTCTACCTATTTTACCATCTAAGCTGCCTATGTGCCATCTGGGTCCCCATCAGGAAGCATAACTGCTCAGACTAGAGGCAGACTTCCCTAAAACTGAATTAACTACATGTCTGGATGAGGGACAAGAAGGGGCTAGTTTCCAGGACCTTGATAATCCACATTGGTTTCTTTCTTGAAGTTAAGACTTAAAAGATAAAATGTTCTTGGTATCTAGATGTCAGTTTGCCTTGTTTATAATTCATACTTTGCACATTTCTGATCTGATAAGAAAAGACACTTTTAATATTATATGTTTTTTTATTGCCCTTCTTGGTGTAACACTTGCCCTTATGATTGATGTTGCTTGCACCTGGGAGGATGGTTCAGTACATCTGCTTGCAGCACTTTATCTCTGGAAGGCACTCATTGATACTCAAAGCATCAGCTACAGCCACACACTCAGATGAGCATGCACAAATATCTTTAGCTAAAAATAGAGTGTGTACAGCCCTTCATTAGTGCTCCCAGGTCCTCTCTGCATTTAAAGCTTAGAGGAATGAATTAATTCCAGTAATGATGATGACGATGATAGTTAACATTTCTATATTATTTATTCTGTTCCAGGCACTGTGCTAAGCATTTTACAAATATTATTTTATTTGATATTCATAACAACCCTGAGAAGTATTATTATTATTTTACTATTATATTATTTATAATGATATATTATTTCACATATTATTATTATTTTACAGTTGAACAACCAGAGGCAGTGGTTAAGTGACTTGTTCAGGGTCACACAGCAAGGAAATATCTGAGGCCAGATTTGAACTCAGTTCTTACTGCTTCCAGCACTTACAGATGCTGAGCCACCCAGCTTGATTCATGTGCCACCATCAACTTGAGAATTCTAATCTTGCTTCCAATGAAGCTCAAAGAACTCACTAATTCAGTAAGAAAACGAAATGTACCAACTACTTCAGTGAAAATAAAAGTAGTGTATGAGCATTAACCCTCAAACAATTGAGAACAAGCTGTTGCCACCATTTCTGAATTTCTGATTCCCCGCCCCAGCACCATATTTCTATCTCATCCTTATTTTAACAGAGCTGGGGGCTGGGAAGACAGATGCACACAAAGGTCTTTTTTGGTAGATATTAAACATCATCCATCTCAAGATTATGGTGAGAATACAAAACCGTCTTACCCCCAGAATCCTCTATGGTGTGGCTTGTGCTGATCACTGCCTCTGGGTTCCGTTCAGTTTTGCCTGCAGCTCTTGGCCAAATGTCAGATTAGTTTTGGCTTGAGATTTCTATGGGATGGATGACCTTGGGAACCTTCCTTTATCAGATGGTCAGATACCTTCTTCAAGTTTCTCTCTGGTGCTGAGACTTCCTGTTGAACAGTCCTTCAAGGGAATGTGACCAGGGTGACTTCTGGCAGCAGGACTTTGTAAATTCTTTTGTCCTCTTCCCTTCAGCTCCACACTTTTATTTCTCTTTGGTGTCCAGTCCGCTTTCAGTGTTCCTATCACTAATCTTTTGGTCTTGACATTACTAAACACTTAACTTGATTAGAGAGTTTCCCTATTACATGCTGAGCATTGTGGGTGTGCAGTGTTTTCTTGCCATGTCTAAGAATCAGAGGGAGACAGAAGTTGGGGGAATTTGACTTAATACTGTTTTGGAGATTTCAAAACAAAGACCATTTCCTGTTTTATAAGGTCAGAGTGGGTCACATGGAAAACATGCCCAAGGAGTTGAAAATTTCAAGAGAAAAACAACCATAGGTGGGAGGTAAAAGCTGCTTAGGGGCAGCCGGTGGTGAAGTGTATAGAGCATGAGACCTAGAGTTGGAAAAATCCTGAGTTCAAATCCAGCCTCACTTACTAGTTGTGTGACCCTAGACAAGTCATTTAACCTCTGTTTGTCTCAGTTTCTTCAGCTGTAAAATCGGGAAAATAATAGCTTCTACTTTATAGCCCTGTTGTGAAAATCAAATGAGATAATATTTGTAAAAGTGCTTAGCATACTGCATGGCACATAGTAAGTGCCATATAAAGTTTATTTTTTATTTTGTATCCTATGAATTACTGGTCATTCTCATTAAATTCTTCCTGGGTTGTACATGCTACTCTGTTATCTAGCTTGGCAGACAAATGTGGGCAGTTTTCCACTTGCTTCCCATTTTAAGGGAAAACTTTTTTGAGTAGATTCACAAATCTCTAGGCAAATGTATTGGATTTTTTTTCTAATTCTTATTAAGTACACTGTATTCCTGACCATCACTCCATATTTTAAGTCATGATCTAGATATCCAAATCCTATCTTAGAAGGCATTTTCTTTTCTATCTTTTAACTTCTTAAACTTTCCTTTGTCTTTTAGAGACTATACCTTCAATCGGCAGCAGGGACAAAAACACAATCTCTGACTAAGATCTTTGGTTTCTTACTCAGAACTTAAGCTTTCTAGATTTCTTTTGACAAATATTCTTAAGCTTAAAACCTACCAAAATTTAAAAAAATCTCAAGGGTAATAAACATCACAAAAATGAGTTACAGATTTATTCCCTCTGTTAAGAGTATCTGTCTTACAATGTACTAAGAGTCAAAAGTCAGGTGGGTAGTCTGGCAATACCTTTGTGCTTGCCTCCCAAGGGTGGGACTGGAAAAGCTCTTGGGAGACATCAAATGATGCTCCAAGTCTAGGTTACCAGTCCTTTTGTTCAGATGTGAAGCTACAGGGCCTTGCCTTTGCCTTCCCCTTCTTTAGTCCTTCTTGTACGTGTATAGATTGACTTGTCTAGGTTCCTCATCTCCCATCCTTTTAGTTTCTTGACCATTCTATTATGAAGATTGCCAAAATTTATTTGACTCAGGCTTCCATTACCTTTAAGTTTTTAATTTCATTCTCTACTTTAACCAAAAAGAACGTATACTTTCATTATAAATCAGAATACGCTTATTGAATAAAAGTGACATTAAAAAACAATATTATATAATCCCTTTTGCAAGGTTATTGCCCTGGGGTTTACTGGGGTTAGTATCTGCTTATTGACATTTGTGGATTACAAAGGTTTTTGACTTTGGGAAGCAACTCTTGGCCATATTTCCCCTAAAGTATGTTTCCAATAAGGCAACTGTCCTTGTTTTGAACATCCCACTAAGTATCACATAGAAGGACTTTTAGAAAGTTTTGTATCTCAACCCTTGCTTTTGTTTCTCTCTGATGTCTAGAGATGGTAGGAAAGTGAAAGTGAAATCATTGCTCATTTCTGATAAATATTTGCTAAATGCTAGTTGCCTTTTCAACTTTGACATAGTAAGGAGTGAACACTGATCTGAAAAAGATACCACACACACACACACACATACACACACAGAAACACACACACACACACACACACACACCCCTTAGTTGGTCATATCCAAAGAACCCATGAGAATTAAAGACATTTTTAAGATTCAATGGCTGCTATCATGAATTTGTGAATAAGTTACTATTGCTAAACCTCTCAAATTTCATCTAAGGATATATGATCACAAGGAATGAACAGCAGAGTTATTGTCTACTTCAGGGGCGGAACCTACAGCCTTGAGGCCCCATGTGACCTTCTAGGTCCTTGAGTGTGACCTTTTGATTGAGTCCAAGTTTTACAGAACAAATCCTTGGGGGATTTGTTCTACAATGAACAAAAGATGAAATTGGCTGAAACTCTCAGAAGTCATTTGGAGACCATTAGCATGGGAAATGTGAACAAGCTTTTAAAAATCTGGTCATCTACCTCATGCATGCATCAGTATTGGCTAATGAAGACTCAAATAAACTATGTTGTCTACTGATGCTAGTTTATAAATGCTTGGGAGCAGTCCTATATTGAGTGAGTAAAGCTCATAAATATATTGTAGTTCTCACAAGTGGAGTACTTACTGGCATGCCATCTATAAATTAGAGTTCTTAACTTTCAAGTGGGCTGTCAATGAAAAATCCAGAAACTATAAGTATAGAGCAAAATTTCAGTGTGAGTGGACAATGATGTATATACTAAAACTGACTGCCAGAGATGAGTAGCAATGCTAGCTAATTACAAATTCAACCCATTGACTATTGTCCAGGAAATACCCATAGAGATATAGATACTCTCTACCATAGGCCTCATGTCACCAAAAATTATATTGATAAACATAAAAGGGATGAAAGCTATCTGTTATACCTAGTAGTACTTGAATGCTTAGTAGTGAGAACAACTGTATGATGAAGGAATGTGAGAAATAGTATAAACAAATCAATTCAAGGATTGACCTTTGAGTACTCAAGTTTTATTCTGGGGAGACCTGACTATTAAGACAATGGCAGAAGCTGAAACTATGCCGTGGAGAGCTATATTCATCTGTAATTGATCTGATATATACTACCAAATTGTTTTGGATATGAGATATCTGACACCTTTTTCCTCAATATTTTTGACTACTTACTAAGAAGCAATTTCTACTGCCCTATGAACTTCACACTATGGCCATGATGACACTGCATGGTAACTTTGGAGACTTGGGTCAAGTAATAACTTCTCAGCTATTTAGAAACAGGCTTGATTGCCCTAAAATGGTAGCAGATGTGTGTGAAGAGCTTGTAGCTTTTGCTCAAAGTGTCCAAAAGAAAGTTATGCTAACTTGGACTGCATGTTCAGAAAGTGTAGGCACCAGCAAACTGTTGGAGCTTGTAAAAATTAACAATAATAGCTAACATTTACATAGCACCTACTATATGCCAGGCACCATGTAAAGTGCTTTCTACAAATATTATCTCAGTTGGTCCTCACAACAATCCAGGGAGGCAGGTGTTATTATTATTCCATTTTCCAGTTGAGGAAACTGAGATAAATAGAAGGTAAGTGACTAGCCCGGGGTCACAAAACCAAGATATGAACCCAGTTCTTTATGATTCCCTGCCCAGACTTTTACCCAGTGCACCACCTAGCTTCATTGACATGTTATATCTAGAAGTAGACTAGGGGTAGGCCCTCAAGTGCAGCCCTTTGACTGAATCCAAACTTCATAGAACAAATCCCTCTAATAAAATGATTGGTTCTGTAAAACTTGGACCGAATCAAAAGGCCACACTCAAGGACCTAGAAGACCACACGTGGCCTCAAGGCTTTAGGTTCTACCTAAAGATTGATCCCTGAAGTAGACAATAAGAACATGAGCCTTATCACAGTGGTGACTGACCATTTTACCCAGTATGAAGAGGCATACCCAATGAGGGACCATAAGGCTACTTTCATTGTTGAGATGTTATGGGAGAAATCTTTATCAGGATATGGCTTCCCATCTGGAATTCAAGCTGGTCAAGGGAGAGACTTTAAAAAGATCTTAAAAAGACTTTAAAAGTAAGGAAATACTGACCTATTCAGAATCAAGAACCCTACCTTACCACCATGATAGAGACTTAGCCTCTGAGTATTGCCACCACACCCTGATAAATGTTAGAATCATTAAAATCTAAACAGAAATCTCAATGGAGTCAATATGAGGCATTTCTAGTGAATGATTACAAAGCTACCAGGAATGATGTCATAGGTTTTATTCCATACTTGCTAATCTTTGGAAGGGAGTGAATTTTGCCTCTTGCCTTGTGGCTTGGAGTTCAAGAATATGGGAAATATGGAGGGACTTATAGTTAGGATGCATCTTGGTTAAGAAATAGCATGAAAGAGCTCAGAAAACTCTGATAGAAGCAAGTGTTTGAACAATACTTGAGTATATTGTCAAAATATTTATACAGGTGACAGAAATCTGATAAGGAACCTTGGTGTGTATAGACCACATGAGATAGCAAATCAATGAAAAGCCATGCTCTACCACAGTGTAGGGAGACTGGGTAATTTGCTAGTTTTACAAAACAACCCCTGAGAAGACAGGCCAAGATAACAGCATAAGAGAGGAAGTACAATTCAGCTCCCTCCAAAAGTACTCCCACAATAATTAGACCAAGGAGCAGAGCCAAGATGGTGGAATAGAAAGACGCACATACTCTAGCTTTTCCCCCACAGTCCATAAAATACCTGTAAAGAAAGACTCTCAACAAATTCTAGAGCAACAGAAGCCACAGAACGATGGAGTGGAGAAGATTTCCAGCCCAGGGTGATCTGGAAGGCCAACAGGAAAGGTCTGTTGCACTGGACACAGAGCTAGCCCAGCCCAGCCTTGGCTGTGAGGTGCTAAGAGGAGCAGGCCTTGGGGGCACAATCCCTAGCAGCAGTAGCAGAGCTTCTCAGATCCCTCAAATCACAGGTGACAAAGACACTTCAAAGGTCAGTGAGAGGGCTTTTTCACCTCAGTGACAAGGGAGCAGTGTCCTTCCCTATCCCTGGCCTCAGGCAGCAGCAGCAGCTGCAGCAGAGGTTCACTGATTCCTCAGCTCACAGGCACAAAAGGCAGCTTCAAAGGTCAGTGAGAGGGCTTTTCCAACTTGGCAAGAAGGAAGCAGGTTTCTCCCCTAGCCCCAGCTCCAGGAGGCAGCGGCAGAGGCATCAGCAGCCAGCATCCATTTTTCCATTGTTGGAGCACTCAGCTTAAAGTCCTGGGGGGAACTGAGCAACTGATCTGAATCTCAGCTGCGAGCCTGGCCAGGGAGTAAACTCCTCTCCCTTGATTGTGCCATCTTAGAGGAACTGAGATCTCACATGTCCCCGGAGTATACCCTCCTCTTGACAAAGGACCCAAAAGTCAAGTAACTGGTTGGGAAAATGCCCAAAAAAAGAGAAAAAAATAAGACTGTAGAAGGTTACTTTCTTGGTGAACAGCTATTCTCTCCCTTCCTTTCTGATGAGGAAGAACAATGTTTACCATCAGGGAAAGACATAAAAGTCAAGGCTTCTACATCCAAAACTTCCAAAATAAATATTCAATGATCCCAGGCCATGGTAGAGATCAGAAAGGATTTTGAAAATCAAGTAAGAGAGATGGAAGAAAAATTGGGAAGAGAAATGAGAGTGATGCAAGAAAATCATGAAAAATGAGTCAATAGCTTGCTAAAGGAGACCCAAAAAATGCTGAAGAAAATAACACCTTTAAAAATAGGCTAACTCAATTGAGCAAAGAGGTCCAAAAAGCCAATGAGGAGAAGAATGCTTTAAAAAGCAAAATTAGCTAAATGGAAAAGGAGGTTCAAAAGTTCACTGAAGAAAATAGTTCTTTAAGAATTAAAATGGAACAGATGGAAGCTAATGACTTTATGAGAAACCAAGAAATTACAAAGCAAAACCAAAAGAATGAAAAAATGGAAGATATAATGTGAAATATCTCATTGTAGATACAACTGATCTGGCAAATAGATACAGGAGAGATAATTTAAAAATTATGGGACTACCTAAAAGCTATGATCAAAAAAAGAGCCTAGACATCATTTTTCATGAAATTATCAAGGAAAACTGCCCTCATATTCTAGAACCAGAGGGCAAAATAAATATTGAAAGAATCCACTAATCACCTCCTAAAAGAGATCCAAAAAGAGAAACTCC
>CM053773.1:180321922-180371031 GCA_028658325.1 Potorous gilbertii | reverse complement strand
CCCACCAGCACTGGCAAACTGAATCCTATGATGTATACAACAATATTAATGTATCAATACTTTCAACTATGCAAAAAGTTATCTCAAAGGGACTTGATGTGACTTGTAAAGAAAGCAAACTTGAAATACTGACGGTCCTCATGCAGAACACCCAGACCAACAACAAAAATGTTATTTTTTTCTCTGGCAGATCCTTGCAAACTAGAGCATCCAAGTAGAAGAGTACCATGGGGAGAATCAGAGCCAAGATGGGGGAGAGAAGTCAGGATGCTGACTGAGCTCATCCCAGTTTCCCTTGGAAACAATATTAAATCAAGCCTCTAAATGGATTCTGGAGTGACAGATCTCACAAAAAGATGGAGTGAAACAATTTTCTAGTTTAAGACAATTTAGAAGGACTTTAGGAGAGGTCTGTCTGACTTGGGTGAAAGGGAAACACAGTCCAGAGCAGCAGACATTGGGGCAAGCCTGTGGGAAATTCTTAGCCATAGCAGATTAGCAATGATGCCCCTTGGTTCTGGCTCAACGGGCTAGTGGCACAGTTAACCAGTTGTGAGGCCTCCAGTTAAAGGGCAGAAGGCAAATTGCCAACCCCAGATCCTTGGCACAATAAGTGCAACTAGGCTGGGCCACCCTAGTGCAAGTCCAGGCACCTGAGATCCCAGCATAGAAAGCCCCCAGTATAAGAAGCTTGGGACAGTGCCTCTGCAAGAGCAGAGCTCAATTTTTTAAAATGAGCAAAAAATAAAAAAAGAGCTCTGGCCATAGAAAGATGAGAGGGAAAATTAAAACACAAACTCAGAAGAGGACAAAAATGTCAAAATGCCTAAATGTGAAGCCTCAGAGGAGAATATGAATTGGTCTCAAACCCAAAAAGTCTTCTTGGAAGAACTCAAAAAGAATTTTAATAATCAAGTAAGAGAAGTAGAAGAAAAATTGGGAGAAGAGTATCATGTGAAAAATCTCTAAAATGGATTCCAGAAGATGTAAGTGCTACCCAAATATATCCCAGATGAACCCCATGTGTAAAACAATCTCTGGGGGCTTACTTGCCCAAACCACATCAGCTATGGCAGGGTGGGTTTCCAGAGGAGTGGGTTGAAAAATCTTCCTAACATTGGCTCCACTATAACTTCCGAACACTGACTCCACTCTATCATCAAATGAGATAACATTTGTAAAGCACTTAACCAAGGGCCTGACACATAGTAGGTGCTTAATAAATACTTATTCCCTTCCTTTACATTTCCCTGACAGCATGCTTCAAAATCAGCTAGTAGACTCAGTTAATTATTTTTTTCAGTTTCTCATTTTAAAAAATTGTTAAATTAATTTTTATTTTTTAATTAATTTATTCATTTTGAGCATTAAAATATGGAACACTTCATGAATATGTGTCATTCTCACAAAGGGGACATGCTAATCTTTTCTTCATTGTTCTTATTTTAATAAATATGCTGCCAAAGTGAGTACATAGCAATGATAATAGTTACAAAACATTTCCCCTAAAACAAAGGGGTACACTCTCCCACAAATGCAGAGCTCATGAGGGAAAGAGTGGATATGAATTTAATAGGACAATTTTGAGGCACACATGTAGGGAACAGATATGACTAACATAATTCGCAATTCAAGAATTGTAGGACTTTGATGTCCTTTCTTAGTCTAGAAGACCTTAATGGAGTTCACTAGAGGGCACAGTGTCAGTGATGGATGAATTGTTTCTCTGCTCAGTTGAGTTGGCTCCTAGAAAAGCCATGTCAGCTCCGTTGGAAAGGTACTTCAACTGGACTTACTCTTAAAGAGATCCAGTGTCTTTTATGGACTGCTAAATCCATTACTGACCTGGAGAAGCCAGGTTTCTCAGTCAATAATTTACTACTGGACCAGGTCAGGGAGGTCACTCAGATATTGGGCAGCTGCTGCCAGGTTGGACTTGGTGGGACAGTTTCTTCTGAGGCATAGGGCTACACTGAACAGATTGATTCATGGGACTCCCTGAACTTGCTCTTTGATAGGATGTAGTTTTTGTTTTATTTTTTATTTTGTTTTAAATTTGCATTTATTTTCTATTACATTTTGAGTTTCCAGCTGTCTCCCTTCCAGCTTCCCAACCCCACATTAGAGAAGGTCAGCTTTTGAGATACATATTATGTGTAGAACTATATATACCAATTTTTCTCTGAGTTTCTCTTCATAAGCCCTTCATAGGGGCAGCTAGGTGGTGCAGTGGATAGAGCACCAGTGCAGGAGTCAGGAGGACCTGAGTTCAAATCTCACCTCAGACACTTCACACTCACTAGCTGTGTGGCCTTGGGCAAGTCACTTAACCCCAGTTGCTTCATCTTGGGTCATCTCCAGTCACCTTGATGAATATCTGGTCACTGGATTCACATGGCTCAGGAGGGGAAGTGAGGCTGGTGACCTGCACAGCCCTCCCTCACTGAAAACAAAGTCAAGTGCAAGTCATGTCACTATTTCGTTGATGGCATGGTCTTCTTCAGCAACGATGGACGAACACACATGTGCCTTCATAATTGATTTGAATGATTATATTATGCAAGGCAGCTTAATCATTCACAGTTCACTCTTCAAACAGCATTGCTATTACTGTATACAACATTCTTTTTTCTGCTCATTTCACTTTTTCCATGTTTTTCCAAAACCAACCTTCTCATCATTTCTTACAGTACAGTGGTATTCTATTACAGCCATATACCACAACTCATTTAGCCATTTTCTTCCCCTCAATTTCCAGTTCTTTGCCACCACAAAGAGTGCTGTTATAAATATTTTGAAATTATAGGGTTTTTTTTTCTTTCTTCCCCTGATCAGACAGGAAAATAGACCTGTGGTATTACTGGGTCAAAGGGTATAAGCAGTTTTATAAATCTTTGGGCATAATTCCAAATTACTCTCCAAAATGGTTGGATCAGTTCACAATTCCACCAACAATGCATTAGTGTTCCAATTTTTCCACATCCCCTCCAATATTTGTCATTTCCCTCTTCTATTATTTTAGCCATTCTGATAGGTGTGAGATGATACTTCAGAGTTGTTCTAATTTGCATTTCTCTAATCAGTAATGGCTTAGAGTATTTTTATATGACTACATGTAGTTTTGATTTCTTCTTCCAAATACTGCCTGCTTATATCCTTTGATCATTTATCAATTGGCTACATTGGTTTTATTTAGACAAACCTTTTTTAATTTAATGCAATCAAAGGTATCCACTTTATATCCCACAATGTTTTCTATCTCTTGTTTGTTCATAAATTCTTCTCATCCATAAACTCAATAGGTAATATGTTTCATGATCTTCTAATTTACTTATGATATCCCCCTTTATAACCATCAGGGATTCTTAAACTTTTTCCACTCACTGACCCTTTTTATGTTTCCACAGTGCTTGTTGGTGCTGTGTGGGTGTGATAGCATGCCTAGAACAAAGTGTACATGTCATGTGTTCAGAATGACGGCTTCAGTGAAGTTGTGTGATGCAACATGGGTAAGCTCTAGCCAGAAACACCTCGGATTCATGGTGTTTGATTTTGAATTAATTTTTGATCATTGTACATTCAGAAACCTTTCACTGTTGCCAATTTATTTGTGTCCCCAAATGGGGTCATGACCCACAATTTAAGAAGTACTGGTAGATCATGTATCCATTTGGACCTTATCTTGGTAAACAGTGCAAAATATTTTAGTTTTTCCAGAAATTTTTACCAAATAGTGAATTCTTTTCCCAAAAGCTTAGATCTTTGTTTCTATCAAACACAAGGTTACTAAAATAATTCACAAGTGTATATTATATACTAATTCTATTTCACTGATCTTCCCTTCTATTTCTTAGTCAGTGCTAGATATTCTGGTAATTACTGCTTTAAAGTAAGTTTAAGATTACTGCTAGATCTCTTTCTTTTACATTTTAAAAATTTAATTCCTTTGATATTCTTGAACTTTTCTTCTTCCAAATGAATTTTATTATTTTTTTCTAGTTAAATAAAATAATTTTTTTGTAGTGTAATTGGGATGGTACTGAAAACGTAGATTCGTTTGGGTAGAATTGTCATTTTTATTATATTGGTTCAGCCCACCCACAAATATTGTTTCTAATAATATCTAATATTTCTCCAATTATTTAAATCTGACTGTATTTGTGTAAAAAGTATCTCATAATTATGTTCATATGGTTCCTGGATTTGTCTTGGCAGTTACACTCGCAGGTATTTTATATTGTCTGTGGTTATTTTAAAAGAAATATCTCTTACTACTTTTTCTTGCAGGACTTTATTGTTGACATATAGAAATGCTGATAATTTATGTGGGCTTATTTTGTATCCTGTTATTTTGCTAAAATTATCATTTCAACTATATTTTTAACTGAGTCTCTAGGATTTTCCAAGCATACCATCATATTACCTGCCAAAAGAGATAGTTTTATTTCCTCATTGCCCATTCTGATTCTTTCAATTTCTTTTTCTTCTCTTATTGTTATTGCTAGCATTTCTAGTACAATACTGAATAATATTGGTGACAATGGGCATCCTTATTTCATTCCTGTTCTTGTTAGGAGGGCTTCTAGCTTATCCCCATTACAGACAATGCTGGCTGATGGTTTTAGGTAGACACGTCTTATCATTTTAAGGAAAAATCCCCTTTATACCTATGCTTTCAAGTGTTGTTAATAGGAATGAGTGTTATATTTTATTAAAAGTATTTTCTGCATCTATTGATAGAATTATATGATTTTGTTATTGATATAATCAAATATGTTAATAGTTTTCCTTATATTGAACCATCCCCTGCATTCTTGGTATAAATCCCTCTTGGTTGCATTATCTTTTTTATGTATTACCATAGTCTCCTAGACAGTATTTTATTTAGGATTTTTGCATGAATATTCAGTAGTGAAACTGGTCTAAAATTTTCTTTCTCTGTTTTTGCTCATTCTGGTTTAAGTATCAACACCATATTTGTTTCATAAAAGGAGTTTGGTCAGACTACTTCTTTGTCTATTATTTCAAATAACTTATTTAACATTAGAATTAGTTGATCTTTAAAAGTTTGGTAGAATTCACTTTTAAATCCATATGGCAATGATTTTTTTCTTAGGAAGTTCATTTATGGCCTGTTTAATTTCTTTTTCTAAAATAGGCTTAAGTATTCTATTTCCTCTTCTGGGCAGTTAATATTTTTGTAAGTCTTCTTTCATTTCACTTAAATTGTTAAATTTATTGACATAGAATTGGGCAAAATAACTTCTAATAATTGCTTTAAGTTCATCTTTTTATTTTTGATATTAGTGATTTGGTTTTCTTCTCTCACTTTTTTAATCAAACTAATCAACGGTTTATCTATTTTATTGGTTTTTTAAAAATAAAACCAACTCTTACTTTTTAATTCAATTAATTAATTGCATTCAATTGCAATTCAATTGCATTTAATTTTCAAGATTTCCAATTTGGTGTTTAATTAGAGATTTTTAATTTGTTCTTTTTCTAGCTTTTAAAATTGTATACTTAATTGATGGATTTGCTCTTTTATTGATGTAAGTATTTAAAGATAGACATTTTCTTCTGATTACTGTTTTTGTTGCTTCCCATAAGTTCTGGTATGTTGTCTCATTGCGATCATTCTCTTTAAAAAAATTATTTTTTCTATGATTCGTTTTTTGACCCACTCATTCTTTAAGTTAGATTGTTTAGTTTTCCAATTAATTTTTAATCTGTTTCCATGGTCCTTTATTAAATGTAATTTTTATTGCATTATGATCTGAAAAGGATGTGTTTAATATTTCTGCTTTTCTGAATTTGACTATAAAGTTTAATGCCATAGTATATAGTCAGTTTTTGTAAAGGTGCCATGGACTGCTGAGAAAAAGGTGTATTCCTTTATATCTTCATTCAGTACTCTCCAGATATCTAGCAAGTCTAAATCATATTATTTATCTATTTATTGTATTATCTAAGTCATGTTATTTACTTTGGGGCTAGACTTATCTAGTTGTGAGAGGGGAAAGTTGAAGTCCCCCACTATTATAGTTTTGCTATCCATTTCCACCCATAATTCATTAAGCTTTTCCTTTAAAAATTTTATAGCATTTGGTTTACCTTACAGCATATATGTTTAGTACTGATGTTACTTCGTTATCTGTGTTACCTTTTAACATAATATTGTTTCTCTGCTTATCTCTTTTCATTAAATCTATTTTAGTTTTAACTTTGACTTAGGTCATGAGTACTACCTCAGCTTTTTTTTTTTTTACGTCAGTTGAAGATAATACATTCTACTCCAGTCCTTTATTTTTACTCTATGTGTATCTCTCATTTTAAAATGTGTTTCTTCTAAGTGATATATTGTTGGGTTCTGGGTTTTGATCCACTCTGCTATTTTTCTGTTTTGCGAGTGAGTTCATTCCATTCACATTCAAAGTAATAATGACTGTGAATTTCCCTCCATCCTATTTTCCTCCAGTGTTTATCCTTTCCCTCTCTCTCTCTCTCTCTCTCTCTCTCTGTTTCTCTCTCTCTCTCCCTTTTCCCCCTCATCCCTCTTCAGAAATCAACTTAAATCAACTTTCCTTCTGACTGTTGCCTCCCTAATCTGCTCACCTTTTTAAAAGTCCCTCCCTTATCCTCTCTCCTTGTCTTCCTATTTCTCTGTAAGTTAAGAAGACTTTTGTACTCAATTTTGTGTGTGTGTGTGTGTGTCTATAATTCCCTCTTTAATCTAGTTCTTATGAGAGGTTTCCCAAACTACCCATTCTCCATCTCCATCCCTCCACTGTAAAAGTTATTCCTCTTTTGTAGAGATAATTTGCTCTGTTTTACCTTTCCCTACCCAATTTTTATTTTTTAGGATCATTTCATCCTAATTAATTCAAACCCAAGCCTCTATCTATATATACTCTTTCTAACTATTCTAATAATGATAACATCCCTAAGAATTACAAATATCATTTTCCCATATAAGACAGTAAACAATTTAATCTTATTAAATCACTTATGATGTCTTTCATGTTTACCTTCTTATGTTTCTCCTGCTTCTTGTATTTGAAAAGTCAAATTTTTTATTCAGCTCTAGTAATTTCCTTGGGACTGTATGAAAGTCTTTTAATACATTAACTATCAATGTTTTCCCTTACATGATTACACTAAGCTTTGCAGGGTAGATTTTTCTTGGCTATATAACCAGCTCTTTTGCTCTTCAGAATATCGTATTCCATGCCCTTTGGTCTTTTAATGTAGAAATTGCTAAATCTTGTGTTATACTTAGTGTGGCTCCACAATATTTGAATTGTTTCTTTCTAGTTACTTGTAATATTTTCTCCTTGTTCTGGGAGCTTTGAAATTTAGGGATAATGTTCATGTGAATTTTACTTTTAGAATCTCTTTCAGGTGGTCATCAGTGGATTTTTTTTTAAATTTCTATTTTATCTTCAAGCTCTAAAACTTCAGGGAAATTTTCCTTAATACTTTCTTGAAGTATAGTATCTAGATTTTTTTGTCATCATGACTTTCAGGTAGCCCAACTATTTTAAAATAATCTCTCCTCAAGCTGTTTTCCAGGTCAGTTGTTTTTACAATGAGCTATTTTACATTCTTTTCTATTTTTCCATTCTTTTGTTTTTGTTTTATTATTTCTTTAACCTTATTAATTCATTAGCTTCCCTTTGCTCTAATTTTTAAGGGACTATTTTCTTCAGTAAGTTTTTGGGTCTCTTTTTCCAATTAGTTGACTTTCTCTTCATTATTTTATCTATTTTCTTGAATTATTCATTTCTTTTTCTAATTTTTCCTCTACCTCTCATTTGGTTTTTAAAATTCTTAAAATTTTTTTAAATTAAAAACCCTTTTTTTAAGCTCTTCCAAGAACATTTTTGGGGGTGTGACCATTCTATATTTGTCTTTGAATCTTTCCAAGTCACTATTTTGATTTTATTGTCTTCTTCTGAGCTTGAACCCTGATCTCTATCACCACAGTAATTATTTATGGTCAGGTTCTTTTTCTGTTATTTACTCATTTTTAAATGGCCTATTTCTTCGCTGTTAACTTCATGTTAGAGTCAAGCTATGCTCCTTGGGTGTGGAAAACTGTGATGAAAAAAAGCCTGAGAGACAGAGTTTTGGAGTAATTAATAATCAATTTATTAATTAAGCTAGCAAATAATAAAGTTATGGTCTCTGTAACCAAAGTACAAGTAAAAAAAGATGGAGATCCCTGAATACTTAAATACCTTTGGAAAAGAAGGTGGCCCTGACATGTGTAAAAACCCTGACTGGTGAATAATCAGTGAGGGAGCAAACATTTTAATGAAGAGGTAGGCCAGAAGTCTTCAGTTCCTCCTACTGAGAATGTGACTTGATTATGAGACTTAACTGCCTACAGCAATCTGAACAAAGGAATCCATATCTACCCAGTACACTCCAGTTTTCTTCTTTATAAGCTGGGTCACCCTAAATTCTAATGGAAGGTTCCAAGGACAGGGGCTCATTTCCTAAGCACAAGAATTCACTTAGATTAGATTTTATTTTTAAGGTCTTGTAGTTGGGTAGGGTCCCACCCAAGACCTGGAGGATTTGGTCAATCTTTTCCATCAGCAATGTGCTTCAGAGACTGGCTGACTGACTTACAAGGGGTGGTCCCTGAATGAAGAAATAGAAAAGAAAAACTTCAATCCTAATTTAATAATTGACTTAATATGATAGAAAAATAATAATTTCTCTCAGGATAATATCTCAGGTTTTTCATGTTATTGTTTTCAGAGATCCATCTGGTCGCTTTTGACTTTTTGGTTCTTCCAAGGGCAGGTGTTGTGGTCACCTTGGTTTAAGAGCCTTGTTGTACCTTGGTTTAAGAGCCACCTCAAGTATTCTTCCCCATCCCAAAGCTATGATCAGGGCCCTGGCAGCATCATTACCACTTCAAAAACTGTCACTCCCCATGATCCCTGAAGTATAACACTGGCCTCTACAGATACTACAACTATCAGTTGGCCCCTCTCCCCCGGAACTGAAACCAGGGACTTGACTCTATTGTGAGTAACCACAATTACTCCTTCTCCATATGGGAACCACAAGCAGGGACCGCTTCCCTCCCTTCAAATGCATTCACCAATGTGTGCTCCCTCCTCTTCTTCTGTAGCCACACAACCAAAGCTATGTCCAGTGCCAGTGAAGGCTCCCACCCACCCAGTCTTTCCTTATCAGCTGCCCAATGCCTACCATCCCTGAGGTGAAAGTTCCCAGAGCTGCAGCTTGTTTCAACACAACTGCCACCCAAGGCTTGCTATTTGTTTATAACTGTACCTCTTCACTCCTGGACAGATCACCATCCCATAGGTCAGATCTTTCCTAATGTCTTCCCAAGTTGTCTTAGCCTGGAAAACTTCCCTTAACCCCACTTTTTATCACTTCTGCTGCTCTAAAATTCATTTTAAGGCATTATTTTAAGTTATTTGGAGGAGAATTAGAGAGAGCCAGATAATTTCCTATTTTATTTGGCTATCTTCTCATAATCCTCTCCTTTGTTTTATTCTTAATCACCTTTACTGACTGTTATGGCTGGGTGATACTGCCTTCTTTTTAGCTAGTGTTACAATATTCTTTAAATCAATTCAACAAGCATTTATTAAATTTTTACTATGTGCAGACATTGGGCTAAGCACCAGGTTGACAAAGGAGGTAAAAAGAAAGACAGCCCCTACACTCAAGAAACTTGCATTCTAATGGGGGGGATACAACATATAAAAGGGAGTAGAAAAGTGTAGCTGGAAGGAATTAAGGTATCCTTATTGGGGCATAATGATGATGAATGGAGCATCAGGTGGGAGAAGAAGAAAGGATGGCTAGCCTGTGCCCTTTCTCAAAACCCAAAATGGAGGGTCTAAGAAAAATCCACCAATGGAAGAAGGGGGCCTCAAAGGTGGAGAGATGTTTGAGAATGAGAAGATCACAGAGGGCGAGAAGTCTCCAAGGTGAGAAGGCAACTGAGGCATGGTGGTGAAATTCAGAGTCAGAAGCAGAAGAATGAAAAATGCTCAGCCTTTCTCAAAAGGATTTCTTTTTCTTAGCCTAGGATTGGCTGTAACTTCTCCTTTTTGATTGCCCCAGAGTCATTACCGTAAGGTTTTTCATTTCCAGGAAGGAGGTGGAAGAACTTTGATCTCTCTCATTTGACAGTCCTTCCTGGTTGAAAATCAAAATAAGGTATTCCACATGACTAGGGGGATCATTCTCAGGGCAATTAGATATATTCCTGTTATATGTCTTGTGCAAATGAATGGCTAGGGACAAAGTTCCTAGGCTTTGCTGGCTTAATCATATACAGTTGAAGTCTCAGATCCTTATTAAGGTGTGGAAAGTTTATTCTGAAGCTTGAAATCTCTCAAACTGTTTCACTATCTATTCAGCCCTTCCTATTTTTAGCTTTTTGCTGAAAAAAGGCACATTTTTATAGTTACAAGGGTCATTCTCTTTGTCAGAGAAAGCAGAAAGCACGGCTTGAACAGCCCTGCTTTCTCTCCATTGGCAAAGAGTGATCTTTGTCCCATCCACCACAAACTACAGTCTTTTCCTTTGTTGTATTCCTTCTACCCCATATAACTTAAAAAGAAATACCTCTTTTTATTTTTATCTTTCCTTACCAACCTTGGCTCATTCTTAGCTTTGGCACTTATTTATTATTACTTTATATATCTAAATATATATGTACACATATATGCTGTAATTTTGAAAATGATTTAGTGAAAATATGTTTAATGTGAATATATATATGTAGAGCCTATATTAGATTGCACTCTGTCTTGGGGTGGGGGAAGGGGAGGGATGGGGAGAAAATTTGGAACTCAAAATCTTATGGATGTGAATGGTGAAAACTAAAAATAAATAAATAAAGATTTAAAAAAGAAAATGTTTTATTTTTAATTTTTAAATTAAAATTTAAAAATGTTTTATATCTCATGTTCTTTCATCTTCTTTGTTTCTTCTCCAGTGAAATACCACTATCCTAGTGAAATAAACAAAGAATAAAAAAGAAAGGGAAAAGAATGCAATTCTCAGAAAAACTAATGGAATCTTTCCATAAAAGTAGTATTCTACATTCCCAGTCCCCTAATTCTAAAAAGAGGGGAAGGATGTCTACTTTGCAATCTCTTCTCTGTGGCCAGCCTTTGCCATTAAAATTGCATTTTTCTGTTTTACCCATTTACATGGTAGTAATCCTTTCTATATTATTTTTCTGGTTCTCAGAAATACAGTTTACACAGTAACAGCAACATTGTAACAAGCAAGGAGCAGTTTTGAAAGAATGAGTAACTGATTATTACAACGACTAACCAAGATTCGAGAGAACTGTTGGTAAAGCATGTCACCCATTTCCTGACAGGTGCAGAGTAAGACATATATTTTTGGATACAGCCAATGTGGAAATTTATTTCACTGAATGATGAATATTTGTTATGAAGGTTTTCTTTTTTTTTCTACTAGGGTAACAGGAAGGTTGGCAGGAAAGAATTTTTGTGTGTGAATTTTTAAAAAATATTTTAAATTGAAATAAAAAAATATTTTTCTGGTTTTGCTTATATCAATGTATATTAGTTCATATGCCTTTGAATGCTTCTCTGAATTCTTTATTCATGGTTCCTTTGAAGGACAATACTACATGTTTCTTATGTTCACGCCCCATTGTTTGGTCATTCCCTAACTGATGGACATCTGCTTTGTTCCCAGTTCCACAAAATAAGTATATAGGACATTGACCTCACTGGGCTATGTACCTAGTTCAGTGAGATCTCTGAGTAAAAGGTTCCGATGTTGGACTTCACGACCTGTAAGTGCCCTTCCAAATCTAACTGTATCCTCCGGCATTTTTGTCCCTTTTAAAAGTGATTTTCAATTATTTTCCTGAATCTAACATTGTCCATTTCTATCTGTCCCTGATGGGTTTTTTTTTTTTACAAGATGGTGTCACCCTGTCCTGTGGCAGGCTCTCAGTTCCAAAATCAATCTTTCTCCCTTACCTCTCTTTCTTCGGTACTCAAATTCAGTGAACATCTACCAGAAATCTTCCCAAGAGTAAAGGAAGGAGAAAAGTGAAGAGTTGGCAGTCTGAATTTCCATATACATTTTTGCATCTTCCCTGGTGGTTCACTTATCTATTTTTTCTGTCAGACTATGGTAAAGGAAGGAAACCTGCTACATTTCCAACTTCTTTCCAACCCCTCTTTCAACATCTCTCATAGACTACATATATTGTTATTATAGCTTTAAGAGCCAGATAGAGCTCAAGGAAAATGATGAGAGGGAAAACATTAATTTGTGCTGGTAGTTTAAAGAGGCATTTGAGAAAATTGTTTAATTCCCTGTGGGCTTGGGGAAAGGGATGCTTTTAACCTGTGATCAATGAGGATTTATGAAGAACTGATGTGGAAGGCAGAGGGTGAAAAGTGATGCAAAACTTCTTTCTCTTCAGAACTGTGATAAGGATAGAATGAAACTTTATAAAGAGAATTCTATCACGAGTTTGTTTTGAGAGTTTTGAAGTGACATTTGAGAAAGATCTGAAATCGAAGTGCTTCTTCCTATGGAGTCAGGAAGGTTATACTTAATAAACTATAGAGACAGACTGTTAAAAGTGAGAGTGTGGGAGAAACTGAAGAGATTGATTCCATCTTCAAAGGAAACGAGATATAGAGATCATTTCTCAGGAAGAGAACTTTATCTTACAAAAAGGACTTTGAGAAGAAATTTTACTTGATAACTATGTTAGAGGCAGCTAGTGGATAAGGCTCTGGGACTGGAGTAGGGAAGATTTGAGTTCAAATCCAGCCTCAGACATTCCTCATCTGTGTGACCCTGAGCAAGTCACTTAATCTCTGATGACTGACAAAATGGATCCCCTGGAGAAAGAAATGGCAAACTACTCCACTATCTTTGCACAAAGGTTGGACATCACTGAAGTGTCTGAATAAATAGCAAAAATGTCCAAAACCTGAATATTGCAAAACTTGTTTCCACAAGTGATGACATGTCCATTGACATTATGTTAAGGGCTTGAGGTCATTCAGGATATGTCACTGGTCATAATCAAAATATTGTAAATTATTAAATATGCCTTATGTTTATTACTGATGCCATTTGTCAAATGCTATACATATTTGATAAGTTTAATATTTAACTATAAATAAGAGTAATTACTATTGGAAAGGAAGCTTCTTTATTTCATTAGTTAATATTTAATGAGCTAAGGTAGGGATTTAAGTCAGTTAATGAAAAATATTGCGTTTATTAATGAGAAATAACTTATCACTACATTTCTCTCTAGATCATTAGAGAAGCTTGGAAGGATAAAATTCAACAAAAGGCAATGAATCAAATGGCAGGTTGAAATTCAATGCATGTTCATCTTTCATTGCCAAAGAAGACCATGCCATCAGAGAAATAATGACATAACTTGCACTTGACTTTGTTTTGAGTGAGGGAGGGCTGTGCAGGTCACCAGCCTCACTTCTGCTCCAGAGCCATCTGAATCCAGTGACCAGATAGTCATCAGAATGACTGGAGATGACCCAGGATGAGACAACTGGGGTTAATTGACTTGCTTACTTAACACACAGCTAGTGAGTGTCAAGTGTCTGAGGTGAGATTTGAACTCAGGTCCTCCTGACTCCTGCACTGGTGCTCTAGCCACTGCAGCACCTAGATGCCCTGAGATTCAATGAGATACAAGATAAGGCATGGTAAGAACCCAGATCCATGAAACTTTGCTACAAATGGCATCCATCTCTCCAACTTGCTATATGTGGGGTAGCATCCCATCACAATTCAATATGTATCTATACATATATGTGTATCTACAATATACACATTCATATGCATTGCATGTGTATATACATATGTTATCACAGAGAAGATACACACATAGACTATCACTTTATGTAAATTTGCATTTCATAATTCAACCTTAGGTGAACAATCCTGAAAGAAATTCACATTCCAAAACACCTGTGTTAAGTTTACTGTAGTGCTGTGTGCTCTCTCTCTTCTCCTTCCTCTCAGCTAAGCACTCAGCCCTCTCCCCCCACCAAAAAAAAACAAACTTAAAAAAAACCCTCAGAGGCATGGAGAGGCCACCACCTCGACCCCAGCAGGAGTGGGGGCTTGTTCTTATTGTTCATCCAGACATTTTTGAAGAGGACTAATGACATTGAGAGGTTAATGTCTTGAGTAGAGTGTGAATTGGGTTTAAATGAGGCAGAGTTGCCCGAAGTCATCAGCCTCATTTTCTCTCCTAGAGTCTTCGAAGGCCAATGTCATGGCCTGACTGGAGATGGCCCGGGATGCAGTGGATGACCTTGGCACCTTCAACATCTGACCAAGCTTGAAGTGCTCCACAGTGCCTGCTTCAGCCACCTGCACGGCTATTGGGACAAATTGTTCTCATCTGTCTACTGAGCCAGGGAAAATCTTCACGTGCTTGGGATAGATCTTCCCCTTCCCAACCGATGGGGTTGAGGCCTATTGGTTACCCTTCACCTGGGTTAGCTCATCTACCTAGATGCTTTTACTGGGTTATGACCACAGCTTCTTGGAGTCAACTTGAGAGTTGGGTGGCAGATGAACGCCAAATGTAGATAAGCAACCCCTAAAATGACTCAACAAGCCCTTACTCCAAAGGTACTAGTCCTCTCTGAATACCCTTGCAGAAGGATCATGCAAATAACTATGTACATGCAAAATATAGATCTAGTGTAAAAGGAAGTTAATCTTGGAGTAAAGGCCCTGGGATGGGGTGGGGGAACATCATGGGAGACATACTGGAAGAGTTCACTTGCAGAAGGGGAGATTTTAACTGAATCAATAAAGAAGTCAAATTGGTGGTGAGGAGGTACATTTTAGAAATGAGGGTCAGCCAGCCCAAAAGCAAAGAATTCAGAGCTGTGAGACACAGCAAATATACCAGCTTAGATGGATTGTGGAGTACCTGGAGGAAAGTCAGGAAGAAGCCAGGTTGTAATGTTTTAAGTGCCAGTCACAGCTTCTTACATTTGATACTGAACGTAATAGGGAACCACTGGAATTTATTGAGTAGGTGGAGGTGACTAGCCATAATTGGGCTTTAGGAAGATCTCTTTGGCAGCAAACTGGAAAATGGATTGGAGTCTTGGAGGAGAGTCTTGAAACAGGGGGACCAACCAAAAGGCTGTTGCTATAGATAGACCAGATGTGAGATAAGGAAGGCCTGAACAAGGATGGTGGTTGTGTCAGTGGAGAGAAGGGAACACACAGAGATGTTGTCAAAATGGTGTTGAAAGAAGACTTCTTAAGAGCTAAGAGTGGTATGTGGAGAGTCAGTATAGCTGACTCCATTTTATCCTGTATTTGCCACCTTTTTTTACTACAAAGTGAACCGTCTCTTTCAACATCTCCCTTCTAACTGCTTGATGACTACAAAAACAGATTCTTAAGACTTTGATAATTCAAGAAAATTGTCGCCTTATCTTTATCTGATAAAACACATTGTAGGCATTTAGCAAATGCTTATCAAATGACTGATTTATGAAGGTGGTTTCTTGGTCTAGTGGGAATGGTTATGTAATGAATAGCGAGCATCATCTTTTGTTGTCATAAGCACAGCTTCTCTTAGGTTAGTATCTATGGAGGGGAGAATATGGAAATGTTATCTGCAAATTATCACACACACACGTCCATCCTTTCCTGGTGGAGTGTGCTACACTCTGAGTGAATAAAATGCAGTTTTCCTAATGTCTGTATCCTGTGTTGGTTTAGTGGCTAGTCAGGACCCCAAGGGAATTCTTCCAACAGTAGGAATGATAAAAATTTGACAACTGATTGGATATGTGGGGTGAGTACAAGTGAAGATCCAAAGATAATACCTGCATTATGAGCCTGGATAACTGGAAGATTGACAATGCCTTTGACAGTAATAGGAAAGTGGGACAGTGGGGAGAGGTTTGGGGGAAAGATGGTGGGTTCTATTTTGGGCATGTTGAGTTTGAAATATCCAGAAAGCAGATGTAGGCTGGAGTTCAGGAGAAAGACTAGGGCTGGACATATAAAACTAAGAATTATCTGCCTAGAGATGATGATTGAATCTACAGGAACTGATGAGATCACCAAGTGAGCTAACATAAAAGGAAAAAAGAAGAAGGTCAAGGATAGATTCTTGGGGGAATAATGATGGTTAGTAGATGTGACTAAGATGAAGATATAACAAAGGAGACTGAAAAAGAGGATAGTCAGAAGGGAGGAGAATCAGAAGAGAGTAGTGTTGCAGAAACTTAGGAGAATTTATTCAAGAGGAGAGGCTGATTATGTTGAAGGCTGCAGATAGGTCAAGAAAGATGAGGTTATTAGAATTGGAAATTAAGAAATCATTGGTAGTTTTGGAGAGGGCAATTTCAGTTTAATGATGAGGTTGAAAAACAGATTACAGAGAATTTAGAAGCATTTGAGAGCAGAGGAAGTGAAGACACCTACTAATTAGCTTTCTCAAGGAGTTTAACATGGGGAAGAGAGGTATAGAATAGAACTTAGTTGAGATGGTAGGATTATGGAAGAGTTTTTAAGGTTGGGAGAAAGATGAGTAAGTGGAGGCATCAGAGAAATAACCAGAAGATAGAGCATTGGGGGTTTGGCTTGAGATGGTCAGAGCTCCACTTATCCCTAGCCTCTCCTTCTTGGGTACTTGTCTGACACCCATGTGTCTATCCCCTCCTTACCCCTTTCACCATGTTCTTTCCACAAGAGCTCCACGTGACTGGCCTGGGTGTTCCTCCTCCAGCTCTCACTTCTCTGTCTCTGGAACCCTTGTCCTTGAACCATGTTCTGGCTCCCTCCCTCCATAGTGGGGAGGGATGATCCTCTTCCTACTTCTCTCTGTCCCTCCCTTCCCTACATCCATAGGCAAATTCACATTATGTAAAAATCAATTTATATAGAAGTCTGCAGAATGGTCCAATTCCTAAAAGTGATAACAGTCATATGTAAAACAGAGATATGCTGGTAAGTGTTTAATAACTGACTCTCTAAAAAATTATGTATGTATGTATCTATATCTATCTATCTATGGGGGCGCAGAACACAAGTTTGATATGTATTATTAACATTTTTCTCCATCACTTTTTAAAGTCTAGACAATCAGCAAAACAATAAGTCAAGTCCTGATTTGCAGTGTTTGCTGATTTTTGAAGCATAAATACTTACACTAAAAATTGAACAATCAGCTGAGCACAGCCCTAATATACATATCTTGTAAAAAATCTAAGTGGGTTGGTGGATTATCTGTGCCAACATCATATTGGGGTTTTTTTTTTTCAAAAGCCTCCCATTTCTTTTCCTCTTTGGAATTTCACTCCTGTGAGAATCCATCTCTCCTGGGCTGAATTTCTCTGTAGAATTTTAGTCCATGGGATCCTACCATTTTTCCTTTGAAATTTGCTTCCATTAAATCTAGAATGCAAGCCAGAATGTGTGCTTTCTTTTCAGTACTGAAAGGAGTATCAAGGGATGCAACATATCTTGGATGAGAAGTGGGGAATGGGAGCCGGATTTTCTTCAGTGAAATAAAGAAATCCAGAACAAAGATGGATGTGTTAACAAAAGAGGAAAGTGAGAGTAGAGGAAGATATGAACTATAAAAAGTGAGGGTTAGGGCTGAAGTGGGGAAAGGTAGAATGGGAAGAGGATTTTGACCTCAAGAAGTGTTGATTCAAGGTGGGATAAGGGGAGCAAGAGCTGGTCATTTGACTTCCACAGCATAAGTGTAAGGAAGGGGATTAAATAAGGAATGAGCAGTTGACAGGTACCTCCAACCACTGGGGCAGTTATCTTCAGACTCAGGTTCCCGAAGCGCTCCATAGGTATATGATCAACCAATCGGAGAGTGAAAAGATGGATGGAATTCCACTTTCTCTGTGATAATCAATCAGTCATGAAGCGTGTCTTCAACATAAGCTCATCTACCCTGATTCTGAAATCCTCCCCAACTCCAACCAATTAAGGGGCACAGGCCAGTTACAACCTATCACCTAATGACTGGGGTAGATGCCCCTCCAAGGACAAGATTTGTGCTGTGAGACTGTAACTGGTAAGTTTTTGTTTTGAGAGTGGAGGAGCAAGCAAGGATGGGGTGATAGACTGAAGATGCCATCGTCTTAGTCCCTGAAAAATTGAGATCCACCCCTCTTTCAAATTTCCATATTACTCTTGAGGGTACCACCATCCTTCCAGTCAGGTTCTGACTATGGTAAGATCCTTGACTCCACATCCAATCAGATCTTGTCATTTCTATCTCAACTTCTCTCTTATGTGTCCCATTCTTGTACACAGTCACCCCCTGAGGCAAGAGCCTGCTAATTGATCTCCCTGCTTCAACTTTCTTCCTTCTCCAATACATCCTTTACATAGCTGCCAAGGTGACTTTCATAAAGCATGTCTGATAATATCACTATTCAATAAACCTCAGTGGCTCCCTATTGACTCTAAGATCAAACATTATTTCATCTTTATCCCATCCTTAATGTTTTTTTGTTTTACAATATACATAAATGTTAGTACAATAGTATATATATTACATATAAGTAATTTAAAAATAAGTGTGTGTATATATATATACATACTTGAGTTGCATACCCCAAAAGTTCCTACTGAAAGGGTTATGTGATCAAAAAAGTTTGGATACACCTACTCCTGGATTTTGCAATGGTTGCAAATAAATTAAGGGCACTCCACTTCCTTTGGCTTCCAGGGTCCTGGAATGTCTTTTGTTCTGATATCCAGATAGCAGAGGAAGAATAACAGAGTGATTAGGTCGTGGAGGATGACTTGAATTCAAGCTCTTTAGAATGAGAGATATCCAGAATCTTCTACTTTCTACATGGAGCAGAGACTCAACCTGCACCTCCCTACTCCGCATTGGTTTGGTGTGCTATTTCTTAGTATCTGTGATGGTTTAAAATTCTCTCCAGAGCCAGCCTTCTTCTGTCCCCTGGATGAGATGTTCAAGGGCCCTATTGATTGGATCAGTAGGACCCTAACTAAAGCTATCTAGACATGATCTGTAATGGTTCTGTCACTTGAGGGCCCTTGTCCCTGGCACCCAGTCACACCCAGAAGCTCTGAGCCCCTAGAAGTCAGAGATCCCTGAAGGTCTGTGTGCCCCTGGAGCTCTGAAGCACCAGCAGAGATTCAGTTTCCAGGAACCAGAGGCCTATGGCAGAGGCAAGAAAATCATTGAACACTACAAACGAGGCCTTGGCTTATTGTTTTGTTGATTGTTTGGACTTTATAAAGAGATGTAGGAAGCATTCACAATTTAGATTAAACTTAAATGTGTGCCATGCATACATTTTTTCAGTCATTAATTCTACATTTTCCAGTCCTTTGTTGTTGTTTTTGAGTCATTTCAGTTATGTCTGACTCTTTTACGATTTCATTTTGAGGTCTTCTTGGCAAAGATACTGGAGTAATTTGCTATTTCCTTCTCCAGTTAATTTCACAGATGAGGAATAGGGTTAAGTGACTTACCTAAGGTCACATAGTCAGTGAGTGTCTGAGGCCAGATTTGAACTCATAAAGATGAGTTTTCTTGATTCCAAGCCCAGTGCTCTGTCTATTTGTGCCACCTAGCTGCCTCCATTTACCAGTATACCACTGCCTATTAGGTCTACCATTCTTAGTACACATACATTGAGGAAATTATTTTGGCAGCTGTGTAGAAGAACGATTGAGAAGAAAGAGACTGGAAGCAAGAGGCACAAATAAAGGGTTGCTATAACAATCTGGGGGAGGTGATGAGGGTAGTGGACAGATGGTAGAGAGAATGGGTCAGACATAAGAGATAAACTTAATAAGATTTGGGGAATGGATTGGATTTGGGAGATGAGGGAGAGAGAAGAGTTAAAAATGACTGTGGGGGGAAGAGGGGACCTGGAGAACTGACAGGTTATTGGTATTGTTGACAAAAATAGGGAAGACTGAGAGAGGGGTGAGTTTAGGTGGGAGGAGAATCTCAATGAAGCAGCACCCTAAGCTATCTGCCGAAATTATGGTGACAAGGGGGCTGCTGGGAGCTTGAGAAGATGGAGAAAAGCTTGGAAGGTAACAGGGGGTTTTTGCTCAGTTATGGAGGGCTGACACTCATACTTACCTCATGGTCAAATGACTTCGTTAGTTCATCTATTTGGATGTTCCCACTAATACAAAGATTACAGCCTATCTGTGTCTACTGGTCCTGTTTTACCCTAGCTCATGTCTCCCATAAGCTCAGCATATGGTGCCACCTACCATCCTGGGAGCCTCCCTCATTTTCTTTTGATATATCAAGGCCACCAATGGAGCGCTAAGGCTGCCCACATTTCATCCTTCACTCTTGCCACATGACCAGTCCATTTTCTGTCTTTGATCAAACATTTCCCTAATCATATCCTTGATTCTGGTACCTCTTTGAAGTTCCTTATTTGTTACACATCACAGCCTGCTCACACAGGGGATGCCTTTTCATTGTCATCTGAATGATCCTCAATTTCAGTTCTCCTTCAATTGTATGGACTTGTAGTCAGAAAAATATTGGTATTAAAAATCTGACCCTTTTTTCCTCCAGGAAAAGCCTTGAGGATATGATAAAAACTAATTTCTCAAAGACAATCCAGCCTGTTTTACTACTCTGTTCAATTCTGGGCCCAGCTCCATTTGTAGGGCACTATCCAAATTATATACACTGATAAACCAGCTCCATGCATGTCCAACTGCATGTTATGATCTGGACAATAGATGTTCTTCATTCACTTGCTTTTTCTTCTGTGGATGGTTAGGTCAAATTCTTTTGAATGGCTGGAGACCTAATTCAGGTGGTTCTGCAGTTGTCTGTGATTTGCTACAACTAATATGATATAATCTATAAAAAGGAGCATCTAGAAGAATGCTCTCCATGAATTACTCCTCAGTTTGGGACTCCATCTTGAGTTGCTTCCATAACAGTAGTTTGGGGAACAGAGATGTCTTCTTGTTTGGAGATTTGTCTGATATTTATGGCCAGAGGGTTATGAAAATTTATTTCTTTATATCTTTCAAGGAATCTTGAATAATTTCTATATTTGGCTATAAGATGCTTCATTGGAAAAGAACATTTTGCTCTACTGAATTCAATTTTTTTTGATAATTAACAACCAGTAAGCATAACATTACTTGCAAAAGCCTGCTAGGTGCAGTAGATATAGCAGGACAAAGAAGTCAAGAAGATCTGAGTTAAAATGTAGCTTCAGCCAAGGGCTGAGACAGTGGTCACCAATGCCAAGAGCTCCAGAAAAGTCAATGAAGATGAATGTTGTGAAAAGGTGATTCAATTTATCAGTTAGAAAATCACTGGTAATCCTGAAGAGAGCAAGCCTGATGCTAACAAAGTGAGTGGTGACCAGTGGAGGTACTGACAGCTGGAGTCTGGCTGTGAAAGGAAGGGAAGATATAGGATAACAGCCCAAGGGAATGGTAGGATCAAATGAAGGTCTTTTAAGGCAGTAGCGCATCAAGGAAGGAGCCAGTCAAAAGGGAAAAACTGAGTGTAAGAGAGAGAATGAAAAATGGAGCAATCTCTCAGAAAAGGTAAGAGGAGAGAAGACCAAGGGCTTAAGTAGAGAGGTTGGTTTTGACAAAGGAAGGTCACCCTTTTCTCAGAGACAAGGGCAAAGGAGGAAAGTGGCAAAGATGTAGAGGATTTTTGAGGGGTGGAGTAGGGGAAAGAGTTCAAGGTGAATGGTCTCAAATTTCTCAGTAAAGACTGAGGTAAGTTGTGCTGAGAGGGAGAAGGCAAGGAATGATGTAGAGGGTGTGTGTTAGGGACAGCAAAGAAGGTGTAGAGATCACAATTGATCCAATCAGGGAAGAACAAAAGTATTACTGTGAAGGCTTGAGGGCTTGGTTGAGGTTAAAGAACATGAATCTATAGTGTGCCCAGATGCCTGACCTCCCCCAGCAGTGTTCAATAACTCTAGAGTAGGAGCAGAGATGGAAGATGAAGATGGAGAATCAACCAAGGTTGAGGATTGGCAGGAAAGCAAAAGGGCAAAGGATGCAAGGGTGGAGAACAATGACTGGTTCAATAGAACCAAGATTGTGAAGAGGAGAGTGAGACCAGAGTAGAAGAGATGAATTAGGAAAGCAGAGAGTGGGGAATGGAATGAATGGAAGACAAAGTAAGTATAAAGAGTGGGGAGACATGAGAGGATAGGAAATTATGATCAGAGATGGGAATTTCAGAGTTCACAAATATGGCAGTGGTCTTGGGTGATAGTGACATTTCAAGCAGGACCTCTTATGTGGGTAGCTGAGGTGAATGAAGGATAGGTCACAGGTGCTGAGGAGGATGATGAACTGGGAGGCCAGCTGGTCTGAGAAGATAGCCACAGATATCCCCTAGTATGGCAGCAAAGGTAGTTATCTAGAGAAAGACTGTAAACAAGGCACCAAACTCCTCGAACATTCCCCTAGGTTCACAAACTGAGTCATTTTCAAGTCTTCCCTTTCTCTCACTTTCATATCTAATCAGATGTCAAGTCACGTTCACGCCACCTCCATGTATCTTATTTATGTCATTTCTCTCCTCACATTGTTCTATCCCAGATAATCTCACTTGGACAATTACACTAGCTTGATGGGTCTTTCTTCAGTCTCCTCTCTCCTCCCTCCCCCTCCCCTATAATCCATTCTCTAAACAGTCACCAAAATCATCTCACTAAAAGCACAGGACCACATCTTTTCTCTTGTTCAAGCATCTTGATTGGCTCCTCATTCCTCTATGATGACAAAGCTTGGGTAACCTTCACTAGCTAAAGACTACCCTTCAAATAGCAAGTCAATTGACAATCACTGTTATGTGCCAAGCACTGTCCTAGGCACTGAGTATACAAAAAATATATACATTCACAATACAAATTATATATATTTTATACCTACACACATATATGTATGTAATGCACATATATGTGCATATACACAAATATATACATACAAACTCCACATCATTCCTTGCCCCTCCCTTTCAGCAGAACTTCAGACTTTACTGAGAAAATTGAAGCCATTCACACATATATAAGCATGCTCTATACACACATATGCATATTGCTATATGTAGACATGTGAACAACCTCATATACACATATGTATATATACATACTTATTTTGTGTGTGAGTAGACATATACACATATGTAGATACATAGGCATGTATCCATGTGTTTTGTGTGTACCTATACATGTATAGTGTGTATATGTTTGCAATGTATATGTGTGTATACATGCATATTCACATTCACACATATATGCACACACACACACACACACACACACACATATATATATATATGTGCATATACATACATGGGCCATGTCTTAAAGAAAAAGGACCCTGTGAGGCAGTGGTAAGGAGGGAGTGCATTCCTGGCATGTGGGTCAGTCAGTACAAAGGTACAAAGATCAGAAAGTATTACGTGCGATGAAGGATCACAGAGTTCAAGGAGAGGACTATCCAGGTAACCTGGAAAGATGGGTTAGGGCCAGGTTGTGTAGGGCTTTAGAAGCTAAACAAAGTAGTTTCTATTTTATCCTAGAGGCAATCATTGAAGTGGAATGATTCAGGGAGTCAGTCACATGGTCAGATCTGCACTTAAGGAAGATTTCTTTGACAACAGTGCTCAGGATGGACTGGAGGCAGGGAGATGAGGTAGGAGGTTGTTGCCATGACCTAGGTCAGAAGAGATGAAGGCCTGGCCTAAGGTGGTCACTGTGTGAGTGGAGAGAAGGGGTTGAATGTAAGATATATTGTGTCAGTAGAAACAGTAAGATTTGACAACTGATGGGATAGGAGGGGTGGGGGGAATGAGGAGTTGAGGATAATCCTGAGGTCAGGAAGGTTCAACCTGGAAACTAGAAGGATGGTGATGTCTGGACAGAAATAGGGAACTTCAGATGGGAAGGTTTGGTGAGGGAAAGGTGAGTTCAGTTTTGGACATGTTGATTATGATTGTCTGATAGGTTATTGGTGATGCAGGGCTGAAGTTCACAAGAGAGATTAGATATGTGGAACTGGGATCATCTTCATAGAGATAATTGTTGAAACTGATGGGAGCTAATGAATTTACCAAGGAAGTACAGTGTCAGTCAACGAGCATTTCCCAAGTATTTGCCATGTACCAAGCACCATGCTAAGCACTAGAAAGAAAAGGGGCCTAAAACAGAACTTTGGGGAACACTCACAGCTACGAGGCATGATGTGGAGGCAAAGCCGACTGAGGAATAGTCAGAGAGAACCAGGAGAAACTAGAGAGAGCATCTAGGGTGATCAAAGTGAAAAATTCGGTCTATATGCCCAAAAGGTTGAGGCCTTTTGGTGATTGAGAATCAGAATTGGCGATTGAGATCATTGGTAACTTGGAGGGAAAAAGTTTTTAGTTCAGGAATGAGTCTGCAAAGGGCTGAGGAGTCAGTGAGAGGAGAGGAAGTGGAAGCAGCAAGCATAGACATCTTTTCAGGACGTTTGGCTGAGAAAGGAAGGTGAAATAAAGCATGATTGTCTAAGGGAACAGTTGAGGTTTTTTAAGGGCACAGGAGATTTGGGCACATTGAAAAGCAGTAAGAAAAGGAACCAGTTCAAGTTTAGAGAGGTGAGAATGACTGAAGACACTTGAGGAGAAAACAGGAGGGTTGGCCTGGTCGAGGACTACCACTGTGTCCGACAAACTGGTTGAGAAAGTAGAACTGGCATCAAGAGGTTTTCAGATGAAGACAGTGGAAGAAGAGGTTGCTTCCATCAAACGGCCTGAGTTTCCTCAGTAATGGGTGAGAAGGAAAGGAGGAGGAAGTGTGAGAAACTGAGGAGGAAAGATATTTGGAATCATTTCTGCAGTGAGCAAGACAGAGGATCAGTCAAGGAGGAATAAAAAGATTGTTTTGCTGAAGGGATGGTCTAGCTGAAGTGGAATCCCATGAATGGGTAATGGACCTAGTAGGCACAGCTGTAAGACTTCCTCCAGCTGTACTGAACAGCTACTGAGTAGGAGTAGAGGAAGATGGTGGGAATGACTGGGAGTTGAGGTTTGATAAGAAAAGCAGTGATGGGACAAGGGGACTACAGACAGACAGCATAGGGCTAACTATTCGGCTGAGGTTGGAGAGTCAGAGACGGGGTTCAAAGCATGATAAAGCACAACTTTTCCAAATTTAGTTTCCACCTAACAAACCCTTGGTTCCAGTCAAACTTAGAATTCCATCTTCTACAGGCATACTTCCTTGCCAAGGGTTGAGATCAAAAGGGATATCTGCAAAGTGCTTAGCATGGGGCCTGGCACATAGTGGATATTAATAAGTAGCTGTTTTTTTCCTTCTCTCCTCCCAAGCCCCTCAGGGGCCATGCCATGTCCTGAATCTTTCCTGATCTCGTACTCTCTAGCCTCAAATTTCCTTGCATTTGCCTATTTATAGCTTATTTCCCATTAAAATATAAGCCCATCAAGGGCAGGGATGTTCAGGTTTTGTTTTGTATTTCATTTTTTATTTGTCCTCAATACTTTACATGGCCTGTGCCTAGTAAAGCATGTGCTTTTTGAATTGAATTGAAAAAGGAGAGTCAAGTGACCTGGATGCTGCCAGTAGATCACAGCGACAGACCTGAAGCAGAAAGAACTGGGTGAAAGCTCAGAGGGAGAGAGGTTGCTGAGTGATGAAGGCAGCAGAGGGAGATCTGGAATAGGCAATGAGGAATGTGGAGCAAGCTAAAAGCTCCTCCTCCCCCTCCTCCTGTGCCAGGGTGTCCTGGGCACAAGGACAGTGGTGTCCAAAACTGTAGAGGGTGGCCGGGAATTAATTATCTTCTGGAAAGATCCTCATTTTCCATCATCACTAAACAATGAAGTCTTTTCTCCCCTCTGGACCTTTCCTCATCCACAATATAGGGCTGCCTCTGCAACTTGAACCATGGACTGTTGTGAGGGAGACATACAGCCTTAAAAATGCTGTAGAAAAATTGTTTGACCTCTAGCTTGATTGGATTAAGCTCCCATTTAGGGCAGGGACTATAGTTCATGTCTATCTGTGCCCTCACAACCCCAGAAATAGCAGAGCATGAGCCCTTTCATGGTGGATGCTAAGTAATCACATATCAATTGTATGAGGAGCAGGGACGCCCCTGTATTCCAGCCAGGGGCTTAAGGACAGGGACTGCTTCCTCCAAGGTGAGTGCTCTGGTTCCTCTATGCCCCCTTAGGACCTGAGGGCCTTACATGACAGACCCTCAGGCTCTCCTACTAGAATCCTTCAAGCATTCCATTAACACAGTCCCCCAAATAGTGTGAACTGCAAAACTTCCAACCTGCACCCACCACTCAATGCTACTGGGATTCTCCCTCCCAGCTCTGGCCACCCTCAACCAGGATTTTGCCAACACCAGCCTCAGATTTGGAGCCACAGATGTTTTTCCAGGGACCTCTGCACCACGTAGGGAAGAGGGGATAGTACTATGGCAGGATCACCACTCCCCATCATGGACTGTGCTGCTATGACCCAAGCAAATGTTTCCCCAAGCCCTGTCGTGGCACATGCCAGGAGAGAGAGAGAGAGAGAGAGAGGATCCATTTATTAGAGCTTTATTGACAGTAGCTGGAGGGTTGAAATACATCCAGTTCCCCCTCCCCTCAATGCTCTGTCCAAGGAGGGCCCAAAGAAGGGCAGGGGGACAAGGGAGTAGGAAGGGGGCTGCTCTGGGCCGGGCTGAAGGGGTGAATGTGTGGGAGTGCTGAGGAAAGACGTGCACCCTCAGACCTTGGGCTCATTCCTCTTCCCTGAAGCCTGAAATCTGCCCCCACCTCAGGGAATAGGCAGGGTCAGAGGGCAGGGCTCATGCAGCATAGTAAAGGGAGAGGGGGCCTGGTTCAGTCAGTCCCTTCCCCTCAAACTCAGGAGTGGGTGAGGCCGTGCTGGGGACACAGACAGGGCCACCACAGCATCAGCTATGGTTTGAACATAAATATCTGCACAATTATATACAGGGGGAGGGGGCTCCCTGAGCCTCAGCCTCAACCCTAAGGAAGAAGAAGGGGAAGAGCACAGACTGCCTTGCCCCTTGCCCATGAGGCAGCAGCACCCAGACTTGAGGAGAGAGAGAGAGAAGGGAAGAGATATCAGAGAGAGAAAAGAGAAGGGAAGAGGGAAGAGAATTGGGAGGGAGTTAGGAGAAAAGGGGGAAGGAGAAAACAGAGAAGGAAGGAAGGAGTGGGTGGCCAGGCAGGGCCCAGCCAGGGCTACTCCTTAGCCCGGCCGATGATGGCAAGGATGTAGAGGAAGATGTTGATTATGTCTGTGTAGAGGTTCAGGGCAGCAAACACATATTCCTCAGGGCTCAGAGACAGCTGCTTGTTTCCCAGAAGCAGCTGGGTATCCACTGCCAGGAACTGGGGATGGGGACAAAAAAGAGAGACCCTAAGGTCTCAGAAGGGAGGACCCAGGTCCCCAGGGGCCTCCCCCCAGGCACTCTCCCTGTTACTCACACAGGTGAAGAGCAGAGCACCCAGTGAGGCATAGACTATCTCCATGATCCGGTTGCGGATGAAGATGCAGAGGATGGCAAAGATTAACAGTACCACAGTGCACACCAGGAGGATGCCCATACAGGAGGTGAAGTCATATCGGGTCTTGGGGATGGAAAAAAGGAATGTGAGTGCCAGAACCCCAGGGCCAGGAGAGGGGAAAAAGAGGATGTACTAGTGGCCCTATCCACCTCACCTGCAGGGAGAAGATGACCACAGTGAAGCAGACCACGGTGGTGATGCCCACGGCCATGATGACAGCATCCGTATTATAGAAACTCGCAATCATGCCCACCATGTATGACAAGCTCAGGGTCAGGACAGACTGTTAGTGAGGGAGGAGGCAGAGAATAAGATGGCATTTGGTAAACCTCCAGTCCCAGAAGCAAGCCCTGGGATCAAGTGACTTTTTTTAATGGGACAAGGAGGAGAGTGAAGGTAACCCTGGTTATTATTGCCAGGAAGGTCTCATCTTGAGGATGATTGAGTCTAGGGCAGGAGTTCAATGGTTGGGGCCCAAGGAGAGGTTTCATGAGTTCTGTGAATTTAGATGGGGGCAAAATTACACTATTATTTTTACTAATCGTAGACTTCACCAGGCTGCCAATGGGGCCCAAAAGTTTAGGAACTCCTGATCTAGGGTTTGAATGGAGAAATCTCATGCTTGAGAAAAGTCTGGGCTCTGGGGGTAGAATATCTGGACCCTCTGTGGGTCTTTTAAGGTTGGCAGGTCAGAGTGGGCTGGTCTCATCACTGACCAATTAGAATTCTAGGATGTAGGGGTTTACCAGGGCAATGAGGTTCCAAGGGTGCTTTCGTCTAAATTCCCCACAGCAGCTAAGGATAATGAGAGAGACAAAGAAGAAGGCATAGGAGACATAGTAGGTCCAGACATGGGTCCGGACAAAGATCTTCACATCTTCCACAAAGGTGAATGCAGCCACAGAGGAGAGGGTCACAGTCAGCTGCAGGGTAAGGACCAGGAACACCTAGATGGGGAGAGAGGATTAGTGGTATAGTCCCAGAGCTGGGGAGACCACCCTGGCTGGAGGCAGGGCACTACCCTGAGGCTCCTTACCCAATATTCCTTCCTTAGATTTATGGGCCTTCCCAGTCCCTCTTTTCTCCCTTATCTCTTCACCCCACCTCCCCACCAAGGACAAGAATTTCAATTTTCTCTTCCTCACCTTTCGAATAAATGCTCTACGGATGCTCCGATCATCCCAGTCCGTGGTTGGGAAGTCCTGGTTGTCATAATAGGATGGGGGACCTTCCCCATGGTAGTTTCCATGCATTGGTGCTGGGCAGGGGAGGATGAGAAGGAGGAAAGGTCAAGTCTACAGACCCTATTTCTATACCCAAACCTCAATCTCTCCACTTCCCGTTACTTACAGTTGGGGGCCTGAAAGTCCTGTGGTTGTCCATAAGGATTGGCAGGAAAAGGTCTGTGTGGATAGGGTTCCTGGGGGTAACTCCCTGCTGGATAAGAGCCCTGGGGATAGGGCCCCTGGGGGTAGGGCCCCTGGGGATAGGGCCCCTGAGGGTACCCTGGTTGGCCATAACCAGCCTGAAAGGGGGGCTGTGGATGGGGGGCCACAGGGTAAGGTGGTTGACCATAGGGGGGCATTGGAGGCTGAGATGCCCCAGGGTATCCAGGGTTGGCAGAGGTATTAACATCCCCGGTCACCAAGAAACTCTTTTCATGCGACATGTTTGCAGGTTTGACAGTCACCACCTGAGAGAGAAGAGATAGAGAGAGAAAACAAAGAATGAATTTAACAAACCAAAAGCACAGATTCCCAAACCCAGCCCTCTCTGTGGGCTAATGGTTATAGTCAGTTCTAAGGTCCAAGTCCTCAAACCCAGCCATTTGGGGGAAAGAAAACTGAAAAAGAAAGATCCTGGCTTCCCTCAGAAAAAACTCCCCAAACTCAAGTCAGGAGAGGTGGAAGGTGTTCAGGGACTTAAAAGAGGCCCTGTAGGTTAAAGGAAAGATACCAAACAAAACAACCACCCCCTTCTCTTCCATCCTTGAAAGAAAGGACTCAGGTCCTGTGCTTTCCCAGAACAAAAGGGTAGAGGAGACTGGGAAAGAAAGGCATGATGCACGGGTTCCCTGGGACCCCCTCCCATCCCATGTTGAGGAGGTGAAATCAGGTGCCATGAAGCTCTGTGACAGTTTCTGGGCAGGAAAGAGGAAGCCCAGCCTGAGAGTGAGAGGACCGGGTATCCAGTCCCCACTAACCAGCTGGGGGAATGACCTCGGACAAGTTAGTTCACCTTGCAAGGCTGCATCTTCCTCATCTGTAAAATGGGGGAAGGGGGAAGGACATCCATTGACTAGATGACCTCTGAGACCCCTCTTTTAGTCAAGTCACTAAGGGGTGGGGGAGGGGGGGCTTGGCACTACCTTGGCCTAGGTGACTGTTGTGCCCAGGGTCCAATCTTATAGATGGTAATGCAGCGGATCTCTTTTGGCTTTTAGACGCCAGAGGGAAATGGCAGGAGCTGAGAAGGCAGGCCCCGAAGTCCGGGCCCTGGGGACGGCCAGCCTACCCTCACCCCTTCTTTCTTTCTTTTAAGCCGCTTTAGGAGGGCGGGACTAACGGGGCTATTTCCAGCCTCAGAAATCCCCACAGCATCTGCGAGTAAGGGACTGGGGTACAGAAGGGGCAAAGGTCCACGATCCTGACTTCTGACCCTTTCCAGCCTAGAGTGGCCCCCGAAAGCGCCCTCCTCCCTGGGGAAGGGGAAAAGTGGGCAGGGAAAACAGAGACGAGGAGGGATCCGGCAGCGTAGTAAAGAAGGGGGTAGGAGGCTGGGGCCAAGGGCCCGGAGCAGAAGCCAAGCCTTGCCGCAGAGGTTGCGCCCCCCCCGCATCTGCCGCTGGAAGAGGCTGCGCCCCCGCCCACCCCACCCCCGCTCCGCTCCGTGAGAGGCAGGGAATCCAGAGGCTCCAGCCCCGCAGACTAGGGATGGGAGACAGAGCAGAAGGGAGGGGCCCATGGGGGGGGCACAGGGAAGGGGAGGGGGGACACAAGGGGGGGACACACAGGGGAAGGGGAGGGGGGGAGAAATGAGGAGGAGGGATAGAGGAAAGAGACCCGAGGGAGAGGAGGGACACTGGGGATAGAGGAGGAAGGGGAGCGGAGGGGGGAGATGGGGAAGAAGGGGTCAGGTATGAGGGAGAAAGGAGGGGGAGGGGGAGAGAGGACAGTCAGGCGCAGGGGGGCAAAGGCGGGGGAGAGGGGCGGTGGGAGGGGGCGACAGGGGGCCGGGGAGGCCGCTGGGCCTCGGGGCTGCGTGGGCCCGCGGGGCCGAGGGCCGCCGCCGCCCCGCTCGCACTCACCGGCTGCCCGCGGTCAGGGTCACGGTCAGGGGCGACGGCCGTCGCTCTGCGGTCCTGCGTCGGTCCGTCCGTCAGCCTGGCTCTCGGGCCCGGCTGCGCCCCGGGCTCGGGGCTGCGCTGCCGCGGCGACTGCTGAGGCGGGGAAGCGGGTGGGCGGGACAGGGGGCGGAGGCGGGCCGGGCCGGGCCGGGCCGGGCCGGGGGTGGGGCCGGAGCCCCGAGCTCCGAGCTGGGGCAGTGGAGGCTCAGCTGCCGGCGGCTGGGCAAATGCTGGGGAGGGAGCGGGGCTCCGGCTGTCTCCAGAAGGTGGGGGCGGGGCGGGCACTTCCGGGGCTGTGTGACGTCACTGGGCCGGGAGGGGTCCCGCCTCCCACCCCCGGGGGCGGCCTGTCGCCCGCCAGGGCTTGGGCACCCAGTCTGTGCCCTTGCTGCTCTGGTCTCTCCCCGTCGCCTCATCCCAGCGCTAGGCTCGCTCCTTCTCCCGACCGCGTAGTTCATTCCCCTTGCCCTCGTCACCCTCCCCCAATCCTGGCCCCTCATCTCTGTTACCTTCTTGCCCTCCCCACCCCCTCCCCCCGCACCTCCTTGAGGAGGTCAGTGTTAGACTGGAAAACGTACCGGGTTTGAAGCCAGGAGACCTGGGTCTGAGTCCTGGCTTCTTAGCTAGGTGACCTTGGGCACACATTGTCAGAGGAGGGGACCAAGCCAGATGACCTCCACGTCCCTAGCTGCCCTTCTCTCCCCTCTTCAGACCCCACCTTGCCCCTTCTCCTCTACCCTCTATCCCCCCTGCCAGTCCCCCTCGCCTTGTGCTGCCCTCATTTCCAGTACCCTTTCTATTTCTTCCCCTTGCCCCTTTGAGCTTATCCTTTCCCATCCTCACCTCCTTCTACCCTGCTTCCTCCCTTTCACAAGGTAATCATAGGGAAACGTTTGGAGTATTATATAAGCATTATATAAATGTGAACTGTCTCCTTTATGCCCATTGAACCCTCAGACCTGATCCCTAATTTCTGGGTCGTATGCCCTCCCTGCTGGGCCTGCCTCCTATCTCCTATCACAACACCCCAGCCCGTGCCTCACCCAGAGAATAGAGGGTGTAACTATGAATGTTAGTAAACATGGCCCAGGCCCAGGAGCTGAGTCTGCTGCCTGTCCTTGATATAGCCATCCCAGACCCATATGTCCCCACTTTTCTTCAAGAGAGGCTGCAGTTAGTCCGTGGGTTTATAACCAGGATCCTTCTACCATCCTTTTTGTTCTCAGTGATCTATATGTTCCTCTCTGTTTGGGACTTTTCAGAAATCTTTTATCCACACTGGATCTGCACTCATCTTCTGGGCATGAGTAGTAACTGCCAGTTGGCACCTATTCCTGCTCCCTCCCCAGCATTAACCTGACCTGTATTGGGTCTAGGATGTGTAGGGCTAGTCATCCTTTCCATCAGTGAGAAGTTTATGCAAAAGCCCAAGCTTAAATCTCAAGCTTAAACACCGTTAATAAAGAAATGCAAATTAAAACAACTCCCTGGTTCCACTTCACACTTATTGGATGGACAAAGATGAGAAAAAAGGAAAATGATAGTTACTAGAGAGGCTATGGGAGGACATGATAAAGAGAAGATTAGCATGGTCCCAGTGCAAGGATGACATGAAAATTTGTGAAGTGTTGAATATTTTATTTTAAAAATGTATTTATTGACTGACCTAACAACATTACTACTATAGGTATATCCCAAAGAGATCAGTGGCAGAAGGAAAGAGTCCATATTACAAAAATATTTATAGTAGAATTATTTTGGGTAGCAAAGCATTGGAAACAAAAGAATGTGCCTATCAGTGGAATGGCTGAACAAGTTAGGGTATATAAATGTAATGGAGTAATGTTATGTGGTAAGAAATAAAGAGGATTTGGAGAAACCTGCAAAGACTTACATGAACTGATACAGAATGAAGTGAACAGAAGTGCAACTTCTACAGTGGCTACCATATTGTAAAGGGCTAGCAGCTTTGAAAGACTTAAGAAGTCTGATCAATGCAATGGTGAGTACAGAAGAGTGATAATAAAATTTGCTTCCCAGAGAACTCTTAAATCTCTCTAAGTTGCAAAGCAATTATAGATCTACTTTAGTAGAGCTCCTCATTGGGAATTCTCTAGAGTAATGACATCAGGGTCCTATCCTATCCCCAACAAAAGCTATTTCCACTTGTTGTCTCACCTTCCTCTCACTTCTGAACCTCCTGCAATTTGGTTCCTGATTTCATTATCAAATAAAACCCTCTTCAAGGTTATTAATGACCTCTTAATCACTAAACCCAATGGTCTTTTAGCAGCTCTCATTCTTCTAACTAGAGGCAACTAAGTGTTGCTCTAAATGGATTGCGTGGTCTGTAGCCAGAGATCCAGCCTCAGACACCTTATGAGTTTGTGACCCTAGGAAAATCACTTACCTGCTGCCTGCCTCAGTTACTTCATATGTAAAATGTGGAGGATAATAGCACCTACCTCCCAGGGTAATTGTGAGGATTAAGAAGATAATATTTGTATTTTTTAAAAGCATTTAGCCCTGTTGCTGGAACATGATGAAGATGCTTCCTTCCTTCCTTTCCCCTCTGCAGGATTTGACACTATCATCTATCTCCTCTTGAATACTTTCTCCTCCCTCAATTTTTATAACTCTAGTCACTTGGTCCTTCTACCTGTCTGTTGCTTTTCAGTCTTTTTTGCCAGACCACAATATCTCTACTGTCATTTAACTAGCAGTGTACCAAGTGTTTGAGCCTTTATCTCGTCTATCTTAGTGATATTTTAGATCTTAGTGATCTCCTCACTTCCCATGAGTTCAATCATTATCTCTATGTAGATGACTGCCCAGATCTCCTGCTTCCATCCTCTCCCTGACAACCATCGTTGAGGGGAACAATGCATGTGGAAAGGGATCCCACAACATCAACACTAACTGCTCCCCAAGTCTCACTGCCAGAGTAGACAGGTCACCTTCGGCTGCCAAGGTCAGATCACCTTGACCACCACCTTCTCTCAGGTACAAGTGGAAACAGGCCACTACCCTGAGCCCCCAAACCCCAAGAACAACAACAATTCCCCCTCACCAGCCTTTCATACAGTCTGCCTCCCAAAATCATAGTCTAGGGAAGCAACTCTTTAGAAGATGTGATCTGGCTACCTCCTCTCCAGGTGCTGAATGAATCCTCTTTCTTCCCAGAGACCACAGCTACTAAAGACCCAGAAAAGAAAGTTCTTACCACCATAATAATCCTTGGTTCTATCAAATGGCTCAACATCAGAGAAGCAATGTGTTTTTGTTGATGGAAATAATACCGAAAAAGATGCGTTACCATCCACTTGACCACTGCACCCTAAAGATCATAATGTTTCTATTTCTCTTGTAACTGAAACTACATTAAAATCTGTACCCCTTAAGAGTATGAATTATCTTGCTTTTCTTTTGTATTCTCAGTACTTAGCACAATCGCTTTATAAGCAGTAAACAATTCATTTTTCATTCATTCATGGACAAATCCAACCTTAGTCTCTCTCCTCAGTTCTCAGCCCCCATCGTCAGTTGTTTCCTGGACGTGTCATCTCTAATAGGCTACATCTCTACAGCAGTCCTGTAGGCATCTCAAACTGAATATGTCCAAACCTCATTATTGTCCCTATTCCTCCAACTCTTTTTTGTTTTTATTGTTGAGAGTGCCATCATTCTTCCAGGTCTTCAGGTTCACAACCTCAGAGCCATCCTTGACGTTTCTTTTGAACTCACCACCCATAGCCAATCAGTGATCAATCTTATTGATTCTACCCCCTCAGTATCTCTCCCAGCTGTCCCCTTCTCACCACTCATTAAATCACCACACTAGTTTGCTTCTCACCTAGACAGTCTCCTAATTTTGCTCCTAGTTTCTGATCCATCTTTGATATAGCTGTGAGCTCAATGGGATCAGAAATGGTGTGGTTTTTCACTTCTGCTTCCCTGAATATGAGACCGGGGACATTCACTGGTGAATCAGAATGACCTTTTGTCAGTGTGGGGTTGAGCTGAGCCTTGGAGGGAATTAAGGGTTCCAAGAGGCGGAGGTGAGAAGGCAAAACATTCCAGGTGTAACTGATGCTCACGTCAAGCTCTCTTACCCCCTCTCGTACTATTGCCCTTGTATTTGTTCATAGGATCGTTTATCCTAGGACCCAGGATGATGTCATTTTGAAGAGCAGAGAGAAAACTAGAATAATATCTCTACTGCTCACTGTGCCCTTCCCCCATCACTAAAAAATATGCCCTAGATGTCTGCTTTCAATGGCCAGGAGGTTGCATAATGAGAAGAGGGGAACAAAACTGGACGTTGGCTCCTAGAATTGGGTTTCTCCCCTTTTATCCCCTTGTTCTTTAGAGAGGTTTATTACCTGCTGTGTTGGATGCAGTACACAAGCAACTTTGCACTTTCACGAATACTGTGGTCTCAGCTGCAGCCACAGAAAGTGCCTGAGGCCAGCACTGCAGAAGTGATAAAGAAGGATCCTGAGACTCCAGCAGCTGATAGGATCAAAGTAGGTGATGCAATAGGTGAGACTCTTATTTGGCTAGTGAGAAAGTGAAGAAACTTTTTCCTCTTTCCTGTTATCTAAGGCCCAGGCAGAATCACAGATGGGGAAGCCCTCCCATGGCCTGGAGTGAAGTGGTGGGGATGGTGAGTGCTTAAGGACTGGTTTGAGGTGATTGGGCTTGTTTCGCTGGTTGTGCTGGACTGAGGGCTGGGCTGGCAGCTGCATTAATTAAGTTTAAAGCGCCCCATGTAGGAATATTTAATCTTTTCTTTCTTCACTTTTTCCATATCCAACTAACTAATTATGTGGGGGATTATTTGGACTGAGAGAATAACTTTCAGACCCAGGGTTGGGGTAAAGCCTTGAATTTTTCCTGTTTTAATAATCTGGAGTCAGATGGCCACATTATCCCTTAATCTAAATCCAGGACCTGACCACTGAACCTGGCACAAGAACATCAGACTCTACAGATATTTCTTGGTTGATGGTTTGAGTATAGTGCTATCTCGTGGATAATTTAGATATTGCACATGCTGGCTGTAAAATCGATGTAGCAATGAAACAATCTTTGATTGAGTGCTTAACTATATGTAAAGTGTTTTAATAAACAATGGCAATACAAATAGAAAAGTAAGACAGTCCCTGCTCTCAAAGAACTTACTAACTGGAAGTTCAAAATATACTGAAGACTTTAGCTGTAAGTTGAATAGAAAGATCATGGGATCCTTAGGGCTTCTTAGGATACAGTGACAAAACAAATGGTAATGTATCTTCTTTAATATTATTTCCATGAATAAAACTATATTGATGTCTGATTTTGAACCATTTAACAAGATTGTGGTGGTGGCAAATTTCTTTCCCAGATTTTCAGAACATGCAGAGGTAATCGGCAAAAGGTTATTCCCATCCCCCTCAACCCAATGTCCCCTACTCTAAAGCCACCCAACCCTTCCACTGTACTCTCTGGGATGCCTGCTACATAGGTAATAAACTAGATTTCATCTTAAATCTTTTCCATTCTCATTCCATCTCTTTGATTGTTCTCACTGAGACTCGGTTCTCACCTGATGACAACCTCCTTGGCAATCTTTTTCAGCACTGGTTGTACTCCTGACTCACTGATCATGGTGTGGGAGTTGTCATCATCATCATCATCATGTAAGTGTCATCCTCTTCTCTTCATGCTCTTTTGCTCCCCTATAAAATGAACTATCAAATTTATAGCATCTCTTGTATAATTCCCCTTCTCTCCTCTGACACTGTCAACGCCTTGGTGCAGAGTGGAATCATCTCATTCCTGAACCTATGAGAGCTAATGAGAACACCAAGAACAAAAGGGCCAGGACAAAGCCCTGGTGTATACCCACGTACATAGATGATAGAACTTGGATGACAAGTCCTATAAAAGAAACTGAGAAGGAATGATTTGGCTTGTAGAAGAGAGGTACAAAGAGTGGTATCAACAAACACCACTGAGGAGAGATTCCAGAAGGAGTGGGGGTCAACTCTGTCAAATACTGCAGAGAGACCAAAAGAAAATGAGGATTGAAAACAGTCCTCATTAAATTTTCTACCATTTAAATGGAAATAACAACCACCACAAAACAACTGGAAGTGAATATACAGAACTAAAAAGAACAAGCATGGCCAGAGAAGAGAGATGTAGAAAGACACCTGCCCTGCTCCTTTTCAGAGGTCAGAGGTCCATCCATGGTTGTCCAACATTACCTAAGACCTTTAAATGTATTGATTGGTTTGACTGATGTTTTTCCTCTTCTTTCTCTTCTTCTTAAAAAATATTCTTCGTGTATGGAATGGTCTTCTGGGAGAGGTAAGGAAAAGGAGCTCTAGAAAGAATTTAGGCAATGTGAAAACAAATGATATCAATTTTTTAAAAAAATTTACAAAGAGAGAGGCAAGCTCTTCAAGGAGCTTATGTTCTAACAGATAGAGACAACATGTAAAGAAGAGTGGTGGCCAAAGGAGGGAAGTTTGATATGAGGTCTCATGGGGATAGTGAATTGATCATAGGGCAGGGAACTGACATAAAACATGCATTTTCTAAAAGGAATGGTAACATTGATCTGATTCTGGAGCAAGATGTGGAAGTGGTGGGGGGGTTGTGGAGGAAGGGAGATAGGTAATGCCTAGATGAAGAGGAGGTGATCTAGCTGTCATCTTTCTCCCAGCCTCTCATCCCATACTGCCATATAATTATTGGTTATAAAACACCTGAGTGTCCTGTAGGCAATTCAAATGCAAGAAATATGTTCAAAACAGAACTCATTTCTCATCTCCCCCAAGTCCACCCCTCATTCTAACTTCCCTTTTTTCTGTCAACAGGAAGAATACCGCATATAGAGCAAAGGACCAGGGTTCAAATCCCACTTTATACTGCTTACTACCTGTAAGTCACACACAGTGACTAAGTCACTCCACTTCTCTTGACCCCCATTTCCTCATCTACAAAATTACGGGGTGACCTCTGAGATCTTTTCCAGCTCCAAACCTATGGTCCTGTGATCCTCACAGTTGCCCAAGTTTACAACTTCAGAATTACCCTTTACTTTTCACTCTCCTTCACCACCCCCAAAGCCAATCTGGTGACAAGTCCCGTCAATTCTTCCTCCACAAAATCCCTAACTTTGCTTAACCAGTCTGAGTCTGAGCCTAATTTCCTCTGGGCTAGACTGTTGAAATAGCCTCCTGATGAAGTCTCCCTCCCTCCAGTCTTTCCTTCATAGAAGGCTGCCTCATGAATATGCCTAATTGAGATGCCAACATACAGGAAAGCTGATAAACACGGCTCTTCATGAGTTTTGCATTGAATAGATTTTAACTGCAGAGTTTCAGCATGCTACAGAAGACTATGCAGACTCAAAAATCAGAGGTCGTGGATTCGTTTTGGCTTCCACTTACTAAATGACTTTGATCAAGTCCCTTGGCTTCTTAGGGCGTCAGCGTCCTCAGCTGTGAAATGAGGGGGTGGAGATGGATGACTTCGGGAGGTCCTTGCCAGGGCCACTTCTACATACAACAACAATAATAGCTAGAATTTAAATAGCACCTACTATGTGCTAGGCTCATGAAGAACATCTTGTTTCATCCTCACAACAACCCTGGGAGGGAGGGGCTATTATCATACCCATTTTACAAATGAGGAAACTGAGGCAGGCAGTGGCTTGACCAGGGCCTCACAGCTGGTAAGTATCTGAGGCAGGATTTTAATTCCGTTCTTTCTGAATCTAGACCCAGTACTCTATCCACTGCACTTCTTAAATGAAAAGTAATCCAACTATGCCCCGCCCGGGTACTACCTGCTCAAGTTTTAACTTTCGGTTTCGTTTCTTTGTAAGCGGAAGGAAGAGGCTATTATTTTCTAGGACTGGTGAGATTGCGTCAGACAGCGGCAAAGGGTTCGGTGCACAGAAGCAGGGCAGGGAAGATGACTGGGCTGGGGTCCGAGGTGCACGTGGAACTCCGAGGTCTGCCCCACGAAGTGTCTGATGAGTTAGTGACACTGTATTTCGAGAACCTGCGGCGCTCGGGGGGCGGCCCTCTGCAAGGTTGGCAGCGATTGGACAGCGGCGGGATCCTCACCTTTCAAAAGCCGGAGGGTGAGGAGGGACGTGGCTGGAAGGGTGAAGGGGCATGACTCAGGTGTGTGTGTGTGTGTGTGTGTGTGTGTGTGTGTGTGTGTGTGTCTGTGTGTGTGTGTCTGTGTGTGTGTCTCTGTGTGTCTGTGTGTATCTCTGTGTGTGTGTGTGTGTCTGTGTGTGTGTAATCCCTGACCTCTCCCTTCTTTACTCCAGATGCCCAGCGAGTCCTGGCCCGGGCCAGTCATGTGCTGCAGGGCACAGCTCTGAGCGTGGTGCCTTCCCCACCCCGAGCCCCCCAGCGTCTACTCCTCCTGGGACTGAGGTCTGGCACAACCCCAGAGCTCCTGGAACTTTATGTGGAGAGCCTTTTGAGCACCAAGGGGGAGTGTCAGGCCCTCGCCAGTCCCCGGCCAGATCGGGTCCTAGTACAGTTATCCACGCCTCTCTCGGAAGCAGGTGAGGGGTCTGAGTGGGTTGGGCTGACACAGGAAGGCTGTGGGGAGGGTAGTGCGGGAGTGGGGGGAGAGGTTTGGGGGCCGGGTAAAGGGAGAGAAGAGGAGAATTGTTCCAAAGTCCTCCAGCCTGGCCGTCTTCCCTGTGGCAGAGTTTGAAGAGTTGTCTACACGGTCCCGTGGGAAAACACTGTTCGACACAACGGTGTCAGTAGCCTGGGTGCCCCAGGCTCGTGCTGTAAGGGTTGTGAGTCAAGATCAGCCCCTAGATCCTACGCTGCTTCAGCTCTACCTGGAGAATGAGCGCCGCAGTGGGGGAGGTGCCCTGGAGGGGCTGCGGACACTACCTAGGGCTCAGGGAACTGTTGTCACTTTCCAGCAGTGGGAGGGTGAGTACCCCTCCTTCACTTGCCCCTTATTCCCCAAAGTTCGGTTTTGCGTGGGAGGAGCAGGTCCAGATGCTAACTGGAGCCTAGCTTCTCTCCCAACCCCAAAACTCTACCTTTCCAATCTGCTCATTTACCCTGCTGTCCCTTAAGCCTCTATTAGCATGAAATCCCTAGAGGTGCTGGCTGCTAAAGGACTCTCTCTCCCTCTCAGTGGCAGAGCGAGTGTTGAGCCAGTGTCACCAACTTAGAGATTCACAGTTAAACATAGTCCCCCACTACGATGTCCTGGAGCCTGAACCTGAGCTTGATCCTAAACCAGAGGAAGAAGAGAGACCATCTCCGGGAGAGAGAAATTCTACAGAGACATCAGGAGAAAAAAAGCTCAAAGAGACTTTTGGAAAAATAGTGCCTATGGAGAGACTGGAAACTACAATGAAAAAGCCAGGGGTAACAGTGCCTGTGGAGAATTCCATAGGGACAATTCCTCTGGGAAAAATGAAGGAGACAAGGACTAGGGAAACACCAGAAGAGTCAGTGACTGTGGAGAGACCAGGGGCAATAGAATCCCTGGGGAGCACAGTACTGGAAGAAACTATGCCAATGGATAGATTAACAGAGCCTGTGGGGGACACAGTGCCCAAGAAGGTGGTGCCAGAGGAGAGAGGGGAAGAGATGATTAAAGCAGTGGTGCCTAAGGAGATCCTGCTGCCCATGGAGCCAGGTGCCATGCGATTTCTGCAATTCTATTACCAGGAGTTTCTTGCTAGCCTTGGTGAAGTGACTGTCTGCCCACTGGATGGCCCAGATGTCACTGGCTTCCGGGTGAGTTCCTTCTGTTGCTGTGTCTGGACCATTCCGAGCATAATGGTAGCCTATAAGGAGAAGTGACACCTTTTAGGAGAATAGACCAGGTAAAAAGAGGTTCCAGCATCTCCAATGGTCCTTGACTGTCTTATCTCCTTTCTTGGGTTTCCCAACTCTATCTATGGCAGCCTGTGGTCTACTTACTTTCTCTCTGGGTTCTGGGACTGGTCAGGTTACTTGACCGATCAGTTCTCAAAGTTGTTTTTCTTTACAATGATGCTATCTTTGTATAAATTGTTCTCCTGGTTTAATTCACTCCACTTCTCAACAATTCATATTAACCTAGGATTCTCTGAAATGTCTCTTTCATCATTTCTTAAGCAATAATATTCCATTACGTTGATATGTTCAACCCTTTACTAGTTTGTAGGAGGCAATTTAAGGCACATCCTTAGATAATAGTACTTTTCTCTCCCCAACCCATTTACCATGCTCTCCTCTCCTTGTTAAGGACTCTCCCCCTTCAAGAAAAAGAAATTTGTTTTACGTGTGATTATTCCCTTCTTTTGTATTATCCTCCCTCTTATGCATTTCTCCACCATACTGTGGGTCCCTTCAATCCTTCTTTTTCTGTTTCAGACATGAGCAAGATTCATCTTATCTGATGCTCACTTTTCCCACCCCTTCCTCCATGTTTGTATGTATACCCTTCTCATCAGTTCTCATAGATTCAATTACCATCTTTATGCTGATGATTCTCAAATCTACTGATCTTCCTCTCTCCTGAACTCTAGTCTCACATCTTCAGTTGCCTTTTGAATATCTTGAACTAGACGTCATCCTGTAGAAACCTTAAATAGAAACTGATCCCTGTTGGCCATATGTTGGTTAGAAAACCACAAATTGATGTGATCTATGTTGTGTTATATTTTTAATACTCTGTTAAACATTTCCTAATTGCATTTTAATCTGATTGGAGTCACACTTGAGTTTGACACCTCTGCCAGTTCACACATCTGAAATTCAACATGTACAAAACCTAATTCATCAGCCCTCCTCCAGGCCTTCCCCTCTTCTTATCTTTTTTACTTACAGTTTTCAGAGAGTCCAGTGATTCTTAAAATGTCTTTCCTTGATCTATTTTTCAAGTCAGTTGTCTTTTGTTTTTGTATCAGATATCTTTTGCTTTTTTATTTTTTGATTTTGTTATAATATTTCTTGCTATCTTGTGGAGTTATTGGTTGCTTTTTGATCTGCTCTCATTTTCAGGGAGTTCATTTCTTGGGTGAAGTTTGTCACTTTCTCTTCTAAGCTACTTTTTCTCCTTCCAATTGTCTCCACAAAAAATTTTATTTTAATTTCTTGTTTCATTTCTTCTTGGTACTTATGTAGTTTTTTGGGGAAAATATATGCTTTCCTCTTATAATTTCCACTTGCACTTGTGACAGACTTACTCTCTCTTTTGGGAATCTCTAGATTTTCAATCATTTTTATTCTAGTAAGTACTTTAATTTTATCATCCCTCAAGCTTTATTTCATAGATTATAGCTTTGTACCAGGGCTAAACTTCACCCTTCTGTTGTGCATTTGGCTTATCCTTACTTGGTCTCATCCTGAGTTTCTTCAATAACCTTCTTTTCCTGAGTTTAGACTCCTCTGGACCTTTGATGTTCTGAGTGCTGGATCTTCAGGGCCCTCTCTGGCATCCCAGGACAAAGTATTAGGGATTTCCAAACCCCTGTACCTGAGGGTCTGATCACTGCTTGGCTGTTGTTGTGTAGGTCATTCCCATGAATTTCCAAGTCTCTACCCTAGGGTTTTCCTAGGGGTCTTCTGTATTTGTTCCCTCCAGGCACAGAGTCTTGCAGGCTACATATATGCTTGGCCTGACTATGGTCTGGTCACACTTGGGAGCTACTTTGTGCTGGGGCTGGTGGGCTCCTTTCCCATGACTTTTGGACTGCTGATTGACTTTTTGAGGATGCATTTCTAAGGACTGAAGAAGTCATTTCTTGCATTTTGTCATTAGATTTCTTGATCTTGATTCCATCTGGTATGAACTATAGGGATTCATGGGGTTGTACAGAGCATTCCATTTAGCATCTCCATGCCTTTGGACCGACTGTCTCCAATGCCTGAAATGCCCCAAATTCACCTCCATCTCTCTTAACACCTAGCTCTCTTCAAGGTTCAACTCAAATCCTACTTCATTCAGGATCCCTTTCCTGATTTCACTTGGTTATCTCATGCCACCCAATAACTTGTCATTTCTTCTGTATTTATTAATTTGCTTGTTTGAAGGGCTGCTGAGAGGCTCAGTTGAGATAATATATAAGGTATTTTGCAAACTTTGTGTCAGAGGTTGCTATTACCATTATTTACTAATGAATTATCTAGGACAAGAATAACCATGTGGCTGCACAGATAGGAACCACCTTTCCATCTACTTGCTACATGGGAATTTCTAATCTCTTCATGTTTGAAAGCCCAACTTCAAAGTTCATCCACTCTTGTTTCCTACCTGAGAGGAACCTCCAACTTGTAGGTTACTGAAAAAGAGGAATATTTGGGCTTAATATAAGGGAAATTCTAACAACTGGGACTGTCCCCAAATGGGTTGGGCTGCTTTAAAGATATAATGCTTTTCCCATCATTGAAGTTCTTTAAGAAAAGATTAGATAAACATTTTTCAGGAAAGCTATAGAGATAATTCTTACTCTGAATTATTGTCATTTATTGAAAAGTGACAGAAGATTCCATTTAATTCAACAAATTACTCTATGTGCAAAGTACTGCACTAGAAACTGGGATACAGGGACAAAATTGCCAACCCCTGATCTCATGGAGCTTATATTCATCCTATTGGGGGAAGCAAACAGTAAGAAACTACAAGGTGACACAAAATGATTTTTTTGTTTGTTTTTGTTAGGGGGGAAGAAAAAGCAATTGAGGTTAAGTGACTTGCCTAAGGTCACACAGTTAGTAAGTGTCAAGTGTCCAAGGCTGGATTTAAACTCAGGTCCTCCTGACTCTAGGGCTGGTGCTTTATTCACTGCATCACCTAGCTGCCCCACAAAACAATTGTAAGAGCTAGAGAGCATTATCAGTTGGGGGATTAGAAATGGCCCCTGAGTTATACTTTGAAAGAAACTAGGGAGTCTTTGAAAAGTAGGTGGGAAGTAAAGTGTGACTCTACCAGACAGAATTTCTGTTTTATACTAGAAACAATAGAGGGGTATTAAAGATTGGCTGTGGATGGGTTCTGAACCAAAGGACTAATTGCATTTTCCCAAGTTCAGATTCCTATTTCCAGCTAGCTTCCCCTGGTCTCTCCTATATCTCTTCTTTCTGGCCCATCCAGCGGAGATATCTCCTAGAGTCTTACCAGAATAAGTTTACTCACAAGTGTAACCTCAGAGGTTCTGATTGCAGACATAACTCACTGAGGAAAGAGATAGCTTTCTTTTTCCCCCAACTCAACTGTCTCCCTCTAAACTTTTCTTTATGTTCACAGCTCAGTGGGGCACTGGAGCCATGCCAAGCTGCTGAAGAGTTCCTACAGAGCCTTCAGGGCAGCATTGCATGCCATATGCTACCTCTGAAACACCCAGGAAGTGCCCGCTTCCTGCTGGGCAGTGAGGGCCAACAGCTCCTGAAGGACCTGGAGGTCCAGTTCCAGTGCATCCTCACAATAGAGCAACAAGTGGTAGCAGCGCCCAATGTAGACACCACGGAGGTACCTGCCTTCACCCTGTCCCCTGAGCCCTCATCTCTGAGCTAAGTGTTGGCCCCATCTTGACAACCCCCAATCTCAGATCTTGCTACCATCATTCTGATCTTTGAACCTCAGCTCTGGCCTTAGGTTGCTACTCCCAAGAGACATAGGGACTGGGGGTTTGACAGTGAATGTGTAGAGTCCTGACTCTGCTTCTCCCTATCTGATCCTATTCCCATAGCTTGAGACCATGGACCCTCTAGAGTCACCAGCAGGCTGGGCCAATGAGCCCCCATTCTTTAGCAGCACTGCTCCAGACACTTCAGCCATCCAAATGGGTATGAGCACCAACAAGCCTCTCCTCTACCACTGTTCTTTTCCCTTCTCTTCAGCTTCTAACCATCCTTCTCCTATTTTTTACCCCTCCAATTCTGTCCCTCTACCTTCTCTTCAGAGGAGATCAAGAGGTTTCTGGACACCCTGAAGGATCCAGATGAAGAAGAATGTCCTTCCTTGAAGATGGAGGAGGAGGAACTGAATGAGTCTGAGGAAGGGGTAGCAGCCCCTGGCCAAACAAAGGATATGCTTGAGGAGGAGGCAGCCCTGCAGTTGGCCCTGCATCATTCCCTGGAGGAGAATAGCCTGACAATATGGGAGACAAGAACTCTGAAGCAAGCATTGATGCTGTCCCTGCTGGATGACATAGAGCCCAATGGCAATGGTGGTGGTGACAGTAGCGGGAGACTCATAGTGCATGTTGCCCTTGGTCAGGACCCCAGTGAGCTGAGTCAAGTTTTGGAAACTGTTCTCAGGACACAGCTACGAGAGGAGAGGGTGCTGGGTGTGGACCGATGTTTACCTGCTGCATTCTGGTCCCGCCTGGCGAGACACCATGATGTGACAGTTATCCTGCAGGGAAACTGTGCTGTCTTCAGTGGCTATGGTCCCCAGCCTTCCTGTGCTGCCAATCACCTCAGAGCACTGATGACTGTCCCCTTGAGCCAGAGCCACATATTGGCCACAGATTCTGCCAGAGAAGAAGGTAAGGTTGGCATTAACCCCCTCCCCCATCACGTTCACCTTCATCTTCCTTAGTTACTTGTCCATATGCCCAAGGATTCTCCCTCCCCCACCCAAACCAAAACAATTGAATGTTAGGACCTTGGGGAGGAAAGGGATGAAGGTCTTGGCTCTGTGTGCCCCTTACTCCCCCCCCCCACACCTCATCAGTGGTGCCACAGGTGATGGAGCAGCAGCCTGTAGCAGCAGCTCCTCCAGAGCTGGAGTGCCTGGAAGAGAGCAGTGAGGAATTCCAGGAGACAGTCCAAGCTTTTTACAGCACCTTGGACAGCTCCTGTAGCAAGATTCGCATCATCAAGGTAAGCCTAAAGTTCAGCCTCACCCTGCCCTGGGCATTCCTGAGCACTTTCTTCTCCCCCCACTATAAACACTATCCCCTTCCCCAGCTCCCAGCGGTTCTGTGCAGGCCTAGAAGATCAGGAGAGGTCTTCTTTCCTCTGACCACCATGGGACGAGCCTGGGGCTGGCAGGGAATTAGAGCAAGGCTTCTATTTTATTTGGTTTCAAAATAGTGGCCTCCATCTTTGGCATAGACCTCATTTTTCTTCTGCAGTTCCTTATCTCTCTACTGATAGGTGGGAGGGATACCTCATTGACAGTTCTCCAGGATTGAGGTTGGTCATTTAATCAGGGTTCTCATGCCCTTTATTGTGCTCTTTTCATTTACACAACTGTAGCTATTGCACATCTTGTTCTCCTAGCTCTGCTCACTTCTCTCAGTGCCAATTCATACCAGTAGCTTCCCAAGAGCCTTGAAATTCTTCATAGTCATTGTTTCTTGTGATAATATAAAGCCAGGGAAAGGGCCTGAATCTGTGCTTTCATTAGTATAAGGAATTTCCAGATGAAGAAACTTCCTCTAAAGAAATCAGAGTTATCAATATTCATATGAAAAAATAGCTTAAATCAGTAATAAATAAATAAATACAGATTAAAACAACTCTGAGGAACCACCTCACACTCATCAGATTGGCTAAGATGACAGAAAAGGAAAATGACAAATGCTGGAGGGATATAGGAAATAGACATAGTAACACCCTGTTGTTGGGACCATGAACTAGTCCAATCATTCTGGAAAGCAATTTGTAACTACACCCAAAAAACTCTTAAATTGTGCATACTAGGTATATCACCATTAGATCTGTATGCCTAAGAGACCCAAGAAAAAGGAAAAGGACAAAATTATTTATAGCATCTCTTTGTGATGGCAAAGAACTGGAAATTGAGAGGATGCCCATCAAATGGGGAATGACTGAACACATTATGGTATATAGTTTATGGAGTTTGGGGTCTGGAGGCAGGAAGACCTGTGTTCAAATCTAGCCTCTGACACTAGCTGTGTCATCCTAGAAAGGTCTCCTAACCTCTGTCTGCCTCGGTTTCCTCATCTGTAAAATGGGGGTAACAATAGTACCTACTTACCATAATTGTGAGGATCAAATGATAGGATATTTTAAAGCACTTTGCAAACATTAAAGCACAATATAGCTATTATTACTATTTCCTCTTTGGTAAAATGGGGATAAATTATCTTTCCATTGTTGTAAAGAAAGTTGTTTGTAAGGTCTAAATTGTATTTGTTACAGTTTTAACTAGTATTATGCCTTCTCCCTGTTAGCTCCCTTACATTGACCATGGCAACCTGATATTTGAGGTAGGAGGCTGAAGAGAGGAAATTGGGGCTTTTCCCCAAGTCCAAGGTCAGAGGGTTGGGGGCAGGGCACAAAAGTCATGGCATGCTCCCAGGAAGCTTTAAGGAGAAAAATGGTCCCACGAGAGCTGCCCAAGGTCCAGAGGACACCCTGATCTGGATGCTTTATGAAGATTTCTCTTGAATCTCATGGTCCTCTCCCACTACCACTATGATTTTTGAGCCTGTATTTCCTGAGCCTTTCTCCCAGCTTGGTCACTATCCTCAGCAAACTAAACTGTTCCCCCAGAGGCTTCCCTGTTCCTGAATAAAGGCCCAGAGAAATGAGCTCTGAGTATAGACATAGTCCAGTGGCTGATTTCAGGATATCAGGTGGCCTAAAGGTCACAAAGGGTTGACTTTGCAACAGTCGTAGGGCTCTAGTGAGTGCAATTTTCAAAGGAAGAAACAGGCTGCATTTTACAAGGGAGAAAAATGAGGCATAGAGAAGTGATGACTTGTCCATGATGACACGGCTAGTAACTGCTGGAGGTGGAATTTGAACCCACTCACACTGGGACACTGTGTCACCTTTGAGCTGGTACCAGGAAGCCCTGCCCTGCAGCTGGAGCTAAACCTACTGCTTTAGCTCCCCTCTCCCCGATCCCTACCCAATCCCTACCCACTACTCAGTTCTGTAGACAATTTGGCCAGAGTAGGTGTCAGGGGCTGCCTTCTAGGGCTATAGAGAATCGCTACAGTTGATGGGCACTCATTGCATTTGTACCTAGGTCATAGCCTAGGAAATGAAGGGAAATTGCTTCTTGACCTTTCGATTCAGATCAAGTCCAGAAAATTCTAGGAGCATTCTTGGGGTCTTTGGAGTGTGTTAGGGGTCACAGTTTGGGAGCCCTTAAACTTCTGGCCTGGTTGGATTACTGCCCACTGAATATCAGTCTCTTTTGCCCTTAGGTGGAGCGAGTGTTTCATCCCCGGCTGCAGAGTCAATATGATCTGCATAAGAAGATGATGGCAGAGTCGTGTCTCCAGCATCCTGTCGAGCGAATCCTGTACCATGGGACTTCTTGGCAGGCTATGCCTGATATCTGCAGACATGGCTTCAATCGCAGCTTCTGTGGCCGCAATGGTGAGAGGCAGGGAGGCAGCATGAGGGATCTGTAAGGAAGGTTTGGGGGAACAGAGTGAGAGGGGTAGCAGGCATTAGAGAGTGAGGAGTGGGACAGAGATACAGTTTAAGGGTGTTGTGGGGGAAAATGTTAAAGGTATTTGGCCTGGACCAGAGGTATGGGAAGGTTCTGGGGTTCAGTGAGGGCAGGGGGCTAGAGTCTTATCTTTCCCCTTCCTCTATCCTAGCCACCTTGTACGGACAGGGAGTATATTTTGCTGTAAAGGCTGAGATCTCCATCAAGGACCGGTACTCACCCCCAGATGCCAATGGGCACAAGGCAGTGTTTGTTGCTCGAGTGTTGACAGGAGACTATGGGCCAGGACATCCAGAGCTTCGGATTCCACCCCAGAAGGACACTGGGCAGGGCATCCAGCATTATGACAGTGCTGTTGACTCCACAAGAAAGCCTAGAATTTTTGTCATCTTCCACGACACTCAGGCCTTGCCCATCTTTCTCATCACTTGTCAGTACATACCAGACCCCAACAGACTCCATAATTACACCTCTCCATCACTTCCCTCTACCGACTGCTGACCCACTTCCTCCTTCTTTTCCTGAATCATCCAGGTCTGCTTGTTCATGTGGGCCGGGTAGTATTGAATGAAGTAAGGTGGAGAGAAGAATATGGGGAGAAGGACTGGTTCCTTGCACTAGCATAAAAGATTTCCTTCCCTCTTCTCTGCTGCTACCTTCTTTTCATCCCAAGCTATTGTCTCTCCCTCTCCCTCTCCTTCCATCCTACCT
>CM053773.1:180292073-180321422 GCA_028658325.1 Potorous gilbertii | reverse complement strand
AATCTAGAGACACAATGCCTTCTGGGGGTACTGCTTGCATTAAAGAACTGGTACCAAGTGAAAATCCGGGCCTAGGGGAGTCAGAGACAGGGAAATACACCAAGAGCTGGAAGAGAGTTAGTATGCATGCAAATGAGCACACACACACCCAGCTCCTCAGGAGAGGAGAAGGCAGAAACATAGAAAGTCAAAGTAGCTATCATTAGATGGAGATGTGAGGAAGAAGGAAGGTCAGCACAGCAGGGAGTCACAATAGGGAATAGCAAAATGGGACCTCCACTGGTAATGTGAACCACATGGACAGTTAAGTCCTAAAGGAAAGTGCATTTTATTGGTTGTAGGAATCCATAGCAACCCTATTCTTTCCCCAAGCAAGGAAGGGGTAGAGATTTGCCCAGTGTAGTAATGTAACACAAACTTTCATATATAGAGATATATAATATAAAATAAATATATTTATTTTATATAAATATAAAATATATTATATTGTTATATAATGTATTAATTACATTTTATAAAAATAATTTAAATAAAATTTAAAATATATACATATATGTGGGTACACACAGACATATGTGTATGTATCATATAATTTTTATCATATAGTATAATACAGAAAGACTGCATAGGTTCTTGGGCTGATGAAAGCACATGGGAGTGGGGATCTATATAAAAACCTGGAAGATTGTGGGTCCCTTGGGAAGGAAAAGTTCCCTGGAAAGAAAAGGTGTGCTTCTCCAACAAAAAAATTATTTTCTCAGTTGGAGTAAGAGAGGCAAGGGGACCCACTCAGGGTAGTGATAGATAGAAGTCAATCAATAAATATTTATTAAGTACCTACAAGGTTGCCAGGTACTGGCTCTGGGCTGTGGGCCTAGTAGAACAGAAAGGACCTTAGATAATACTGGGTTTAGGGTTCTGGCTGAGAGGGATGCCCTCCATCCCTTCCTAGATAGGATAATTCCTTTATCCTTAAGTCTTTAACCTTAACCCAGGACTTTCACCCAATCTTCATATCATGGTTTTAGATCGCTTCACCACCCTGATCACCCTCCTCTGGAAATACCCCAACTTGCCAATGTCCTTTTCTAAACTGTAACATCATCCATAATTGCACCTAATATTCACCAGGGCAAAGAGCAGCTGGATAATCACCCTTGTCAATCAGATGACTACCAAAGTACATACTTAAATGTCTTCATTTGGTTTATTGGTTCATTTGGGACCTTAGCTCTTCCTGGAGGTAATGAATGGAAAACCAAGTCTCCATTCATAAAAAACTTTCAGATAACCCTTCCATTTCTTCAAGTTATCATGGCCTCCACTTTTCCCTTACAATCTGATTTCTGATGACTCAAGTGAAACTTTCTCCAAGGTTACCATTTCTTAATTGCCCAGTCCAATGACCTTCTGAGTCCTCATCCTTCCAGACCCCTCTGGAGCATTTAACTATACTGACCACCCTCTTCTCCTGGATGCTCTCTCCTCCTTGGGTTTTTGTTACACAGTTGTCTTCATACCTGTCTGACCATCCCTTACTCTCCTTTGCTAGATCATCATCTATGTCCTGCTCCCATGCATGGGTGTGCCCCAATCCGCTATCCTGGGCCCTTTTCTCTCCCTATATTTTCTCTCATTGAACTTAACTTAGAACTCATCTTTCTCCAAAAAACTCTTCCTTCTTCTAACTTCTCTATTACTATCAAGGTTACTATTATCTTTTCAGTCACACAGGTTCAAAAACTAAGTCACACTCAGTTCTTCACTCCCTTCCCTCAAATCAGATAATCAGTGTTCTGTAAACATCTGAGAGGCAATACAGTTTCCCTGTGTCTGCACATTCACCCTGGCCCTGGCAACTCACCCAGTTCTTGAACTCAGAGTGTAGAAAATACTCCATGGGTAAATGGGACCCATCTAGGCCAAGCTCAAACCAAATAGCTTTTGTACATGATTGTTGCCTTAAGCACTTATTTAAAACATACTCTCTAATCTAAGGTGGGCAGGTCCCTCAGCTCTAATAAAAAGCAGACTCCAGGGACATCTCTGGGATTTAAAAACAAGAGAACTGTGCAAAAGAGGCTATAATTACCCATGGCATCGAGAGAAGGCTAATTTCTGAGTCCCTCTTTTTGCATTCTGAAATTTTGCCTTCTGAATACTAATTAACTGAAATAGTTTCAATTGTCATGTCAAGGAGGATCTTTTGAATCTATAACCAAGACAACACACCTTACCAATTCTTCCTTTACTGAATTTCTTCTATTCATCTCCACTTTCTCCACTTAATGCAGCTGCCACTCTAGTTCAAACTCTATCACCTGAGCTTTGGCAATAGCCTCCTAATGAGTCTCTCTATGCTTCTATCTCTTCCCTCTCTGATCCATCCTGTACATATCTGCTAAACTGATGTCCCTTAGATACAGGTGTGACCATGTTGATCCTCTACTCAAGAAGCTTCAATGGATGCCTATTTCCTCTAGGATTAAAACAAAAACAAAAACTTCTCTGTTTCACAATCTTGTTCTATTCTGTCTTTCCAGAAGTTATTTCATGTAACTTCCTAATCTTGATATTCTCTACCCTCAAGCCTGATCTAATTGTAACTCCCTCAAAGTGATTCTTTCTATTGCATCTATACCTTTAACCAAGATGTGCACCATGTCTAGCTCTTGGAACCCCTTGCTCCCTTCAAGGCCCAGCTTACAGCCACCTTCTACATGAGGCCTTGTCCCTCTTCCCCCATCGTTAGTGCTATCCAACCCCAAGTGACTTTGTTTTATTTTACCTTGTGTCTAATTACTGTTTCCCTCTAGTAAAATACCAATTTCTCAAAGGCAGGGACTGCTTCCTCTTTGTATCCCCAGCATCACCTTACATGTAATAGGTACTAAAAAAATGCTTTAAATGTAAAAGTGAGAGAACAAGTCAAATTAATGAAGACAACATATATGCAAACTATGTACAAGAAAAGATGGAGATAATCAAAGAAGGAAGGCACTGAAATTAAAAGAGACCAGGAAAGCCTTCTTAAAGATGGAATTTTAGCTGAGACTTGAAGGAAGCTAGGGACGTCAGGAGGTAGAGATGAGAACGGAGAGCATTCCAGGCATGGGGGACAGCCAGGGAAAATACCTGGAACCAAGATGTAGAATATCTTGTTCAAGAAACACAGCAAGGATACAATAGTCACTGGATTGTAGAGTACCTGGAAGGCGGTAAGTCCTAAGGAGGCTGGAAAATTAAATAAATGGACTTAGTTCTAAGGACAACATCTGAAAATTTTCTAAGAATAGTAGACAAGGTCCTGATGTAGGGCCTTTCAGAAACACAGTTCTGCAAAGGACAGTTGAGTGGTGACTGACCAGGCCTAACCTTGGCTGGAAGAGTTATCTACCCTGCTTAGCTTTCAGGGACCTCAAACTTATCCATCAGAATTATGTCTTCTGTTCTTTCAGTCCTAAGAATTCTTCCAAGTCTTAACTGGTGGGGGAGGACAGACAAAGAGGGGAAGAGAAGAAAGGAGATAACCATGTCATGTCGATTCTACCTTTGCAATATCTCACCAATAGCCCCTTTTCTCCTGACTGCAACCACCTTAGTGCAAGCCCTCATCATCTCTCACCTGGACTATTTGGATCACCAACCAGCTGCTTGGTCTTGTTGCTTCAAGCCTCTTTCCACTCCAGTCCATCCTGAAAGGACCATTCTAAAGTGCCCGTTTCACCATGTCCTCACTTTATACAATAAACTCCAATGTCATTTTCCTCAGGCTGCCAGGATCAAACATAAAATCTTCTGCTTGGCATTCACAGCCTTCTATAACCTGTTTCCTTCCTACTTTTCCTGTCTCCTTAGACCTTTCCCCCTTTCATGTACTCTACAATCCAGTGGCTCTCATGTCCTTGAACAAGATCTTCTATGTCTTGGCTCCAGGCATTTTTCCCTGACTGCCCCCCATGTCTGGAATGCTTTCCCTCCTCATCTCTACCTCCATGTTTTCCATCTTTACCCAGTCCTTCTAAATGTCAATGTCTTCCTTCTGTGATTATCTTTAACATTTCCTATACATAGTGTTTATATATGTTGTTTCCTCCATTAGACTGCAAGTTCCTTCAGAGTAAGAATATTTTTGCCTTTTTTTTTATCCCCAGCACTTAACACAATACCTGACACATAGGCGGTAGTTAATAAATGCTTCTTGACTTGCTTGAATTCAAGACACAGAATGGAAGCTCTGGAAGTTGGAAGATACCCCAGCGCCATCTAGGTCAACCTATAGTTGAATATGAATCCCTTCATCTATATGCCTGATACGTGCTAGAGGACTTCTAGTGAAGGAGGACCCAATATCTATCTACCTGCTATGGTAGGTCATTTCATTGGAGGGATGATTTAATGATAAGATTTGTCTGTAAATCAAAACTTCATGTGCCTCTCCTACAACTAGAACTCTAATTCTTCCCTCTGGGACCAAGCAAAACAAATTGAATCCATCTTCCTTAAGACAAACTGTAATTTATTTGAATATAACTCTCATGATGTCCTCTAAGTCTTCTCTTTTCCAGGTGAAATATCCCAATTTCCTTCAAGCAATCCTCATCCAACATAAGCCCAATACCCTTCACCATTCTGGTTGTCCTCCTCTGCATACTGTCCAGGTTATCAATTTTCTTCCTAAAAGACCTGAACATAACATTCCAGATGTGTTATGACCTTGGGAAACTTATAGCAGGACTAGCCCTTCCTTCATCCTATACACTATGCCTCTTAATCCTGTCTAACATCACATTGGATTTTTTTGGTCCACATATCATAAGGTTAACTTAATCATATTGAGTCTATAGTCCACTAAAACCCCCAGATCTTTTCTAAATGAACTTCTTTCTATAGCTCCCCCATCTTGTATCTATGAAGCTGATTTTTTTAACTCGTGTAAGACTTTACATTTAACCTTATTAAATTCCACCTTGTTAGCTTCAGCCCAAAATTCTAACTGGTCAAGAACTTTTCAGATACTGTGTCATCTAGGGTTAGTTATCCCTCTTAGTTTTTTATCATCTGAAAATTTACAAGCATACTATCTATGTATATGGTCATATCATTAAGAAAAAAATGACTTTTAATTAATAAACAGCACAGAGTCAAGTTCTTTCCAACCTATCATAAACCCATTCATAACTATACTTTCTGTTCAGCTCTTTAACCAGATACAAATCTACTCAACTGTAATATGGAGAGTCCAAATCTCCCCAAATTTTGCAGATGAATAGCATGAAGGATTTTGTGAACTGCTTTGCCAAAATCTAGGTGAGTATCTATGAAGCATTCCCTTGATCTACCCAAATGGTAACACAGTCAAAAAAGAAAATGAGGTTAATCAGGCATGATCTCTTCTTGATAAAGTCAAGCTGTGATCACTACTTCCTTTTCTGGATGTCTACTAACCATCCCTTTAATACATCCTACAACTTTCCCAGGAATGTAAGCAAAGCTCCCTGGCCTAGAGTTAACATATTCCAAATTCTTTCTTTTTGGAAAATCAGGATTAACATTAGCCCATCTCCAATCCTATGGTACCTCTCCCACTTTCCACAATCTTTCAAATATAACTGGTAGTGAGTGGCTCCACAATCACATCTGCCAGTTCTTTTAGTACCTTAGGATGTAGTTCATCTGGGCCTCGTGACTTGAACTCTTGGGTATCAACTCCCTATTAGCCATTTGTGTTCTGTCCTCTCCAGTCCAAAGATCATTCTCCTTAGCAGAGAAAACAGAATATGAGTTGAACAGCTTGGCCTTCCACCGTCATCATTCATGATCATTGTTCCATCCAACCCAAACAATGATCCTAACCCTTCTTTCATTTTCCTCTTTCCCTCCCGTAGCTCAAAACAAAACAAAACAAACAAAAAAAATCAAAAGTTAGTCCTTCGTCTGAGCTTCGGATCATCTGAGTTTTAAACTTTCTTGACATTACTCTTACAAGACCATGTCATAGTGGTGTATTCATGATCTGTTTCCTACCTTTTCTGTACATGTTCTTAAAAAAATCTAAGTTCTTTGATGAGTTCCCTGTATAGTCACATCACTCTCTCTAGTTTTGTTTTGTTTTTTTGAGGCAATCAGGGTTAAGTGATTTGTCCAGGGTCACGTAGCTAGTAAGTGTCTGAAGTCACATTTGAACTCAGATCCTCCTGACACAAGGATGGGTTCTATCCACTGCACCACCTAGCTGCCCCTACATCAGTCTGTTCTTTTTTCTTTCCATCAGAATTATCTTTTTTTGGGTCTTGGAATTTCATTCTTTAAGCTTTCCACTCATTCCAGGATGACTTTCCCCTATAGAATTTTAGGCCGGAGGATTCTATGTATCTTTTCTTTGTACACTATGAAATCTACTCTCCAAAAATCTAGGGTATGTGTCTGATTATGCCCTGACTTCCTCTCCTGTATCACAAATTCTGAGCCAGAGGACTCACTTCTCCCTCCCCCAAGGTTCCCCACCTTCTAAGAAGTGAAACTATCAGGAAGACAAAGCATAATTTTCATCAGATGTCCTTGTTTGAATAGAACGAGTAACTTAAGTCCTCCATCCCTACCCTGCCCTATTCCTTTGTCAATTTTGTGTCAATAACTCACCACTCCTTCCTTCACTAGATACATAAACTATGTATATATCTCCTTCCCATGCTATTACTTCTGTCTCTCATTTCTTTTACTCTCACCTAAACAATTTCCTTGGATTCATGGATTTCCATACAGGTGTATACTTTCTAAATAGGCAGTGCTCATCTACCACCCCTCCTACCAAGTTGTACCCTTGCATTGCCATATTTCAATAACTGTGTTTCCATTTCCATTTTTATTTCCTTTGTTTTAAAATTCCCAGTATAATTTGTTCATTAACCATATTCTGTGGATTGATACATGAGATACCTGAAAGTACAAGTATTGTCCCCAAATGTCCGAAATATCTCCTGAGGATGACTCAAAACCTCTTCTATTAGGGTTCCTTCTGTGTAACACTTCTTTTCCCTAGGATTCAGCTTTACAAGTTCATCAGAAAATTTTTCTCCCCTCTCATAGAAACAGCTATGTAGCATAGTAGATAAAGCACCAAGGCTAGACTTAGAAGGTCCAAGTTTGTTCAAATCTGGTCTCAGAAACCTGCTAGCTGCATGACCCTGGGCAAGTCATTTAACTTCTATCTGCCTTAATTTCCTCAACAGTAAAATGGGGGTCATAATAGCGCATGGTTCTAGTATCATAACCTATGATCCAAAACACTATTCTTGGACAAAATCCAAACAGTTAACTGTCCTTTTCCCACGTCCTTTCTTTCCCAATCCATCATCTTCAACTGGAAGAAATATGGAAACATCACCTTCCCCACACCCTTACTAAGTCCTTCAATTTTAACCATTTTCTTCTTTGAGATTCAGTTTCCTCATCTTTAAAATAAGGTTAATAATTGCATGTTAGCATGGTCCCTGGCACATGGTAAGCACTTAAGAAATACCTTAACTACCTATCTTGTATTTATTATTCACTTCAAAGAACTTCTTTAGGGTTTGAGAGACTGCTGGGCCTGAAATCAGGAGGATCAGAGTTCAAATCTTGTCTTAGATACTTACTAGATGTGCGACCCCGGGAAAGTCATGTAACTGGTTTACCTCAGTTTCCTCATCTATAACATGGATTTAATAATAGCATCTAACTCCCAAGGTTGTTGTAAAGAATATTTATATTGAATATTTGTTATATAAATTTGTAAATATTATGTAAATTTGTTGTTATGTAAATTTATGTGGTATCAAATATTTGTGAGATAATATTTGCAATGTACTTTGGAACCTTTAAAGTGCTATATAAATGCTAACTATTATTATTAATATTAAAGGAGTGTACTTTATAAATTGTAAAATACTCTGTAGATGTCTATCAAGAGAACTCTCTTCCAAAATTTCCTGTCTATAGCATTTGTTCCCATAAACACAGGAGGTGGCCAGTGGATTTCACAAAAGAGTCGTAGCTAGTTCTGTTAGGCTTTGGATTCATGTTCATGAAAGCAAAAGCACTTCCTGATTAGCCATATTATGCCCATGCACAGTCATGTCCAGGGCCTCATCAGTCATCCCCACAGGTAAGCTGTGTCAGCAAACAAAAATTTCTTCAGGATATGCTAAAAGCACTTGACACATGCTTGAATCTGTCTGTCATCCCAAGTATGTTGTTGAGGGCTGTCCAAGATTCAAATTTAAGGACAGAATTTCACTCATTGCTGCAATATAGGGTTTCTTTCTTCTCCTCTGTGTCCACTCTTCTATTAACCTAAGGCCTCTTAGCACTGGCCTTAGTATCCCTCCATCCTCTGAGAATTCTCTTCCTCTTGGATTTTTCCAAGATATTTCCCCTCATTCTGTCTAGGAACTTTTCCAGCAAGTCAGAAGATGGTGTTGTACCACCAGTCATTCACCTTCTTATGATCAGCCGTGAATTGACCCAATCATTTTGAAAAACAATTTGAAATTATAGAAGAAAAGGTATTTGGCTCATGACCCAGAGACAAAGCCCTGGGTTTCTAAAGATCAAGTCTAATCTTTGGGAGTATTTCACAAATTACTCTGTTTGACTCATGCCCCAACCAAGGGTTTCCCTTAGGAATATCAGACTATAGTCCATGTCTAGGTCTCTACCAAAAAGATTAAAAGGTTTTCATATCCCACGCAAGCTTTCAAGCTAACCATACATCAAATATTGGACAGTTTTTATTCTAATAGACACAAAACTTGGACACAAAGGATTTATCCTCAAGCCCATACAAAATCAAGACAATTCTTTTTCCCTCTCCACTGAGTTCCATAATTCCCCCATAAAGGAAAAAAACACATGAAATTACCCTTTATAATTCCCCTCCAGGGAATTATAAAGTCTTCAAGACATTAAAAAGGAAGGAAGGAAGGAAAGAAGGAAGGAAGGAAGGAAGGAAGGAGGATATGTGCCAGGCACTGAGCTAAGCGCTTTACAAATATTATCTCATTTGATCGTTACAACAACTCTGGGAGATTTGTTCTATTATTATCAGTGAGGAAACTAAGGCAGACATAGGTTAAGTGACTTGCCCAGAGTCACACAAGTAGGTGTCTGAGGCCACATTTAAACTCAGGTCTTCCTGTCTCCAGGCCCAGCACACTATCCTCTGCACTACCTAGCTAGGATCACTAGATCGCTGACCCCTCCTGTTAGTCCACATAACACAAAGTACTGACACTGGGTATATATGATCTAGCTTTGCTCCTCCATGCTGTGGACTTGTCTCCAACTACTCCTTAGCTCTGACTCCTGCTTGGATCCAAAGCACCTCCAGCCAAGTCCAGAAACTCCTCCTCTGTGTCAAGAAAACTTGGTCCAAGGACCTGGTATTATACAGGAAATCCTACTGCTTTCTCCTGGGTTAGCCCTAGAATTCCTCCTTTTCTTTTGTCCTGGATCTCTTCTGTTGTTGCTCCACCGTTCCTGGAGATATGTTTGAGATACTGCCATCACCATAATTACTATAGTACCTTCTCCCCTACGAGTTTCTCCACTCTTATTCTTTCCACTCTGCATCTGTTCCTTTTCAAGACCAAAGCTAAATAGGATGAATCAAGTGTCTAAGTAGCCGTGACTCAATCAAGTATCCAGAATGTGTGATCTTTATGCCAAAGAATACTCAAGGCAAGGGCACTCATTCACATGATGAGGGGTTTCAACATGGAGTCATTATGGATTCCAGGACAAAGTTGGAAATGCATTGTCAATGGATGTGTTTATATACAGCAAGACTTTCTCAATGGCGGAACAAAGATCTCATCCTTTAACTTTGTTAACCTTGACCAGGTTCTTCCTGACAGTTATCTTCTATAGCTACAAAATTATCCATACCTTTTGAATCAGCAATCCTACTCTTGGGAGTCTATTGACAAGAAAAGACCTATCTGCCCTCTCCCCAAAAATTTTTTTTGCATTGCAGCACTACTAGTAATTGCAATCAAACCTGAAAGAATCCAGATGCTCAGCAATTTAGGAAATGGCCAAATAGTCGAATGTGGCTGTAATAGAACTTTACTGCATCATAAGGAAAGGTAAATAAAAGAGACAAAAAGAAAGGAGAAAATGTGGATGAAGAGGGGCAGTCTGCATAACCAGAGGAACAATATACATGATTACTACGACTAACTATAAATGAAAACTATCAAAAAGTCACAAATTCAGCTCAAGAAAATGGAGAATCCCAACACTGACTTATGAAACACACACATGAGTACGTCTTTTCTTCTAACAAACAGAAAACTACCCAAGAGCAAGGCTGTATATTCTTTGTTTTTCTTTCCAATTCCAAATTCTCTTCTGACCTCTGATCCTTCCTGTACTCATTGAGAAAGCAAGTAATGAAATATACATTATATATACATATATATATATATGTATATATATATATATATATATATATATATATATATACATATATATATATATGTGAAATCATATAAAACATACCTCCATAGTAGTCATGTTGCCAAAAAAAAAAAGGCAAGAAAAATAAAGTGAAAAAAAATACTCTTCAATCTGCACTCAGTTCATTGCTTCTCTCTCTGGAGGTGGATAGCATTTTTCATCATGACTGCTTTGGAATTGTCATAAGTCACTGTATTTCATCAGAGTTACTAAGTCTTTCACAGTTGATCATTGTCACAATATTGCTTTCCAATTCTTTGACACCTCAAAAAAGCTGCTATATAAATACCTTTGTACATACAGGAAGGCTGCACGTTTCACACTATTGGTCACAATCACACTTTTATGTTGTTTTAGGTAAGCTGTGGCCCAGAACCCCAGCTCTGGGTTTCTAAAGATTAGGTTCAACTTTAGGGAACCTCCCACAAATCATTCTTTGGTGTGAGTCCTTACCCAGAGTTTCCTTTGAAATTCCCAAAATTGACTCATTTTGTCCCCACTCCAGTAAAACTCCCCTGGAAATGATGGAATGTAGCCTATGACTAGATCTCTACAGAGCTGGGTAAAAAAATAATGCTTCCATGCAAGTACATAAGCTAATTATAAATCGGATGCAAGACTTCTTTTATTTCCTCCCACAAAATAAATGAAAAACAAGACAAAATAAAACAATTCAAAGGAACCTATAATAAATTAAAATACCCCTCCTTCCCTTTCTAGGAAGTCCTCTCTCCCCTCCTTTCCTACCCCCATCCTTAGATGCTGTACAATATTCTAGATTCAAGGCACCACCATGTAACTGAGACTTCTTTGGAAGGAAATGAACTTAAGATCAGTAGATGACCCATAGTCCTTGGATGAACTTCACCCTCACCTAGGGACATATATAATCCTTCAGATTTATAACCCTCCTCTAATGTAAGGTTTAGGGCTCTCTCGAAAAGGATTTTTGTATTTGAGATTGCTAAAAAAAAAGTCAAATCCTCACCTCCTAGTGAGCTTCTCTAATGTATCCTTGTAACCCATATAATCTTCCCTACTAATGGTGCTACCCTATGATTTGGAAGCACCCCTGAGGAACATTTTGCATTTGGAGTTGTTAGAGAACCAACTCCCCTTCCAACTGATCCTGCATAGGCCATATGACTCAGAGTAGTAGTTGGACAAGGTCCAGGTTGGTTTTTACAAATTATAACTCAGTCCCTTGCTACTTGGGTTCTCTTTTTTTTCTCCACAAGGCTGATGACTAGGCATTGTCCAGGAAATCCCCTCTCTGCTCACTGAAGTGGAAGCTAGGTACCCAATGATACTCCCAACTTCAGTCATCTTTCAAGCCAGGTTGTTCCCCCCTCTAGGAACTCCTTCCCTATTCTGCCACCACTTGTCCACAGCAGTCACTTATGGGGCAGCTAAGTTCTACCACTGTCTTCCACAGCAGCCATGTCTGTGACTGAGGAGCTTACTAGGGGGCTGTGAGGAACTACAGGCTTCATCCCACCGTCCAGAATCCAAGTCCATTTTCTGTCTGTCAACTTCTATCTCCAAATAACCCAAACACAACCTTTAAGAGGCCCTAGACCAAGGGTGGAACTCCAATCAACCCTGACAATAAAATGTCAATGGTCCAAGCCACACCTCACAGCCTAACAGTCCTCTCAGTGAGGTTATCCACAACTTGTACAGGGAGATATCTTCAGGCTCCTCCTGATAACACCCTTGATATAGAACTGTTTTGGGAGATTGTAATTTATGGAAGATCAAGTATCTATGGTTACACTGAAACAAAATGTATCAATAATCTTTTTAGCTGCTCCTAGGAAGTATTGCTTTAATCCTAATTTAACCCCCTCCTTCCCTCTACCAGCTATATTTCTGTGAGATATTAGTAATTCACAAAGGGTTACTTGCTCCTTCAATGTATATACACAATATCCAAGAAAAACTCCTAATAGAGATCACCCATCATCCCACAGTTGTGCTCACAAGAATGTCCCATCACCTTTCCTATGTCCATGAAGAAATGAAAAATGCTGGGAAATTTATTAGCATGGAAACCCAAGCGTTATCAGGAGACTAAGAGGTTAGGGTTACAGGAGACGATAGGAAAGAGGCCAGAGGGAAGGGGGTTGGGGATGGCTACACTAAATAGCCAAGAGGAGAGAAAGAAGAAGAGGGGAACGGGGGAGATTTGGAAGACACAGTCACTCACCAGCAATGCTCATGAAACGGTGGGAGAAGATGGACAGTTGAATAGGATCAAGACGAGAGCTGACAGAAGTAGAAGACTGTGCTCCCACAGTGATTCGGATATCACCTGCTTTGGTCATCTCAGCATGGCATCCTGGCTCCACCAAGATGGTACTGAGAAATAGAAAGAAGTTTAGTCTTAGGATCCTGAAGATTTCTGACATAACCCTTCAGGAAGAGCCCTCCCCCAAAAATGTATCAATCAGGGTCTCAATGTCCCCCAACCTGCTTCTAGTTAAGACTAACAAGGACTGTGTTACCACCTGTCCCACACACATGCTCTCCTCCACTCCTATTTCCATGACCTTCAAGATGCCCAATTTCTCTTCCTCTATCCTTGCATACTCCTTCCCTTCATCCTATCCTTGTAACTCCAACCAAAACATCCCCCTGACCTGTTGCTGTCAATGATGAGGCAAGGTCCTGTGAGCTTGTGTCCCTGGCCCAGTTCTCCCAGTTGGTACACAGGAGTATTCTGGTACCCTCCCTCGAAGTAGCACTGGGTTACCTAGAAGAAGGCACAGGGTGAGGACCCTCCCAAGGCCCCACTCTGGACAGGGAGAGCAGCACAGGACCTTCTCCCATAGCTGAGAGGAAAAGGGTTTTCTGGATAGAAATCCTGTACTGTCCAAGATAACTTTGGGGTAGGAGTGAAGGCAGAATTATAGAATCCCAGGGTTAGATGTGTTCCCAGAGGCCATCCAGAATGACCCATACCTGAACAGTTATATCACTGAAAAGTAGTCACTTGGTATCTGCTTGAGGACCTCCAGAGAAGGGAAATTCACTACCCCCCAAGAAAGGCCATTCCTCTAGCACAGTTCTAACTATTAGGAAGTTCTTCCTTATAGTTAGCTGAAATCTGCCTCTTAGAATCACATTCCTCTAACAGCAACAGTGAGGTACCTTCAATAGCTATCTGATAGCAGAATCCTTCAGCCTTCATTTCCCTGGAAAGCCATGAGGCCCACTAATTACCTCTAGGCAGTTTTCACTGTCCATGTATATTTAGGGCAGCAGTATCAAACTGAAATAGGAATTGGGATCACTAAACTGTACATAAGGATCCCTGTGGAAACTTTCTTTTAAAATGCATTATCTATGTATTACTGTATTTTGATTTACTTTGTCAAATATTTCCCAACTATATTTTAACCTGATTTGGGTCATAATTTGGGCCTGCATTCTGCACTGCTTGTAGCCCATGGGCCACACTTCCGGTTTAGAGAATCTTACCATGAGCATGTGGGGAACAAAACAAGATGGTGTCTCATTATATGCAGGGAATAGTTCTTTGGAAAGTCTTACTATGTCTACCACCTCACAGAGTTGCTATAAGGAAAGTGCTATAGTATTATGGACCCCTGGGTTTGGAGCTTGGTGGAGTCTTACTCTGTCAACACGAGGAGGTCCGTTCCGGGTCTGGGGAGGGTATTCCGGTCTAAGGCCAGTTTGGCCCATCCCTCGCACTCGCACATCATCTACAAGGATTGGCCGGTCCGGAATGATGAAGCCAAACTCCTGTAGATACCTATATCCCACCCAGAGGGAAGTTAGTCAAGGAAGATACGTCACTGAGGAAGGGACCCAACTTCCTTGTCCTCTTACAGGACCCCAGTACCTCTCTGTGAAAGCTGCCCCAAAGTCTCCTTCACGAGGAGAATGAGAAGTGGGAAGGTGTCGACGGGCAGAAACCATGATCGCGCAGTCTGTCCCTTGGTAGCGAAGGTGCAGAAACCTTTCAGTACAGATCTGGGATCTGGGATGAAGGAAAGAGTGAGAGGTGCTGAATGGGTAAGGACATGACTCCAGGACACAAAGATAATTTCTTTGCTGACCAAGTATCTGTGACCACCCTCATCCCAGACTCCCAGGCCTAGCCCTACTTTCAGACTTCCCTCATGGGGCCCTGCCAATGTTCCCAAACCACTGTGGACAGCAGGCACCTTCCCTCAGCCCTCAGTAGCTGGGGCAACCCCAGCCCCACACCCTATGCCCCGGTACCTGGGGAAGCCCTGGGCCTGCAAGGCCTCTACACACTGCTCATCCAAGCGACTGAGACGTTGGTCAATCTGAGGGAAGTTTTCAGGAGTGTATGGCAGGGAACAAGGCTCTTGGGCCTCATGCACCACATCTGCCAGGGCCAGCCCCAGTGCTGAGAGCAGTCCACTGTGCCTGCAGAGGGGGGAGAGTGTGTGTAGGGAGGTCAACTCTAGGAATATCTACGAGGGCCCCTATACTAAGGTCATAAAACTGATAGGATTGGTAAATCTTGGAGCCTTTACCTCAGTGTTTATGTAAAAGCATGAATTTCATCCTCTTCAAAAAAGGATGGAAAATTTATAGGTCGTGGGAAGCCAAAGCAAATGGCCTCATGAGGAGGTGAAAGAATGCCTCCACTGCAATTTTACTGATCCCTTTGACCTTACTTAGCACCCCTTGTCTCTCCTTTCCTTCCTAGGGATCTCCAGGGCCAGACTCTGCCACCCCAGCCAGTTAAAACAGACGAGAAATCTACCGAAGACTTTTAAAAAGTGCTACATGCTTTTTTTATTTCCAGGCAAATAAAATGAAGCTGGCAAGGATCAAACCAAGGTTGAGGGGAGGTGTGGTAGGGTGTGGTAAGTGTAAGAGGTGCTGTACCGAGACTCTAGTCAGTCCTGAAATCTGGACTGGCCCCAAAGCTATTCAAGTGTGATTGTTTTGGCTGATAAGCCAGATCAGTTTAGAAAACTAGAATCTCTAACTCTGCTTTGAGATAATGTGGTACAGTAGAACAAACATCACACTTGGTGCCCGAGATCTGGCTCTAACATTTACTAGCTGTAGCACAACTGACAAGTGGTAAACTCTGAACCTGTTTCCTACAAATGTAAGTTATGACTACTCACTTATTTTTTTTTTAATCTTAGTTTCTTAGTGTGGAAGGGGTACCTAGCCATTCCCTAAGGCTAGGTAAGAAATTCCCTATACAAAGTCTTTCTGATTGCCAAACAGTAAGGCCCATGTTCTGGTACCGATGATGTGTCTCCTTAACAAAGGATGAAATCTCTTTAAAAAGGTTAACTCTGTGACAAAGTATGAACACCTTTGCAATTACCTTGAGCACCAAAGGGTTAGGCCCATTTTTCTGATTGTCATGCATACATATTGCCCATTTGCTGCCTCACTGCTGGTGTACCAACTGAGATACACACATCCTCCAGTTTAGCTCAGAAAACAGAGAAAGGACAGCTGTTGAAAGGAATAAGAAAGAGACAGAGAGAGAAACAGAGATAGAGACAGAGGGAGAGAGTAAGAAACAGAGAGAGGGAGAGAGAGAGAGAGAAAGAGAGATCTACAGAAAGTAGATTTCACTTCTGATGGAGTCTAGGGAAGATGACATCTCTGTGCACTCCCTCGAGGATTCTCTCCAGATTCTGCCAAAGACGGTAAAACAGTCAAGTTATTAGACTAAGCGGAAAGGATGATGGATCAAGAAGTGGGAGCCAAGGAATAATGAGGAACAGAATCACTAATGTGGAACCCAGAATTGTTCTTCACTGGTATTTTGAATTTGTGTGGGCTGAACAAGTCCAGGGAGGGAGAGGAGTTAACTATCTGCTCCAAGTTCCTTTACCTTCCAAGGGGGGCCCCAGACACAACAATATAAATCTGATATACTATATAAGACCCTGGAAGGGTGGGGTTCACTGGAAGGAGTGATTGTTTTACTCCCTAGCAGATATCCTTTCTCTCTGTTCTACCATCCTTCCTTTAAGAGGCTAAGTCCAAAGTGGTAATTCAGGCATTTAACTTCAATAACAATGACGGCCAACTGGGCAATAGTAACCTGAAACTTCATTGTCAAAGTTAACCAGTGATACCTAACACAGGATAACTTAACTTTGTCAGAGTTAATTTTGTCAAGGGAATTTCTACCTTGTTAAAAACCTTGTCTAAGTGAGATTGTCCTATCGTCCTGTTAGTGACCCTCACCTTTATCTGATCATAACCTTTTGTTATTCCACCTCTCCTGTCATGCAACCCAAACCCTGTTCTCCATCCTCACCATAATCTCCAATCCCCCCTCCTCTCAATTCTTTCTCAAGCTGTCATCTCTTCCTTTCCCCTTCTTGACCACTTGATGAACCAGTTCAACCTTACACTGTCTCTTCTTCAGTCCCCTGCACCTTTATCCTATCAAAGATCTAGCCTGACTAAACCTCAGCCTTGGATTTCTCCCACCATCTGCTGTCTCCTATGCACATGCTACAGAACAAAGACAGGGAAAATCACAAAACTGTACCAACAGGGCTCACTACAAATTTGTTACATAGTCTCAACTGGGCTCTCACCACAGCAAAGCAATCCTTTCATACTTTCCTATTTCACATACCACAGATGCTCTAACAAACCTTTTCATCCTTCCCAAATCTTCCATGGTTCCTCCTCTTTACCACCCTTCTCAACTTAGAACTTTGTCTCACTGCACTGAAAAGAATTGAAGCCGTTTTCTGTGAGTTCCCTCTTCTCATGTCTTCTTCATCCACATCTACCAGATGCCATCTGCCACTATCTCCACCTTCATCTCATATGAAGAAGCCCTTCTCCTTGCCAAGGCAAACCCCTTTCCACATGCATCAATTAGCCTATTCCATTTCATCTTCTCCAGAAAAATGTTCCCTCTGTCATCGCCATTCTCCACTTCTCTTCAATCAATCTCTGTCTACTGGCTGCTTTCCTATCACCTCCAAACATGCCCATGTCTCCCTATCCTCAAAAAATAAAAACCCAACCCTTTATTTTAGGTATTATATGTATCCCAACCAGCTATCATCCTATATGATATCACTCTTATGGCTAAACTCCTTCAGAAGACTATCTACACTAGATGCCCCCATTACTCTCCTATCACTCTCTTAACTGCAGTCTAGCTTCAAATCACATCATTCAAATGAAACTGCCTTCCAAAGTACCAATGATCTCTCAATTGCCAGATCTAGTGGCCTTTTCTCAGTCCTCATCCTTCTTGACCTCTTTGGCACTATCACTCTCTTCCATTTTTCCTTGACACTACTTTCTACTAGTTCTTAAACTCCTTGTATGACTGCTCTTTTTCAGACTCCTTTGTTGGATCTTCATTCCTGCAAACCAGAGAGATGTTCCAAAGTTCAGTCTGGATCGTCTTCTTTTATCCCTCTATACCATTTCACTTGGTCATCTCATCAGATCCCACATATTCAATTATCATCTTTATGCAGATGGTTAATCAATTTCTATATCCAGCCTTAAGGTTTCTCCTCACCTCCAGTTTCACCTCTCCAACTATTTATTGGTCATTTCAAACTGGATGTGCTCTAGGTATTTTCAACTCAACATGTCCATAACAGAACTTATCACCTTTTCTCCTGCACCCACCCCTCTCTGGATTTCCTATTACTGCTGAAGGTGTTACAATCGTTGTAGTCAACCAGGTTGGAAACCTAGGGATATCATTGAATCCTCACTCTTTGTCTCACTCATATCTAATCTTCAGCCAACTGTATTGATAATGCATTTTTTGCTTTAGTACAATCAAGTGCCTCTGACTGAATAACATGATTAAAGAAGACCTTCCTCACCCATTAATGGATCTTGAAATGTCTGTAGGAAGGCCTACACCTTCTGTTAATAAGGCATTGGTTCCAAGGGTTGTGATGCCCTCTGGCTCTAAAAAATGTATAAATATTCTGAGGTGAGGTTTTGCTTTGGGCTCACTCATTGGAAGAAATTTATTTGGCCAGATGAGACTCTGGGTAGTCATTGAGTTCTCTGGCTTTGAAAACCCAAATGTTGGTGCTTCCCTGTCTGGTAACTATGGTCAGACAGTTGGACCTATCTGTTGATCTGTGATATATGTATTGCTTATGGTCAGATAGTTGGAAGCCTGTCTATTGGTCTTTATTTCTCTACTTGTATTTTTCTCTACTGGTAAATAATATATGTGTTTGATTAAAGGAGATTGTTAACCTCTCAAAATTTGCCTTTCCTTTTAGAAAAGCAGATCAAAGAACCTGTGATAGCAAGCCCTTCTGTGTAAGTCAAGGTGCTACCTTTTGCACCAACCTCTGTTAATTCCATCTTTGCAATATCTCTTGTATATACATCTTTCTCTCCTCTGACACAGCCACCACCCTGGTGTTAGTTCCTTATCATCCCAGCCTTCTGGAGGCCCATCCTTCCCCTAAGCTCTCCCTACTCCAGTCCCTCCCATCTACCTTTCCAGTCTTTACACGTTATTGCCATCACCACCCCTTTATTCTGCAAAGCAATGGCAACAACATTTTTGATGGTCCTTCAACAAAATACTACATCTCTTGAATCTGGGCACTTTCACTGGCTGTCCATCTTGCTTAGAACTCTCTCAGCTCCTCATCTCTACCTCCTGGCTTTATCCAAGTCTCAGCTACAGCCCCACCTTTGGCAAGAAGGCTTTCTCCATCTTCCTTAATCTCAGTACCTTCACTCTGAGATTATCTCCAATCTATCCTGTTTACATATTGTTTGTATGTATTTGCTTGCATGTTGTCTCTCTTACTAGACAGTGAGCTCCTTGAGAGCAGAGAATGATTTTGCCTTTCTTTCTATCCTCACTGCTTAGCACAATGCCTAGAACATAGTAGGTATTTAATGAATGCTTATTAAGGGACTAACTCCTCCTCCCCAGCTGCATAGGGTTAGGTGCAAGAGATAAGAAAGTTTCCTCTGGATTTATTTTGAAAAAAAAAAAGAAGGGGACTGAGGATTTCATTGAGCATGAGAAAATGCCAGACTGGTAACCATAAAAGGAACATAGCTAAAGAGGGATGGGGGAAATGCATCTCATAGGATTTAGCAGAGAACAGGCTAATATCAGTGTACCATGCACCACCCTCTGTATAATACTTCTGGATCTTTGTATCTCAAGCCTTCCTCCATTCTTACTCCCCCTCCCTCCATGTCAGCAGTAAATTTTCAGATGATCTAAGGGCTCAAGTTTCAGTTTACTATAAGCTGGCAGAAAGAAGAAAGATCAGATGAAGAAGATGGGGTGGAGGAAAAAGGAGATTTCACCTTGGAAGTGGAGACTTTTTCTGAAGTCAGCAGGAAAGAGGTACAGCCCATATAAGCTGAGTTGTTGTTGTACCTCCCCAGCAAACTGACTGCAGCTCAGATAACAGCTACTGTGCCTAGATACATGTTGGAGAAGCAAGCACAGAGGCACATGACCCTTCCAAATACACACACCCCCAACAGGTACCTGTGTATGTGGACAGTGTCCATGCCCAAGGAACGCGCAATGGCACAGGCATGCTGCCCCCCTGCACCCCCAAAACATGCCAGTATATGGACTGATGGGTCATGTCCTCGAGCCTGTGGAGCAGAGAGGGAAGCAGTTAGCAGTGACCCAACATCCAGTCAGTGATCAAGGAGCATGGCTGGTCAGGGGTTAAGGTAGTGGCCAAGGAAGAAATGTCCAGTGGCCTTGTGGTTGCTCAGCAGTCAAGGAAAACGACCAGAGGCATAATGGTCTTTCAGAAGCTGAAAATCATTGCCAGATTCCTGACACAGAGTTGAGGGACTCAGGGTTTAAAATGAGATTTATTTTTTGGACATGGACAATGTAAGAATTTGTTTTGCTTGACTATCCATATTTGTTACAAGAATTTTGTTCTTTTATTTCCCCAACAGGAAGAGGTAAGAGGGGAAAAAAAATAAATTTTTGTTCAAAATAAAATTAATTTCGAAAAAGGAAGTCAGCAGCGTAGTATGCGTTTATCAGTGAGTGGTCACAGTGATCAATGTCAGTGAATGGGGAATGTTCATACCTGAGTAAGAGCACGGATCGGACGGCACATCGCCTCATTGGCCACTCGTATAAAACCCATGGCTACCTCCTCAGGTGTCAGTGGATCAAGCCCATACGGTCCTTGGACCTGAAAGTTATTGACTTGAGCAGTCACAGCATCCAGGGCCTTCTTAGAGGCTTCTTTGGAGAGTGGCTGATCCTCACCCGGACCAAAAATGCAGGGAAAGGAAGAGGGTAGCAGGCGACCCAGGACCAAGTTGGCATCTGTCACTGTTAATGGTCCTCCTGGAAGGAGAAAGTAGATGAAAGAATAGTGGAACTCATCGGTGACAGCAAGGCAGAAAAGGCATTTCAGAGGAGGGGGAAGGATGGAGATTTGATAGAGGGATAAAAGGTATAGGGGAGGAGAATACAGAGCTTAGGAACTCACCAGCATAGAGGGCTAGGAACATTCAATCTACCCTTTAGAAAGCATCTGAGATGGTACTCAAGTTTGGGAAGCTGGGGTCAGGGTCATGAACTTTACTGACCTTTTCTATAGCAAGCAGGACCAGGATGAGCACCAGCTGACTCAGGACCCACCACAAATAGGCCAGACCTGAAGAAGAGGTATATGGGTGAGAAGTAGAATGTAAGGAAGAAGACAGAGCCTGGGATGGACATTGGGCCAGGGCAGAGAAGGCAATGATATCAAGGGTTTCCTCTGAAGGTCATTTCATCTCACTACACCACCCTCCCCAAGTTCCTGTTGCTGTCATCTACCAGTACCTAGGATGTTCCCTCCCACCCCAAACCCATCTCAATGACCTCAACACCTGCCTCATAGAGTCCTCTCTGCCCCAGGCCTTGCCATCATCCTCAATACCTTCGATACTCACAGTGAAGACATCTTCAAATACCTGGCTTCCCCATTAATCAAATTCAGTTCCCAGACCCTCTATCTCCACCCTATCTTTGCCATCTGGGGTCATCTCCAGTTGTCCTGATTTATATCCTGCCACTGGACCCAGACAACTCCAGAGGAGAAAGTGAAGCTGGTGACCTTGTAGAACCTTTCCTCACTTAAACCCAATTCACTTGTAAGTCATGGCATCACCTTGTTGATGTCATGGTCCTCTTCAAGAACAACAAATAAATCAAGCTATTTGTAGCATTTGTCAATTTCCAAGGCAAAAATGCTCATACTGAAAATTTGACAATCAACTGGAGCCAGCTCCAGACCACCACTGCTTCTATGTGTTGTCTCCCTCTTCTTCTCCCTCTCCCATCCCCATATCCTTGTAAGCTCTTGAGGGTGGGAAAGGTTTTTTGTATCCCTAACACCTAACACAGTTCCTGGAACTTCACAGACACCTAAAGATGATTTTTGATTGCTTGATTTATAAATTATAAATTAAAAAACCTGAAGGAGAAAATGCTTTCAACTGGAGAGTAATCAAAGGAGGCTTTATGGGGGAGGAGATGGCATTTGAGTTGAGTCAGCTGCCTGCTGAACATCTCCACTGGATTTCCCAATAGCACCTCCAACTCAGCATATCCCAAATGGGGCTCCCTTCCAAGACTCCAATTTGTGTTAATGGCTCAAAAGTTCATTGTCGTAGATGATGCTTTTCTCTCTCCCTCACCCCCCACATTCACCACATTTATTAAATACCTGCTATGGACCAGGAGCTATGTTAGGTACTGGGGATATGAAGATAAAAATTTGACAGCACCTGCCCTCAAGGAGTTTATCTTCTACTAGGAGACATCCAAATAGTAACCAATTCTCCCTCCATAATATCTGTCATATCCATCTCTCCTCTCCACTTACAGGACTACCTCCCTTAATTCAGGCCCTCAACACCTCACCCATGTGCCAGTGTACTTGCCTCCTCAATCTCTCCAATTCTCCTCCTCCTCCTCCAATCCTCCTTCTCCAATCTGTCTTCAAATAATTACCAAGAAATATTTCCAATGCCCAAGTCCAATCCTTCAATTTTCCAACTCCCTATTGGCATTCAAGGCCCTATCTAGTTTCAACCTACTTTTCTCTTATTACTTCCCTTCAAGCAGTCAACATTCCCAACCAAACTAGACCACTAGTTAACAGCAACCTGATAGTATCTTCCTGTTCTCTCTTGCTTTCATTCAGGTTTATCCCTGTGCCTGAAACACTTGCTCCTCATTCTCTTTCTTCCTTGCCCAATGGAGATGCCACCTGTGCCATGAAGACTTCCCCATGACTCTAACTGAAAGTGATCTCTCTCCTAATTTGATCAGGACGATTTGTCATGCCCTTTGTTTTGCTTTTACCACAGTCTATTTTCCTGGTAACTTAATTTCATATCTGTTGTATCCCCATTAGAGGATAAACTTAAGGCCAGAGATGGAATTATTTTTCATCTTGGGACACTGTCATGCCCAGGACAGGCATATGATAACTGTGAGCTTAATTGAAGAGAATTACAGCAGTGGCCGAGATGACAGGAGCAAGATGTCAGGGTGTGACCCTAACTTGAAGACAAGACCAGAAGCTCCTAGATATGGGAAGAGGATGGGCAGGGAGGGAGAAAGAGATCCTGACCTGAAGAAGAGTCTGGAGCCACCTCCAGCAGCCACAGTGTTGATGTCCAGTTGAGGGGCCTGAATGGTGACTCCAGCAGTGCTGGCCTCAAACACATGCTCATAATCACCTGCAAATCGACTGACATCTGTGGAGGTGCCTAAGAGTAGGAAGGATGGAAGGCAGTGTGTGGGATACAGAGACAGATTGTGGTGGGGGTATGGGGACAGTCTACAACATATCCCAGAATAGAACTGGGACTCAAAGCCCCTCCACTCTAGTCTCTCCCACTCCAGATATCAGCGACCACCCTGCAGTTCCCTTGAGCCCCACAATTTGGAGTGCCCTGAACTACAGGATATTTTTTCTGAGCGTTGGGGTAGGGTTGAGGGTGAGAAGGTGTACCCCAGAGCAAGACCAGCACCATCAATCTCAATGGCCCCTGCCCATCCACCAGCAAAAGACAGAATCCAGCAGCCATTCTCCATACCACCCATGTCAAAGCCAATGACGGGATGTTTCCCCTCAGCACAGTAGGTAGTGACTGCATAGCCAACAACACCACCTGCAGGGCCTGAGAGCACAGCCCTGGAGCCACTGAAGGATGCCATGGGTACCAGGCCCCCATCTGAGCGCATGAAGAGCACCTGGACATCCTGGGCAAGAGGGGACACAAGCAACAAAAAGTAAGTACAGGGACCACCTGGGATAAGGGACAGGTCAGGAGTCAAGACACATCAAATGGGTAGGCAGAGGGTGAACACATAGAGGTTAGAGATACAGAAACTACAGGTGAGCTATCACAGGTGAGATACCCATAAGTGAGACACAGAGAGCCCAGAGTAAGCAGACCTGGGAAGTGATAGACAGGAAAGGAATGAGAACAAGCAAACCAGTGCAGGGTGAGTGATGCAACAGGCACAAAATGAGAAGGCACAGAACTGGGTAATTCAGAGTTAAAGGCATAGCTGAGGAGGCACAGAGTAGAGGAGGACAAGGGGAAAGAAGTGCAGCATGTCACTTGGTGAGTAGACAAAGGATCCTAAGAGTAAGAAGGTCTCCTCACCTTCAGGTGCCCCTGGAAGCCCTTGCAGAAGCCCTGCAGATAACGGTGGATGGTGGGAGTCAGGTAGGCATCAGCACAGGCTGTGTGCCCTCGGGGAACAATCCTCACCATAGGCATCACTTCTGATGATAGAGACACGTGGGCAAAGCCCAGCTCCCGTGCCAATGCACCCACCTGCTGTTCATGTTGTGCCCACCTGCCCAGGGGTATATATGGTACATTTTGGAACACAGGGAAGGCAAGGCCCTGGAGCACTTTCAGTCTCCCCAGTTTGCCTCTCCCCTGGCACCCCATCTCCAAGTCTCCAGCTTCTCATATTAGAGTCTACCTTTGACTCTTCCTTTCCCTTCTAAGTGTCAGATTCCCACATACACCCACCCCTTCCTGATCTGTGACTGTGGGCTCCTAAAAATTTGCCAGTATCACCAGGCCACCCCAAATTTGCCCTCACATGTAGGAATGCATGAGCACCACTGCCAGGCTTCGGATGCCCTTGGCCAGTAGGCCCTCCAGCTTTTTCCGTAAGCTTCCTAGATCCACAGGTCGTTGTACCTCTAGTAGATCTCCTGTTGAGCCTAGGTAAGGAGAAATGACCATGTAACTGAAGAATGTCACACCAACCTACCTCCTCATCATCTCATCCCAAAGCGCTTCTACATTGCTGCCTTTGCAGATCAACTCCACAGACTCCAATCCAGTTCTTTGGCCCCAATTCTGACCCCAGAGTTCACTTCTCAGCTCCCACTGGAGGCAGGGGGCTCAAGGTTAAGAGTCAGAAGTTTAGAGCAGGGAATAGTAGACCAGATTGGCTAGACTTGAAGGGAAGGGGGTGGGGAAAGGGAAAGCAGCATTTGTAAATCAGAGGCCCCAAAAGTTTGGGTCAAAGATCAGGTTAGAGGGAGGCACACACCTTTGATGGGGGTCCCAGCCCCTGGCTCTTTATGATGCAGCACCACCCGCTCATCCACCTCCACCACCTCCTCATACAGGACCTGAGGCATTGGTACTGACTAGGGGGAACGGGGTGAAGGGGTGGAAGGAAGAGAACAAGAGCATGCTCAGAGGGGATGTTCTCCAAGTTATTCCTCGTTAGCATTTTACTGGTCTGGCTAAAGTTCCCTCTTTGTACCAGAGTGATCTCAAGTCCAGTTGGAGACGGAAGGTGGGAGTGGGAGATATTTCTTACAGACCAATTATGGGTCCCCCAGTAGAAGGAAACCAAGAGAAAGGTGAAGACTAAAGAGAAGAAAGGCAGAAAGGGAGAACCTGAGTGAAATGAAGCAACCATAGGACTGAGTACAGACTGCTATCTCCAGCCCGCCAAAGTTTCAGGGGCCAGGGACTGTGGCTGGGGAAAGGCAAGCTAGACTCTAGCCAAGGAACAATTGGTCTTTCCTGACCAGCTGTTGCTGCTGCTGCTGACTTTCTCCAGACCATTGGTCTGTACTTATCCAAGTTCTCTACTGGCCCTTGGCCCAAGTTTTCATTCCAGTCTAATTCCACCCCACCACCCCCACCCCAACACTCTCCCCTGATGATAGAACCTGTTAGTCCAGTTCTATTCCTTGGAGTGGAGAATAGGCCTCTGGTTATAAAGGAAGTGGGAAGGAGGGGGTGGCTCCAAGTGGATTGCAATACTGGAGGCAATCAAAAATACCCATGATACAAAGTTTATCATAAAGGGATTTCCCCATACACAGAGAATAAAGGAATGCTACCAGGCTTTTTCTTACACCAAAGAGATAAACAGGGATTAAAAAAATCCTCTTATTGCCTTTCAAAGAGGGATGCTTATCTTTGATTGTGTCAGACCCTGTGGTCAGTCTGGTGAAACCTATGGGCCACTTCTCAGAATAATGTTTTTAAATGTATAAAATAAACTAAATAGTATTACAAAGGAAATCAATGACATAATAGAGTTTTAAAAAATGTTTTAAGCAATTTCACAGTTAAGAACTTCTGCTTGAAAATAATTCCATTTCTACACAGCTTTGGTTGGGGCAGCATCACTAAAAGTGAGAGGTGCTTCCCATGAGGGAGTTATCCCATAAAGAAGGGGGAGTGGAGATGAGGTAGTTAGTTCTATGAGGATAGTCAGTCAGTTGACTACTACCTGCCAGGCACTGTGATAAGCACTAGGCCAAGGGGAGAACTCTCCCCTGAGTTGCCCTACTGAGGAGTGGGTTGGTCAGTAAGCTCTCACCAGGTCAAAGAGGTCTCTCCGGGCCTGGTTCCCAATGTGGAGCAGGTCTTTGAAGCCCTGGGTGACCAACAGGGCCATACGTTCTCCTTGGTGTTCCAATAGTGCATTGGTGGCCACAGTTGTGCCCATGCGAATCCAGGCAATGCGGCTGGTGTCCAGGGGCTGATCCCTGGGCAGTGTCACACCACTCTCCTATGAACACAGAACATCATTCTCGGAATCTCTTACCCTCTGCCATCATACACCAACTCCCATCCTTTCCCGTGGATTCTTGGGGATTGATGATCCCCTAGCTCCTGTGGGTACAGAGGATCAGAGTGCTCCCAACTTTGGTGCCAGAATCAATGCCCCTCAATGTCTGTCTAAAGGGTGGACATCCCCTCCCTCACGTTGCCCCCTTTCTTACCCTACACAACCCAGGCATCTGCTACAACAGAACCTTAAACCTGAGGCCTCAAAGTCACATGCAACCTCCTCCAGTAAGGTCTTTTGACTGAGTCAAGTTTCACAGAATAAATCCTTTTATTAAGGGGATTTTTTTCTGTGAAGTTTGGATTCAGTCAAAGGGCTACACTTGAAGACCTAGAGGGCCACATGTGGCCTCCAGGCTGAAGGTTCCCTAACCTTGACCTTAAACCACAATTTAGAAGTGTTCCCAGGACACTTGTGCTAGATCACCAAGGAAAGGGTTAAGAGAAAGTGATAGTTCTTATCACTAGTTTCATCATTAATAGTAATGACAACATTTCTACAACAGTTTCCTGAGGCAGACCCACCTGCTCCAGGATGCGCCGGATACCCTCAGTTGGGGCATCTTGGTAGTTGGCTGGGTCCTCAGACAGTAGCTTGAGCACCCGCACTCGGCCCCCAGGGCACTGTGCAAATACATCCGTAAAGGTGCCACCCCGGTCAATGGCAAACTGAAACTTCCCTTCCACGTTGCCCTTGAAGGCAGTGTTACTGGGACTGGTCATTAAGTCTGAGGCAGAGAAGGAGGGATTGTAGGCCCGGGTCAGCTGGGCTGAAGAATTGGGAGGTGAGGGGGCAAGGAATCAGGGCGTGTGGGAATGGGGGCGGGGGACGGACATTCAGGGCATGCAGAGGTAAGGAAGCAGGACAGGAGATCAGGGGACTTGGAGGCAGGAGTCAAGGTAGGGAATCACGAAGCTTGACGAGAGTCAGGGCTGAGAATCAGGGAGCGTGGGGGTGGAAAGTGTTCAAGGCACGATGGAAGCGCACTAGAAAATGGTAACTGACTAGGGCGTGGGGTGTCAGAGGGAGCTGGGCAATAATGGAAAGGAAAAGGAGACAGTGCTGTGGAGGGTCCGCTGGAGGGGTACGGAACCGGAGAAAAACGGACCAAGGAAGGTTGTGATAGGAGGAAAAAAGGGTGAGGGAGGAGGGGACCAGAGAGCTGGGGCAGCCTCCTCTGAGGAAGCAGGGAAAGGAGGGTCACGCTGACTTGGCATAGAAATGTTCTTGAGGGTTCTCCCCGGGTTTTGATAAGAGACGGAATCTCCATTGAACAGGCTCTATCAGACAAGCCGTGGGGAGCTACGTATCTTGACAGAGAGCAAAGATTGGAGCGGGGAGCTGACACTGATGGTGGAAAAGGAAGCAGGGGATGGTTCTGAGGAGGAGAGTGAGAAAGAAGGTTCTGATAAGGAAGGGGTCACTTGAGATTAAAGGGATATGAGAGGGAGGAGAGAGGTGGGAGCTCTCTAACAAAAAGGGTGGGCACTCTTAGACCTAAGATCAAAGGGGTGAAATGACTCAGACAGAAGTGAGTACCGGAGACTTTCCCAAGGTGGGACTCGAGATCGGAGGGGGAAGAGAGGGGGAGATGTGGCTTGGGAGTGTACGGGAGGGGGAAGGAACACTGAAGGGAAAAATGGGGCAGACCTGGGGGGTCGACAGGGGAGGAAGCGAGATCTAAGCCTTAGGCTAGGAAAGAGGTGCGTACGTGGGAGAGGGGAATCTGGATGGAGTAGGGCCGGTAGGATAGGACAAAGTGGAGACGCACCTAGCCAGGTTCCCTCCAGCTCGGTCAAGGCTCGGGATCGGTTTAGGCTTGGGCTCCGGCTCTGGTTCGGGCTGACCTAGGTCTATGAGTCTCTTCAATCTCCCTGGCTCCGCCCCTCCCCGCCACACCTCCCCCCGCCCCCGCCCCTGTTCCCCATCTCTCCGCCCTCCATCTTCTCTCCGCCTGAGGCGGGACACGATCTGGCCCTAGGGTCTTGCGGTGGAGGGGCTGGTCCCATCCGGTTAAGTCGGGTCCAGTAGTTCTGTCCAGTCCTGCCCTGAATCTCATGCCTTCCGTGCTATCCCACCGTCTCCTACCCCTTGTCCTCATTAGCTCTCCCCTCCTCTCAGCTTCCCCCTTTCTTTGGCCCCCTCTGTCCTTGGCTACTCATTCCACTCCTTGGCTTCCCCCTCCACTCCCCCTTCTCCCGACTCACTTCAGCGCCTGCCTCACTTGGCTCCCTCCTTTCCTTGCTATCATTGGTTCTCTGCTACCCCCACCCTTCCCCACCTTCATGGATTCCCTCCATCCCCCACCCCTGCCCTCCTTGGCTCCTGTCTCAGCACTCTCCAACTAGCTAATCCCTTCTCTCAGTTACATAACCTTCTGGTCTGGCCTGCCTTGCCCCTCACACAATCCCCTGGGGAGGAGGGGGTGTAGTCCTTAGTTACAGGGCTGGAAGGTGAGCCAGAGGCAGCTTCAGAAACCCTGCGGGTTAGAGAACCCTGGTATCTTGGCTCTCATCTCTTCCTGGCGACTTCCTGTGCTTTACTGGGGTGGGGTGGGGTAGAGGAGACAGAGGGAGGAGATTGAAAGATGACAGAAGAGGGTTGACCAGGTGACTTGGGGGGTTATGAAGAGGATGATTAAAAACTTAATCTGCCCCTCTTCATAAACTCGATCACCTCCACCATTACATTCCCCCCTCCCCGCCCCCACAAGTCTTGAAATGAGT
>CM053773.1:180239903-180291573 GCA_028658325.1 Potorous gilbertii | reverse complement strand
ACACACACACACACACACACACACACACACACACTTATGTACTGTACCACCTATCTGACCTCTAAACAAAGGATAGAGATGATCAAAGAAGTTTTAATAGTATATATTCTTTGACCTAGTAATGACACTAATAGGTCTATTCTCCAAAGAGATTAAAGAAGAAAAAACCCAAATGTGCAAGAAAATGTTTATAGTAACTCTTTTTGTGTTGGAAAAAAGTGGTGGAAACTGAAGGAGTGCTTATAAATTGGGGAATGATGGAACAAATTATGGTATATGAATGTGATAGAATATTGTTAGCTTCAAGAAATGATGACAGGAATGGTTTCAGAAAGACCTAGGGAAAGTTATATCAACTGATGCAAAGTGAAGTGAGCAGAACTATGAGCCCAACAACACCAATACTGAAAAGACAAACAACTCTGAAAGCCTTGGAAACTCTGGTTCCAGAGGACTCTTGGTGAAACATGCTACCTACCTTTTGACATAGAGATGGTGGACTCAGGTTGCAGATTGAGAGTCATTTGAAGGGGTGGAGGTGGAGAATGGCTAATATAGGAATTTCTATCGCTTGACATACATGTTTACAATGGAGTTTTCATTTTTCTTTGTTTCTCAAAGGAGGTGACAGGATGTTGGAAGAGAGAGAAAGTGATTGAAAAATAATAATTTTAAAAGATGCACAGGAAGAGAACAAAAGGAATTTCTGAGGAAAACAGACAAGCAAGACAACTTTGAAAGCAAATTATTTACTCTATTGTATATTTTTTCCAATAATCAAATTGTGCATGACAGAGATTTTAGAAATAATGCTCTTTTTTGGTTCTACTGTTTAACATAAATATGTACTCTTTTGGGGGTATTTATTAAATTCAGAATGAAAAAAATTGAAAGGAAAGATAAAATGAACAATAAAATTAGAAAGGTTTTGCACAAACAAAACCAATGTAATTAAAATTAGAAGGGAAAGTTAACTGGGAAAATAATTTATAGCAAGTTTCTTCGATAAAGGTCTCATACCCAATATATATAAAAAACTGATTCAAATTTTATATAACATGAGCTATTCTCCAATAGATAAATGGTAAATGGACAATTTGAAAATAGTTTTCAAAAGACAAAATCCAAATCTAAGTTGTGTACAAACATATGAAGAAAACGTTGCTCCAAATCTCTAATAGAAACATGCAAACTAAAGCAATTCCAAGGTTCCACTTTGAACTCATCCAATTGTCAAAGACAGCCAAAAAAAGGACAGTGATTATTGTTGGGAAAATAAAGCACACCAATGCACTGTTGGTGGAGCCTTGAATGGATACAGCTATTCTATAAAAAAGTACTAATTGTGCATACCCTATTTGCTTCAAAAAAAGAGGAAAAGGACTTCTACTATACATATATTTGTAAGTAGCACTTTTTATAGTGGCAAAGAATTGAAACTTAAGGAAGTATCTATTAACTGAGGACTGGCTGAATGAATTGTGGCATATGAATGTAATTAAATATTATTGTATTATAAGAAAGGACATAAGGGAAAATTTCAGAGAAATCTGAGGAGACTTATATGAACTGATGCAGATGCAATTTATATAATAAAAACAACATTGTAAAGAAAACTAACTGTTAAAGACTTAAGAACTCCAATCAACACAATGACCAACCATAATTTCAAAGGACTTGTGATGAAGCATGTTATGTACCCCTTCGAAAGAGAACTAATGGCCTCAGAGTACAAACTGATGTATATTTTCTTCTATTTTTTTTCTTGTTCTTGCCTCTTTTTTTTTTGGACATGGCTAATGCCAAAACTTTGTTTTGTGTATCTATACATATTTGTAATTGTTTTTACACCTTTCCACTGGGTGGGGGAGAGAAAGAGGGGAAGGACAGGATTCAGAACTGAAAATAAGATAGAATTTTAAAAAGCTGAACTTCAAAAAAAACAAAAACAAAAACAAAAACCCTTTAAGAAATCTGACTGATGCAGTGACCAACCACATTTTCAGAAGACTGATGGTCCTGAAGGGGATTATGAACTTAAGATGCAAAGCATTTGTTTTGCTTATATATTTGTTACAAGGCTTTTGTTTTCTTTCCTTTTTTCTCTATTTGAGGGTGGGGAATGTAGGAAAGAGGATGTTAGGAATAAAGCTGTAAAAAAGAAAAAATTAAAGAGTCATTGAAGCATTTTTCAAAACTGCACAGACAAGAATAGAAGGAAGGCCAGGAGAAAGTACAGACAAGCAAGACAACTTTCAAAGTTACGTGTTGCATTTATTATATGCTTAAAAGAGAAATTCAACTGTATATTATCAACCTCCAGAGTTCAGTCTTAGGAAGATAAACAGAATTAGACTGGATGCATGTTTATTTCTCTCAAAGAGGGTGGGTATGAACATGAATATGTGGGAGCTCAAGTTTGGGGTTAGGCTGCACAAATTATAAAGCCATGAAACAAGGAAGTGCCCCTGACTCAGGATGCCTGTGCAAGCTTAATCTAGTCTTGTAATTGCTGACACAGCAAGAGGAATTTGGGTTCACTCAAAGAGTATGACAAAGGATTGTTGGTATGTCAGTCCAGAAGGGCTCAAATCGTGCTCTCCCCTAGCTCAGGTTTTCTGCCTTCTTTGGTGATGAGCTTAAGTGAGTCTCACAATATAAAGATTTGCAGTTTCATCTACTATCTATTGTACTGGAGATGCTCATTTTATTTGCTGTTGGTTAAGCTCACAATTTCAAAAAACAAAAAAAGAAAACAAAACATGAGATACACACCTTCCTTTCTTGCAAGCATTGCTTTGGCATGTTGCCAGTTCTCCCTGGGACTTAAAATGAATGTAGGTGTTTGGAATGGGTGTAGCAGTAGGCAGCTGTGAGCCCATAGCAGTGAGAACACTACATGGTTGCTTAAGTCCCTCAATGCCTTCTGCCTTAGTATTTCTTCCCTGGCACAGGTTTATCACCAGCAAACAGCAGTTTGTGTGACACGGATATTCCTAGCCTTGGTAGCTAAATCATGATTTGAGAGTTCCTGGGTTCCTATGTTGATGCCAGCTGCTTTAGTGGGTAGTGCAAACTGTCACTCTTTTTTTTCAAATTAAAAAAAAAACCCTTAAATTTAATACTCCAGAAAATGAGGATCTCCATAAACAAGGTAGAATAGAAAAATACTACCCATAAAATTGCAAATATTTATCAATACAGTTTTTCCTTTAAGTATGTAATGACTTCAGCATATAACTTCCAAAGCTGCTCTGGCTATATATGTTTCCTTCTGTACTCTTCTGTACATTTCAAAAAAACTACATGCCAACAATTCACTTTATTTTACTTTTCTTTTTGAGGGGCAACTCTGTCCCTAAACTTACTATGAGAGCTACCTTTCTACCTCTCCCCCAAAAGGAATTGAAAAAAAGAAAAGAAAAACAAAACCTGGTAACAAATTTTCATAGTCAAGCAAAATAAACATTCACATTGGGTGTGGTCCAATGAGAGGAGTGTACCCCTCTCCCCCAAAAGGAATTGAAAAAAAGAAAAGAAAAACAAAACCTGGTAACAAATTTTCATAGTCAAGCAAAATAAACATTCACATTGGGTGTGGTCCAATGAGAGGAGTGTACCTCTCTCTGTCAGAAGGCGGGTAGCATGCTTCATCAACAATTCTCCTGAAACCTGGCTCTTCTTACTGCACTGATCACAGTTCTGAAGTCTTTCAAAGTGGGGTTTTGTTTTGTTTTGTTTTTTAACATTGTTGCTGATACATACCTTGTTCTCCTGGTTCTTCTCTTTTCGGTTTACTCTGTACCCCTTCTTGTTAATCTCAGATTTCTCTAAAACAGTCCCCCTCCCCTTTTTTTAATAGCACAATAATATTCCATTATATTTACATACTATAATTTGTTTAGCCACTCCTTAGTCAATGAGCAGTTGATAATTTTATAGTTATTCGTATATTAGTCAAACTGTTCTACTCTCACATATTGAAGAATGTAAGGTTGCTCGTAGGTGTGAATGAGTAGTCTCCCTTCTCCTCCTCTTTCTCCTCTTCTTCCTCCTTCTTCTTTCTCCTCTTTTCAAATTGTGTGCTTGCAAGGGGACTTAGTGACAAACAGCAACAACAAAATAGTTTACAGCTTCCATATTTTCCAAGTGTGGCCAAGTCAGAAATACAAGAAATCCCCCAAAGTATCTGCCAATACACATCCTCCAGGAACCTTTATGTTATAAGAATCTGTTATAAGTGTAGTCTACACTAGAATCAGAAGTGGGGAACTTATAGATTGGAAGGAGAGGGTAGAGTGAGGGAGATAAGATCAAGCATGGTTGTTGGGGAAACAAGTTCCATGATTGTCTATCCCCAGGTTGTTACCCATTTTCCCAGTCTCAGACTGAGTGATCACATGCTCCTTGAAGTCATGACAACAACCTGTCTTCCACCTTTCTGCCTCCCCCCTCTAGTTAGCTAGGTGACACAGTGGATAGAGAGCCTAGAGTGAGGAAGACTTGAATTTAAATCTGGCCTCAGACCCTTATTACCTGTGTAACCCTGGGCAAGGTTGTTTAACCTATGTTTGCCTCAGTTCCTGACCTGCAAAAAAGAGAGGGTAACAATGGCGCCTACCTCTCAGGGTTATTTTGAGGGTTAAATGAGACAATATTTGTAAAGCACTTAGCCCAGCCCATGGAAGGCACTTAAGAAACTTTTCCTCCCTCCCTCCTCTTTTCCTTCTTTCCTTCCTTCCTTCCTTCCTTTCTTCCTTCTTTCTTTTCTTTCTTTCTTCCCCAGAATCCCTTCTGCTACTTTGGTGAGTACTACAAACTGAAGAACTGATTAATCATATGAGATCAGGAAAACCCACTTTCAGGATACTTCTTCTCGGGCTACCCCTTTGCCATGTGATTTTGTAGAAACTCTGTCAATGTCCTGACTGCTGCCATAAAGCAGGAAAAGACAATTTTCAGAATTTCTAGTCTCATACCTGCGTTCAGAAAGGAGACCTAGGTTTTTAGCCTGGATAACTGGGAGGATGGTTGGAGGTATGATATTTAAGTAGCCTAGAAATATGAGCTGGAGTCAGTTAGAAAAGGTATTTGAATGTGTATTTTGTCTTAGAGGAAAAGGGAAGCCAATAAAGCTTCTTGAGAAGATGAAGAACATGAGCTGGTTGACAGTTTCATAGAGGGTGGATTGAGGAAAGAGAGAGCAGATGCAGGGATATCAATTAGGATGCTATTGCAATAGTCCAGGTGAAAAAATGGTGAATTTGAGTGATTGTGGCATGAATAGAGATAAGGAGATAGGAGAGATGTTGAGGAGATGTTATTGATGAGGCTTGGCAACTAATTCAATATGGCACTGAATAAGAGTACAGAGTTGGCCCATATGTTTTCAATGAGAATGACTAGAACAATGATGGTGACCTTGGCGGAAATAGGCAAGTTAGGAAGAAAGGTGGGTTTAGGTCAAAAGAGAATGAGTCTGGTTTCATACATTTTGGAGTATGAGACATCTTAGAGACCATCCTGGAGGAGATATCCAGGAGACAGAGATGCAAGGACTGGAGTTTAGAAATTAAGGCTGGATTTGTATATTTAGGAGTCATCTGCATATAGGGGATAATTGTCCCCACAGGTACTGTTAGAGTCACAAAGAGAGACTATGGTGAGAAGGGAAGCGTATTAAGGACAGGGATACGTCATAGGATGCAACTAGACATAAATGGTGGAATGTCCTACAAAGGAAGCCAAGAAGGACCAGTTCGATTCCCTCAGAAGGCTTGTTAAGAAAATCTTGGAGAGTTCTAAAGTTTATCAAATTATCTTGTAGTATACTCTCTGGGCTCTCTCTCAATTCCCACAGCATTGGCACATTGAGTCCCTAAAGAGCAGCTATTATTTCTCCTCGTAGGGTTCTGGTTGGGGTGAGGGTTAACCCTAGGGGGTTGAGGAATCTAATAATGAGAATTCTGGATTAAGAATTTTTTCAGATGGTCTTTTCAAAAGCAAGGGGACCCAAATTTGTCCTGGACAAAGCCCCTACAGTATGATACTTCTCCAACTTCATTCACGCTGGCAGTTTGGGTCCCCAGAAAAAGAATTCTAGGAATAACTTTAAGGGACTGCAGTTTCTAATATAGTTGCCCACAAGCACTCATTCAATGTATTCCACATTGGTTATTTTTCACTTTGCCCTCTAGTCCTAGTAAGTTGCGGACAGTATTCTTCTATGATTTCTAGTTATATATCCACATTCTTTTTTATCATGACTTCAGGTATGCTGATGATTCTTACCTATCCTTGATTTATTTTCCAGGATACTTTGTTTTGACACTTTAGACACTTTATATTTTCTTCTATTTCTTACAGTCTTTTGACTTTGAATATTTCTGCTGTCTCATGGAATCAGTAGAGATGAGCGGGCTTCTATTTGTAGTAATTTGGGAGCATAGTCAGATTATAATTCTAGGTCTCTACAAAACTGGCAAAACTCAGGAGTTTGATCAGGTTGGAGGGAGGAAGGAGGTTGCTCAGGTCTATTTGGATAGCTATCCAGTAGCTACAAGCCCACTGTGAGAATTTATCTCCTGATGATTGCACTGCTTTCTGTACATTACAGAAAGCAAGGGAAGGAACCAAGTGTGGGTAGATAAAACTACAACAGTGCTATCACATGTACCTTTAGCTCCCACCATCTATACACTTTTTACTATTTACATTAACTTCTATTCATCCCTCATGTCATTAGAATTCCTTATTTATTATTAATTTTTCTTTGTTGTTCATGCATACTTCATTTTAATCATTTTTTTCACCCTGCTTTATTCCATAAGGGTCTTCCCAGGTTTCCTTGTATTTCTATAGTTGTCCAACTTAATTGTTTTATGATATTCCTCAACCACAACTTAACTAACTACTCTCCTATCATTGGACTTAAATTTCTTATTTTTTTTTCCAATTACCTATAATGCTGCTAGAAAAATTACTCAACAGACGGGTTTTTTTTCTGTTGTTTTTGATACTATAGGGTATTAACTATCATTCTAACACTGGAACTATTGGGTCAAAGGATATGGTTATTTTTGCAACTTTGTACCACCATACTGCTTTCAGGAAACATCCCATAAGCAATTAATTCATGTTTGGTTTTCCACAACCCTGAATGCATTGAATTTAATTGACTTTAATTTCTTTTTAATTTTATGGGTGCCAGGTGGCATCTCCAAGTTCTAATTTACATTTTTGATTATTAGTGTCAAACTTGACCTTTCTTCTAACAAATCAGAATGTACATAATTGACTAGGGAATGACTCATATCAGAATTGTAATTTCCTATGTGTTAAAGTATAATAAATTTCATTTTTGATGTTATCATATGGTTCTCTCAATGTCCAAGAATGTAAATTTTCTTAAAGTATGCATGATATATAGGCTTCTGTGTAGTCTATAAGCATCTGGCCTCTCATTTCTAAATACTGAACCATATATTCTAAAATTTTGGAATTTTTTTTGCCATTCTTCTATGCCCGCTTTTGCATGAAAGTCATCAAGTATCCAAATATATGTGCATTTAGTTTGAACTCATATCAAACTCTTCATAGAATTTCTCTACTGCCTCATTTTCTGCAACAGAAATTGATATATAACCTACAATCATTTACCAATACTTGTCGTGAATCCTACAATTTAAGATGACCCAACATCTATGAAACATTTCTTCATGCCTTTGGATGCATGATAAAACCAACCAGAGAAGGAGGCAGTGTATGACAATGACAAGAAAACTGGTTTTAGATCCAATCAAAGGGATCCGGATCAAAAAGATCTGGACTAAAATTTTAGCTGTTACTCAATGACCTGTGTTGATCTGAGCAGATGACTGGAGATCCCTTGCAGCTCTGAATGTGAACTCTGCCAACTCCTTCATTTGCCTCTCCGGGGAGAACCTGGCAGCTTTCTATTCCTTTAGCTGCAATGTCTGGTTGTCTTCTCATTTACGGTGAGAATTTCCAAGTTGATGTGATTCAGTTTCTCCAGGTGTACCTATTCTCAGGCACTGGCAAAAACCTCACACCAAGAATGCCAACAACTAAGCTGTTTACACACAGCTGGGGAAATGAGGTGATTCTAAGCTCCCCCTGTTCCTTTTCCAACACCCAGTAGGCAAAGGACTGAGGGCTGTTTGGCATTTTTCTTCATGGATTGTCACAGTGAGTGACCAGGATATTTTATACTTTGCTAGGTAGATCTTGGTCAGTGGCAAGACCTATCCTCAAAGCCTTTTCAGCATGCTACACCTGACAGAACTTGTACTGCACAGACTCCTAGAGCACCTGAAGTCATCTCACACCATCATGGGGTGTAAGAGTCACATTTTGTGAAACTTCATCAGAGTCTGAAAATGATAACAGCTACTATTTACATGGTGCTTTAAGGTACACCAAGTACTTTCCATATTTCACCTCCTTTGATCTTTACAACAACTCTCTGAGGTAGGTATTATCATTCTCCCCATTTTGCAGATGAGGACCCTGAGGTCTTCTAGAGTTCAAATTCAGCACTCTACCTACTATGGTCACCTAGTTGCCCTAAGCAATGTGGGGCTCAGAACTTGAAATAATGCTTTATATGTAGGAGGAGCAGGTAATGCATTGGGACCATCACCTCCTTGGTCCTGGACACCAGGACTCTCTTCATGTAGCTGAAAGTTCTATTAGCATTTTGTGTGGTCCTTTTACAACACTGATTCTTATCAACCTTGCAGTCCACTAAAATTCCCAAATCTTATGATGTTGACTGATACATAGTGGAGTTGGTCCTCTTTTCTCTGCATCCCCCCAATCCTGGGGGCTGAAGTGTTCTCTCTGCGGCTGTTGACTTCACCACCTATTATGACTCCCCCACAAAGGATTAGATCAGGAAGAAGAGGATCAAAAACCAAGAAACCCACAAAATCCACACACAAAAAGCTCCCAGACTTGTTTATTTCCTTGGGATGGGGGAGAAACACACAGAGAGGTCCTTCCCAAAGCAACCCAATCAAACTGCTGCTTTGGAACATGTGTGGACCTCCCTTTCCCCTCTTTAGCCTCCCTGCCCCCACTGTAAGCAGCCACACAATCCTACTTCCTTCCAGCAGGAGAGAAACTGGCCGGGTTAACGAGTCCCCAGGTAGTACTGAAGTAGGGATTGCTTTAGCTGTGGGAATGTCTCCCTCAGAACTTTGGCCTGCAGGTAAGGCCTGAGTTAGAGTCCCAGCTCTGTTAACTCACTGTGTGACTTTGTCTTTTCCCTGCTCCAATACCATTTTCTTCTTTAAAAGATGAGGTTGGACTGGATGACGCTGAAGAGCCCATCCAACTGTATGTACATTTATAAAATTCTTCACCACAGACACGAGGGAACTACTCCTCAGCTCCCTCTTGGCCTGAGGGATAGTGAGGGGTTGGGGATGGGGTCACTATTTCCAGAAGAGGACATTCCAAAAGAGTAGCCAGCAGGGGTAGAGGCCTAGGGAGAGCAGTGGGAAAAGCAGGGCACCATAGAGGTGGTGATCTAGGACACCTTGGGCCAGAGCGTTGAGGAACAGCTGCCAGCCCTCAGCAAGTGTCAGGGGTGCCTCCTGCAGCTCACGCCACAGGAAAAGGCTGCCCAGGAGTGTGGCTCCTGGACTCACCAGCACTAGTAATACTGCATACAGAAACCTAGGAAGAGGAAAAAAAGGTAAGATCAGGGGATGAGATTTCCAGGAAGGAGAGGCCTCTATGGGAGGGAATCCAGGAGATGAGAAGTACCCAGGTTGGGGGTGGGGGTGGGGAGGGAGGAAACACTGGACTGTGTAATATGCTTAGGGTGGGAATAGAGGGTAAATTGGGGCAGACCTGGGTCCACTGGGCTGGGTGAGGGCAGCAGCAGGCACCATGGTAACAGCAAGCAAAAAGCCCAGAGAGAAGTTGAAGAGGGAGATACAGCCCAGCTGTATTGCCAGGTAGAGCAGGGCTAGGAGCTTCAGGGCCATCCATCCGCTGTCTGGGCCTCGGGGAGTGCTGCTCACAACCCTAGGGACAAGGAGATGTAGTTCAGAGATTTCAGACCACACACTGTCACAATCTGAGCCATCCCATCCCCCCACGAGTCCCCTTGCTTTTATTTCAAAAGTAGGTGTGGTGAGTCCCCATCCCAGTAGGAGCTCACCGGTGGGTGCTGTGAGGCAAGGCCAGACCAGCCACATAGATGGCGAGCAGGGTGAGCACCACAGCCTCAGCCTCAGCCACAGGGAAATGTTGGGCAGCCACATGCTGGCCCATGACAGGCAACAGGTACAGGGCCAGTCCAGTGGCCTGAGATATTAGCACAGGGGCCACCAGAGGGGTAAGGGCCACACCTCGGGCATCCTAGAAAGACACAGGAGATCAAAGTTATATACTTTGGGTCAAATCACATCCTGGGGGTATTAGTGAATTACAAAGAAGTAGCATCACACTTTAGGGGGAAACACAGGGGGTGAGTTACAGTAGAGGAACCAGCAGGGAACCAGTATCAGAGCTGCTCCCCAGCGTATCCTAGGTGTGTGTGCTGGGGCTAAGAGGACAGGATCCAAGTCAGGCTGGTAAAGGGGAATGGTTGGGGAGGACAAGATTACTTCCCCTTCAGGGCTACATTTCCAAGTACAACGGCAGGTTAATCCAAGTCATTTTTCCCTGTCCACTGTGAACAACTCTTAGCGCCACATACCCCCTTCCCCCCCTCCCCCCCCACTTGGTTTTCCTTTTCCTCTCACCTGTCCAATAGGTTGGGCAGGGCTGTGATTGGGGCCTGACTGCTCCTCAGGGCTGAAGTCCACCTTATTGAGCTTCACCCACAGTTCCAAGGCATGACCCAGTCAAGGGCAATAACAGGACTGGGGAGATTATTTCCATTCCCATCCCAACAGATCATGTGATTCCCAGCCTCTCCTGCCTTCCCTCTCCCTTGTTCATCAGAGGACATCCCCTGAGTCCTTACACAATCTCCCACTGCCACCTCTCCCCACCCCCAACACCCAAGCACACACAAGGAAGGATATCTTCAGACCAGGGATGAAAAGTAGGAAGCCGATGGCAGGCATGTAGAGGCCAATGGAGACAAAGCGAGACAGCGATGGCAAGAGGTAGAAAAAGTAGGACTGGTGCAGTCGCTCGAGAAGATTGTTCAGTTTGCGGAACATTCCCTCCAAGGTCCTGGGAAAGGAAGATGTTCCACTCAGTCATCCCCCAAGAAAGCCCCTCTGACACAAAGCCACAGCTCTCTGTGCCAAGATGAGAATAAGCTGGAGTGGATCCTTTAAAAGCTGTCAGAGAAATGGAGAGGCAGCAGGATGAAATGGAAGGAACACTGGGTCAGGGGTGGAAGGACTTGAACCCAAGGCCTGACTTGTGCAGCTCTGACTATGTCAATTGCTCATGCTGCGCTACAGTTTCCTTGTCTGCAAAATGAACTTTGAACCGGATCAGGGGTTCTTAACCTGGAGGTCTGTGACCTTAATTATTAAATATTTTCATAAGTGCATTTCAGTACTGTCAGTTTCTTTTGTAATTCCTGCTTTTTTTTTTTTTAATGCATTTAAAAGCATCCTTCAGGGATGACAGTCACAGCTTCACTGGAGGATTTCAGGTACTACAAAGGTTGAAGACTCTTGAAGACCGAGAGAATTTCTAAGGTCCCTCCAGGTTAAACAATGAATTATCTTTAAAATGCAGAAGTGTTCTGTAAATCCCTGAGGAGTCTCTAGTGAAAAGGGACTGGAAGCTTCCTTAGGGAGAGCTGCAAGGGCCAGCTCAGGGTCCATATTCAGAGGAGAGGTAGGTTCTCCACTGCCTAGTGCCAATCTCCCCTTCCAGCCTCATCTCACATTTATTCCACTCCATGCTCCAGACAAATCAGATTCCTTTCTGGCTCCCAAATATGCCTTTTGCTCTCCCCTGACCCTGGCTCCATGTTCACAGTGTTCATTCCTAACCAGTTTTTAAAACCCTACTCAAAAAACTCTTTTATAAAGTCTTCCCTGATTCTGCTTTCCCCCTCCCCCATCCAAGTTGGTAATGACTTTACTGCTCAAACCCCACAGTGCCTTTTACTGCGAAATTCTCAAAGCCTTCATCATGCGATATGGTACCCAGAGCTATTTGCATTGGTGCCTTATTGTCCTAGACTAGCAGGACTCTAGTTTTTCTAAACTTTGTATTTCTTCCAGCTTTGGGTATATGGCTCTGCACACAGTGGGTACTAAATTTCTGGTGGGTAGATGCAGTGCGGGGAGGGGAAGAAGAGGAAGGAAGGACCAGGCCATGTGACAGAAAAGAAGGCTTTCATCTAGAGACAAGGGGAAGGACACCTTCCGTCCCAGGCTGAAGAGAGGAGACAGATAGGGCCGTCTGGACCCCCAAATCCCCGCGCTGTGCGGGGGTACTGGAGGGGGCTACAGTGGCTAAGGTCAGGGCAAAGAAACTCTTGAAGAACAGTGAAGTTAGCCAGCTACTAAAACACTAGCGAGCAGAGAGAGGAGGGGAAGGAGGCACTTTTTGGTGTAATAGAAGAGTTTTTGCATTGATTGCCTTGTAAGGAATGATCATCATCATCAAAGTGACACCCCTTAGTGACAGGGGTGAGAGGAAGGCCAACAGAGATCAGACAAGGCAGGGGCCTAGGCAGAAGGGTACCCAAGGTACGCTGACTTTCTACGGTGGCCTGTCCCCCAACAGGGGCGCTGCTCATGTCACTCACTCCTTTCTAGCAACTTACTTGCCCACAGCAGTCATGTCGTACTTATACTGGCGGAAGCTGTTGATACCACGTAGGGTGATGGCCTCCACGTGGTAGCGCAGGAAAAGCCCATGGGGCCCATGAGGGCGACCAGAAGCCTGATGCAGGACCATAAGCATCAATGTCTGCAGTCCATGTAGGGAGTCTCCCAGAGATGCCCAGTCTGAGTGTTGGAGCTGTGGAAGGAGCACAGGGTCAATGGCCTAGAATACCTTCCATCATGGATGGCCATGGCTAGCTATGGGGAAGCACAAAGGTTTGGGGGTTCCCAGGCAAGTATGTGGGTACCTATGGAGATAACCCACTGGGTCCAAAGACTAGAACACCCCCAGGGGATCCAGGGAAACCAGTTTGGAAGCTGCATCTATGGTAAAGCATAGATACTCAGAGGTCTAGGTCACCCCACCCCACCTTGGGGATACCCTGCTTAGCCTGGGCCATTACAGGGAAGCATAAGGCATCAGGGTCTAAATATCCCTAGCAAAAGTACTCCATCCAGCCCTAGCAATTACAAGGGAAACACAGGGATTCAGAGTGCCAGGGAGCCCCCTCCATGGGCATACCATCTAACCATGATGGCTATAGGGAGACACAAAGGGATTAAGGATGCCCACAAAAAAGACAGTCAATCTGGAGTAGAACAACTGTGGGAGGAGCAAGGGAAAGCAGAATCAGAAGGGCACAGTGATAGGATACAGGGTTACAGGGTCCAACAGGATCCAAGGTCAGGGGAAGGGATAAAGACTCCACCTGGGATATATTATCTGGTTGCCATAGCTTTAGAAAACAGAGCAGAGGAAAGGAGATGGGTAATAGCAGGTCAGAAGGTGTGAGAAAGAAAGCCAGAACACCTTATGTAGCACTGACATCTATAGGAAGAAGGGACGGATGGAGGAACACCCCCATCTAGCCATGGTAGCTAAGTGGAGAGCAGGGTCTGGTACCACCTTCCCCTGCAGTGTGCAGAGCAGAGACTCCTTTTGGCAGAAAGCGTGGAAGAGATTGAGAAGGTCCAGGTTAGGTAGCTGCCCATTCAGGCCCTCCACAGCTACATCCAGGCTGGTGACCACATCACTATTCAGTTCCAGGGCCACTGCTGCCTGGATGGCTCCTGCACGGCCCCGAAGTGCAGATGACTGCATCCCTGCAGGGAAGGGAAGAAAAAAAGGACATGTCATTACAGTGGGACTCAGAACTGAGATTACCCATACGACCTGAGTAAGTCACTTAACCTCTGGCCTCAGTTTGTTCTTGTGTTAAATGAAGGAGATGAACTAAAAATGAGAACTGTCTTAAAGTGGATTATGTAGGCTGCCTTAGCAAAGAGTCAGTTCCCCTTCACTGGAGATCTTCAGCTGGAGACTGAGGAATGCCTTCTGGGATTTGAAGAAGTGATTTTTTGCTCACAGATGGGTTAGACTTGGAGACCCCTGAGATCCATTCAAGTTCTGGGATTCTATTGTTCATCCTAGGTCTTAAGACTATATTCTTTAGTAGTCAAAGGGTGGGGTGGAGATCACATTTCTACTATGATGTGATAAGGGGAACAATGAGGTTACATTCATGGATTTAACATCATTATCAAGAGAAGGGGTTGGCTGGAGCTTTATATGAGAAAGGGACCTAGAAGAGACCAGAGGGTCCTACCAGTAATGTTGACATCATGGTAGGCTTCTAGCCAGGCCTCTGTGCCCAGTAAGTCATGCTCCGTCACCAAGAAGATGATGTCCTTGGCCCAATAAATCTGACCTGGGCAGAAGGGAAGGGGAGAAAGAAGAGACAGTAGGAGGCAGTCAGTTACTTGGTCAAGGCCCCTCCAGGGCTCACCCCCATCCCAGAGTCAGCCCCAGGAATTTACCCCTGGATTACTCTCCCCAGCTCACTTCCTTACCACCCTCCTCATTACCCACCCCCCACGCCCTTACTCCGAAAGTAAGCAGCCAAGGACAACAGCAGTCCTATTGCCTGGGCATTGAGGGTTTCAGGGCTGGAGGGCACAATGAGCACCAGTGACTCAGTGCTGGCTGCCCTTGGAGCTCGTAGGATCCCATACACGTTGGTACCTGACACCATCTGCAGAGGGACTAACATAGGTCACCATGTGGGAAAACACACATGGTGACAGTTTATTTTACTCATGACCTGCAACTAACACTGTTACTGCTCTATTTCCCATTGTCAGAATTCCGATTATCCCCACCGTGGTGTTCCTCCTTCCCATTCCAGTGGGCCCTTAAAGTGATCTCCATCCTTCCCAAATGGCCTGTGCCATATTTCCCCTGTATCTCCTTGGAGTGGTTCCCTCAACTCCTCTCCTGATGCCTTTTGAACCCATAGTAGAGGCTAAATTCCAAAGGGACTCCAAACTGTCTCCTCTATGTCCTATGAGTGGTTCTTCTGCTCCCCCCATGTTATTCCTTCTGTTCTCCTGCATGACCCCATAGTGTGCCCCCATCCTCCCAGTGGACCCTGCAGTACATATCGCTCGTGGGTCTCATCAGGGAAGGGCAATGTTCGGGAGAAGCTTTGACTATAAACTTCCAGTCCTACAGAACGCATGGTCCGCTCCAGCCAGGCCACAGGCAAGCTTCTGTTTAGGGGAAGAGAGGAGTGGGTCAAGATCCCCCAGGGTTCCCTTCAAGAAGAACCCTCCAAACCTGCCCTCTGAAAGGAAACCCATGGATGCATAACAATCAAAAAGGGGATCTTCCCATCTGATCTGCTACTCACCCTGTTTTCCTGCGTTGGGCAATGAAATCTCTGGCAAAGCTGAGGGCACGTTCTCCACCCTCAAACTGCTCCTCCACCATGGTGGAACCCATAGCATTCTCCGATATGTAGGTATTCTGGGTCAGTGGTGAGAAGGCCAGGCCCAGGAACCAAAACACACCAGCCAAATAGCTTACCACACTGATAAAGAAATAGGTTAGGGGGCACTGAGACCCTGGCAACCACCTGCCACACAGCTCACATGAGGAATGACATTATTGTCAATCCTTTCTCCAAGGTTTCTTTTGCATCATTCACCTTGTAAGAGCCAAATCCAAGGAGTTCACCCTTCTAAAACCCAGGGGAGCAAGGGGAGGGGAAGTCACTGAGGCATGGGAAGCAGACATAACCTCTAACCCCTAAGACACAGGTCCCCACCTAATATATAACAGCTTTCTGGGGGAGTCACTCTTTCCTGCCTCTGCTCCCCCTCCAATTCCCAGGGACTGAGAAACCGGGTTTGGCAGGCAGGGAAAGAACTGGGAGACCACAGCTGATATTTTTTGGGGTCAGCATCTCTTACGTATACACATGCATGGCACATTGTGTATATGTCTAATTCCAGGTAAAGGGAGGTAGGGAGGAATGAGGAGGGACACTGGACATGGCCAAGGACCAGAAGGGAAATAGATGATTGAGGAGCCAGAAAGAAAGAAGTCATCAGATGGCTGAGGGTTGAGCTGGGCAGAACCTCACCAAAGCGGAGCGTTTAGGCGCAGGAGCAACCGTGCCAAGGCCCGATGCCTGTGTGAATCCAGTAGGAGCCCCATAGCTAGGGGATGAAGGGAACCTGGGGAAAGGAATCAGAGGAATGTAATCAGCATTTCCCACCACCATCCATCCTGAGATTCCCTGACTTCCTCACTCATCACCTCTTCCACCCTTAATAGGGATCTCCTTCTACCCCCTTCCCAATACAATGACCTGCCCAACATTTCCTACTAATTGTACTCAATGATCCAGTCACTGAGTTACACACACAGTCAGATAGAATTGGTCACATACACAGTAAATGCCAGAGTTGGAAGGAGGTCAAGTCCATCCTTCTCATCTTACTCATGAGGAAACTGAGGCTCAGAGAGGTGAATGGATTCACCAAAGACCACACAACTAATAAGTGGCACGGCCAGGACTTGAACTCAGGTCTTCTAATTCCAAGTCCAGGTCCCTTTCCACAACACTATGCACATTCTGCCACACACAAGTATAGAGTCAGATAGATACAATTCTTTGCCCCCTCCCACATGGAGCATCTTCCCCTTCAAGATTTATGGGCACACACAGTGACACACACAATCATACAAAGTCTCATGTGTGGAGCATCCTCTCCTTCACGACTCACAAGCACAGTCACCGAAACACACTCATACATAGTCTCATATCCAGAGAGCATCTTCCCCTTCAAGATTTATGGGTACAAACAGTGACACACACAATCACACAAAGTCCCATGTGTGGAGCATCCTCTCCTTCAAGACTCACAAGCACAGTCACCCAAACACACTCATACATAGTCTCATACCCAGAGAGCATCTTCTCCTTCAAGATCTGCCAAGACACAAAATCACACACATAGACATAATCATACACGGTGTCACACCTAGCATCTTCTCCTACAAGATCTGCAGGAACACACAACCACATGCCCATATACAAAATTTCACACATGAAACATACTCCCCCTTCAAGATCAGCCTGCATATGCAATCACATACAAGATCACACACAATCTCACTGTCTGCTGCAGGATCTGAGCATGCAATCATGCGCAGTGTGTGTGTGTGTGTGTCTGTGTGTGTGTGTGTGTGTGTGTGTGTGTGAAACATAATGTGTGTGAGACACATACACACACACAATCTCAAACCCAGAGTATCCCCTACTTCAGGAACTGCAGGAATCAGAGCATGTGAGCATGCGCAACACACACACAATTTCATGCCCAGAGCATCCTCTCCTGCAGTCTCCGCAGAAACAGCTATGTGAGCATGCGCAGGTGCGGAGACGACAGATATACACACAAATACACAATCTCACACCTAGAGCATTCTCTCTTGCAAGCTCTGCAGAAACAACTATGTGAGCATGCGCAGGCGGGACAGACATACAGACACACACACACACACACACACACACCATACAATCTCACACCCAAAGCATCATCTCCCGCAAGATCTCGGGAATGGGAGCATATGAGCATGCGCAGGTGAGAAAGAGACAGAGAAACAGAGAGAGATGGAGAGACAGACAGACAGACAGGCAGAGGCAGAGACAGAGATAGAGAGACAGACAGAATGACAGAATCTCACACCCAGAGCATCCTCTCCTGCAAGATCTGCGGGATGGCGAGCATGTGAGCGTGCGCAGGTGTGCGCCATAAAGACAGACACACACACATACACATACACACACACACTCACACACACACGCGCGCGCGCACACACACCACTCACTCTCACACAAGCAGCATCTTCCCCTCCCAGATCTGCCCCAACACGCAATCACACCCACGATCACACACAATTTCGCACCAACATCCTCTCCTGAAGGAATCTCGGCACACAGTCACCACCTCAGGAAGATTCCCTCAGACACACAATTTGAGACAGACCTACACACACATACACACACACACACACACACACACACACACACACACACACAAAATGAATGAAGGACATGGGACGATGAACGCACCCACACCTCCCCCAGCCCCGCTCACAGCCGCCTTTGCTTCTCACTCACCAGCCTCGGGACACGCCCACTTCCGTCCAGGGCGCCCTCACTTCCGGGACGCGAGCGGAGCACGTTGGGAGTTGTAGTCCCTGGCGCGGGCCTCTCTGCCAGATTTTCTGGAGGACTCGGGGAGGCGCCTGTTCCTTCTTCTCTTCCAGTTCTGATCCTCCTCCTAGACTCATTCCCTTCTCTTCTCTACCTCCAGTTCATCCTTTATCCAGCTGCCCGAGTAATCTTCCTTTGGGCACTCTGTTGCCTCTTTTATAAAAGCCAAATCCACAGGCATCTAAAACCGTTCGCAACATGGCTCTAACCCGTTTCCCCAGGTTTATTGCACATTACTGTCCTTCACGCACACTCCCCTCCAATCAAATTAGCCTACTGGCTGTTCCTAAGCCTTCTAACGTGACATATTCCGCTCCCAAGCATTTGCACAGCCCATGTCTGGAATTCCTTCCTCCAATATGACCTACTCCCAGATCCTTACGTTCTGCCTATCTATCTTCATCCTCCTCCCCAAATCACCAAGTATCTGTATTCCTGTTGTAACCCTTCTCCCCGCCCTCCCCAATTAGAGTTGTAAACTCAGAGGGCAGAGACTGTTTCCTTTTTATGAGCCCAGTGTCCTGAAACAACGTAAGGGTGGTTTAACTAACATTTATCGTTGTTCTATTTATCTTATCCCTTTACTAAAAACCCTTCTTTAGCTCCCTACAACTCATCCATTAAAGCATATGCATTTCTTAGCCTGGCATCCAAATTCCGTCAACATTTGGGTCCGATGTAGCTTTCCTGCTTTTCTCACTCCAATCACTCGGTTTCAGCCACCTGACAGCTGTTCGCAGATCTTGCGCAGCAACTCATCTGGACGCACTTACTCTCCTCACCCATGACTAGGGTGGATCCCACTCACCCCCAGTTCCGTCTGTCTATCAGAACCCCTCTCCTCTTCCCATGTCTAGGCCAGGTGCCATCTCCTTCCAGGGCTTTGCACCCAGTAGGCACTGCCAGAGCCCTTTGCTTGGACCTCTTCTCTGCACTTAACTCCTTCTCCCACAGATCAATTACTTACAAGCATCTCCCTCCTCCCCCATTAGAATATCGGCTCTCTGAGAAGCTGGTGCTGTCGTCTTTCACCTCTGCATCTCTTGCAGTGCCTACCACAGAATTTCACACCTAGTGTGAAACGCTTGACGTTTGTTGGTTGTAGCGGACGGCCGCGTCCCTACATGGTTCGGTGATGTGGTTGAAAGAAAAGAGTCACAGGAGAAGGTAGAAAGAGGGAGAGAGTTTTACAAACAACCTTCCAAAACTTTTATGCTTTCCTGAAACTGCCTTTAGCAATAAGGTTAGTCTCTCTTTCTTTCTCTCATACTCCTCCCTGATGCTGCAGTCATCAGAGAGAAGGGATGAGGGGGAAGGAAAGAGAAAACATGGGAAAGAGATTAACACACAAACACACTCACACAGAACATAGAGACAGAATACATATACAGACAATAAGACAGAATTCAAAAAACAGATAAAAGATTGTCAAAAATTCTCTGCACAAATTAAACCTATGGCTTGATTTTTTTACTTTGTTCCAACATGCTTTGTGAAATTCAAATTTCCACATTAAGTAATCTCCTTCAAGAATGACTTTATCTAAATTACACCAATCACTGGGGCATAGGGCTGTCTGAGAAATGCTGTCTAGAAGAGACTGAATGTAAGAATTACTTGGTCCATAATTAATTGCCCCTTGTATTAATTCCTGTAAAAATTTAAAATCCAGAGGGGTGAATTCTCTTGCAACTCCTCCTGGGTTAATGGGATCTGGGGTTTCTGGAGGAGTATAGAAAGGCAGCGGTTCTGTGGGAACTGGAGGTTCCAGGGGTGCTGAGGCTTCCTCTGACCAGGAATCCACCTCTTCTTCCCCTTCCTCCTTCTCTGCAACCACCTCTACCTGAGTGTTTCTGCTCTTAAAAAGTATCTGACCCATTGTTAACTTTACTTTTGCTATTTACCTATCAGTACTGATTTCTTATGAACAGAATCTGCCTTTTAATTCTGTTAACACAGTAAATTCTCCCCATAAGCCTGTAAGTGCTGAGATTTTACTGTGCCTGTGTGAACCTCGAACAAAGTGAAATGCCCCTGCCGGGCTTCTTCAAGGCTTCTCCTTGCCTTCGTTGTCTTCTTACAACTCGGAATTTCTGAATTCCTTTCCAAGGGAGCCCCTCACCAAAAGACAAGTCATTTTCCTGGATCAGGTCCCTGGTCCGTGTTTGGGCGCCATATGTAGTGGAGGGCCTGTGTCGGCTACAGTTGGTGTTTCCTCTCTCCAAGGCACAACTTAGATGTCCTTTCTTTTGTAAAGTTTCCACTGTTTTCTTTCTCTTCAAGCTTTTTTTTTCTTGGAATCTTTTTTTTTTCCTTTGGAGGGTGGAGGGGATTGATGGATTGTTTCTGTGGCATTGTGGTGATATACTATCTTTCCCTGCCATGGGTCATGTGATCTCTCCTAGGGATGGTACATGGTGTTACCTAGTTAGTGGTTAAATCAAAAGGTAAACTAAAAGCTACTTTAATCAAAAGGTTTAATGATTGGTCTAGAATTCGTTGGTTAACTTGGCTGGAACTGCAATAATGGCCTTTGTCTAGAATGCCTGACTAGGTTAATCAATCCCAGGTCTGCAGGGATATGTTCCAAGAAGGATATCATTATATATTCAGGTAAGGTAGAACAAAGTCACCCTAGGACCATGGCAGGAATTAATACAGGTCAAATAAAAATGAAGAAATGTTAACTAAGATAGTTTTGAACCTTTAAAGCCATTCACTCTAATTACTGGGTAAAATTCTTTTAGCTATTCACTGATCATGTGCATCTTACTTTCAGAGCCACACGTAAGGCAGGATAATTCAAACTTTCGCTCAGGGGCTGAAATTTAGAAGGAGATCATTACTCCCCCAACTTGGTAACAGATAATTTAGCTACCAGCATCATATATTTTTATCAATTTATTTATCCAGATATTTTTTAAAAAAATAATTTTTATGTGCTATAATAAATGATGAACAGGAAGACTTCAGAGAGACCTGGAAGGACTTATATGAACTGATGCTGAGTGAAAGGAGCAGAACCAGGAGAATTTTGTACACAGCAACAACCACAGTGTGTCAGGAATTTTTCTGATAGACTTAGACTTTCACAGCAATGCAAGGACCTAAAAAATTCCCAATGGACTTTTGAGGCAAAATGCCTTCCACATCCAGAGAAAGAACTATGGAATTGGATCGCAGAATGAAGCAGACCATTTTCTCTTGTGTTATGTTTTGTTCTATGGTTTCTTCCATCCATTTTAATTCTTCTATGCAACATGACTAAGGTGAAAATGTATTTAATAGGAAGGTATGTGTAGAACCTATATAAGATTACACACTGTCTCTGGGAGGGAGTGGGGAAGGAGGGGGAAGAAAGAGGAGAAAAAGAAAAAAATCTAAGATATATGGAAATGATTGTAAAAAACAAAATAATTTAAAATAAAAATAAAAACTAATTTTTATTTTTTATGAACCTAAATACACATAAAAATTTTCATATACACAATATACCATGAAAAAAGGGTCTAACATGAAAATACTAATATCCATGTCATCTGGCTTGCCTGTAAAAAAAAAAAGGAAGGACATAAAATAAATTCCACATTACTTTCAAAACTGTCCTCTTGCCCATGCTTCCTTTTGTTCTCTTCTGTGCATTAAACAAAAAGTTTCAATGGCTCTTTTAATTTGGCATCACTATTGCTAACCTCTAACTCCATCCTCCAAATTAAAACCAAGAGGAAAAAAAGGAAAAACAACTCCTTGTAATAAATAAATATAGCCAAGCAAAACGAACCCACATAATGGTCATATCCAAAAATGCATCCCTTTTCGCATGTTGTGTCCATCACATCTCTGTCAGAGGGCAGATCATATGTTTCATCATAGGTCCTCTGGAGTCCTGGTTGGTCATTGTCTTAATCAGAATTCGTAAGTCTTTCAAATTTTTCTTCACAGTAGCTTTTTGTTTTTTTTTTAATAAATTGAGGTTTTTTTCCCCCACTTCCCTCTGCATCAGTTTCATACTACTCAAGAATCTCTGAAATTTTCTCTTTTCATATTATGTATGAAATACATATATAAATACATACACATACAATAACATTCCATTACATTCACATAAATCTTTTTCACCTATGCCTTAAATGTCTGAAAGGCAATCTAAGGCACCCCCTTATGAGTCTAGTTTATTTTCTTTTGTTTTCCTTTTTGGTCTCCCTCCTCCCCCTTTTAAGAATAGGAAGTTTGTTTTACTTACAGCTATTCCCTCTGTGACTTTATCCTCCTTTTTAAGCCTTTCTCCCTATCTTTGAATTTTTTCCCCTGTGAGTTTGATATATTCCTACATCAAATATTGTATAGAAGGATGTGTGTTCAATCTTGCTTTGTCTGTTTCAGATAAATGAGGTTTATTTAATGCTTGCACCTCTTTCCCTTCTTTTTTGTACATTCTTCTCATTCACTCCAATTAGGAGAAACAGCAAATTCCACTCCCTTATTCCTCCTTTCTATACTAGTATATTGCCTTTTACCTTTCCTTTTCTTTCCCCTTCTTAAAATCACAGAACAAATCCATCCCCCAGTATATTTTTTTTGCTTAAATTCCCTCAAAATCCTATAAAGACAAAAGTTTTGAAGGGGCTCTTGCTTCTTCTCTATTAGAATGTTAGCACTACATCATTAATCAGCATTTTCCAATTCACTTAAATTTATCTTCCTAGGTTTCTTTGGACTTTTGTATTTATATTTCAAAGTTCCTTCTCAGCTCTGATGCTTTCATTAAATATTCTTGAGAGTACTCTATTTCATTAATGGTCCATTTCCCACTTCCCTTCCCTCTCCCCACCTCACTCCCAGTTCCCTATGATTACGCTCAACTTTGCAGGGTAAATTATCCTCAGTTGTAAGCTTGTATCTTTTGCTTTTTGGAATATTATATTCCAAGATCTCCTGTCGTTTTAAGTAAAAAGTTGCCGAATCTTGTGTGATCCTAACTGGTTCCTTGAACTCTTCTTTGATGTAAAAGCTCTAGTTTTGGTTATCATATTCCTGGGACTTCTCCTTGGAGATTCCTTTCTAGAGGCGATTGGTAGGGATTTTGATTTCCAACTTCATTTTACCCTCTGGTGCTAATGGATCTGAGCATTTTTAATTTATGATTTCTTGAAATATAGCATGGATTTTTCTTAAATCAGTTTTCAGGGAGTCCAATGATTCTTTAATTATCTCTCCACCTTTTTCCCAGGTCAGTTGTTTTTTAATAGATCTTACATTTTCTATTTTTCAATCTTTTGATTTTGTTCTATTATTTGTTGCTGTCATATGGAGTCAGTTTTGTTTGCTCTAGTCAAGTTTTCTGGGAGCCCCTTATTTAGATAAACTTCTCCACTTTCTCTTCTAAGCTATTCATTCTTCTAATTCTTTTCTCCAGAGCTTTTGATCTTTTATGTATTTATATAGTCCTTGTGGAATATCCATTTTCATTTAGACATTGCTTGCCCTTGTTATGAAGCTACTTGTTCCTGTTTGGGATTTCCAGATCTACAATAGTTTTTTGCATTGATTGGTGTTTTCTTTGATTTACTCATCTCTCCAGCTTTAGTTCTTGAATTGAAGCTTTGTGCCAGGGCTGGGTTCTGTCTCGTATCGTGAGGTGGATTGATTTGCCTTGTGGTGTTTGGTTCATCTTAGATCTTCTGGGTTCCTCCACTGAACTCCAGTTTCAGTGGCTGGGCCCTCTTTGAGTTGCAGGGTAATGGATCTTCCGGGCCCTACATGACATCTCCAGACAACAATGCTAGGGGCCCAGGGTGTTTGGATGCTTATAATGTCCTGTTCTGAACACTAATGTGCTACTGCTGTTACTATCACTCCCTGGGACTTTCTTGGGAGAGGGGAGAAAGATGAAGGGGAACTCCAGTCTTCCTACCTTTGGGCAGAGAACATTGCAGTTTACACATCTCTCACCATCTCTGGGAGAGTGGAAGGCTACACTGGGCTAGAGCTTGTGTGTACATGCGTGAGAAGGGGCTGTCCTTTTGCCAACAGGCTTCTGGTTTTTTTTTTTTTGGTTTTGTTTGTGTGGTTCTCAGGTGGGAAGTTACTTACTGTAGTTTCTCAATTCAGTCTTGTGTGTAAATTTCAGGTTTTTACTAGAGTAGGTATGTGGGAGGGGGTGGTCTGCCACCATTCAGGTAGCCCTCTTGACTGAAAATCTTATGTTTCTCAAAGGACCTTATATATATATATATTTTCCCTGTACTTTTTTTAACATTTGTATCATACTTATTTGTGTGTCAAATCCACCCACACCCCTCCCCCACATTAGCCTATAGGCTTTCTAAAGGCAGGGACTTCACTAAATTTCATCTTTATATGTCCTGCTCTAAGCATATAGTAAATATATTAATTAACATTTAACATTCATTTTCACTGGGTTCTCCCTCAGAGTCTACAGTGTAACTGTATCTTTAAAGGCCCAAAGGAATATTGAGAAAAAGTAGTTTTTACTAGCAGATGGTAGGTCTGTGGAAAAATATCTTTCTATGAGGTTGCTTCTCTTAACAGTCAGAGAATGTATCTTATCTTTGTCCTATAAAGAATCTGTGGAGAAGTCAAAGAGGAAGAATGTGAGGAGAAATTTCTTTCTTGTTAGAATATTTTAAACTTGGTGTCCTAAAGAAACAGAAATCTGTAAAGAATCTGTGAGAAGCCAGCAAACACAGTGTAGCCTAGAAAGATTACTGAATAGAGGGCAAAGAAAAAGGATGATTCTAGCTTATTTTCTGAGAGATTGAATGAATCTAGCTCTTATTTTGCTGAGAATTTAGGAAGAAATAGGAAAAAAATTCTTAAGAGATTTTAACCAGTATCTACAGTGAACTGAATGTTGGTAGTGTATTTCTGGAATTGAATGAATTTATTTTTTATAAGGAGAGTTTAAGGTGATCTTGGTTATGAATTTTCCTAGAGCGAAAATAATGTAAATAACTGTATATGTTTCTGTTAGTTTTTATTTTAATTACAGACATGTCAATTCAGTAATTTTAATATTTGTTCATTATATAGAAAAATGAGCAATTGCTACTGGGAAAGGAAGTTTCTCCAGTTCAATAAATAATTAACATGCAGTGATTTGGGTAAGAACAAGAACTAATCAATGAAATATCCATTTTATTAATTAGTAAGAAATTATTCACCCATGCTCCTGGATTGCTTTAGCACTTGGTGTGATCAAATTAAATATAGTAACAATTCAAGGGGTAGGCTAAGGAGTGACTTTAAGCTTCACTGACCCTTATAAATCTTCCTACATTTAGTAAATTGAAAGGCTGTGCACAAATCTCAAACACTGCTCTAATAAGCAATGCCACCCCTAGGGGGCTTCCCATATGTGGAGCCCATCTATCTTGGTGGGTCTCAAACAACCATCCCTGAAGGAAGGGAAGGATTGTTGCCATGTGGAGAAAAAGCTCTGGCGATGACAGAAATGCAGAGTGAAGGCAATAGAGGTACTGGCCTCGTAGGGAAGAATTGAACGACTTTATTGCAGGGTCAAGGTCAGTCTCCAAGGAGTAGGGCAGCTTCACGGACATGCTGCCTGACTACTCGGTCCAATAAGGCATGAACATCTCGGGCAGCCCGGGAAGCTGCTTCTAGTACCTGCTGCAGGTGATCTTCATGTAGCCGGGCATCCATCTCTAGCAGAGCAAGCTGGCCAGAGGCGGGAAGCAGGGCCAGAGCCAGCTGTGGTCCACCCGCTGCCTCCTCCACGTGGCTCAGGTCAGCCAGGGCTGTGCCATCCACGAAGCCAGCTGAACAGGCGCACACAAAATCTCTCATTGGGATCCCTGCATCCAACACGGCTAGTGTAGCTGCATTCACACAGGCTGCATAATTACCACCATCTGCCTGTAGCACCTAAGGTCACATGGCAGAAGGATTTAGAAGGGAAAGGATCTACGAGGTCTTTTGATCTAACCTCTTCATTTTATAGAGGAAAAAAGTGAATCCCAGGGTGCCTGCTCCAAAGCATCAAAAGGAGCCTATCCCCTTGTCCACTGGGGTCAACCTCCACCCAAGTTCCCTGGACTTATCCTGAATGCTCTTCTAATTCCCTTCCAGATATCAGTATCTTCCCTCTAGTCAGTTTACATTCATTTTGTTTATACCTATATGTGGAAACACTTCCCCCAACAGGATGTAAGCTCCTTGAAGTCAGAGATGGTTTTATTTTTATCTTCATTTTCTAGACCCTGGTACTATACCTAGCACATAATCTCTTAATAAATGCTTGCCTTCCACCCTCTTCCCAGATTGGCTCCTTTTTGTCTACTCCATCTGTATTTAGAAATCCTGTCTATTGTTCCAGATTCAGTTCAGGTGTTACTTCTTCCAGGAAGTCGTCCTTGATCCCCTTCTCATCTTGGCCAAGTTGGGAGTGCCACCATCTGAGATCCCAAAGCACATTTTCAACACTCACAACCCTAGTCACCCCTCATCTCATAATATGGTTATTTGTGAGAATAATGCTTCCACAATCCATCTAGGAAGCCCCACCACAGCAAGAGGGATGTCTCCTCCTTTGATGCTGTATCTACTCCTGAGAAGAGTGTCTGGGCTCAGTGAGGGTATGCAGACTACAGTGGAGCCAGTGGAGGATGAGAGGCAGATCTATATTCTGCTATCCTCTCCAGTAGCAAGAGCCTCTTGGCAGTAGAGGAGAAAGAACCCATTGAGTTTCATGGGATAGGGACCATGTCTAGCAAGGGTTAGGAGACCAGGGGTCAAGTCTAGCTTTACAACTAAATTGCCTATTGGGCAAGTCGCTGCCATCTCTGGATCCCCTTTCCTTTTCTATCCCATGTCCTGGTTCTGATGCTTTTACTTTGTTTCACCCTCACAGGAGCCCTGTGAAGGAGATGGGAGGGCATTATCACCCCTATCTGACAGATAAGATAGATAAGTAAACTGAGGCTTAAAAAAGAGAGGACCTGTCCAAGGTTTGGAGGATCAGAAGTGGTACTAGAAACCACATCTTCTGACTCAGGGTTTTCCCAAGGAGACAGACCTTCCTAAGCACCTACCCGATTTTATACTATCCTGACCTTCACTTAGCTAAACCAAAAGTCTACTACTTCTAACCTTTTTCTCCAATACAAATTTTCATCTTTACCTGGACATAGATGTCAATCTGGGAGCGAGGGTATAGCTGGGTCAGGATGGCAGCCTCAAAGGTCTGCCTCAGCTGGAGGCCCATTTCACAGGCCTTGCGGTCCCCATGTGGCCGTCGCTTCCGTTCCCCAGTGCTGAAAGTGGCCATGCTATACTGGCAGTTCACCAGCGCTCGGTCTGGCAGTGCTCTTGACCTAGAGCCCCGCATCTAGGAAAATTAGGGAGGGGAGAAATAGGAATTTATTAAGTAGGAGCTGTGGGAGTCACCCCCGCTCCCTCAACCCTTCCTTTTATCAAGCCCTGGAGAGTAGCTTCCTAGTCAAATAAGTGACAAAGAAAGCATATTACTCCCAAGGAGTAAGGAGACTCAGGTTTTAATGGAAACCCTACTAAGTTATGTGACTTTCAGAAAGTTCCTTAAGCTCTCTGGGAAGGATTTCTCATTTTTTAAGTGAGGAGGGGAGGGCAGATAACCTCTAAAGTCCCTTCTAGGTCTAACCTTCAGTATTCTTATGATACTGTATCTCCTGACACACTGGGATCATCCTAAAGTGTTTATTTCAATATTCAAGACTCCTCTACCCCACCAATGATCTTCTCCTTTCATTAATACCCATATTTACTTCAATACATAATGACCTGTCACCTCATAGATCAGGGCTTATCAACATGAGGGAATTCTCCTTGATTAACCTTACCCCTACCCTTCATGGAATTAATTCCACCATCCTCATCCTATTTTCCCAAGGGAATCAGGAAGTGCCCAGAATTCTTCCTTATACCCTTCTACAATGGACTATTCCAAGGAAAGGCCTAATAGCCTCTCTTTCTCCTTTTCCTATGGGCCTTCAGCTTCTGTTTAAACAAAGGGTCCAGAAGGGGCTAAATGATTCCCTTAAGGGAAGGTCTCAGCATTTGTAGCACAGCTTGTCTTTTGGGGTCAGAAGGGTTTGACTTTGTCTGGCAGTGGGAGATAATTATTATATCTAGTATCCTACATTATCCCCCACCCCCAGCCCCACTATGAGTGAACTTGAGTGGCGTGCACGCACGCACGCATGCACACACACACACACACACACACACACACGGAAGAAAAGATAAAATCTGGATCAGATTGTTGTCAGGTATTCATAAAAGCTCGGTTTTGTTTTTGGGTTCTGGTAGCTTTGAGGAAGGAACTTCTGCCTACGTTCTGGGGGTCCAGACTGGGGAGGCCAATATGTGAGCGGATGAGCATGTTGACTTGTAAGTTACAAGAGGCAGATCCATGGCAGGTGAAGACACATGTTATAGTTCACATGCCTGAACGACAACAATAAAGAGTGCCTACTATGTAATAATACAGTAGTATCATTATCCCCAACGTACAGCTAAGGAAACTAAGGGTCACTTTCCCAGGGTCACCCGGCTAGTAAGTGTCAGGTGTTCCCAAGCCCAGGCCCAGAACTCTATCCACTGTTACTTAGTAGCCTGAAACTTACTGAGTAGTCAGATTGGCCTTCGGCAGCATGTACTATAAGGAGCAAAGCAGGCTTAGATCCGCATTGATATGAGTTTCCTTGCTGGGAGTCCCATATATCAAAGAAATCACAAGTTCAGCCCGATCAAACAAAATAATCATACACCTCTCCTTTCCACTGTGTTTGTCCTCGTGGCTTCCAAGGGAAGTGCGAGGACTGTTAGAAAAACTTTATTTCCCAAAAAGGGAGCCTTTCCAAAACATAGGTTTGACCACGTTAATTCCCCGCTCAAAGCGCTTCAGCGGCCCTCCAGGATCAGCCACTTGACAAGCACTAATTATCTATTTCCTTCCTGCCACCCACTTGGCATACACCCCGCGGTCTCCGAGCCGGTTAGCGGAGCAGCGACACAAGACCGATACAGTGAGAACCAGACGCGACAGCAGCAGCGACTTCTCGGAACCAACGTCTGGGGTGGGAGGGTGGGGTGGGCGGAGGAAAGCAGATGCAGAAATGACGTCATAGCAAAATCCCGCCGCCTCAGTTCTCAGTTTTCCCTCAGTTTTCTCCCCTACAGAACCGCACCTCCCCCCCTCCCCATCTCAACCTCCCGGCTTTCTGAAGGAAGGTTGCGATTGGTCCGGGACCCTGTGAGGTCACGCCCCCTTCCCAATGCAGAGGGAGCTCTTTTTCTCAAGGAAGGCTGCGATTGGTCCGAGACCTCGTGAGAGTGCTGCCCTCTTCTCCCTCCCGATAAGCATCCCGAGGTCGCCGCGCACCTCGTGGGGCCCGTAGACCACGGCCAGCGCCTTCGTGTTGCCCTGTTCGATGTAGGCCGAACCATCTGCCTGCGCGAAGACGCCCATCCGTGCCTGGATCTTGCGCAGCTCTCCGGCCCGCCGCCCGTCCACGCGGTAACCCTGATCCGACAGCAGCTCCAATCCCGCCATGCTTGTCGTAGCCCCTTCTAGCCTGTCCTGCCTACACCTCCCGCCGGCCCCTGCTACTTCCTGCTTCTACCCCCGCTTTCCGGCGGCCCCGCGCTTCCGGCTTTCAGCCCTTCTGACACCGACGGGGTCCTGGGTCCGAACCAAGGAAGGACATCAGAAAACGTCTAGTCCAACTTACAGAGGAGAAGCCTGAAGGCCAGAGAGGCAGAAAGACCTGGTGGAGGCCACCCACCTAAGAGGCAAAGCTGGGATGCCCGCAGCGCCCCTCCCGCTCAGACTACATTTCCCAGCGGCCCTTGCGCCGCGGCCGTTTCTAGCTTCCGGTCCCTGGCGCTCAGCCCATGGGCGGGGCTCAGCCGGGCGCGGACTTGGAGTGCGGATTCCCAGCCGAGGATCTGAGGCGCTGCTGGCTCGAGGGTCGGAGGATCGTTTTGGTTTCCGGGACAGCCTCTTGGCTCTTATTAGCTAGAGTCGTCTCTCTGATCCTCAGTTTCCTCATCTGTAAAATGAGGCAGCTGGACTGGCTGCCCTCCAAGGTCCCTTAAAACTCTCAGTCCAGTATAATACGGTAATTGATCATCTAAAAAATTAGAGTGTTGACAGTGCCTGCTCCCCACCCCCAGTGTTGTAGGGAAACCGTTGAGTCAGCTCTGAAGGATCATCTATGGAAATATTGGTTGACTGTATGTGATATGCAGTTCAATCCGACATCCTTAAGTACCTGCTCTGTCCCTCAGTCCGTCAACAAACTTTAACTAAGTACTTTACTATGTGTTCAGATACTGTGCAGAGCGCTTGGGATACAAAGAAAAGCGGTGATACTGGCCCCCCACCCCGCTTTCAGAAGTTGACTTTCTGATGGGGACTCGTCATGCCAAAAATCATCTGTTACAAGATACATGCTGTGTAAATTAATGGTAATCCCAGGGAAGGCACTAGAAGTAGACAGGACTCCCAACGGCCTCCTGCAGAAGGTGAGATTTGAGCTGAGTCTTGAAGGATAGGAAAGCCAGGAGTAGAGGGAGCCAAGCATACCAGGTACGGGGAAGAGCCATTGCAAAGGTACAGAATCATGATTCTGAGTCAGGAGATAGAATGTCCCTGAAGGAAGGGGCAGTGAGAAGGCCAATATGCTTCTAGGTCTTGGAAGGGAGTGTCAGGCACTGGGGAGACAAATACAGTGGACATTCTGTAGGCATAAACTACATGTATGCATGTTTAAGTAAGCACAAGATGATTTGGGGGGGCACACCAGTAAATGGGGTAATGGACCCCAGATACTGGTACCTATTGGACATGAGAGATAGCTAAGGTATTAAAAAAAATGATGGGATCCAAAAAAATCTTTCAAATTTGGGATGATTGGCTAAATCTGACACTAAGAATTTAATATGAAAGGATGGAAGTCCTAAATTTGGGTTCCAAAAATTATTTTAACAAGTCCAGGAATCTGGGGATGGAGCAGGGTCAGAGACTATGTCAGAGCACTTAAGGGAAGGGAATAGGCATGTGTATTGTGCCTATTATGGGCCAGGGCTGTGCTAGAAACTTTTAAAAAATATATATTATCTCATTTGATCTTCAGAATAACCCTGGGAAGTAGTACTATTATTATACCCATTTTATAGTTGTTATTGTGTTTATCCTTTGTTCTTGAAGAGGACCATGATGTCAAGATGATGACATGACTTGCAGTTGACTTTGATTTGAATGAGGGAGGGCTGTGCAAGGTCACCAACCTCACTTTCTTCTCCTGAGCCATCTGGGTCCAGTGGCCTGATATTCATCAGGATGACTGAAGATGATCCATAGTTAAGAGAACAGAGACAAATAAGAGGTTAAGTGAATTGCCCAGAGTCACACAGAAAGTTTCTGGAACTCAGACCTTGACTCCATCCAGCTGCTTCTAGTTAATGTGAAAAGTGAAAAGTATGGGGGAGGGGGGAGGAGAGAGGTGTTTTTCTAGATTATAAACAGTATGCACCATAATGTGAAATCGCAACTAAAAATGCTAGCCCAATTCCAGACTCAGTTGGAGGAAGAAGCACCTAGGCCAACCCAAAAGATCCAGTAATACTACCCCCTGCTCCTCAGTACCCTGATAAATCCTCTAGTGTCTCTGAATGAGGGCTGGGACCAGATCATTGGAGACAAAGGTGTAGTAGAGTAAAATCCTAAATCCAAATGGTATAACTTTGTTGAAGATTGCATGCTAGACCTCAAAGATTATCTAGTCTAACTTCTTGTGTTATGGAAGAGCTAACAGAGGCCCAGATAAAGTGAATGCCTTGCATCTGGCTACTAAGTAAAAGAGGTAGGAGGATGAAAAGAACATTCAGTCATTGACTATTTTGTACAAAGCAGTGGGCTAGGGCAGGTAGAGTTTAGACAAGAGACAGCTCCCTGTCTTTATGGAGAGAGTTTCTACTCTGAACAGTCAGTCAGCAAAGATTTACTCAGGCTTCTATGTGCTAAGTGTTGAAGATACAAAAGTAAATCAACTGTTCCTGACCTCAAAGAGCTCCCATCTCAATGGGTAAGACAACATGCAAATAGAAAAGAGATACATATGGCCTCAGAGGAAAGTCACTAGATGGGGAGAAAAGGAAGAGGGGGACATGAGGAAAGATCTTTTGCCAAAGGTAGACTTTGAATTAAGTGTTGAAGGAAAGCCAGGAGATGGAGGTGAAAAAGGAGAACTTTCTAAACAAGGGAGATAACCAGTGAAAAGGTATGGACTTGTGACATATAAAAAGTTCAAGAGACATAGTTTCTGAGTAGTTAAGCATTTTATTAATCATACTACCCTATAATTAATAAAACAAATCAGTGACACCCTCAAAGACCCCTCATGGAACCCACCCAGTGCTTATATGCCCTTGGAAGAGTGGCTGTTCCTGAGGATGGTGATCTACTCTTATTGCTGGGGGTCTATGACTTTGGTCTTGTCATTTATTTCCAAATCACCCACAGCCTTTGGCAATTTAGACAAAGGCTGTATCCCATTGCCCAGATCTACCTGAATGGAACGAATTAGGCCCTGAATTCACGTTAGATTAAATTCTTTGTAAGGTTTTCTAGTTGGGTGAGGCAACAAGTCTAGGTGAGGTAAATTTTTGCAAAAGATCAGGGATCTCTTCAGTAATCAAGAGATAATGTCCTATGAGGGAGAGCAAAGAGGCTAGTGTGGCTAGATTAGAACATCCAATAGAAGGGAGAAAAGGGTAAGAAGATGGAAGGGACCTGGTTATAAAGGGCTTGAAAAACCAAACAGGATCTAATCCTGGAGCTAAAAGGGAGCCATTGGAATTTATTTGAAGTTGGTATTGAGGAGGATGGTGATGACATGGTTGGATCTATAGTTCAAGAAAATCACTTTGGTGGCCGAATGGAGGATGAATTGGAGTGTGGAAAGATTTGATGCAGGTAGACCCACCACAGCTTATTGCTCTGGTCCTGGGGTGGGTTAGTGAGGGTGTGCACCAGAGTGGTGACTATGTCAGGAGGGAGGAGACATAGAAGAAATGTTGTGAAGGTAGAAATGTCCAGATAACACATTGGATATGTGGAGTGAGAAAATGAGGATAACACTAAGGTTGCATGCCTAGATGACCAGGAGAATGGTTCTGTCCTTGACAGTAATAGGGAAATTTGGAAGAAGGAGGGTTTTGGAGCAAAATATTTTGGACACAGGTGTCCAAGGGACATCCAGTAGATTTCCAGTTGTTGTTCATCTTTTGTTTTCAAAGACCAATGACATCATGAGGTGATGTCTTGAGTTGTGCATGAATTGGATTTAAGGCCATCAGCTTACTCTCTCTTCCATAGTCATCAAAGTCCAGTAGTAGGACAAAAGTCAGAATGACTGACCATTGCCTGGGATGCAGTGGATGACCTTGGCATCTTCAGTGTCTGATTGAGCTCTTAAGAGCTCCACAATGCTTCCTCCATGGCCCTTAGAACAAATTGTTTTCATCCACCCATTCTACCAGGGGAAGTCTTCATATGTTTGAGATAGATATGCTCTAACTCACTGATGAGTTTGAGACCTATCAGTCACCCTCAACCTTTTCTAGGCCATCTGCCAAGAGAGTTTTACTGGGGTGTGGTTGCTATGCTTGCTACAGCTTCTTGGAGCCACAGGTGAGAGACGAACTTAGGTTTGGTGAATCCAGGAGAGAGCTCAGGGCTGGATAAATCTGAAAGTTATTTGCATAGAGATGATCATTGAACCCTTAGGAACTGATGAAACTGAGAAAGTATACTGGGAGAATAGAAGATGATCAGTGAGCTTGACCTGGAGGAAAATCTTACAAAGGAGACCTCAAAGTAGCTATACAGCTAAGAGGAGAAGCAGAACAAAACAGTGTCATGAAAACTAGAGGGAGTATCTAGGAGGAGATGGTCACCAACAGCGTCAAAGCCTGCAGAGAAGTAAGGAAAATGAGACAACAAATGATAAAAGTAAACCATGGCATTCAGTTGTATCCAGTTCTGTGTGACCTCGTGGACCATGCAGTTTATGGAGTTTTTCTGGCAAAAATGCTGGAATGACTCGCTATTTCCTTCTTCAGTGGATTAATGTAAACAGAGGTTAATTATTTTTGCCCAGGGTAACACAGCTGGCAACTATCCTACCTCAGATTCAAACCTCAGATCTTCCTAACTCCAGGCCCAGAGCTCTATTCACTGAGCCTTTAGCTGTCTCCAGTAATAACAATAGCTAACATTTATGGAGTACTTACAGTATTGCAAAGTGCTTTATGTGTATTAGCTCATTTGATGTAACTTTGATGCATAATGTTCCCTAGTAAAGAAGTTCAAAGTTTCAGGTGAGGTCAAAAGAGGAAAGCTTTCTTTTTAATTATTTTTTCTTTTTTTTCCATAATAGTATTTTTTTCTCAATTATATGTAAAGATAGTTTTTAACATTCATTTTTGTAAAATTTTGAATTCCAAATTTTTCCTCCCCTCCTCCTCTCTTCTGCCACAAGACAGCAAGCAATTTGATTTAGGTTATACAGGTGTAAAATCATGTATAGAATCAAAAGGGAAAAGCCTCGAGAAAGAAAAAACAAAAAACAAGTGAAGATAGTATGCTTTGATCAAGAGTCTTTTGGAATTGTCTTGGATCATTGTATTGCTGAGGAGAACTAAGTCTATCATAGTTAATCATCTCACAGTGTTGCTGTTGCTGTGTACAATGTTCTCCTGACTCTGCTCACTGTGAAAAAACTTTCTAAAGGAATATATTTGAGCTTGGCTTTGAAGAATGAATAGGAATTAGGGGAGGGGGAGGGCAGGCATTTGGAAACACATAAGCAGTAGTGGGAAAGCCTAATACATATTTGTCCAGTTTGGCTGCAGTGTCAGGTGTCTGGAGAGGAGTAATGAGATAACTAGAAAGTTTGAGTGTTGTCTTATTTTAGAGGATCAGACAAAAGAGTTTGCTCATGTCACCCAAAGAGGGTCAGTACCTCTCTGCATCTCAAGATCATCTGGAATTCTCAAAATAAAATCTGAATATAGATCATGTCCAGATTTCTCGAAGTGTGGATGTGGGTAACAGTCCTCATCTCCCTTTTAGGCACTCAGTGTACATTATGGGTAGCTGGAATGTACGTTATGAGTAGATGGTATGGAACAGCTTTTATTTCACCAACCAATGAACGTGTGCAAGATGTGAAGAACTCAAATTTCTTTACCCTGTAATATCCCTTAAGCCCCTTCTTCCAAAGTCCTCATTCTAAATTCAGTTTTTCTTCAGAAGGACATTACTGATAATGAGATTGCATTGACTTCTTATCCTGGTCAGCCCCCACATAAGTTTGCAAGTAATTTAATCTAAGGTAGGGAAACCCATTGTGTTCTTCTACTCAAGCTGTTTTTCAGGAGTTGTTTTCTTCAGTTTTTGTGCTTTTTTTTGCAAGCTGTTGACTCTTTTTTCATAATTCTCTTGCATAGCTCTTATTTCCTCTCCTGATTTTTCTTCTACTTCTCTTACTTGATTTTTTTTTGGTAAGGCCATCTGGATTGAATGACTTGCTAGTAAGTGTCAAGTATCTGAAGTCGACTTTGAACTCAGGTCTCCTGCCTCCAGGGCCAGTGCTCTGTCCACTGTGCCACCTCCTACTTGATTTTTAAAATCCTTTTTGACCTCTTCCAAGAGGGCTTTTAGGACTTGAGATCAATTCATATTTTCCTTTGAGGCTTTGTATGTAGACATTTTCACATTGTTGTCCTCTTCTGAGTTTGTATTTGGATCTTCCCCATTGCCACAGTAGCTTTCTGCGATTAGCACTCTTTTTTGATTTTTACGAATTTTTTAAAAGTTGAGCTCTGCTCCTGGAGTACAGGGGTAACTGTTTCTCTTTTAACCAGCAACCCTGAGGGTCTTCCCCTCCCAGTATGATATATATATTTTTTTAATTAAAGGGGCCATCCCTTAACTCAGTTCTTTAAGGGGCTTATTCACTGAATGGGCATTACCTCACTCAAAGTGAGAACATGGAAAGGCTTTAGCCTAAAACGGTCAGGCTCTCGCATTGCATCCTGGGCCATCTCCAGTTTTACTCATGAATATTTGGCCACTGGACTCAGATGGCTCTGGAGGAGAAAGTGAGGCTGGTGACTGCACAACCCTCCCCCACTTAAATCAAAGTCAATTCAAGTCATGTCATCATTTCCCTGATGTCATGGGGAATTCAAAAATGAAGGACAAACACAAACTCAATCTCCAGTGGAGACAGATTCTTTTGTCTCGATAGCCCAAGGCAGGGAGTGTTCAGGTACAGAGATATTTTCTCTGTCCTAGGGTGAGGAAGTGACATACCCTATTGGAAGGGTATATAGACAGACTGTGGACCCTAAACCCAAAGGTAGCTCAGTTCCAGACTGACTCCCATGTGTAGACATATGTATGCTGCTTACTTTGAAAGAAAAAAATACTGAGACAGTCTAATCCTGTATTGTTTATATCTGTCTTGTCATTTTGTCTCTCCGTCTATGTCTCATGTTTGTGCTGAAAGATTTAAATGCAGCCAACCAAAAAAAATTTCTAAGGACTGTAGTTAGAGAGAACACCGGGAAAGATTTATTAACTTTACTAACTTCTGCTTTCCAAGGGAGATTATGTTATAAGATAAGAGGAAAAACCAAGACGTTTTTTGGGGGGAGTGGGGATCCCAACACTGGCCAAGTTGGGTCTACAAAAGTAAAGTTAGGTAAAGAAAGTTATAGAACCTCTATAAACATCTTAATAGATTCTGGAAGTTGATAAAAGATTGTTGGAAATGTGAACTCTTTTTTAATTCTTTTGGGTTACGAATTTAATTTTTAAAAGACTGATATAAAGAAAATAATAACCCCAGTAGCATATTAGTAACTGAGTTAGTGCTGTGGGAAACAAGGAGTTGTTTCTACAGGTTAAAACTCCCAGGTTTGAATGATCAGAGTTGTGACCTAGCATGGTTGGATTAAAGATCATAGACTTGTGGATGGGCTTGTTTTAGGGGAAGCCTATCAGAAAGGAGAACATGAAGTCACGTGGTCAATGCATGGCATGGTGGGAATTCCAAAATTCAGAACAGTATAAATGGGCTTGCATTGCTTTGAACAAATTGTAGTCTTCCTGTTGCCTTACTTGGGAGCTACCAGAATGTAGAAGGCATTCTTTCCTCCTGAAGAGGGTGGAGTCAGCTTTGGCCAAAGTGTTCAATTCCTCTGAGCTCTGCTATAATAAATTTGCCTTGATAAGTTTTTGTGTGTCAAGTGTGTTTCTAACCTTGCATCTCAGTATTTTAAGATTTTAGGATCTAGTCCCATGGTAGGTAGTTAAAGTGTGGTAAGGTTACTTCAATTCACAAATAGAAATTTTAAAGCAAAAGATTTTTAGAAATCAATCTGTAACCAGCTATAGTAAGTAGCTAAGAGTAAAGACAGACAATCATCTGGTTCATCATGTCTACCCACCTTTCAGGATAAGTCTGTGGGAAGATTTTATTTTAAAATCCAACACTACATAAATATTGGCTTTGCTAAAGATAATTGGTTATTTGTGATTTGTGATTATTATATAAAATCTTAAACGTTTCCTTGTACTGTTTAATTATTTTATTATTATTTAAGTAACTCTGAAAGCTCTAGAGGTTTCTGTCTGTGTAAACTGGCTGCATTCTGTCAGCATTAAATCAAATTCCTAAGGTCTCTTTGCTTGGGCCAAAAGTAGCAGCACAACTTACAGTGTTAGGATACTTTAGCCCAGCACATTTTAAGCTAACCTGATGATAACCGGTGTGATTTCAGACTCTTTGTAAAGCTTTGTATGTATTTCCTAGTGTATGCAGCTTGAAATTCCCTGGAGAATGAGGATGGAGAACTGGAATGCTGAGGGTAGCTCTTTATCTGATAAGGGATTCCAACTCTTTAAGGAAGTAGAGGAAAAAAGGTTATTGGGGGCTGGGAACTGTCACCATGTGTCTTTCAAAAAAAGAAAGTATATGAATTTATGGATAATAATCTTTTCTTTTAAGGTGCTAACAATGTTAGGCTTTAGTAATTAAAATGTTACCATTTGTGATTATAAGTCCAGATTTATTTTAGGTCAAAATCAGTTCTGAAGCAAATAAGAACAAGATCTGAGAGTGCTTTCCTTATCAAGATTATCGTGGAAATTGCAACCTAACACAAAAAGATTTGTTATTTGGCATTAAGAAATTTACTAGCTGTATGACCCTAAGAAAGTTCTATTTACTTCGGTTTTCTATTCTGTACAGGGATAATATTAAAATCTATCTCCCAGGATTGTTGTGAGAATCACAATATTTATATTTGTGTGCTTTACATTTACATTTAAATCTTTAATTAGATGTAATTGCTTCATACTTGGTAACTGTATATGGATTTTTAGATATGATCAGTATACAATGCCAGTGGTGATATGGTGAATGATTTCTGTGTAAGGTAATTTGGAAGTGCTTCCAACTAAATTAAGGTCATTTGATTGGTAATTAACTGGTTTTGTTTCAAGTTTTAAATATATGATATTGTTTATGGTTATACTTCTAAATTTTCTTGTATTGTGTAATTTGATTAGCAGTTATATTACTTATGTTAGAAAAAAAAATTTCTCTTACAATCTAGATGTTGTTAGATTAAGAATTATACTGTCCAAAAAAAAGAATGAATGGGTTAGATAATTTTATCAGCCCAGCTGGTTGTAAAAGTACTATAATTTAAGAAGTCATAAACTTCCAAGTTTTGTTTATATTTAAAAGGAACTTTCACCTAAAATCACTTATGAAAATTATTACATTGTTAAATAAGCTTTTTGGAGTTATTGTTTCAGTCAGGTATTTACAAAAGTAATTAATCAAAGAAAAGACCTTGTGAAAATATTCTTATGAAATTTTTCTATGTTGTGGAATTCCTACTGAGTAAATATTTTGAGGAAATTTTGAAAGGTCTGGTAAACTTTGTTATTGTGATAAGGCTAATTTAATTGGATATGTTCTTCTTGGCTTATAAAAACCGAATCTTCTCCACATTACAAACACCTTTTTGACTAGAGAATTTAGGTAACTAGGAAATTTCATGGTAATGAGGAATTTAATTTGTCATAGTACTTTGGGGATTTATTTATATTGCTTAAAAGATATTTTTCACCAGCTCGGTTTTGATAAATTTCAATTTTAAACATTTTTGCTATGATTGAAAGAGAGATATCTATCATTTTAGAGGTTTCCAACTAATTTACTTCACAGAAGTTTAGTGATTATTCCTCTTAGCATCACGATAAATTTTAAGCTGTTTTTAAGGAAAGTACTTTTATGAAAACATGTTTTGTAAAAAATGTTTTGTGTGATTTTTAGAAGGCCTACTAAATTTTCATTTGCAAGCCAATTTATTGTAATAATAATTTGATATTGATAACAATCATGGCCAAGGCTACTATGAATTTCTAAGTTTTGTTCCTAGATTTGTTGTGTCCTTGAACCAACCTTAAATGAGTGTTTTCAGAGAAAGCGTCTGAGTCAGCAGCTCAGTGGAAGTAACATTAGAGATCTAAGGCTAGTGATTAATACTAAAACACCTGAATTAGACTGTTAAGAGCTGTAAGTAGGAAAGATCTTGTTTTGATCTGAATTTATGGTCATTCCATGGACTAAACAAGAGATAGAATTATTAGTGTTTGAACTTACCATGTAGAAGATTCAATTCCTCAAGTGTGTCGTCCTGAGTATAATTAGAGGAACAAGTCTGGAAAATGAAGATGTAGAACTATTAAGTTGTGAGATTAAAGTCAGGAACCTCTTTTGTCTTTATTTTAAGGAATAGGATTTCAGTACAGACAGTTATGTTATGTTATAGTATCTTAATAGGAAATCTAATTTTACCTGTGTTTGCCATTTAATCTGGAATTAGAACCAGTGTAGAAATATATGCAGACTACTTAAGCTTACTTAAAGATGTTCTCATAATCATATATAAAGGGATTCTGAGAGCAATAGTATTTTTCTGTGATGAATCTCTTACTGTTACCAATATGGGATTATAATCAGATCCTTGAGAACTGGACTCTGATTATTGGAACTTGCTATTCAAGACCTTATGACACCATTAACTGACATTATTGAATCTGACTCCAGGTATGATTATCAAGGAAAGCTATTGAGCCAGTGATCCATAATGCCAGCCATCCTGTGGGATTTTCAGAGTGTGTTCTCCTGGGAAAGGCTGGAAGAAAGACTATTTGCATGAGTTGATGTAGGACTCTCCTGACTCAGTTTCCTCAATATGACACATGGAATGGAAAATATCCCACTTGGCTGACTTTAAGCTTGGCTCAATGCAATTGGCCATCTATGATTTTTGCCTGGAATTGACATGAATGTAGAGAAGTATTATCCCATTACGTACCACTATTCTTCTTTTATGGCAAATTTCTTTAATCATGTTAGATGATCAGTATGAACACAATATTAAATTTTTATCTTTTGAGCTAATATCCTAATATTGGAAGATATATGAGTTGCTATAGTAAGATGCAAGTATAAGATTTGAACTATTTGGCCTTGAATTTTAGTCCTTTCTACATTCAAACAGCTAATGGATTAAGTATTTAGTTCACTTACTTTTGTAGTGTACTTTCTAGGGATGTACATATTGATAATGAGGTTGATGCACACATTGTCAGAGCTAAATCAGTGTTTGGGAGACTCCGAATAAAAGTATGGGAGAGAAGAAATATTAGACTGACTACCAAACTGAAGGTCTACAGAGCTGTTGTGCTGACTTCATTGTTGTATGCCTGTGAAACCTGGACAGTATATCAGCGCCATGCCAGGAAACTGAATTGCTTCCATTTGAATTGTCTTAGGAAGATTCTGAAGATCACCTGGCAGGATAAGGTACACTGAAGTCCTTACTTGAACTGAAGTGACAGGTGTGCAATCTCTGCTTCAGAGAACTCAGCTGGTGGGCTGGCCACGTTGTTCAAATGTAACATGTATACTTGTCAGAAGGACTATTTTATAGAGAACTCATACAAGTCAAGTGTTCACATGGTGGTCAGAAGAAGTGATACAAGGATACTCTCAAGGACACTCTCAAGAACTTTGGAATTTATTTTGTGACAGGGGAGATGCTGGAACAGGGCCGCTCAGCATGGCGTGCCCATATCAGAAAAGGTGCTGTGCTCTATGAGCAAAGTAGAATTGAAACAACTCAGAGGAAATGCAGGATGTACAAATTTAGAGTGTCCACCCCAAATGTTCCCAGGGACTATTTATGCCTGACCTGTGGTAGAGCATTCTGAGCTCATATTGGTCTGATCTGTCATAGTCAGAAACACTGAAACTTGACTCTAGCATAGTGATATCATTTTGGTCCTCTTTGAGAATGAAGGACAACAACCAACTAGTCTTGATAATCCGTTAATAGTTCTATGTTCCATTATAAGTTAGAGTCCTTTAATTCCTCATAATGGTATGGGGATAATTAGGTCAAAGACTTGTGAAACCAGGATGTAATTGTGTTGTTTAGTTAATATCATAACTGTCATAGTTATGTTATAGTTAGTTATCCAAGCAGAAGAATGACTTGTGGTATCTCCTGTAAATACCTTAAAAGAAACATACACTTTAATTAGGGGTTATTTATTTGAACATGTCTAAAAGTTGGAAATGTTTTATTGTAAATAACTTACTTGATCTGCACTGTTTTACTCAGTGTATTTATGTATACTATCCCTGAACCTTTTGTTACAAAGGTAGTTACTCTGGTAGGGGCAGCTAGGTGGTGCAATGGATAGAGTACCAGTGCAGGTGTCAGGAGGACCTGAGTTCAAATCTCACCTCAGACACTTGACACTCACTAGCTGTGTGACTTTGGGCAAGTCACTTAACCCCAATTGCCTCATCCTGGGTCATCTCCAGTCATCCTGATAAATGTCTGGTCACTAGATTCAGATGCTTATGGAGAAGTGAGGCTGGTGATTTGCACAGTCCTTCCTCACTCAAAACAAAGTCAAGTGCAAGTCATATCATTATTTCTCTGATGGCATGGGCTTCTTTGGCAACAAAGGATAAACACACACACGAAAAAAAAACCAAACCAAAGTTACTCTGGCAACTTATAAATGAATTCATCTATGTATTGCAGTCCATTTTCTTACAAAAAGTATTCTGTCATTAATTCCTTAGTGGAATCTCATCCTTCTAATGGAGGAATGGGTAATACAAAGTATAAAATTTGGGTTCTAATTTTCTGTTTTTATTTGAGTTTCTCAGATATATTGACATTACAATTAGCCAGCCTAAAAATGTAAGTTCCCTGGCTTAAAAGATTCCAAATTTGATTTTATAATAATAGCAACATTAAGGGTTGAATTAACTTTCATCATTCGACGTTATTATTGGCAAAGTAATTTAAAATTGTATTAAGCCCAGTTTTGTAGGAGATTTTTCACAAAGAAAGAGCCTTTCCGTAAGTGATCTGAGTCTAAGAAGCCACTAAGCTGGAAATTGCTTAGACCATACCCATACCAAAGAACTTCATCAGATGGTACACTGAGAACCAGACAGCTGTATGAAGTGAGACTTCTGAGCCTTAAATGGATTGTTTTATTCACTGTTTACTTTTATCTTTGTATCTTTTATCAGCAAGATCTGCTTACTACGAAGGACTGCCCCTTTTGGTTTTGTCAATGTGTTGATCAATTTCTCCCCCTGTTTTTGCCTGCTCACATTGTTACTCATTATAAGTCCCAAAACCCTTGATGAAGTGTTGGCCATATCAGTTAGTGATTCATTGAGGAGGCTATGTCTCTCATTAAAATCGGATGGGGGAATTTGAAAAATGATTATTAATAACCAATGTCTTGGAGATTCAGAGCTTTCCCTACCCCTCATCTTCCACAGTTCTCCCTTTAAATCCAGTTTTTCTTCAGAAGGACATTACTGAAAATGAATTGACTCTCCTTATGTTGGTCAGTCCCCACACAAGTTTGCAAGTAATTTAATCTAAGGTTGGGAAGCCTATTGTGTACTGCTCAAGGTTGGGTGGAGACAGATTCTTTTGTTTAGATAGTCCAAGGCTGGAAGTAATCTGGTATGACTGGAATGGTCTGGTATGGAGACATTTTCTGTGTCCAGAGGTGAGGGAATGATATCAGTCCCTGTTGGAAGGGTATATAGACAGTGAACCCTAAACTCAAAGGGAGCTTAGTTCCAGACTGGCTCCCATTCATGGACACATGCATGCTACTTACTTTGAGAGAAGTAAACATTGATACAACCTAATCTTATTTGTCTCTTTTACACTGAACTCTGAAGGTTGACACTAGAAATGGCTTGTATATGGGTCAATGTTAAACTAACTAAATGTGTTTTTGTATATGAGCCTAAATCACAGAATACAGTACTGTACTATTATTATTTTACAATAAATACTATGTAGGATTATGAGTACTTTGTCAAAAGTGCTCATTGAAAGCTATTATATTCATATGCAGGTCTAGGCACCACACTTTAGAATGCAGTGGAATTCATTTAGAGCAGGAATTTTTTAACCTTTGTGTCCTGGATCCCTTCAGCAGTCCGTCGAAGCCTGTTGACTCTTCTCAGAGTTGATTTTAAATGCACAAAATAAAATGCAGAGGATTGCCAAGGAAACCAATTATATTGAAATACAATTTTACAAAACCCTAGGTTAAGAACTATTGGATTAGCGTAACATGATGAGGATAACAAGCAAGTAAAGACAATGGCATAAGAGATCTACGGGAGGAACTTGTTAGCCTAGAGATGACAAGACAAGATGAGATGACAAAATAGTAAAGCAGCTAGGTGGTGAAGTGACTGAGAATGGAGTCCAGAAGACCTGAGTTCAAATCCTGTCTTGGATACTTGCTAATTGTAGGGCACTGGGAAAGTCATTTAATTTATGAGTCTCAGTTTTCTTATCTGTAAAATGGGGGTAGTAATAAGGCCTGATTTTCAGGGATGTTGTAAAGATTAACTGAGATAATATTTGTAAATCACTTTGCAAATATTAAAGTGCTGTTCTCAATAAGACAAACATAGTGGCTATCTTCCAGTCCTAAGGCCCACCCACTTCCAAGCTTAGTGCAAGTCTTCTTGTTTATTGACTTACTGACAATCTGATAGGCAGAAAGACCTACAAATGTGGCTTCATTTTAGTCTCCTGTTCCTGCGAGTAATTCTAATTGACTAATTGTTGTACAGTCATTTCTAGTCATTTTAGACTCTTCATGACCCCATTTGGGATTTTCTTGGCAAAGATACTGGAGTGGTTTACCATTTCTTTCTTCAGCTCATTCTGCGGATGAGAAAACTGCGGCAAATAGAGTTAAGCGACTTGTCCAGCACAAGTAGTACAAGTCTGAGGCTACATCTGAACTCAGGTCTTCCTGAGTCCAGGCCTGATACTCTATCCATCTTGCCATCTAGCTGCCAGGTGACTAATAACTAGCAAGTAGGTGCCCTAGAATTGCACTAAAAATATCTTTCCACCTAAGAAACTTAACCTGCTTGGTTACTAACACTAATAAGGTTAAAATGTAGTCCAACAGTGACCACTGAATTTCTTTGAGATATTGCTATGAGAATAGTAGCTTTTCATTTCTAATTGGCTGGGATTTTTGCCTTTTCATCAGGGGTCTTTTATTTTTATATATATCCTGTTTATTTGGATCAGTTTTGGTCAAACATAGGCCATGGTCTGATGTTTCAGTTGTATGCTGTGTGTGTGTGTGTGTTGTGTGTGTGTGTGTGTGTGTGTGTGTGTGTGTGTAAAGAAAGGTAGTTTCCAGTGATGTCTGGCCTGTGAAACACTCATTCTTATAGAGATACTAACATCAAAATATTGTCTTCCATACTAATTGTTACTGTAGTAGTCTGTTACTAAGCCAAGCATTCAAACTCTGCTTCCGAGAGTGCAACTCTGATGGACCGACCACATTATTTGAATGCAGAATGTATGCTTGCCAAAAAGACTATTTTATAGTGAACTCACATGGGGCAGGATATCACATGGTGGTCAGAAGAGGTGATACAAGGATACTCTCAAGGTTTCTCTTAGGAACTTTGGAATTGTGTGACATGAGAGATGTTGGCACAGGACCGTACAGCATGGCATGACCCCATTAGAGAAGGTGTTGTGCTCTTTGAGCAAAGCAGAATTGAAATAGTTCAGAAGAAGCATAAGATGTGCAAATATAGAGATTCCATCCCAAATGTTCACATGGACTATTTGTGCCTGAACTATGGTGGTACATTCCAAGCTGGTATTGGTTTGATCAGCCCCAGTTTGACACCCTGAAACTTGACTCTAACATAATGATGGTCCTCTTTGAGAGTGAAGAACAACCAACCAACCAGGCCTGTTACTATATCTCTTTGTGGTGTGCTGCTGACGTGGAAGCCACAAAGAAAAAACATGTTGAACCTAACATCCAGTGTACTGTTCTAGTAAATCAAGGAAGTCTTGGGTGCAAACCTGCTGAACCAGGAATGAAGACCTGCTGATGAGCAATAGGCTACTCCAACTATAGAGCTATAAGAAATAGTCTCCCACAAAGGAAATGGTCCTTCTCTGGTACTCTGGTACTATTCCACCAACTGACCTCCCCAGAGGTGATACATGCTCCTTCTCCTTGTAAATGTAAATCCTTTACAATAAAATATTGCAAATGTTAAAAAAAAATGAGATGATTTATTTAGCACCTATTCTGTGCTTAGGGAGACACAAAGACAAGTGAGATGTGATACCTTCCTTGCTGTCTCCTGAAATGTAGGCTCCAGCAGAGAAATTCACAAGCTCCTAGGAGAATATCTTCTCTTAATAGCTTACATTTTTTGTGTTATCTTCATGACAACCCTGCAAAGGAAATAAGGAGATAGGATTAAACTAGTTTTTCTTGGCTGCAGAGGATAGGACTAGGAGCAATGGGCAGAAGTTTCAGACTTGATAAGAAAAAGACTTTTTAACAATGAGAAGTACAGTAAAACCTCTGTTTACAAATTTAATTCATTCAAGATTCTATTTGTCATGTGGTTTGTTCATGTTGCAAAGCAAATTTTCCCGTAGGAAATAATGTAAAGTTGGAAGATCAGTACCACATCCCCAAAAATATTTATATAAAAAAAATTCTTTACAATTTTAAGTGTTTTTTGTCCTTAATACGCCTGAAATACAAAAGCAATGATTAGTATACAATATAAACTGAAAATAAAATAGATTAACCTGCACTGTACCTTTGAGAAGAGCTGTGGCTGGTGTGAAGGAGACAAGAGTGGGGGGGGGGAGGAGGAGGAGGGGGAAGAAGAGGAAGGGTTATTGCTTGAAAGAAGAATCTCCTTCCATGAGAACATCAGGGATTTCAACATGGGGAGTGTTCTCTCTTATGCTTCTTTCACTGAAAGGAAGACTTACACTATTGCCTTCACTTATGTTTCATTTTTTTTAATCCCTTTCATGTTTTGACTCACTGATTTTTTTTCATTACGTTTGCTTCTGACTAGGAATCTATCTAACAACACTTCTTTTTTACATTTTTTCAGAATGTCAAGAAAATGTGACATTGCATTATCCTTAAAAAATATTTGTGGCTCTCATTGCTACAGCCTTATTTGGGTGATGTATTTCAACAAAATTTTGCACTGTTTCCCACATCTGATAAACTTCCCTATTCTTTTGACCGCTCAACCTCCTCAGATGAGATATCCTCCACAATTTCTTGCTGTTGCTCCTCATGCAGATCCATTGGTTTGTTTGTTGTTAGCTCCTGGCTATGTTCCTCCACCAGCTCTTGAATGTTTTCAGCATCTACCTCCAGTCCAAATGTCTTGCTCAAAGACATGATTTCGTCAACGATTGGTTCCTTTTTCGGGAATGACCCCCTCAAACTTTCTGTGGCAGGTAATTCTCAGAAATCAAAAGCTTTTCAAATTAGCTGATGCCTTAGCATCTGAGCTTGCTGCTTCACCATGCTATACAACACTATGGATGCCACCTTTCTTTTTGAAATGATCAAATCAGCTTCGACTAGCCTTGAAACTTTCTTCCTCTGACTCACTTGTGCCCAGCATCTTTGAAACGAGATTTGCATGCAGTGCCCTCCTTCTCACAGATAATGTTCTCAGTTATGGAATCACCTGCTAACTGCTTCTCTTTGATCCACATGAGAAGCAACTTTTCAGCATCTTCTAGAACATGTGCTGTTGCTTTCATATTCGCATACCCTTTCGCTGCATCTACTGCCTTTATTTCATCCTTCTTCTTTAAAATAGAGCAGATTTAGAGGCAGACCAGTTATAAAACTGTGAAAGGTCAGTCACACGCACACTATGTTCATGCTTCTCAACAATTTCCTTTTTTCATTTCCAATGTAATGGTCTCCTTCTTTGCACCTTTCTTTTCAATCTTCTTCTTCACTGGGGCCATTGTTACAAATATTGTTGTAGATCACAGTCACCACCATACACTTTTATGCAAAGTACTACCATATGTATGCAGAGTACTTTCGCACCTATACAAATACATGTGAACACATTTGTAATGGTATTGTTAAGAGCTAACGATGCAGCCCTCACATAGGGTCAATGCCGAATGAGGCTGATTGGGTGACATACCAACCTGACGTTCCTTTGTTTGACATACGAAAGCTAAAAAAAACCCAACATTGTCCTAGTTGAGCTTCATTCCTTCTTGAGCTGTTCAAGTCCAAACATGATGTTTGTTCTGTTAATTTTGGTTCTTCCTGCAAAACAAATTTAGTGAAAAATGTTTCTTCATCTAGCAAAGCATACATAAACCAGGTTACTCTAAACCTGGTTTACAGGTTTTACATAAACTGAGATTCCACTGTATCTAGAAGTTGGACAGTTTGAGTCAGGAGGTAGAGTTTGCCCTCACTAGAGATCTTAAGGAAGAGACTGGATAATCCACTTATTAGGGATTCCATGTCGAGAGATTGCTGTTCAGTTTTGATTTGAACCAAATGGTCTCTAGACTCTTCCCAACTCTGAGATTCTGAGGTAGTCTGACTTCCTTTTAGATGCAAATGAATCACTTGAATGCTTTGGGGACCAAACATCCACCTTTAGCACCTCAGTTTATCTTTCTCTTCAGGGGTAGACAGGGTATTTAAGGTAATTAAAGAGCACTAGCACCTCTGGTATCAGGATGTGCTAAGCCCTTTTTAGGGCTGTTCATCTACCTTTGGTGACTCCCAGAAGCTATAACTTACACAAAAGCCACACCCCAGTAAAGCTGTCTTGGCAGAAGGCCTAAACCAGGTTAAGAGCTGGTCTTGAAGCCAGGTACCCTTGTGCATCAGTGAGTTGAGGGATGGCTACCTGAAGCATGTGAAGACTTCCCCCAGTGGAATGGGTGGATAAGAACAATGTGTTCTAAGGGCCATGAAAGCAGCTGAAATAGGTGCTGTGAAGTGCTTAGAGCTTGGTCAGACATTGAAGATGCCAAGGTCATCCACTGCATTATGAGCATTGCCAGTTGTCTTGATTTTTGTCTTGCCACTGCACTTTGATGAATCTGGAAGAAAGATTGAGGCCAATGACTTTGTGTATTTCTGCTTCACTTCACGCAAGAATCAAGACATCACCTCATGATGTCATTGATCCTCTTCAAAAACGAAGAACAAATAGCAACATCTTTCTTTTCCACAGTCTAGAGAAAGTATACATGAGGTGAGGGTTGGGAGAATCAGAAATATATGGCCTGGAAGTTAGGGAGGCATAGGGAGATGCAGGGAACTCCTGCTCCATTTTCTTAGGCAAAAAAAAATTAAGGATTATAATAAAGAGTAAATCTAGTCTTTGTATTGTCATTGCCCTCCTCACCATCTGAAGTCACCTATATCCATGAAGACAGGTTTAAGACTAACTAGACAAGAGAGCTAAGAGAGACAGGTCAAAGTCCTTTCATAGTCCAGTGAATACCAGCAAGACTTGATCAGACATTAGTAACTCTTAACTTTCTTGTGTTTATCATTTTGTCCTTTTCATTTCTTTAAATGGATAGCCATTAAGTGTGTGTGTGTGTGTGTGTGTGTGTGTGTGTGTGTGTGTGTGTGTGTTTGTTTTTGTGTGTGCCTCTTGTGGATAAAGAGCTGGTCTTGAAGCCAGGTACCCTTGTGCATCTGACACATACTGGCTATGTGATCCTGGGGAAGACACTTAACCTCTCAGAGGCAAATCTCTAAGACTACATGTTGCAGATAGGAGAAGGAGAGCAGGATGAATACAGCTGTGCTTTGGATCACTCATGAAGAGAGCAGTACCTTCATACCTGTTTATCTATCCTGTGGGACTTGTTCATCTCTTCTTAGCATCTTATTCTCCCCTTCCCCACCACTCTGTCACTGTTAGCTGCAGAGATAGGAGTTTCCAGTTTTATATTTGTCTTCATTTTATGAGTTACTATGGTCAAGGATTTCATCAACAATTGCCCAGTAGGCATCTCTGTACTTACCTAGGCTGAATAATCTGTGCTGAGGATGTCCTGAAAGCTTTTCCAGTATGATGGATCCTAGGAGAGCACCTGCAACATGATTCAGGATGACAGGGCAATCAGGGGAGCCCCCCTTCCCATCTGCTCTAGTGGGGACATTTTTCCAGCTAATGAGGAACATGTGCTTGGGCCCCTTCCTATATCACATGTTTCTCTAGTTTTATGATGAAGGACTTTAACTTTGGGATGACTCAGTAAACTCTTATTGGTCCCTGTGGAATTGCACTTTGAAATGATGACAAAATCCCCTTGTTGGCCCAAGGGGCCCAGAAAGCTGCCCACTCAATAGATTTTAAAAGGAGGGATAGCTTCACTTTTGCTGTATTCCCTTCTATTCAATCCCCTCCACAGCATTCCTGACAAGTGGATCATCCTGCTTTGGCTTGAAGTCCTCCAGTGAAGGGGAGCTCACTACCTCCCAAGGCAAGCTATCTCATATATCTGGACCTAGCACATTGTTAGGAAGTTTTCTCTTTGTATCACATTGAAACTTCTGCCCATTCCTTTTAGTTCTGTGCTCTGTGGTCAAGCAAAATTAATCCAGTCCTTCTTACACATGACTGCCCTTCAAATACTTGATGACAACTATCATGTTTGTTTTGTTTTCTTAGGGTTCAAAATAAACAGTTCTCCCTCAGTCTTCCCATGAGTAGGTCAGGATGGGATTCTCCACCCCAGCCTCTACCCCGCAGCAGCTATGGTGGTTGTTTGCACATGGCAGTGAGAACACACTATCTGGGTGAGCTGAGACTGGACTTCAAGTTGAAGACTTACTGTTCTGCATCATACATCCTTTCATGAGGACAGGTCACCAAAAGGTGATCCTGAGATGGATGTATCTAACTTTAGCAGTAACCTCATGCAGACTGGAGATTTTGAGTTCAAATGCCAGACTGGATCCCACAGGAGTGATCACTGAAACAATTTCTCCAAGATCACCACAATAACAGGAGTCAATGTTGTGCCCTGGCTTGCCAGAAGACATGAACCTTGGATGAGGTGCTCAGACAGAGAGGTGAAAGGGAAATCAGAACAGATTTGGGGTAGAGGGAACTGCCATCATTAGCCACATTACATTGGCGTGAGAGTAAGACTTGGTGCAGAAAGAATCTCATTTGGAAGTCATGCAGTGTTTTCAGCGATCCCAAGCTGTTGTTGTCACCAGGCCCACCTTTTTTAACATCAATATTCTTCCAATGATGCTGAGTGACTGCAAATCATAAACCCTCACAACCTCAGAAGAATCAAAGTGGCAGGTGGCCCAAAGGGCACTGGAAAAACACATAGTGGGTGTGGACTGACTGCTACATGTTCCCAAGGATTACTTGCCTTCAAGAAGTGGCCTAAAAAATAGCACTTGGAATTCCATTGGTTGTAATTCTTCTTTACAACATGATTAATGTGAAAATATGTTTAATATGAATGTATATGTAGAGCCTCTGTCATATTGTACTCTGTCTTTGGGAGCAGGGAGAAGAGGGAGGAGGAGAAATCTTAAAACGAACTGAATGTTGTAAACTAAAAATAAATTAATTAAAAATATATAAAAATTTAAAAAATAGCACTGGAGGTATTTATAACAAGAAACAAAATGAGTTGGTCAAATTTCCTTATTTGTAAATGGAGCCATTGGACTACATA
>CM053773.1:180178723-180239403 GCA_028658325.1 Potorous gilbertii | reverse complement strand
GCAGGCGGCGCCATGGCCCCGGCCGGCCTGGGACCCGGGCCCGAGCCGCGCCCCGGCCTCGGGGAGGGGGCGGAGGAGCGAACGGGTCAAAGGCCCCAGCCGGGGCAGGGCTGTACCAGGTGTGGTGCGGCGGGGAGAAGAGAGGGAAGGGCTGGGAGGAATCCACTAATCCGCAGGGGTGGCCGGCCCGAGCCGGCGTCCGGCCTCCTCCCCGCACGGATCTGGAGGAGGACTATACCAATTACGAGAATGGGGGGGGGGGGAGAAAGCCGGGGCAGGCTGTACCACTGAAGGGAGGGGTGACCGGGGCGTCTGGGAAGCTAAGGCCTCGGCCCGGGCATCGTGGAACCCCAGAGCCCCTACTTGCACATCTTTGTGTGAAGCGCTACCAAGAACGGCAGCTGTAACGGCATTATAGTAAAGGCTGGGCCACTTGTCCAGGGTCACGGAGCTAAGTCTCTGAAGTAGGATTTGAACCAGGTCTTGTTGCCTGGCCTGGAGCTCCCCACCAGGGGTGGATCCCTGGGTCCAGACCCTGCCACTCACCCATGTGGCCTTGGGCAGGCTACTTTTGGGGGCGTTCATTTCCTTATTTGTGTGTAAACTTTGCTTAAAATATATAATTAAATTTTAGTTTTCAACGTTCACTTCCCTAAGATTGTGAGTTTTTCATTTTCTCCCACTCCCACCCCTTCCCCCTCCTTAAGACAGCCTGCAATCTGATAAAGGCCCTACTTATACATTCATATTACACATATTTTCACATTAGTCATGATGGAAAGAAGAATTGGGACTAATTGGAAGAACCTCGAGAAAGAAGAAACAAAAAAGGAAAAAGGAGAACAAATAGTCTGCTTCCCTCCGAACTCAGGCATCATATCCACATTCAGATGTGACTGAGAAGAGCCAAGTCTACCAAGGTCAATCCTTGCACAGTGCTGTGTTACTGTGTATGAGGTTCTCCTGGCTCTGCTCACTTCACTCAGCATCAGTTCATAGAAGTCTTAGCAGGTTTTTCTGAAATCTGCCTGTTCCTCATTTCTTACAGCACAAGAGTATTCCATTACATTCATATACCACAACTTCTTCAGCCATTCCCAAATTGATGGGCATTCCCTCAATTTCCAGTTCTTGGCCACCACAAAGAGAACTGCTATAAATATTTTGGTACATATGGGTCCTTTTCCCATTTTTTATGACCTCTTTGGGATACAGACCTAGAAGTGGTAGTGCTGGGTCAAAGGGTATACACAATTTTTATATCCATTTGGGCATAGTTCATAATTGCTCTCCAGAATGGTTGGATCAGCTCACAGTTCAACCAACAATGCATTAGTGTACCAATTTTCCCACATCTTCTCCAACAGGTATCATTTTCCAGTTTTGTCATGTTAGCCAATCTGATAGGTGTGATGTGGTACCTCAGAGTTGTTTTGATTTGCATTTCTCCAATCAATAGTGATTTAGAGCATTTTTTCATATGATTATAGATAGGTTTAATTTCTTCCTTTGAAAACTCTCACTCATATCCTTTGACCATTTATCAATGGGGGAATGACTTGTGTTCTTATAAATTCAACTCAGTTCTCTACATAATTTAGAAATGATGCCTTTCTCAAAGATACTGATTATAAAAAGCAGCTTTCTACTTCTCTTCTAATCTTGGTTGCATTGACTTTGTATAAAACTTTTCAATTTAATGTAATCAAAATCATCCATTTTGCATTTCACAATGTTCTCTATCTATTGTTTGATCATAAATTCTTCCCTTCTCCATAGATCTGATGGGTAAACTATTTCTTGCTCTCCTAGTTTGTTTATAGTATTAATCTTTATACCTAAATCATGTACCTATTTTGACTTTATCTTGGTATAGTGTGTAGGACATTGGTCTCTGCCTAGTTTTGCCATACTGTTTTCCAGTTTTCCCAGCAGTTTTTGTTAAATAGCGAGTTCTTATCCCAGAAACTGGAGTCTTTGTATTTATCAAATAGTAGATTGCTGTAGTCATTGATGGCTGTATCTCTTACATCTAACCTATTCCACTGATCCACCACATTTTAATGTAAATTTCTGTCTCAGTTGTTTCCCTTCTAAGGTTTCTGGGATTTTCAGAAAACAACAACAAAAGAGTCCCTACCTCCAGACAGGGATAGCCACGTGGCAAGAGGTGCCCAGTACAAAGATCTAGGATTCTGTAGCAGGCCCTGTTCTGCTTCATAGTTTTATCACCGACTTGGACAAAGGCAGGGATGGACTTCTCATCAAATTGCAGATGACAAAAATCTGGAAGGAAAACTAGCTAGCATCCTAGGTGACCAAACCAGGATCTAAGAATATTTTGACAGGCTAGAGCACTGGGCTGAATTTATTAAGAACACAATTCAATGAGGGTAAATAGAAAGGTTTATACTAAGGTTCAAAAATGAATATCACCAGTACAGAATTATGGGAGGCATGGTGAGGCATCTATGGACTTGGAAAAGATTCAGAGGTTTCAGTGGATCACAAGCCCATTAAGAGTTTGCAATGAAATGTGGTAGCCTAAAAGGCTAATTTAGTCCTGTGCTGAATTAAGAAAGGCAAGTAGCCTCCAGGAATAAGGAGGTGAGACGCCCTCTGTGCTCTGACCTAGTCAGATCACAACTGAAGTATTAAGTTCAGTTCTGGTACCGTGGTTTAAAAAAGAACATTTATAAGTTGGAGTGTCCAAAGGAGAGGCAACCAATGGGGTCAAGAATCTTGAGTCCATGTAATATGAAGATCACTTGAAGAAATGAGATGGGGCTGCTCTCTGGCTGCTTTCCATAGGCTCTTCCGTATCCTTATCATTCCCAAGTAGGTAAAACTGCTGACCTCATGGCTGAATCATTAGAGGGTGTGTGGTCAGAAGTTCCCTAGAGGGCATCTGGTCAGAAATAACACTTTCAGAAAGTGGTCTTGTTGGAGTCTGTCTGACATATGTCTGAGAACTTCTTATACTACTATGTCTAGACGGTTCTGATCACCTGAGCAGTTTAAAAACCATGTAGCCTGGATTTGGCATTGAAATTAGTGAATGTTATGCAATGTTGATAAAAATAATTAAAAATAGGAAATCTGTGGCTCCTCCACTACCATGTATCTTTGTCAAAATAATCTCACATTTGTAGGACATAGGTATTTAATGTGCTGTGGCCACATGGCTTATTAATTGCAGGGAAAAAAATGAAAGGAAAACAAGGAGCTGAGAGTTCTACATGGAACCTTTTGCCTATCCATCTTCCAAAATTCCTCTTGTATCCATAGGTCATAGAAAGGAAATAAGAAAAGAGAGATTAGGGGAAGCTAGAGGTTCCAAGAATGAAGCCATCTTCCCTCTATTCCATCTGCTGTTTCCAGAAGCTGCCAGTCCCTGCTGCTTTGGACCTGCCTCTACTGTGTTCATCTTTACCATCTGTCTTGAAGTGCTGTGGATTTGGGAAGTACTAGGGAGCATAGATTTGGCTTCTCCTCCTCTAGCCTTAGCCATCAGCATAGTCTTCTGCTTTTGAGGCAGTGCTACTACCTCAACATCCCAAACGCATGTCTCTTGCCATCATTTTGATTAGCACACTGGCTTCAAGTCAGTTGCTGAGTGACCCAATTAATAGTGAGCATTTATAGAGTATTTTAGGGTTTGCAAAGCACTTTACCTACTCTACCTCATTTGCATCTCACTACAACTTTGTGCAGTTATTTTCCCTATTTTATAGATGGGAAAATTGAAGCTGAAAGAGGTTAGATTAAGTGATTTGCTCATTGTTTTGCAACTGGTTGGTTGTTGTACTTCCAGTTCTTGAAGAAGACCAAAATGACATCATCATGATAAAGTCAAGTTTCAATGTGTATGACTGTGACTGATCAGACCAATACCAGCTCAGAATGCTCTACCACAGATTGGGCAAAGACAGTCCATATGAACATTTGGGGTGGGTACTCCAAATTTGTGCATCCTACATTTCCTTTGTGCTGTTTCAATTCTGCTTTGTTCATAGAGCACAGTACCCTTTCTGATATGGGCATGCCATGCTGAATGGTCCTGTGCCAGTGTCTCCCATGTTGCACAAACAAATCCAAAGTTCTTGAGAAAGACTTTGAAAGTGTGCTTGTATCTCTTCTTCTGACCACCAAGTGATCACCTGCCGCATGGGAGCTCTCCATAAAATAGTCTTCTTGACAGGCATACATTTTGCATTCGAACAGCCTGGCCAGCCCATCAGAGTTGTGCTCTCTGAAGCATAGTTTGAATGTTTGGCAGTTTGAGCAAGGACCTCAGTGATTGGTACTTTATCCTGCCAGGCGATTTTCAGAATCTTCCTAAGACAGTTCAATTGGAAGTGATTCAGTTTCCTGGCATAGTGCTGGTAGACTGTCCATGTTTCACAAGCATATAACAATGAGGTTAGCACAACAGCTCTGTGGACCTTCAGTTTGTAAGTCAGTCTAATACCTTTTCCATACTTTTCTTCAGAGCCTCCCAAACACTGAGCTAGCTCTGGCAATGTGTGCATCAACCTCATTGTCAATGTGTACATCCATGGAATTGATCCATACTTTGTTTCATCTCTGCTTCAGTGGCTGCATTGAGTGCACAATCATCTACAAAGAGAAAATCATGTACCAGCACTCCCTCCACTTTGGTCTTAACTTGTAGCCTTTTCAAATTGAAGAATTTACCATCAGTATGGTAGCTGACCTTAATGCTGTGCTCATCCTCACAGAAAGCATTTGACAACATGGCTGAAAACATCATGCTAGAAAGCATGGGAGCAAGCACGCAGCCCTGTTTCACTCCATTGGTGACTGCGAAGGCAGTATTAGTCACTAATCAGAACCCAGGCACACATGCCATCATGAAATTGACATACAACACTGATGAGCTTCCCTGGGCAGCCAAATTTTGACAAAAATACTTTTCCATAAGCCCTCACAACTAGCAGTGTCAAAGGCCTTGGTCACATCTACAAACATTGTGTACAGACCTCTGTTCTGTTTCTGATATTTCTTCTGAAGCTGTTGGGCAGCAAACATCATATCAACTGTTACTCGGCCCTTTCTGAAGCCACACTGACTCTCAGGTAGATGACCATCCTCCATGATGACTCTGGAGGAGAGAGTAAGGTTGATGACTTTGTGCGACTGCCTCACTTAAATCCAGTTTACACTCAGATCAAAAGACATCACTCATATCATTTCACTATTATGCCTCAGAGTCCTGTGGCAACATACAAGTGATGAAGCAACAGATGCAGACACACTGGGAGCTGTAGTCACAACCCTGTACACAGGTGGCCCAGGTCATGAGGTCGTTTCTCACTGGAAGCACCAGTGGGATTCGACAGCCCCCGGGGTATCTGAGCACCCTTTTAAGGATCATACTGCTCACTTCCTGGTGTGAGGAAGGGGCTAGAAAAGGTATCCTAAACATTGTCTGCTTACCCAACCCTGGCCTGATTACCACGGCAGGTCGGAAATTCCACTCTGCAGTCAAAACACAAAAAATATACAAAAACATCTGCAAAGATGATTTCAATCACCATCAGCACATGGAACGCGCGCACACTTATAGACAACACAAAATCCAGTAGACCTGAAAGACGAATTGCTCTTGTTGCAAGAGAACTCAACAGACATCGTATCCAAATAGAAGCCCTGAATAAAACAAGACTGGCAAATGAAGGCCAGCTTAATGAAGTCGGAGCTGGATCCATATTTTTTTGGAGTGGTCACAGTGAAGGGGAGGGCCATGAAGTTGGTGTGGATTTTGCAATCAAAACTAATCTAGCCAGCAAGTTGGTATGCAGCTAATACTGTGTTTTAATTCAGATCCTCCTAGGTCCAAAGTCAGCACTTTAACTGTTCCACTTGGTTGTCCATTGTTGAGGGCCAGGGTGGAGTGCGGTTGGAAAGATCAGGAAAACCTTTGGGGAAACTGTTCTTTGAGACTGTGCACATTATCATCCAGAATGGCTCTCCATGCCCCCCAGATGTTGCTGTCTTGGTGAGACAAACAAGAGAATTACCTAAAACAAGGGTTATGTAAAATAGATGCACTCTAGGCTAACAGTCTTTAAAGACAATAAAGACTGGCCAAATCACTGGGACTGGAGATGAGCAGAATGTCACGTAAACTTGCAGTTTCTGTCTATATATACCCTAACCCTCGGATCAATAAATGAAATTGGTCTATCTTTTCCCACATCACCGAGCCATGTGGGGATGCAGGCCATCCGCCACAGCCAATTCCCCTCAATGCAATAGGAAGTCTCTTCAGAGCAAATCAGAGGGAAAGGGAATTACTCGAGGTCTTCTGCTTTGGGGATGGGAGGGGCTCTTTTCTTCCATTACAAACACACTCTGGGCAGTTCTAGAGTGGGGCAAGAACATGGAGATTATCAGAAATGTTTTTTTCCAGTTTATCATTTTTTAAATTTCTTTTGTTTACTTATTTAAGTTTCAACATTCATTTCCACAAAATTTTGAGCTCCAAATTTTCTCCCCATCTCTCTCCTCCCCCCATCCCAAAATGCCAAGCATTCTAATTACCCCTATCACCAATCTGCCTTCCCTTCTAACATCCCTCCCTTTCCTTATCCCCATCTTCTCTTTTGTCCTATAGGGCAAGATAAATTTCTATGCCCCATTACCTGTATTTCTCATTTCCTAATTGTACGCAAGAACAATACTCAACAGTTGTTCCTAAAACTTTGAGTTCTAACTTCTCTTCCTCCCTCCCTCTCTACACATCCTTATTGCGAAGGCAAGCAATTCAATATAGGCCATATCTATGTAGTTTTGCAAATGACTTCCATAATAGTCATGTTGTGTAAGACTAACTATAGTTCCTTCCATCCTATCCTGCCCCCCATTGTTTCTATTTGCTCTTTTGACCTTGTCCCTCCTCAAGAGTGATGACTTCTAATTGCTCCCTCCTCCCAGTGCCCTCCCTTCCATCATCCCCCCCCACCCTGCTTATCTCCTTCTCCCTCACTTTCCTGTATTGTAAGATAGGTTTACATAACAAAATAAGTGTGCTTTTTATTCCTTCCTTTAGTCGAATGTGATGAGAGTAAGCTTCCTGTTTTTTCTCTCACCTCCCCACTTTATCCCTCCACTGAAGTCTTTTACGAGAGATAATTTGCCCCATGTATTTCTCCTTTTCTCCTCCCAGTATATTTCTCTCTCATCCCTTAATTTCATTTTTTAAAGATATGATCCCATCCTATTCAACTCACCCTGTGTTCTGTGTGTGTGTGTGTGTGTGTGTGTGTGTAATCCCACCAACTACCAGATACTGAAAAAAGTTTCAAGAGTTACAAATGTTGTCTTTACATGTAAAAATGTAAACAGTTCAACTTTAGTAAATCTCTTATGTTTTCTCTTTGCTGTTTACCTTTTCATGCATCTCTTGATTCTTGTGTTTAAAAGTGAACTCTTCTTTTCTGGTCTTTTCATCAAGAATGCTTGGAAGTCCTATATTTCATTGAAAGACCAGTTTTCCCCCTGAAGTATTATACTCAGTTTTGCTGGATAGTTGATTCTTGGTTTTAGACCTAGTTCCTTTGACTTTTGGAATATCCTATTCTAAGCCCTTCAATCCCTTAATGTAGAAGCTGCCAGATCCTGTGTTATCCTGATTATATTTCCACAATACTCAAATTATTTCTTTCTAGCTGTTTGCAATATTTTCTTCCTTGACCTGGAAACTCTGAAATTTGGCCACAATATTCCTAGGAGTTACTCTCTTTGGGTCTCTTTCAGGAGGTGATCTGTAGATGCTTTCAATATTTATTTTGCCTTCTGGTTCTAGAATATCAGGACAGCTGTCCTTGATAATTTCATGGAAGATAATGTCTAGGCTCTTTTTTGATCATGGCTTTTAGGTAGTCCCATAATTTTTAAATTGTCTCTCCTGGATCTATTTTCCAGGTCAGTTGTTTTTCCAATGAGATGTTTCACATTATCTTCTATTTTTTCAATCTTTTGATTTTGTTTTTTAACTTCTTGGTTTATCTCACAGTCATTAGCTTCCCTCAACTGGATTCTCTCTTTTAAAGAACTATTTTGTTCAGTGAGCTTTTGAACCTCATTTTCCATTTGGCTAATTCTGCTTTTTAAAGCTTTCTTCTCTTCATTGGCTTTTTGGACATCTTTTGCCAGTTGAGTTAGCCTATTTTTAAAGGTGTTATTTTCTTCAACATTTTTTTGGGTCTCCTTTAGCAAGGTGTTGATCTGCTTTTCAAGATTTTCTTGCATCTCTCTCATTTCTCTTCCCAATTTTTCCTCCACTCCTCTTAATTGATTTTCAAAATCCTTTTTGAGCTCTTTCATGGCCCGAGACCATTGAATATTTATTTTGGATGTTTCGGATAGAGAAGCTTTGACTTTTATGTCTTTCCCTGATGGCAAGCATTGTTCTTCCTCATAAGGATGAGAGGAGATGTTTGTTCATCAAGAAAGTAACCTTCTATAGTCTTATATTTTTTCCCTTTTTGGGGAATTTTCCCAACCAGTTACTTGACTTTTGGGTCCTTTCTCAAGAGTAGGTATACTCTGGGGTTCTGTAAGATCTCAGTTCCTCCAAGGTGGCACAATCAAGCATGTACACTGGTTTGGAAGTAGGGACAGATTTTTGTGCCCAGAAACTTAGCAGAGTTTCCTCTTCACAACCACCTGGCTTCCAGTTCTGCCAACCCAGCACTGGGGGCTGAGATTCAGATAAGCTTTGGGGGGCAGGGCTGCCATTCAGTGTTAGATAAAGATCAGTTGCCCCAGGGCCTCTACACAAGGCTGAGGTAAAAATCAGCTGCTCAGTGCCCTCAGGGGTTTTACAATCCAACAATGGATGCGGGCTACTGTAGGGGCTGCTGTGGGAAGTGCTGCCACCTGCCGGATGTGGCCTCTGAGGCTGCAGCCTAGGGCCAGAGCTATGGGAAGACCCTTCTCCCTTTTTGGACAGCTGAAAAAACTCCATCACTGACCTTTGGTGCCTGTGGGTTGAGGGAATCTGTGAACCGCTGCTACTGCAACTGGAGATTCAGCCCCCGAAGGCTGGGCTGGGCTCCACTTCACATCCCAAGTGACAGACGTTTCTTTGGTCACCCTGGGCTGCAAATCTCCTCCACTCTGTTGTTCTGTGACTTCTGTTGCTCTAGAATTTGTTGAGAGTTTTTCTTTACAGGTGTTTTATGGGCTGTGGGGGGAGAGCTAGCATATGTGTGTCTTTCTACTCCACCATCTTGGCCCTGCCCCTTTCCAGTTTATCTTTCTCAGAATCATTATCATCTTCATAAGCAGTAATAACAATATACCCCTGGGGAAAATAATAATTCAAAAATAGATAACAGGAGCTAGCAGAGTTTAAGGAGTTTGAATTTTCTTTATTATGCAATAGGTAGCTTCTTGTAATTTCTGAATTCAGGACAGGACCATATATCTAAATATAAGGATGATCCTGCAGAATGCTCTCCCCAGAATGGAACAGAATACACTCATTTTGCGAATGAAGAAACTGAGGCCAAGAAAGAGATGGTGACTTGCTCAAGGTCACAAAACCAGCTGGTGGCAAGTTAGGGACTTAGACCTAGGTTTTTGGACTCTTGGGCTTCAGTGAGAAGAAAGACTACCTTATAATCAGAATTGGAATAAAGGAGGAGAGAATGGGGGAAGATGATAAGGAGTTTTGAAATGTAGAGAAGGAGAGAGGAAAGAACTCACTGCAAATAATTTCTATTTTCTTAGTCAATCAGTCAATCAAGGAGTGTATGGATATTCAAGAAGAATTAGCACCTCTAGTGTGAGGGCTTGCTAAGCCCTTTTCAGGGTTGCTCATCCACCTTTGGTGTCCACCTGGCATTCAATTTTCACCTGTAGCTTCAGGAAGGTATAGAATGCACAGTGACCACATCCTGGTAGAACCATCTGGCAGAGGGTGACCAACAGGCCTCAAACCCCTCAGTGAATTTGTACCCCAGGCGTATGAAGACTTCCCTGGGGCAGAATAAGTGAATGAAACAATTTATTCCAACATCCATGTAGGCAGCTGAAGTAGTTGCTGTGGAATACTTGGAACTTGGTCAGACATCGAAGATGCCAAGGTCATCCACTTCATCCTGGGCCATCCCAGTCTTCTTGCCTTTTGTCTTGCAACTGGATTTCTATGATTTTGGAAGACAGAGTGAGGCTGGTGACTTTGTGCAACTCTGCCTCACTTAAACATGATTCACACAAAAGTTAGGACATAAAAAGAAGGACAAATAACAACAAACATTTACTAAGCACTGGGGTTACAAAAAGAGGCAAAAGAAAGTCCCTGCCCTCAAGAGAGAACATACAAGCAAATATATATAAACCAACCTATATACAGAATAAATTAAAAAAAATTAACAGAGGGAAGTCATTAGAATTAAGAGGGGTAGGAAAGACTTCTAGTAGAAGTTGAGATTTTAGTTGAGCCTTAAAAGAAGTTGGTAGTCAGAGAGGAGAGAGAATGTTCCAGGCATAGTGGACAGCCAGAAAAAATGTTTGGCATCAAGAGATGGAGTATTTTGTTTCTCGCCAGGAGGCCAGTTTTACTGGGTTGAACAGTATATTTCAGGGAGTAAGAAGACTGGAAAGATAGGAAAAGACTAGGTCGTGAGGAATTTGAACAACAAGTAGAGCACTTTGTATTTGATTCTGGAGGCAACAGAGAGCCCTGGAGATTGTTAAATAGAAAGGGGTGACAAGGTCAGAACTGTGCTTTAGGAATTCACTTTAGTGGTGGAGTGGACGATAGATTGGGGTAGGCAGGCCTACCCATCAGCAGGCTATTGAAATAATCCAGGCTTGAAGTGATGGGGACAGGTAGGTGGTATAGTGGAAAGAGGGTCAGTCCTGGAGTCAGGAAGATTCATCTTCATCAGTTCAAATCTGGGCTCCAACACTTACTAGCCATGTGAGCCCAGGCAAGTCACCTAACCCTGTTTGCCTCTGTTTCTTCATCTGTAAAATGAACTGGAGAAGGAAATGGCAAACCATTCTAGTACCTTTCCCAAGAACACTCCAAACGTGCTCATGAAGAGTCAGGTGATAAGGGCTTGCACCACAGTGGTGGCTGTATCAGAGGAGAGATGTTGCAAACTATGGGGATTGAGAGCAAGTGAGGAATCCAGGATGACTGCTAGGTTGTGAGCCTGAGGGACTGGGAGGATGGTGTTACCCTCTACAGCAGTACTGAGGAAGGGGGTAGGAGGAGTGGAGTGTAGGAGGAGAAAGATAATGAGTCCCATTTTGAACGTGCTGAGTTTAAGATGTCTACTGGACAGCCAGTTCTGAAAGGCTGATGGAGAAGTGAGATCGGAGATCAGAAGAGAGGCTGTCAGAAAAGGTAGACTGGAGAATAATCAACACAGAGATGGTAATCAAATCCACTAAATCTTTAGTCAAATCAGCGGCAAGGTTATTTGCTGGCAGGCGGAAGAGCGACATGTGCGGGACACTTAAAGAGGAAAGTTTTGGAACAGCTTCTGTGAGGAGCGTGATGGAGAATCCATTGGGGAGGAGCGCAAACATAGATGAACTTGAACCTGCGGAGGCTCGAGTGGAGATCAGCTAGCAAAGTTGCAGAGGACGTCAGTTTGGGTGATACAGCACGATCACAGGGTAATACGTTTAGAAGAAGGGACCTTAGAGGCCATGTGGTCCAACCCCATCATTTTTACAGGCGAGGAACTTCCTCCAGCTCGGTTCAGCTGCGGAGGAATAGGAATGATCCATGACGCGGGAAATTCAGGGTTGGGGTTTGGGGGCAGGAGAGGAGAGGTCTAAATGACCTCCACGTGGGGGTGGAGGTCACAGGGTGGCACGGGGAGAGATGAGGTTGCAGGACACGAGCTCCCAGCTCCAGGGGGCCAACTTCAAGGGAGCTTTCCGAAAGCCAGCGTACTCGAGAAGCGGGAGAGGCTAACATCAGCAACAGCCAATGGGAGTTCTGTCCCCACCCCCTCCCCCGCGCGTATTCTTTGTCTCCGAGGTCCCAACCCGCAGGCGCGACCCATTTCACTCCTCCCCGTCCCCGCCTCTTTCCGGTCCCTCCCAATCCCCTGAGAGGAGTCTGTACTTAAAGCACACAGAGAAGGAGGGGGAGGGAGGCGGAACAGGGGACACAAGAATGGCAAGCAGGTTCACCAATGAGAAATAAGGCGGGGTCTGAAGACGCTAGAGGGGAACTACACCAATATGGGAGCGTCCCTACACACTAGACCAATCATTGGGGCGGGCGAACAGGCTGTAAAAAATGACGAGCGGGAATAGTAGCCAATAGCTATGAAGGACGTGATGAGCGGAGGAGACCTAGACCAATAGGAACAGGTTGATTAGCCCAGGGCGGGGAAGAAGAGCCCAATCATCAAGGAGGACTCCGTAGAGGGGGCGGGGCCTGGCCTAGCGGGCGCTTGTTGTTCTCGGGGTTGAGGGAGGCGGAGGCGGCTTCCTCTGTGTGTCTGTCTCTATTTGTGTTGCCGTAGTCGGGCGCTGAAGGCAGCCGGAGCCAGGTTGGCGGTGGGGCCATGTCGCGGAGGTCGCCCGCGCAGGCGGGCGGGACCCAGAGGAGAAGGCTGTCGCTACGAAGTTTTCCTCGGATACAGCGCGGCCCGCACGGAGGTCGCAGCGTCGTAGCCCCCAGGGACTGAGGAGCCTCTCGGACCCCTGGATTTCCTGGTGCCCCGCAGACGGACGCCCCAAGCCAGGTTGGTGTCGCAGACGCCTCGGTGTCTGTCTCTGGACTACAGCTCCCAGCAGCCTTCACACCCTCCCTTTTCGCCTTCCAGCGCCGCACTGCCTCCTGGGAGTTGTAGTTCCTGGGGGCGGGGTTTGACCTGGGTTCTGGGAGGGGTGAGCTGGGAGCGGACTCCGGGGAGGCTCGGATTCCTTTAGGTGCTTGTGTATGGAGCCGAACCTTCCTTCTGGGGAGTCGAGGCAGGTGCTGTGGAGAGCTCTAAGTGCTTTAAGCAACCTGGCATACCAATCCAGGTAAAGGAGACTCGGCCTTGTTCACTGGGGATAGAGGGAGGGAGGGAATGGAGGCGTCCTGGGTTGGTTGGTGACAGACTCCCTCGGGTTTGGCTTTGGATTTCCTTTCCTCTCTCCTCCCCGGGGGCCCTTCTGCTGAGCCTCCAGAGGTTCCTGGACAGCTTCCTACACTGCTCCCTCCCCCGTCCTCTCCCGGCTTAGCAGCCCGCTGGGGCGATAGATAAGACCTTTCCACACGCACACATACACACACATACATATGTACACTAACATTTATACACACATGTATATATATGTATATATACACAAATATACATGTATACTCACTTTTACATATATATGTGTGTGTATATATATATATATATACACACACACATATATATATCTGTATATACATACACGCATTTACACTAAGGGGAGGGAGGAGTGGCAGTCAGAGGGGTTTGTAAATGGTTGGAAATCATGGTGAAACCTCAGGTCATTGCTTGGGAGAGAAATAGACACCCTAAACTGGACCTGAGCCCTACATCTCCCTTTTCCTCTTGGGTAAGGGGATCTCCTTCCCTCCCGTGATACCAGAACCCTCCAGCAGGGGAGGGACTGGGGTTCTGGTGTCTTAGGATTTAGATGTGGGAAAGGAGGTATATTTGCCTCAGGTTGGCATTTGGTCCCCCTGCCTGCTGTTCTCTCCACTAGCTCTGGGCCAGGGCCAGGTCTCTGCTTGTTTACAGTTTCTCCACTTACAAGGCAGGCAGCTTGTGTGTATGGGGAAGGGAAAGTGAAAGTGAAAGACGGGGAGAGACCCAGGCCTGGCTGGAATTGGGGGTGAGAGACACAAGATCCGTTTTTTTCTGGGACCTGAGGCCCTGCCATGTAGGAGAAGGTGGTTGTGAAATTTTAACAATGACATTCCCTACCCCTCTCTCAAACTAAACAACTCAGAGCCACAGCAACATTCCCCATGTTCCCAACAGACACTCCTTTGCTGCCCTACTCCAAGGCCCTTGACTTCCCTGGCCCTGGCCCCTGCAGAAGATGAAGCTCTTAGAAAACTCCAGTTTTGAAGCGATCAACTCCCAGCTAACAGTGGAGACTGGTGATGCTCACATCATTGGCAGGTGAGGCCCTCAGCCCCTCAAGGTCTCTCTGCCCTAAGGAGAGGAATTTAATTTGAGAAGGGCCCTGAGGTTTGGAAAGTAAGGGGAAGGCAGTGTGGTTAGTGACTCCACCCTCCCATTTCCTTCCTCTCTTTTACCCCTCTTCCCCACCATTTCACTCACTGCAGCCTTTATATCTTGTTTCTAAGGCCAGGTGTTCTTGACTTCCCAAAATATGTCAAAGGATTGGAGGTTCTGTAAGAATTGACCCTAGAATGCAGTTCGACTAGACACATAGTGGAGGGGAGTGGTGTCAAAGCAAATAGAAGCAGGGGCCATTAATCTGTTTTTAAGGCTCCCCAGGAGTCACTTGTTGACTTAGTTTTAAAATGTAATATTGTCTCTCCTGTTGTTTATTTTTATTTATTTTTTAAAATATTTTCCAGTTACACTTTAATCTGGTTTGGATTGCATTTAGAAGTGTTTCAGGCTGCTGCCATGTGTTGACACCTCTGGTGTAGTAGTGTCAGTCCTAGAATCAGGAGGGTTCTAATCTAGTTTTTGATAATGGGTAATACTACTCTAGGTCTCAGTTTCCTCCTCCATAAAATGAGGGCATTGTATTAGGTGGCCTTTAACATCTTTTCCAGCTCGATCTATGAACCTATGATCCCTCATAACCCTAATCCTTGTCCTCTTCTTCCTCTCTGTTCCCAACAAATATATCTGCTATCCATCCCCTGTGTATGTGTCCGTCCAGTTTCCTATCTTTTACTTGTATATAACCCCCATGTTTGTATCCAGGCTTATAACCTTTTCTCCATTACTGTTTGTCCCCATTTTCTGTCCCCTTGAGTGTGTTCAGGTCCATTTCAGAATCCTCACCTGCATCAACTCACAGAATGTTAAGTATTAGAAAGGTACCTTGGAGACCATTAAGTTCCCCCTCTCACCCTCCCTTTTCTTCCTGTCTCCTTCCTTCCCCTCCTCTCCCCTCCTTTCCCCTCCTTTCCCCTTTCCTTCTTTCCTCTCCCATTCCCTTCCCACATTTTACAACTGGAACAGCTGAGACCCACAAAGCAGAAATTCAGTTCATCGCATATTTATTAAGACCTTGCTTTTCTGCAGAACTCTATGCTAGGTGCTGGGGGAAGACATAAAGTAGGTGATTTAATTACCCAACATTTGTCAAGCCCTACTGTGTGCTCTGCTAGTAGCTTGGAATTCAAAGACAAAATCAAAATATCCTTTCCATCAGGGTCTCTATTCTACAGGGAGAATACAACATGTGCCTAAACTAGTAAATATAAGGTAATTTTGAATAGGACTAGAGCATGAAGAACTTGGAAAAACAAGACAGAACTTCAAAGGGGAGGGTCTGACACGAGTTTAAAGGACAATAAGGAATATGAAAACTGTATGTGAGGAGAAAATACATGCTAATGCTGGAGGGTGGCTTGTGCAAGTACTTAGAGTCAAGAGATTGAAGGCCAACTTTTTGGAACAACTTGTAATCCATTTTGATTAGAACATAGCATTAAGGGGAGTAATGAAACATGAGGCTTGTAAGGTTAGGGAGCCCTTGAAAACTTTTGAACTTGGCAGTGACTTGGTCAGGACTTTGTCCGCAGTGACTTGGTCAGGACTTTGTCCTAGGAAGATTATGGTGGCATCTCTTTGAGGATTAGATAGAGGAAAGATCAAAAGTAGAGATTGGCTATTACAATAGTCCATGTGAAAAGTAACGAGACCTAAGCTGTAGTAATGGCCCTGTAAGTGAAGAGTGCAGATTAGATGTGGAGGTAGACCTGGCACCGGATTGGTTGTAGGATAGGGAAGGATCAAGGATGATTCTGAGATTGCAAACTTGGATGATGTTAGTATCGTTCCCAGAGACAGGAAAGATAATGAGTTCAGTTTTGGACATTCAAAGTTGAGATAGTGATGGGACATTGAGGAAGATGTGTCCAACAGACATTTAGTTTTGCATTTGGAGAAGCAATAGATACATTAGGTTGGGATGCATAGATTTTGCAGTTATCTGTCTAGTGATGGTAATTGAACCTGATGAGGTCTTTAAAGAAGAGGGTGCAGAAAGAATGTCCTGAACTACCCTGGAGGGCACACCCATGTTTAGAGGATGGGACACCGATGATGAATGAGCAAAGAAATAGACAGGTAAGAAGAAAACTAAAAGAAAGTGCAGAGGCCGAAGAAGGAAGGTGGAATAGGACAGCTGAGAAAAGACCATTGAATTTGAAGTAGACAGCAAAACAGTGAAATAAAGGCAATAGTTTGAGGAGTCAAGAATTGAGGATGCTTGGACATTTTTGAGGTGGCAGATAAACTTGCAGACATGAGGATATTGACGATGAAAGAGAAGGAAGGAATGATTGGGTTACACTGGAGGCAGGGATTAAGGGCAGAAGCAATGGCAAAAAGGGTCATTTCTTCCTGAGAGATTAAATCAAAGGAGGAACAGACATGAAAATATAAAGAGTGGTTTTGAGATGCAGAAGAGAGTTGGTGATGGCCCCAATTTTCTCAGTAAAATAGCCAGTGAGCTGATTTGATAAGAGAGAAAGGAGATAATAGAATAGGGGATTCAAAGAGATTGAGAACAGCTGCTCTGGAGATTGTGCTTGGTGGTCATGGATCACCGTGTAGTAGTGAGGTCCCAGTTGAGACCCTCCTAGTATAGGTCCTTGTTATTTGAACTGTTGCATAGCCTCCCAACAAGTTTTCTGGCTTCTGATCTCTCCCATCTCCAAAACATCCTTAGTATCCAGAGACATTTTCTTAACACGTTGATATGGTCATGTTACTCTTGTGTTCAGAAATCTTGATTGGTGTCCTCAAATGAAAATCAGATTCCCTGTCCTGTCACACAGGGTGCTTCATGACCTGCTTTCAGTTTGCCTTTCCAATCTTAGTTCATGTTTTTCCTAGCCATTCTGTCTGCACTCCAGCAGAAATGAACAACTGTCTTCTAAACATACTCTGCACCAGAACACTTTTATATCTTGCCTTTGCTCAGACAGTTCCCTCTGCTCCTCCTTTGCACTCTTTGTCAGTGAAATTCCTGCCCGTTCTTTCCTACTCAACTCAAATGCATCTCAGACCTCTTATGGCATTTTATAGAATCGTGGATTTAGGGCTGCAAGGAAGATGAAAGTCTATTTGATAGTCCTTTGTTTTATAACGTCAGAAGGTATTTTTATTATTGTATATTAAGGTTATCTCCATAAATCTCTACTAGACTTAAGCTCCTGGAGGGTAGGAATCAATTATATCTCTTTCACTGCCCAGTTCGTTGCATAAATGAAGTAGGTCTGGAGAGTGAATTTAGGGGAGTTGGGAATACTTCCTGGAGGAAATGAAAGCCATTTGAATTGGGCTTTAGAAAGAAACTAGTAGGGATCACCCCAAGGCAAATTTGAACCAAGGCAGGAAAATGAGATGTGTGTAGAGGATGGTGAGTCTTCTGATGATATCATAGGGGCATGTTAATAAGTAGCAGCTTTGAGACTAGCTCCCTGGTTAGTGGAAAGTGCACTGGACCTGAGATCAGGAGGGATCTGGCTTCAAATTCTGACTCTGACAGTTACTAGCTTTGTTTCTAGCCCTGGTCAAGTCATTTAACCTCCCCTGCACCTCAGTTTCCATTTTGTCTTTATATGACCTACTTCTTAGGGCTATTGGGAGAAACTTGACAGACTTCAAAGCTCTAGGAATATGAGTTGTTGTGGTTGTTTCCTGACTTCTAATCCTGTGTTCTTTACATTCTCCACCCTCATCTGTGGATCCCTCCCCCCTCCCCACCAGGATCGAGAGTTACTCCTGTAAGATGGCAGGGGACGACAAGCACATGTTCAAGCAGTTCTGCCAGGAGGGCCGGCCCCATGTGCTAGAGGCTCTGTCACCCCCCCAGACCTCTGGCCTCAGCCCCAGCAGGTATGGTCTGTCCTATAGGAAAGATGGGTTCTCCAAACCCCAGGGGAAGGGCACCCAGGGATTCTGAATCTGGGGGTAGCAGATGGGAACTGCCAGAAGTGGGGTGGGGAAGAATGACAGGGCCATGTCCCCAGCAGGCTGAGCAAGAGCCAGGGAGGGGAAGATGAAGGACCACTGAGTGACAAATGCAGCCGAAAGACCCTCTTCTATCTGATTGCCACTCTCAATGAATCCTTCCGGCCTGATTATGACTTCAGCACTGCTAAGAGCCATGAATTCAGCCGAGAACCTAGCCTCAACTGGGTGAGAGAAGAGGCACTGGTGGGGGTGGGGAGTGGGGCTGGGCAGAGTGTGTGGGGGGAACGTGGCTTTGTTGGTGGCTGGACATCTAGAACAGGCCCCTGCCCTACATCTTTGTCCTGTGGTGGTGGGATGTTGCTTATGTTGGGGATAACCAAAATATTCTTGCCATTATTCCTCCCTCCCTACACCTTTCCCCCAGGTGGTGAACTCAGTAAATTGCAGCCTGTTCTCTGCAGTTCGTGAGGACTTTACTGCCCTGAAGCCCCAGCTCTGGAATGCAGTAGATGAAGAGATTTGCCTGTCTGAATGTGATATCTACAGGTGGGAATCCAAGAGGGATTTGGAAGTTAGTCAGAGCATGTCCAGGGGACTTTTAGGTTTGTGCTCCTGGCTATACCTCAGAAGCCTTTGCTGGATCATCATTCAGGTCTGACTGACTGCATGTTTGCACTCACTCTGTCCTAGACCACTTTCTCTTTTATACTTGGATCTTTGGACAGTCTAGCGAAACCTGTGGACCTCTTCTAAGAATGTTTTTGAATGCACAAAATAAAATACGTGGGATTACAAAGGAAACCAATTATATTTTAGTACAGTTATCAAAATATTTTAAAAAAACAAATTCACAGGTTCAAGTTAAGATCCCCTTTTCTGTACATTTAGTGACTTATCAACTTGCAGGGATTCTGATGTACATACATATCCAGCCCTCATCTGTTCCTACAAACTTTCTGTCAAACATCTCTACCTTGATGCCCTATAGGCATCTCAAACTCAGTATCTCCAAAATGGAACTAATAATCTTTCTCTCAAACCCACCTCTCCTTTTTATAACTTTCCTATATCTACCAAGGTCACTACTATCCTTCCAGTTACCCAGGTTCACAACCTCATAGTCATCCTCAACTTGCCCCTCTCCCTCATTTCCCATGTTCAGTCAGTTGCCAACTCTTGTCAAATTTCCCACCTCTTTTAACATTATCCAATCCCTTGTTTCATTTATATGGTTCCCACCCTTATGGTCATGGTTTAGTCCTTCATCACTTAGACCGTTGCAGTAACTTCCTGATTGGTATCCCTGCATCCTATTTCCTCCCTCTCCACCACTACAGAGCTGATATTCTTAAAAGCGCTGGTCTGACTGTTAATTCCTTACTCAAGAAAATCGAGTGCTTTCCTGTTACCTCAGATAAAATAGAAACTGTTTAACATTTTAAATTCCTTCCGTTAAGATCCCAGTGCATCCTTCCAGACTGGCTTCACATTGTTCTCCCAGGGCTAAGCTCAGTATTCCATCTTCAGTGTTGGTGCCTTCCTGCAGGCTTACTGGACACCTCCTTTCCCTACCTCTGCCTCTTCTAGTGTCTGGGACTAGATGTCCTTCAGGGCCCAAATTTCAAGTGGCACTTTGCTATACCAGAGGAGCCTTTAGTCGTCCTGTAGTTTGTTGCTATTTTTATCACCTGGAAACTACTTTTATTTGTATTGAGTGTTTACTTAATGTACACATTCCCCCAGTAGGCTGTGCTCTTTGACAACAAGGACTTTCATCTTTTGTATGTTCACCACCCAATACAACTGTATACAGTTGCCTGGCCCATAGCAGACACTTAATGAATTGAAGCCACCTATCTTCATTCTTCTTTCTTGTTTGGGGTTCTCTCACCCCAAATAAGATGTCTGAGGTGGGAGTGGGGGTGTTTAGCAATCCATGGGGATCTCTAACTTTGTCCCACCCCTCCCACTCCACCCACCAGCTACAATCCTGACCTGGACTCTGACCCTTTTGGTGAAGATGGCAGCCTCTGGTCCTTCAACTACTTTTTCTACAATAAGCGACTCAAGCGAATTGTTTTCTTCAGCTGTCGATCAATCAGGTCTGAGCCAGGGCCTCTGCCCTCAGCTCTTCTCCTGGGGCCAGTTGGGCTGTGTGTATGTGGGGGTAGGGATGTCAGGGCTGGAAAGGGCTCCTAAGGCCACATTTTCCCTGCTCCTCCCACAGTGGCTCCACATACACTCGATCAGAAGCTGGCCATGAATTGGACATGGATTTGGGAGAGGAAGAAGACGAAGAGGAAGAAGAAAGAGGGGGTAGCAGCAGTGAGGGGGCATCAGAGGAAACCAGCACCATGGAGGACAGGTTTGCCTTCAGGATTGGGGCCACTTTGCAGCAGCATCTCCCTCACACTGGCCTATCTGTGAGAGGGGGAAGTTCTCAATAAACTAGTTTTTCTCTACTCAGCTTCCATCCCTGAATCCCTCTCTTGACCCTGATCTTTCAGACACCTCACTCCCTTGTCTTTGCTGCCCCCTATGTCCCCCTATTTCTCTTCCTATCTCAGCTTTTAGAATTGACCAACTCAACTTCTTTCTCCTTCCTTTTTGGGCTCCTGACTATAAATACCCTTCTGTCCTCTGTTCTTAGGCTCCAGGTGATCTGCATGTGAGAGGTACAGGAACCAATCATCTTCACTGCTCTTGGGCGAGGACTTTTCCTGTCTGCTCGACCCCCTTGGGCCCCCCAGTTGGCCGTCCCTCTGCAACCAGCTGGGCTTAGCCCTCCTAGCACTTTGGCTCCAGACTGTGAGCAACTGACTTTCCCCCAACCTTTCTCAGTCCTACAGAACCAGCACCAGAGCCCCTGCCTTGTCCCTCATGCTGCCTAGCCCTGGACTCTTGGGGAAGGGTTGAGTCTCACTGACTGTGTCCTTGGAGGTGGCAGGGCTAGCTTTGACTTGCTCCCTCTGGCTCCCAGATTGTATTTTTATATTTTGTATAGGAGCACTAGCTCCTCTTTTCCCCACCACACTCCACCCCAAATCTCTGGGGGCAGGTGGGGGTCTGTATGTACTCTGGGCCTGCTGGTAGCTGGTCTGGATTCTGGGCACAGCCTTCACCTAGTGGTGCCAGGGCAGGGCAGGATGGGTCCCATGCCCCAGGCCCCTCCTACCTCGGTCCAGCCCTGAAGGGCAGCCAGTGTGCACTGAGGGGTCACTTTGCTGCAGCTCTGTGTTTGTCTCCAATAAAGTTTCTGTGACTTAGCTTTGAGTGCCTAGGTTGGGAGGAGAGGGGAATGATGTGTCTAGATCCAGCTGGGATGGAGGTGGTAAGGGAGAGGGATGAAGGTGACACAGCGGCAGGGGCGTAGCCCGATTGCGTCTATGGTGGCCTCATACCTGGATAGAGGTTCCCTAACGTCGAGCGCAATTCTTGCTTGAAGAGGGAAGGGGGAGGGGTCTGGCTCAGCGGTCTCCTAGCAGCCGAGGGTGGAGCGGTAGGAGTGACCGGTACGGGATTCTGGCTGTAGGTGGATTCTAGTGGGAGGGGATCAAGTCCTAAAATACCGAGCCAGTCTATTGGGCTAGTCAAGTGGGGAAGTGGTTTTACCCTACCCGGAAAAATACTGTCCCTAGGGTTATGCTCACACCCGCGTCTGCCCCAGGATTGGACACTGCTATGGGAGAAGTTACAGAGGAGGGTGCAACAATGCCTGGCACAGTCCTAAGGGTGGTGGCCCTTGTGAGAGGGGGTATTGAAACCCTAAGGGGTGTGGTAGTGTGGGGTTGGGTCTTGGGACTGTTGGGAGGGGTGGTGCGTTGTTATGGGAAGAAACTGGTAGCGTGAGATGTGGAGGTCTGGACCAATAGAGTGCTGTTAGGGGGAGGAATTCTGGAAACAGTCAAGACGATCCTGCTGATGTGGTTTGGGGAGGGGGTGAGGGGCGTGCATGGGCAACCCTGAGAATTAGTTAAGGGTGTCTGTCCATAAACCAAGTAGTACCACCCAGAGAGAAAAGTGGAGGGATGAGAAAGGTATGGTGATGGGGCATGAGTTCACTATGAAGAATTTGTCATTGGAGGAACTGGGGGGTGGGACGTGCTACTCTGAGGGGTATTAAGCTCTGAGAGAAGTGATTAAAGAACTCGCTCTGGGGAGGCCACTGCTGTTGGCAGTGGAGAAATCTGGGAGTACCGAGAGGTGTGGCCACAGGACTCCCCCACGGTAGGGAAACACTGCTTAGGAGTGGCTGTCCTGTGAGGTGCAGTTATGTGGGAGAGTGGCATCGGCTCTGTTACGTGGGGTCGCTTTAATAGGGGGGCACTGTCCCCTTAGGGGTGCAGAGGACCGACCCTGCCCCTCTGAGCGCTGATACTACGAGGGGAGCTGTAACTGGGGTGACGAGCGGCAGCCCCCAAACCCAGGTCCCAAAGCCGCAATGGATCCGAAAAAATCTAAGGTAGACAACTCGAAAGATCAAAGGGACTCTAAAACGGATCAGCCTGAGATGGCGGAAGAACCGCCACAGGAGCTAGAAGTTGAAAACCAGGGCAATGACCAGGTTCGGTCAGGTGAGCTTCGAAATGAATCAGTCTGAAAAGATTTTAATATAGGAGAGCACTAAGATGTCACCACCAGATCCCACCTTCTTCTACTTTCCCGTTTTGGGGAAAGTAGATTTGGCCCCGCCTTTCCCGCCCTTTTCCCACTTCCATAATTGAGAACTCTGGCCTTTCCAAACTACTCCTGGGGCTCTCCAGCCAAGGTGCTTCCTTTAGAGAAAGCAGGCTCTTTTTTAATCCCAGGTCCGTTCTCATCTTTAGGGTCCATTGTGTAGTGGGATAGGAGAAAGGGGGCAGGGAGGATTCTAAGGTTATGCATGCTCTATACCTTGATATTCCTGTCCAAAAGCTGAGGACGTGACCACAACGACGACGACTGGCTCCCTGTCCTCAAACGAGCTGTGGTGGAGTATCATGCCTTTCTCACGGGCCCGCCGCCTCTGGTTGGTGTTGCGTGCTGGCTTGTACCGTTTAGTGGAAAGGGTAGGTAGGGACCCGGCCTCCTTCCTGTCTCTGCTATACTGTCCAGTTCCATCTATGACGCTGCGTGCTTGTCCCCTGCGATGTCCCCCTGCATTCCCCTGTTAGGTGTCCTCCCCCAATACATACGCCTCTGGGCAGTCTTTGCATAGCCTGGTTCCTTTTCCCAACATGAAGCTCATCCCAACTCCGGCGCCTGTCTAGCCTGCGAGGTTTCCCCCTCACGAAAAGACCTGTTCTCTCTTCAGATGAAACGCGCCGAGATGCAGGTGGCACACTTGACACACGGGCTAGAATCCCTGCGGCGCTTGGAGATGCCCGCAGGGCTGCTGGCAGTGGCGCAAGATGTGGAAAGTTCACGCCTGGTGCTCCTGGATGGTGCTGGCCAATTGTATTTGCATGCCGAAGATGGCTGGGCCCGTGGTCGTACCTACGTGCCAGCAGACCTCACAGGGCTTGTGGCCCTCGTGGGTTTTCAGCACCTGGGCCAGAACCCAGGACGCTTTTTAGGTTGGGGGCCCGAAGGAATGGTAGTACTGAGCGAGAACCTGCAGCTGTTATCCCGCAACTCCTTGGACCCGTCCCAAATGCCTGTGTGCTGTGCTTTATTGCCTGGAAAGGGGATGGTGGCCATTGGCGAGGAGGGTGGTAGATTGTCAATATGGCAGTTTCGAGGTGGTGGCCGGCGTCTACTCTTGGCAGCTACGATTCCGGCGCCCCCAAGCCAGGGACAATCATATCCTGTCAGCCGAATTGCTGTAGATATTGTACCTCATGGGGTCTTCCCTCGCTGCTTCGCTGTCTGCGGAACTGAGCTGCTCACTTACGACCTGGCTACCTGCTCGATCACTGATGTACGCAGGAAACTACACAAAACGTGAGAGAGGTGGAAACGACCTACTGGAGGGAGTGGAGCGAAGGAAGGGGGCTCTGGGATACTGAGAAGAAAGGGAAGAAAGCAAGGGAAGGGGGAAGGGAGGGGGACAGCCTACGGCTTACCGGAAGGCAGCGTAGAAAGCCAAAGGTCTGACACTGAGACCATACAGCAGGCAATCTTCTGGCATACATGGCACATCTTGCAGAGGGGTCTTAGATAAGTTTAACCCTCTGTTCCCACCCTAGCATAATCTCGGATGTGGCGTACTGCGATGCCCTTGAAGTTGTGGTAACAGCCTCTCGAGACAGCACTGTGAAGGTGTGGGACGCTGACTGGCAAATCCGCAGCGTTTTTGTGGGGCACACAGGTAATGAGAAGGATACAGTGTCCAGACTTCACCAGTTCTCCATATTTCACAAGTCTCCACTAAATCGGCCCTACTCGGTAACCTAGGATCCTTGAGGCCTGCTGATGTCTGCTATCCCTTCTATTCACCCCATTCACCATCAAGATGCAGCACCCCTCGATATCTGGCTTCACTCTTTACTTCTACGTGTATCAGTTACTGTCCTGTGCCATGTCACCCACTCCCATGACGTGGAACCCTCTGCCACCTTGCCCTTGCTTTCCCTTGCCTTTTGGTTTCTCCCACTTCAGTGGTTCATCCCTCCTTTTCCCGTACAATACACACGTGTCCCATTCCCACGATGTAGTCCCTGCCAGCAAACCCTGGTCTATATCTCCTGCCTCAACTCCAGAGGTGTGTTTCCTGTTACTGGTGACACGTGCCATGTCCGGATCCCATAGGTCCAGTAACGGCTTTGACCGTGTTGCCCCGCTCGGTGCTGGTGCTATCAGCATCCCAGGACATGACTCTGCGCACTTGGAACCTGGAAACGGCGCAGCAAGTGGGTGAAGTGTCTCTTCGGAGTCATTTGGACGCCGTTTTGGGAGTGCGACAGGACAACGGGAACGACGATGAGATGTCGCCTCCCTCTACCCCTAGCAACTACTGCGAAACCGTGTGCCGTCTTTGGGCACCAAGCCGACCCGGTGCTCCTCTGCTGGCGCAAGGCTTGGCGTACCTGGAGCTGTGGATAGTGCGTGAGCTACACCACCCTCTGGTGTCCCTTAGCACCTGTGTGCAAGGTCTGGAATTGGCGCCGCCGCTGCCACAGCCAGACCGGGATATTCTGCCTCAGCGCCTCGTAGGCAGATGCGCTGATGGCACGGTGCGCATCTTCTCAGCAGTGACTGGAAAGATGATTTCGGCACTGCTGCTGGCGCCTGGAGAGATGGCTGTAGCCACGGCCTATTGCTTGCCTCGAGAGGTCCTGCTGGTGCTGACCCACGAAGGGGTCTTGCTCCGAGCCAATGCAGCACGCTCCCCCATGCCCGTGGTCCGCCGACTGCAGCCTTTTCAGCTGCCAGAGGCGCGTCCAAGCTGCCTCCACCTGATTAACCACATCGCCGACCAGGCGCGGGCCTATAGCTCTTGGGAAGTCATTCGGAATCGTGGCGGGGAGCTCCGCAAAAAGAGCTGGATTGGCACTACGTGGGAAGACAGGAATAGGTGAGCACACTGACCCTGGGGAGCCCACGGGCTTTGGAATTTGGAGGGAGAGGTAGGGGCCACCAGAACCCAGGGTGTGGGAGAGGTGGTGACGTCCCTCCTCTGGACCTTAGGTTCTTGCCAGTGTTAGGCTACACGGACGGCACTATCGCAGTGCTGGATTGGCAGTCTTGCCGCAAGCTGTATCACACGGAAGCCCACGGCCCAGGCTCTACGACTACCATGACTTCAAGTTTGCAGAGTCTGGTGACATCTGGTCAGCAAGCCGCGCCCTCTTCTCTTGCCCAATCTTCACAACTTCTGCTCAGTCCTTCCTCCATCCAACCTCCTCCTCTCTCCCCGAACAAGCTTTCACCTCTTTCTCCTTGTGGATGCCCACATCACCTAACCTGAACCCCCGGCCCCACATCCCTCCTCCTTCCTGACCTCACTGCCTCCCTCTTCACATACATTTCCCAATTCTTCCCCTTTCACTGGTCCTCCTTAACCATGTTCTTTCCCCTTCCTGGTCCGGTTTCCCATGTTCCTCCAAAGCAGCCACTATTTTTTAAATTTAAATTTATTGATTATTTTTGAGCACAGTCTCATTACCTAATTGCCTAATGCCTTTCTCCTCCCCATCCCAGAGAACCAGCCCTTAAGACAAAGAATTGAAAGAAAGAATTTAAAAGTTCAGCAAAATTAACCAACCTATCAAGCAAGTCTGACATAATGTGCAGTATTCTTCACTCAGAGGTTCTCACCTCTATAGAAGAGGAAGGGATTTCTCCTTTGGGGCCAAGCTTGGTCATTGTAATTTCATGGAATTCACTTTCTGTTTTCTTGTTTGCATTGTACTTTCCATTTAGGCATTGTGTTTATTTTCCTGGTTCTGTTTACTTCACTTTGCATCAGATGTTTCAAGTCTTCCCATGCTCTGTGTTCATCCTTTCTACAATTTGTTCAGCTGTTTCGCAACTGATGGAGCACCTACTTTGGGTCTCTTTTAGGGGGAAAGAAAGTGCTTCCATATATATTTTGTTTTATATATTAGACCTTTCTGTCTTTGATCTCCTTGGGGTATGTGTTTAGCAGTGGTACCTTTGGGTCAATGTCATTTTCTTAGCATAATCCCAAATCAAAACAGCTACTCTGATGGTCCAACTTCCAAAAGACTTCAAGGCCCTGCCCTGATGCTCTGAGAGACTCCTTGGTCTCACCCCATGGCAATCAACCAAACCCTGTCCCAAAAGCCTCTGCTTACCCCTCCCAGTGATCCTCTCCCCACCATTCACCTCCTTCTTCCCAGGGTCCTGTCCCTCAGGCATCCGGATGTCCACCAGTAGGCAAGCTCCTTGATGTCTCCTCTTCTTTCTGTGGGGACAGGTACAGACATGACTGTAAAGTTATGGCGAATATTTCCCTACTCAGAAGAGAGCCTGACCTTGATTCGGACATTTTTCTGCTACCAGTCAACTGTGGCATTGTGTGCCATGGGTTCTCGTGTTACTGTGGCTTTTGAGGACCCCTCCAGTGCTACCTACAGCTTGGTGCAGTATGGGTCAGCTGATGGCAATGACGTACGTCATGACCATTCCCCACTGGATGACCCCACAGACCACATCACAGGTCAGCAGTCTCATTTGGTGATAGTCCTGGTGATCGAGCACCTGACACATGCTCTCAATCCCTGAAGAGGGCTTCAGGTCACATATCTTCCCCATGAACAGGTCTCTAAAGGCGTCCCTGGTCCCCTAAGGAGCCCCCTTTCACTAGACTGAGACTGCCATACTGTTTCCAGAGTCCTTTTTCTTGTCTCTTTCCCAACTCCCAGGCTTATGCTGTTGTCCTTACTTGAAGCTTTATGCCTCTTCAAGCCTGGATTGCACTTTGAGAATCTGGACTCAGGACAATAAATTACTCAGGTATGTGATAGGACATAGATCAGGGATGGGGAGCAGGGGAAACTTCAGCCTCAAGGCCACACCCCTGGTACAAGAGTATGTGTATCGAAGCCCAGTTGACAAACCCTCCTTGGGCCCCACATTCCCTACCTACAGGAGCTGGGTTGGAAGAGAGGTATTATGAAACTTAATACTTAACCTTGTTGCTCTTACTCTCCAGGCTAATGCATCTGAACATGCCTCCAGAGGCCATGACTTTCTGCAATGACAAAGGGGATCTGATCCTTTCCCTTGGCTCACAACTTTGTCTGCTGTCCCACAAACTCTACCTGCCTACATCTCATCTGGTGAAGGTACCGGCCAGCCCTGGGTTGGGATTCAGAGACCCTAGCTTCAAAACCCTCATTTTACTATTTAAGCACCTGGATGATTTTGGACAGATTCCTTTCCCTTTCTTAGCTTCATTTTCTCAATCTATGAAGTAAAAGGATTGGATTAGATGCCAGGGATGGTGGTTGGAAGCGTTTAGCCCTGACTCAAGACTGCTGCTAACTCAGATACTCTCCTCCCAAAAAAGAGAGCCAAGTGGACATATGGTGGATGCTGTTTGGAGGGTGTAAGGAAAGTGGGCTCGCATACCTAGTACACACACTGGCTGTTTCCTCTGACCCCCACAGGTTCTATGTCGGAAACTGCCAAAACTTAAGGAAGACTTGCCCCTGCCACTGACAGATCTGGAGTTGTTGACTCCAGAAGAGCTGAAAAGGATAAAAAGATTGAAGGCTCTCCCTCATGTCCGGTCAGATCAAGCCCTGTACCCCCCCTAACACACACCTTTCTTTTCTCTATCCCCACCCTAGCCCTAGTCCTAGACTGACCCCATAGTTGGATCAATCCTCAGACCCTACACAGGTTCACTGAGTCCCCTAGCCCAGAAGATTTTCAGATTCCCCCATACTCTCCGTAGACTCTACAATCAGTCACAACCCTCAAGATCTATTAGGCACTCACCCTTTTTCACTTACCATCCTCATGGCTTTAGACCCCATAACTACTGTGAATTTCTAGACTCTGATAACCCAACACCCAAACCCCACAGACCCTCTGATTCATCAGCCCTACTTCATGTCCCATTAATTCCATAAACCCTCACACTCTCAACTTTCAGACCACTCTCATCCCCTCCTCCACCTTGACACAGCTTGAAAACTCTCAGGCCACAGGATCTCTCAGATCCCAGAGTTCCCCAGACTCTCAGTTCAGCTCCCTACCTCTCTGCAGACTTGCTGTCACAGGCTGCACAGACTGCCAGCACAAGATAATTTCTCATCTAAGTAGGAATCTTCTTCTAACATCTCCTGCAAGTGGGCTAGTTTTAGGGAATCCACAGGCCAGTTCCCTTCCTTATAGGCTCTGACTTTTGGAATGATTTTCCTTGCACAGAACCTAAATCTACCTTTGTCCACCTTCTAGTTCTGCCTTCCGTGGCCAGGTAGTATAAGCCTGGTATATTTTCAAATGAGATTACATGTATATAATGCTTTGTATATATACACCTCAGCTATTTGTTCATTATTAATTTACTCCCCATGGCAGCCTTTGAAGAAGGCAGTCTTGTCATCCCTAAGCCTCGCCTTTTAATGACTTAACATCCTCAATTCCTTTAACTGGTTCTTGTATGGGTGAGGGGATGGGTTCCTCCCTCTTCCATAGAGGCAGCTCTGATCCCTCACTCTCTCAAGGGCCCCATATAGGCCCCAGCCCTCCTCCCCACCCCCCTCATCCCCACCTGTTGTGCTTTAGTGGTTCATGGGTATCCCACAAAGGACTGGATCCTATGTTTTATTCTCATCCCATGTGTCCTTGTGTGCAGGATGAAGCAGGTTATAAAGCAGGAGTATCTGGAGGCGGAATACAGACAAATGGAGATAGATGAGGTGTGTTTAAGGGAGGGGAATGGAATAAGGGATGAATGGGGTGGGTGTGGGATCAACCTCCCTGGCCCAACTTCTTGCCTGGTAGCATCCTAATACAATGTCCATGCCCTGGACTTGTCTGTGCCTTGGGATTTTTCTGTTTCTTTTCTTTCCCTTTGTGTGTCCCTGTATCTCTCCCTGTTTCTGACTATCCCTGTATATGAATCTGCCTTTCTCCATTTCTGGTCTGTGACTTTAAAAAAAATTCTCCCTAATTTTGTCTCTTTTTTTTGCCTCTGTCGTGTTAGCATACATCCTTGTTCCTTTGCCTCACTTGGGCATGCTTTTGGGCACTTTTGGGTGAGGAACCTCTTGGAGTGTCTACTTGGGGAATAGGTTGGACCCAGCTTGAGAGGCATCATTTGACTCCCTTAGGCCTGTGCCAGACTGGCTGCCAGAGATGAGGAGGTACGGAGCCTAGCCTTGGGACAGGTGGAGCCTCTGACTCAATTGCTCCTCACCCCACAAATGCGTATGGAGGCCTTCCACAACTACCTACAGGTCGTCTATGGCTCCCGACTGGACAGTGTGGTGAGCTTCCCTTCTGAAGTACTGTATCTCAGAGACATCCCCTGCGCCTACAGCTCCTACTCATATTCTTCCCAGACTCCCATGTGAGCACTCCAAAGCCAGGCTGAGTGTTCCTCCCAGCCCAAATTATCACTCAAGTTTCTTTCCAAGAGGCCAAGTTCTCCTATGAGACCTGGAGATTCCTTGGGCTGAAAGGCAGGAACAGTTGACTCAAAGATAAAGTTGTCTGAAATTTTGTGAGAATGGTGCTGGTGAAAATGTAGAAGGATTGGCAATGATTGCATTATGAGTTGAGCAAGCATGACTCAGAACACCAAGAGGGCAGGTCGGGATGGGGAGTCCAGAGGTTTGGGCAGGTGGAGGGAGAACATTGGTGTCTGCCACCTACAGGGAGTTGGGTTGATGCTGGGACCCATTGCACAAAGCAGTCCCAGGCTGGGGAGTACTGATGACAGATCCTGATCTGAATGGCACAGCTCTGAGCCTTCTCTATTTTCCACATGGAAAATAATATAAATAAGGAGGTATAATGTGTGATAGGATAGTAGTGGGACTGACAAGATATACAAGTGGGTCTATAACACACCCAAGCTCAGGTTTCCTCCCTTCTCAGGTTTATTACACACACACACACACACACACACACACACACACACACACACACACACGCCCCTACTTTCAGCCTCAAATTTCTTCACAACACCCCTCCCACTCCTTAGATTCTCCCCACTCCCTCAGAATTGCTCCTCCCAAAGTTTAGATTTTTATTTTTCTCTGGGCTCAAATTTTCCACTAAATTTTCTCCCCTTGGGCTTACATTTCTCTCCCCTCTTCAATTTCAATTTGGGTTCACATTTCTTTCCTTCCCCCCCTCAATTCCATTTCTTCTTCAGCCTCAGTTTACCCCTTGCCTCCCAGGCTCAGATTTTTTTCCTATCTCCCACCAGGTTTAGATTTCTCTTCCCTTCCCCTAACACCAGGCTGAGGTGCCCTGCTCCCCCAGTTTTGGGTTTCTGTCCTACTTGGGCCCCAGAGCCCCCATGTAGTCCAACTAAATTCTTGAGCCTCTCACACATCCCCCAGCTCCAAGTTAGAGCCTTCAGCCTCATGGCGTCTTTCATCTTTTCCCCCAATGGCAAAGAGCAAAGAGGAGGATGAGGTCCTGAACAACTTTGGTCCAGGCTCTGTGGACAGAAAGCCTTTGACCTCGGTGAGAAAACCCAATGCCTTCCCTGAACCCTCCCCCAAGATGGCCCTAAGACCCTACCATAAATCTTTCCTTGACTTTTTTCAATATAACCTTGGACTTTCTCCCACCATTCCCTTAGACTTACACCCAATATTTCCATAAGCCTTCCCTACTATTCCTTTTTGCTTTTATCCACTCCCATTATCCTCTCCTAATACCCTTGTGGGGACCCTAAATATCCTTGTGTGACTCCACTAATATACCTTCAAGACTCTCAATATCCTCCTGGAAACACCATCCCCACTGCTCCCAGTATGTCTTTCATTATACATGAAGGACAAAACCCAGTATCCCTTCTGGATCCCTTTCCCAGTAAGCCTCATCAGAAACCTCCCTTAACATCCTCTTAGATGGTTCTCCTTTATACCCCCAAGATTCAGTCCCCCCAGACTCCTTCCTAAGAAAATTTGAACAGGCTCTTTCCCCAATATGTCTTCCTAGATCTCTCACACTTCTGCAGAGGAACCTTTTTCCATTGTTCCCCTGGCTTCCCTCATTCCTAGTCTTGTCATGTGTGACAGACTCCCAGTGGAACTGCAAGATACAATTAATACCCTTTCTTCCTGGGATTTGCTCACTAATATCCCTAGGATCTTTCCCCAACATGCCTGGAAAGGGCAGTTAGCCAGTATTTCTTCTGGACCATCCCAAAATGCTTCCTCAAGACCTCCTCCAGTATTCCTTCCAATGTGTCCCTACTCTACCCATAGAGCCCTTTTTTAGTATCTCCTAGGACCCCTCCCCCAGAATCTCCCTAGATCCTCCCATGTTTTCATGACCAAATATCTCTCGAGTATCTTTTCCTAATATCCTCTTGTATCCCCTCTCCCCTAATAAAACTGCAGGATATTTGCTGCACACTGTTCTGGGATCCTCCCCTTCCTCCTCCCTAATCCCTCCTAGGACCTTCCTCTTCCTCAGTATCCCCTGATATATTCTCTCCATCTCCAGTATATTCCCAGAACCTTTCTCCAATTTCTTAAGTTTCAATAGCTTTTCAGCATCCTCCTATAATTAAAATCTTTGCTTTCCCCTCCCTATTTCCCTCTCCCAATATACCTATAAACCACTTACCAAATGCCTATCTTGGACCTCCCTACCTTCCTTCCCCAACTTCCCTTCTCTCCATATTTCTCTAGGACCTAGCTTCAGTATACCCCCATGCCTTCCTCTCAAGACCCCAGGAGATCATCCTACCCAGTATCTGACTAGGTCTCTTCCCTGGCATCTCATCCCATTTTCAGTATCCTCACCTAATATCACTTGGAGAACCTTTTTTTATGTCCTTGTTATAACACACCTTGTCACCTTTCTCCAGTATTTCCTCAAGTCCCTCCAGCAAGATGCATGTGGGATACTTGCCCTCCTGATACCTGAGCCCTCCCTTCCACTGGACCTTTCCCCTTCCTCTTCTCCAGTATGTTCCTGGGACCCTTTCCCAATATCCTCTAGAACCCTCCCCCAATATTTTCCTCCAATTTCTCATCCCACAAGGTCTTGCAGAACCATCCCTTAATAAACCCTAGGAACCCTCTCTTAATTTTCTTTGTGTCAGTCTCACGGTAGTGCTGCAGGATGCTCCTCAGAATAATCCAATATTCTGGGACCTTGCTCCAAGATGCTCCCCTGGGACCCTCCTCCAATTTCTCTTCCTCTTTGTCTAGCCTAGAGAAGAGAAAATTAGAGGGGGTGAGGAGGAAACTTAATTTAACTTCTGTTTTGTTTTTTGTTTTTTTGGAGGGAGGAAGGCAAAGCAATTGGGGTGAAGTGACTTGCCCAAGGTCACATAACTAGTAAGTGTGTGTCAAGTGTCTGAGGCTGGATTTGAACTCAGGTCTTCCTGACTCCAGGGCTAGTGCTCTATTCAATGAGCCACCTAGCCACCCCCTTAATCTAACCTCTGGGAGAAGAGTTTAATATTTGTTCTGTTTGGCCCCAGAGGGCAGAACCTGGCAGCCAAGGGATGGAAGCTGCAAAGGGGTCAATTTAAGTTCAACATCAGGACCTCCATGGGGGTCTTCAAGTGAAGGCTGGATGACCACTTACTGAGTATGCTATGGAAGTTTGAATTCAGTCAAAGGGCCACACTTGAGGACCTAGAGGACTGCATGTATAGCACCAAGGCTGTAGGTTTCCTCCCCCCTTTCCCCCCACCTTAGATCCTTTCCTAATATTCCTTAATGGGACTCCACTCCTAATATTTTGTGTTACCTACCACTACTGAAAATGAACACTTCTACCATACTCTCCTGAGACCTTCTACCAGTGTCCTCCCAGGAAACTCCCGGCACCCCAATATGTTTGCAAGTGTCTTCCAGTCTCTCTCTAGTACTCTCCCCATATACTCTTCTGAGACCTTCCCCCAATATCCTCCCAGAACAACCCCCTCCCTCTTATGCCTGCAGGATACTTTTCCAATACCCTCCTGAGAAATTCCCCCAATATACTTCCAAGATACTTCCCAGATGTGCCTGCTTCCCCATCCTGGGACATATCCCCCAGGGTTTTCCCAGGATCCCTCCATGGTCTTTCCAACAGTATCCCAGAGGGACCCTCCCTCACCATCCCCCTAGTGGGAGTCTTTCTGCCAACATCTTCTAGGAGACCTTTCCCCCCAAATACCTGTAGAACACAACTGGAATCTTCCCTCTAATAACCCTGAAAACCTTTTCCCAATATTAATTCTCCAATGTGCCCTCCAGAAAACCCTCTCCCATTTCCCCTTGGAACCCTTCCCAAACATAGTTTCCTTTGTATCCACTCAACAATATGCCCAAGAACTCTCTGATTAGTTACCTATACAAGATTGAGCCTGTATCATCCTGGGGCCCTCCTCCAATAGGTCTCCTCAGGATCTTTCTCCCAGTATCTCCTGGAATTCTCTCCTAACATCTCTTTCCACAGTTTTCATCACCTAATATCCCCCAGAGATTTTCTTTTAATATCCTTCTGTGACTGTTCCCCAACATACCAAAAGGATACTTACTTACCCAACAACCTTCTAGGACCTTCTCCTAATATCTCTCCTAAGACCCTCCCCCAATGTACTTAGGGGACACTTGCCCAATTTTCTTCCTGGGACCTTTCTCGAGTATCTCTCCAAGACCGTTTCTCAATATTACTCCTCAGGACCCTTTCCCAATATCCTTAATCTTAACCCTATCCCACTGTACCCTGAGATCCTCCCCCAGTATCTCCCTATTCCCTTAGGAAAAAGTTCCCTCACCAAAAAATCTTTTTCTTTTTATCCAGTCATCAACAATCCCCTAAGCACCATCTACTAATAGACCTATTGGGAACAGCCCCCCTCCCCCTTCCTAGCATCCTTATATGATCTTGCAATAAATTGCCTGGAAGACATTTACCCACAATCCCTCCTGGGATCCTTCCCAAATATCACCTGAGACCTTCTGCCAGTATATCCCAGGACCCTCACTCTGTATTCCTTAGGTCTCTCTCCAGATATCTTTTCCTGTTTCTTCTCTGTCCCCTACCCTCAGTCACCATATGTCCCTAGCACCCTCTCCTAATGTCTGTGGGTGACCTTTTCCCAATATACTGCCAGGACATATACCCAACACCCCTCTGGGATGTTCCTCCCCTCACCCCCTTTCTCACTAGGATGTGCCCTCAGTATACATGAAGTCTACTGAACATCCTTTTGGGACCTTGCCACCATATCTCCTCAGGACTCTGCCCTCAATATCCCTGCAGGATAGTTAGGCAAAACTTTACTGGGATTCTCCTTCAACCTCTCTCTAGTATTCTCCAAACTGTCTCCTCCCGACCTTTTCCCTGTATCTCCTGGCACCTTCCCCTAATATACCCCCTAGGATCCTCTCCCAAGATGGCCTGTGACTCCCTTGCCATACTTCCCTAGGATCTTCCTCCAGCACTTCTCATTATTCCACCTCGCCATTATTCCCAGAGCACCCTTTCCTAATGTCTCCTAATATTATTGTGTGACCCTCCTGTAGTAATCTAACAATCCATTCCCAGTATTCCTTTAGGTCCTCCTAGTATACTTTTGGGGAGCTTTCTTGATATCCTCCATGGTCCCTCCAATAGTATCCCAGAGGGACCCTCCCTCACCATCCCCTTGGTGGAGGAACTTTCTGCCAACATCTTCCCAGGGGACCCTGCCCTAGCATCTCCTGGGAATCCTTCCCCAATATCCCCCTGGGACCCTCCCTCAGCTGGTGGCCGAGAGCTCCATGTGTGAGAAGTTGGGGCTGAACTTAGATGTCATATTCATGCAAGGAGCAACTTCCACAAAGAGTCCCAGAGTGCGTAAGATCCGGAAGTCGACCCGAGTGAGTGCCATAAGGGTCAGGGACTGGGGTGAGGGAGTGAAATTCTCAGTGGGGTGGGAGAAAGTCTTACCTGAAGGCTGTCCTCAAACTCTCATTGCCTTTCCCCCCATCCTCTAGATCCCACTGAGTCAAAGGATTCTGCAACCCTGTAAGGAAACTAGCGGCTTCTTCCCCTCCTCCAAAACCCAGCCCAGACGTCTTTCCGCCAAAAGCAAGGTGAGGAGCGAGTCCCCATGGAGGTGGGCACATGTATAATAAACCCAGAGATTTCTACACAGAGATTATCCCCCTACATACACACAGAGGGACCCCTCCCCATTCTAAGTACTATATGAAAAGCAGGTGAAGAAGCTCCCCCCACCAGATGAACCAGTTAAGGGTGTGACTTCCCTCAGAGACTTCCTTCAATATCTCCCCTCCAGTGATTTCTGCCAGAGAGCCCAAAAATACTCTTAGGACCCCACAGAGACACCCCATAACTTTCTATACAGCCTTGTGTGTAGAATCAGTCAACCCTAGAGTTGTCCATACCAAGACTTCCCCACACATGTATAGACCTCTCCCCACTCCACACCCACATATGGAGATTTCCAGCAAGGTACAGACTCCCACTAGTTGAAAACATGCAGAACCAAATGAGTGCAGGCAGGGACAGGAAGGTAGAATACACATAGACCACTCCACTCCACCCCCCACCAGGAAGATCCCTCTAGCCACAGAGAGCACCCCCTTCTACAGAAAGTGCCTCCCAGAGATCTGCCAGAATCCCACCCCCACCCCGAAGACTCTCTCTAGGATACCTACCTCAGACCCTCCCCACCTTCATACACACCTAGAGATCCCCTAGGAAGAAAACACACCCCCGGAAAATACTCCCAAGAACTTATTCTCCTACACTGTGAGTGCTTCTTAGTTGTATGCTGACTTTGGTAACTCCCACTACCCTTGGGGCCCCATTCACCTCAGGGATTTCTAAGGGTTTTGCTACTAATATTATCAGGGACATGAGTGTACACTCAGAGAGAATTGGTGTAGGTAGGGTTTGTCCTTAGTTTCCACTGAACCTCAGATGGAGTCACTCCCTCACCCAAAGTCTTTTCCCTGACCCTTCCCCCTTGGGCTGGTACTTCCAATTCCTCTTTCCTATTATAAGGAACCTTCCCCCTTTTCTTTTCTGTAGGTGAGGAACTGCGGGTTCTAATTGGAAGGACTTTCCCAAGGAATTGTCTCTTGTTCTTACTGTCCAAGTCAAATGTTTTTCTCTTGGAAACCATAGGGAGAGTGTTTTGGGGTGGGACTGGAGGCCACTCCCCTTCAGGTAGCCAGGCATCTTTGGATCATAGATTTGATATAGATATCATTGGAAAGGAGCTTTGAAATCATCTGGCCTGTTTTATAAAAGAGGAAACAGGTGGAAAAAAGTCACACAAGGAGCTGGAGCTGGAATTTCAACTTAGGTCATTTGACTACAAATTCAAAGTTCTCATCACCACCCAGCCACTACCACACTGCCTTTAGGGGTTGAGCCATTAGACCAAAGCTGGAAAAATGAATAGAACTTTGAATCCAAGGTAGGCCAGATGAGGCACTGGGCTGAGAATATGTCCACTGTGGCCCCATGAGCAAGAGTTCACCTGGGAAAAGGAAAAAGTTGGACCAATAGGAGTGGGGTGGGAAGAATCATAGAATGTCAGAATTGTAAAGGACCTTAAGAAGCATTTAGCCCAACTCCCTTTCATTCTCCAACTAAGGAAACAATATTTAAGGGCCAACACAAAGGGGGCTGAAGCCAGCCCTTGCGAGAACAAACCCACAGGAAAAAATTGCACCCACTTTCAAAAAAATAGTCACTAGGGAGATGGATGGGAGATGGAGAAATTAAGTTACACTGAATGAGAGACCCAGCCCTAACCCCACTGGCTGGTAAATGGTTTTTGGGCACTGACCTGGACAGAGACAGGTAAGTCATGGACAGAGTAGGACTTCAGATTCAGTACAAGTTAAAATGGCAATCAAAAAAAAAGCAACCTGTCTCATAGGTGGAAACTATGTTAAGAGACATATTGTCTTGAATGAGGGAGGGGTAATCTTGCTTGTATTCTGCCCCAGTTAGATTCTACAATGCTTAGTTTGGGTTATCAATCTTTTAGGGCAGACATGGATTGGCTGTAGAGTATCCAGTGGAGGATACCAAAACTATGCCAGATAAGGGTTGGTTGAAGGAACCAGGAATAGGCTGAAAAAGAGACTTTTAAGGAAGGTTGTCATATGAAAGAATGATTATCAGACTTTTTTGCTTGACCTTGTGAGGGCAGCACTAGGAACAGTGGGATACCATGTAGAAGAAGATTGCAGCTCAAACTAAAAAGAAACTTTCTAATAATTATAGTTGCCAAAAAGTGGAATGGAGTTTCTGAGGCAGTGAGTTCCCTGTCATTGAGGGTATTTTAAGAATATAATGGATACCACATATAGGGAAGATTGTAGAGGTTTTTGGTTTTGGTTTTTGGGTTTGGTACAGACTGGATAATCTGCCCTTGAAGGACCTTTCCAACCTTGAGATTCTGTGATGTTCAGGGATCAAAGCCATAGGGGCCTCTAGGGAGGTGAAAGGAGGGGAGGGGAGGACAGGATGAAACTTAGAAGAGGAATATTTGGGGACCAACAGGGAAGGGTCTTTTTGTGTGGAACTGACCTAAGGCAAAAAGGCCAAACTTGGCAATTGAATTCCAGGTTCCATTCTGTGAGGTGTGCTCGCGATTCTGACCCACTCATGCCCCCTAACTTTGCTGTTTAATATTCTTCCTAGGCTCCATCTGTATTCTCTGGCTCCTTCCCTGCCCTGTCCTGTATCTGTCTTCCAGTAAAGGGTAGAAGAGGTATGGTTAGACTGGTTCATTTGAAAAAAAAAACCCAAACAAATAAACAAAAGCCTAGGGGTTCTGGTGGATCACAAACTTGGTTAAGTGGACATTTTATGGGAGCAGACCTAATGTTTTGGTCTTTTGACTGAAAGGATGCAGGTATACTGTTGCCCAGATGGAAGAGTAGGGAGTGGGGGTCGGAATGATGGTAGTTCTGCTATACTCTGCCTCAGTGTGGCAGCACCTGGAGCATTTTGCCCAGTGTTGGAGGCCACGTTTTAGGTAAAATGTTGCCAGAATGGAAACTGTGTCAGAGAAGAGAGAAGTCATGTGAGAAATAGCAGGAGGCCAGCTGTAAATGATTGTCCTCCCTCTCAGGAACTGGAAGGGACTACCAGACTTCAGTCCAGAGGCAGTAAGATGAAAGGTGGGGTCCAAAGAGGTAAGCTGGTAAAGGAGTTTCTACTTAAGCCTTTCTTGAAGCAGGCAACTGGGGGATGTTTTCATAAGAACTCAGCAGAATATTGCTAATTACCAATCAAAGATGAAAAAAATGGCATGGTGAATTGACACTCTATGAAAATGAGTCCATAGAGCTACTAACAAAACAACAAAAAACCAAGAAGATTGAGGGTTCTCCTTCCTTATAATCGCAAAAGGCGAGAGAAGTTTCAGTGAATTGTTTCAAAGGGCACCATTTGTTTCTGCAAAGTGATCTTTCCCTACTTGGATGTTTTTTCTACTTTCTGCTTACCTGGTAGTGTGAGATTCATTCCTTGAAAGAATGGGGAAAGTGCTTTGAAAAGTAATTCGCAGAGACAGCAGTGAATCCTAACTTGTCATGAGGTTGGATATAGGGAGAGGTATATTGGAAGAATGTGATCCAGAAGAAAGAGAACTACTGAACATTTGGAACTTTGTATATCAGTTCATCACCTTTTTTTTGTGTCTTGGATCCCCTTGGGTCTCTAGCAAAGCCTAGAGGCTCCTAGGAATATTATTTCTAAGTTTATAAAATGAAATACATAAGATTACAAAGGAAATCAGTGATATTGAAATAGTTATCAACATTTTTTAGAAAATTCAGTCCCTAATTAAAAATCCCTATTGTAAAGATTGGCACTGTGCCTTTGAGGAGGAAGCCATCTCTTGTTCATCAAGGAATGATGTGGACCTGTAAGGTCCTGCCACAAAGAGATAACTGGCCAGGGGAAAAATAGTGATGGTTGATGACTCCGTGTCATGACTTCCTGGTGTGCATTGCCAGGATGATTCAGAGAACCTCCCCAAACTTCTAAAACTTGACAACCACCACTCAACTCAATTCTTGGTGATATATCTGGGGAGAAATGGTAACTGCCAGAAAGAAGCTAAAGAACATTGCTAGGGATTATGAAATCCTTGGTAAGGAGTTGAAGATCTTAGGGACACAAGTGACATTTTAATTACTTCTGTCAGGTAAATATATGAACTTTGAAAAAGGCAAATTTGTAAAATGAATGTGCTAATTAGGAAGATGGGGTCTTGAGAAGAGATTTCGGATTTCTGGACTATGCCTTAAAAGATAGGAATGATGGATTCTTGTCCTGAGGACATCTATCAAGGACTGGTAAGAGTATATTTGCTTGAGCCTTATGAATTCAGTCAAGATTGTTTTAACCTGAAATTGGAGCAGGAAGGAGAAAATTGCCCACATGTAAATCTGCAAACTGTAGTCCACAGAAGGTAGCAGGCAAAATATAGAATAGCAGTACCAAAGACCCATAATTTACAGAAGACTCAGCAATAAAATGCATGGTCCCAGATACCAGTATGCAAATGCACAAGGTACAATAAAGCTACAGTTATCTGGGGCTGAACTGAGAGGCAGGGTGCTCAGGCTAAGGAGGCACAAGTTCCACTGTCCCCCAAGTGTTTAGTACAGTGCCTAGTATAGAGAAGGTGCTCAATAAATGCATGCTGAATGAATGAATACTAGACAATGGAGAGATTCAGCTCTATTGTTAACTTTTTATTTGTATGCTGAAGTTTGTTAAATGAAAGAAGGCTAAAATTAACAGAGAATTAAAACCCAAGATGACTGAGGAGCATAGTAAAAGAGAACCTACTTGCCTTCAATCTTCACCAAATCTAGATCTATATTCTAGGGTACTGAAAGAATTGACAGGTGTGATTACTTGGTCACTGACATTGATCTTGGGAAGATTGTGGAGGACAGGAGAGATACTGCAAGATCGGAGAAATAATTATGTCCCAATTTCCTAAAAGCCAAAAGGTGGAGTCTTCAGAAGTACAGGCCTTTGGGCATGACTGATTCCTTACAGAGTTATAGAAATTTCACCTCCAGGTAGCATCAATAGTCACTCGATCTTGTTTGAAAAGGGTTTGGCCCTGAGTCTTCCCATGTTCAACTCTGGTGGTATGTGCTTCTTAACTGCTGAGTGGAAGTACTGATTTCAGAGCTCTCAGTGGTTGTCAAAAAGCTATTGACCTCTCTCAGGTCTGCCTCGTCATCTGACTTTTTTTTTTTCCAAGATGTCATTATAGGCATCAGTTTTAGCCTGTACTTTCTGTGCTGAGCTGAAAGCTTCATAAACGTGATGAAAGAAGTTTTCTGAATCGGCTTTTCGAGTTCGTTGGCCAAATCAGTGTCTTGGGGAGCATTCTACTGCTGAGCTATATTTGATTTTTGCCTCTGGAATCCACTTTAGGAAGTTCTTCAAATCCCAGAAGGAGGCCTGCACCATTCTCAGCTCAACCTCTAAGGCAATTTATCTGTCACAAAAGCTTTGATTTAGCTTAATCCAAGAGGCATTCAAGTTGTCACTGTTTTCTTTCACTTTTCCTCTCTACTGTAGTTCTGAAGTAAGTTTTCCCACAGATCCTGGTAGATTTTCATTGTACCTTCACTCTTACTCAACTCTTGAATTAGTATTTTGTTTTCAGAAATCTAGTTGGTTGGTGATTTCTTTGAGACCTCTGGGACACTGTGTACTTTGGCTTCATGCACTCTGATAAGCTCTTCAGCTTCTTTGCTCAGACCTTTCCAGTGTTTGCTGTTAGCAAGCATTTTGTGGGGCTGCTCCTGCTCCTGTTGTATGTCCGCACCAAATTCAGTTCTAGCCCGCTGGACTTTCATGTTTCTTTGATTCCTAGTCTTGTATCTGTACTGGAAGTATTAGTCTTCAAATTCTGAGTCAAGGTGAAAAATACAGTCCAGTTGGGAGTGCTGACTTTTTATCTAGGGGTGTTTGAATTTGTAAGTCTACCCAGTTAGAACAGCTCTGAGCCCCCATCTACTGGCCAAATCTCACCTCCTTCAACCAAATGTAGTTCAATGAGTCCTAGTCATGTGACCCTGAAATACTGGCATGGAATCTTCATGAAAGGAGACAAACATTCTTGGACACTGTATGCAGCATTTACTCTTGGCATTGGAATAACAAAAGCAAATGCTACAGAAGAAAATGTTACAGAAGAAAAAAAAGACCAAATGGCTGCATGCCTGCTACTCTCCTAGACCCCTGAAGTCCCCAGACATAGAACTAATTTGAATCCCTAGGAGTTTTGAGAAGTGCACAGTTTTGTTTTCTGCACTGTTAGCAGAGAAAGGAGTGTCCACTGATGCTTGAGTTACTTCCCATAAGCTCAATCAACTGAAGACAGAAACTCTAAACTCAGAATTTTAAGGCAATTCAATCTAGGAACTAGAACTCATGAGGGTCAGTGATTTTCCCTGGTCTTAGCTGAATTGTTCTTGGCAGTGATATCTGATTCTGGCCCCAGACAACCTCTCAAAGAACAAGATAGGTGAACTCAGCAGCCAAGCAACCTGGCAAAGAGTAGCACCACCATTGCTCCACCTTGGCAGAGCATCTCTCCAATAGAAGATATTCCTGAACGTGGTACTTCATCCTACAATTTCATTGGGCCATTTCCTATAACTTTCTTGATTTGCTAAGCCATAGCCCTACCATGGTCTTGGGAGAGGGTAGAGAGGAACCCTGTGAGAGGGGTTGCTACAGTATTATTAAAGGAATGATTTATGAATTTTTAGAAAGGGAAGTAATGATAGCTAAGAGTAAGCATTACTTGATTGAAAACAGATCCTAAATCTGGGGAATCTCATAGAAATAGTAAATCTAGATTTCAGCAAGGCATTTGGCGATCTTTCATGCTAACTTTATGGACAAGGTGAATGTGTGTAGAGAACAGTCTTGAGGATAATAAATTTTGCACGATTAAAAATGGGTTAAATAGCTAGGTTCCCCTTCCCCCAGTATTATTAATGGCTTATGTCAACTCTGGAAGTCAGTGAAGCAGTGACCTATCTTTGGCTTTGTTCAGCATTTTTTGCAGGGAAATGAAAACGTAGGTGGCATCCTAATCCATTTTATAGATGACACCGAGCTAAGGAGAACTAACTGGTGGGATGCCAGAATTCAAGATGTCAATATACTAGAAGGAAGGACTGAATCTAAAAAGATGACAGTTAATAGGGATAAATGTAAGGTCTTACACTTGGGTTTAGGAGATGAACGGAAGAAACATAAGAATTAGGGAGGACTGATTAGCCCATATGAAAATTATCTGGGAGTTTTAGTGGGCTGAAACGTAACATGGCAACCCAAACGGCTAAAGTAGTCTTGGGCTTTCCTAAGGGAAGTGAGATGTCCAGAATCAGGAAGGGAATAGATAATCTTGCTGTACTCTGTCCCGGTCAGATCACATCTGAGTACTTTTATTTTAGGAACTACATTTAGGAAAAACATTAATATACTGCAAAACCTCTAGGTCAACTAGGATGGGGCACCAGCAACTATACCATAAGGATCAGCTGAAGGAACTGGGGATATTTAACGTGAACAGGTTAGGGTTACACAATGGCTATCTTCAAGTATTTGTTGAAATTGTGGAAAAAGGATTAGGCCTATTCTGCTTTGTTCTAGAGGAAAGTAGTAAGTGGTGGAGTAAGAGGTGGAAACCACAGAAACATTTGTCTAAATGTATAAGGGGAGAAGGGATTGGATTCCTACTCAGGTATGAATTGGACTAAATGATTCTCTGATCCTTCCTCATTCTGACATTTTATGATTCTTTCCAGACCCCATCTGTTCTTTCCCTAGTCTAGCAGATACTGTCCTCCCCAGCCTTTGTCTGGGAAGATGGTTTCTGGTCTTTACTCTTTCTCTCTGGATCTGTAACCCAGAACAGACTCATCAGCTCACCAAACTTTAAGGAATGGCCAGTTCTTGCTCTGCCTTGTCCAGGAGCTTCAAAATAACTCCCTCCCTCTCCACACATACTGATGAACAAAGATCAGCTTCTATCCATGGAGACTCTGGGGATCCCTAAATATTTGAATTTCTTTCAAGTCAACCACCTCCATCATCCTCCCTGTGGGCTCAGACTGATTAATTTAGGGACCCCTTGGTCATACTGAAAGAGGCTCTCCTTTATATGGTGTATTAATCTGACAGATCAGGCAATCAGTGCTTAAGTTTGAATTGCAAGATGCTAGAAGTGACATTGTGAGTGTCTTAGGTTTAGAAGGCTAGAGATACTCAACTGAACACAGAGCATCAGGTAGGAATTAATAGCCCCATGGTCCAATCCCAACAGTCATTAAGTGGTGACCTCATTTGTAACACAGCTAAGTCTAAGGGTCCTGAATTTTGTGGTGGGAGTGTTGCTTCAATACCCACTAATTGAAGGTACATGGCTACAAGTAAGAAATTGCTCTGGTACTGAGTGGGCCATTCTTTTGAAGTTGATGGGGTTTTATGCCCCCAAAGAAGTGCTGAATGGAAAAGTCCTTACTGTGCCCTCATAATCCTGGCTGGGCTTTTTGGGGGAATTGTGATCACCACCTGAGACAGCCTAATGCAAGGCATTTCAGGGGGCAGAGGGGTTATTACATGGAAGCTTTAAGATACGAGGGCTTAAGTGAGAGAAATTCACTGTGGGAGGGGGCTAGAGGAGCCCAGAATGAATATCCATGCCTGTTACTCTAGTTGTCATGGAGTTAGTAGCCCCTCACATGTGGTTATCTAGATGGTTGCTGGGGAAAGGTAATATTTATTAGTACCAGAACCATACTGGGGCTATATAACCTATGATAGATGGTGGCCACCCCTCTGTAGGTCTCAGGGTCTTATCCGGATGAAGACACTATGCTCTGGAAATGACTCTTATTTTAGGCCTTTGTAAAAGTCACTCTCTCCCATCCCCCGGGGGACAAATCCTGATGATTTTGAAAACCCATGTGTCCTGGAGAGGTGAACCCAGGAGGACCAAGGGGCACAGGAGAGGATGACCCTTATGTGGCATCAGAGACCATACCTCTATACTAAACTTGACCTACTTCATTTGCCACATTTGGATAAATTCCAATTACAAACTTGGTCCTTTTGGGTCTAGAATGAACAGTGAATACAAAGAGTAGGGCAGGCAACCTTGACCTATCTTGACTTGTAGAGGCTTACATGGCCAATACAGCCTGGCTAGAATGAATGTACTCCCCAGGGTCTAAGAAGTGAAAAATACCTAGATTCTTCCCCTGCCCCCCAAAAAATCCCTTTGGACCTTGTCACTTCCCTAATCCTCAGCCTTCTAGAGAGTCCACTATCTAGTTTGTCAATCATCCCTCTAGGGAAGTCAAACTCTGACCTTGAATCCGTGAGCTCTCCTGTCTGTAGGAAGCCTTGGGTTGCAAAGGGGGAGTCTATTTACCAGGATACAGAGAAGAGGAAGCCATGCATTCATTCAGCAAATGCTGGGTAGCAACTACGTGTAGGGCTACCTTAGCGGGGAGAGAGCCCTGTTCCCCAGAAGCTCCCAATGTAGCTGAGATAAAAACATGGACGCACAGAGAGGAAGGGAGGGACATTGCTTGGGAGTAGAAATGTGGTTGTGGAACCTGGGCCTCATACTGATAAGTGAACCTCCACCAAAATCCCCTCCTATGCTGCATAATAGTGTAGAGGTGACCCTGGGTTCTGGCAAGTCCTCCCAAACTAGAAGGACATCATGGACAAGCTTGGTCACAGATTAACAGCTGACTAAATGTCAAAAGGCATAGCGTTGGCTGAAGAAAGCCACCAGGGCAATTCTTAAATGGTTAAGAGCTTTTTAGCTTCATCAGGGGTGATGTGTGAGATTGCTCACACCAGCACAACATCACACCTGGGAAGTGCTGATAAGTTAGAGCTCATCCCAAGCAGAGAGGTCCTAGCATAAGTGAATTGGCAGAACAAACTGGGAATGATTAGCGTGAAGAAAAGACTTGGGAGGAGAGGGAGGTAGGGGATCATGTCTTTGGAATTAAGTATAAGTATTTGGAAGGCTGCCTTGTAGAAAAGATATCAGGCTTGCTGTTTTCGCTCCCCCGTGCCTACACACACACAACCAGGAGCAAAGAAAGGGATCAGTTGGGTTTAGCCCAACCACTTCCTCTTCATCTTATAAAATCATGGGATCTACAGCTGGACAAGATTGTCCAACTATCTGTTCTGTGGAGGAGGATGCTAAGCGTTGGGGGGAGAAGTTATCCATGAACAGACAATAGTACTGGGATGTCAGCTTGGTTCTTCTGATTCCCCATCCACAGAATATATCTTCCATTACAGCACTGTCCAGCCAGACTCATAGTTTCAGAGGATTTAGAGCTGGAAGACAGAGGTCATTAGCTCACCTCCCTCATTTTACAGATGAAGAAACTGAGGCCCAGAGATTTAAGTGACTAGCTCAAAGTCACACAGGTATAAAGTGGGAGAACTGGGATTTGAACCTATGTCTACTGACTCAACCCAGTGCTTTTCCAAATGTAGCATTCTATCTTTCTCCTCTTCCTCTCAACTCCAGGGATGCCAATTTCTATCATGAGGATTATGTTCTGGGTCCCATCCTCTCCTTACTCTGTTGTCCTGGATCCTATACTGGGGAGACACAGGTGCTCATGCTTTGCTGGTTCTGAAAAGAGATCCACTTGCATCTCAGTAATTGAGAACTTCAAAGTTGGAACTCATCAATTTTCTTCCTGAGATGGGTCTGCTTGGGCATTATCTTACTTGGTGGGGTCTCACATACCTCTATCCTGGTCTGACTTGGGTGGGGGTAGGGAATCTTGAGGGGAGGAAGGTAGACATGTCCCAGGGAAATGTTTTCTCCCTCTGATCTAGCTCTGTACGTGTCCTGAGCTAGGGAAATCCAGCCAGGGGCCCTAGGCATTAATCTAACAAATTTACTAAGCTCCTAATGTGGGTAGAATCCTTTGTTTGGTGCTGGAGAAGTTCCTGACTTCAGGGAGCAAGCATAAAAAGTGTATCCAGATAGTGAGAGGCTCTGCCTTAGCTTCAGTGATGGCAGGTAGTTGGATGCCTCTGCTCAGTTTTTCTTTGTTCTTCCCTTTTCTCCATCCCCTTAAGAGAACCAAGAGGTTGGTCATCTGCCATAGAAATGATCTCAAATATCTGCTTCCAGGCATATTCCATGGCACTCTTCCTTGGCCAATATGGTCTTGGGTTTTCAATCCTTTCCTTTACCCATTCCTAAAACATTGCCATGTGTTTTACCTGCCCCTGCAGCTCCTGTTTCAAGGGAGACTGTCCCTACTAATTACCTGATACCCCATTACCTTACTTTGCCTTTCCTTACTTTGCCTTTCCTTACTTTGCCTTTGGGGCCAACTGATCTCCTTCCCCTAATGCCTCTTGGAAAGCCAAACTCTGAAAATGGAACCATGAGCTTGGCTGTCTGGAGAGGTGGGGGAGAAGGAGAAAAGCTTTCTGAATAGCCTAAGAGAGAAGGTGCTACAGTTCTGAATTCATTCACAAGTACTGAGCACCAACTTGGGGCAGAAAGCCTTCCCTGTGTAGACAGTGCTATCAAGGCAAGAGAGGTAAGAAAAACTACTTTCAGTTCTGAGCTCCACCTTTCAGGAAGGACATTGACAAATAGCGAAAGGAGGGTGTCCTGGATCATGATGGAAATGGACACCTGGGCATGTGAGCATTGGTTCAAGAAACTGGGAGAATGGAAATTGAGACTGGGGGTGGGCATGGGGGAGAGGCACAATAGTTTTCTTTAAGTGTATGAAAGAATATTCCCCCTTTGTCACAGAGCTTGAAAAAGGAGAGCAGATTTAGAGGGTTTGGGGGCCATGGAAGGAAAAAATTGTTAAAAAAAATTGTTCAAAAATGGAATGGGTTTTCCCAAGAGCTGCTGTTACTGCATATCTTCAGGTAGAAGTCAGATGACCATTTGAGGCTGTTGGAGAGGAGACTGCTGTCCACTTCAGGTACTGGTTGAACCAGATGAACGATAATATTTACAAAGCACTTTAAGTTAAGTCCTATATATAATCTCATTAGATCCTCTCAATAACCCTATGATTGTCGGTGCTGTTGTCCTTTTACTGACAAGGAAACTGAGGTTGAAATAGATTGTCTTGCCCATGATCACACAACTAATGAGGCAGGTTTAATTTCAAGTCTTTCTGGCTCTAAGACCCACATTCTTAACCACTTCACTTAACTATCTCAGGTCATCTTTGAGATCCCTCGTGTTTCAGTTTCAGCCTGCAGGGAGTCCTTTCCCCAGTGGTTTTCAAAAGTATGGGCATCCATAGTGTTAACTTCAAGGCTAAGGGGAGGGAATAAGCATTTACATAGCATCTTCTACGTGGCAGGCATTGTGTAAAGCACTGGTGCTATTATCCTCATTTTACAGTTGAGGAAACTGTGGCAAACAAGTGATTTGCCCAGGGTCACACAGCAGCTAGTAAGTGTCTGAAGCTAGGTTTGAACTCAAGTCTTTCTGACTCCAGGTCCAGCACACTATTCACAGCACGACCAGCTGCCTCTTAAGTGGGTGCTACAGTCTATATACAATGGCATTGCCACCAGAATGGTGCCAATCAAGGAGAAGATGAAGGAAGTAGGGATAGTTAGTCTTGAGAAGTCAGTATATACTGTTTACTATAGGCCAGGCACTGTCCTAAGTCCTGAGGATACAAAGAAGGGCAAAAATAATCCCTGTCTTCAAGGAGCTTTTAGTCTAATGGGGGAGATAATATGCAAAGAACTATGTACAAATGATATATTTAGGGTGGATTGAAAGTAATTTCAGAGTTTTGAAGAAAACCAGGAAAGTTCTCTTGCAGAAGGTGGCATCTGAGCTGAGACATGAAGCCCAGAGGAAGAAATGAGAAGGCAGAGCATTCCAGGCATGGGGGACAGCCAATGAAAGGGCACAGTTGGCAGATAAAGGGTTGTATTCCAAAAACAGCAAGGAGGCCAGTATCCTTGGACCATGAAAAGTAATACTTCTAACACTGGAAAGGGCCAGGTTTGGAAGGGTCTTTTTTAAAAGCCAAACCCCAACCACTGGAGTTTGAGTGAGGTGGTGACTGGTTTGGAAGCTGGACTGGAATAGGTAGACATGAAGGAGGGAGGGAGATCAATCAGAAGGTTATTGCCATAGTCCAGGCATGAGGTGATGAAGTCCTGAACCTAGGTGGTGTTAATGTTAGGAGAGGATACATACTAGAGATGTTTCAAAGGTAAAATGGGCAGGACTTCCTAACAGCTTAAATATGGGCAGGTGAGTGAAGGGATGATGCTTAGATCATTAGCCTGGCAAAATGGGAAAATAGTGGTGACCTCTGCAGTAATAAGGAAATTGGGAAGAGGGAAGGATTGAGGAGGAAAGGTTTGATTTGGCTTTTAGATATACTGAATTTGAGATGTCTTTGGGACATCCAGTTTGAAATGTTCAATAGGAAGTTAGTTTGAGCCTAAAGAAAGATTGGGGCTGGGTAAACAGATCAGAGAATCATCTGCATAGAGATGATAACTATCTGTGGAAATCAGTCAAGAAACATTAAAACTATGTGCTAAGTGCTAGGGATACAAAAGAGAGGTAAAAGTCCCTGGTCCCATGTTGTTGCTCAGTTTCAGTTGTATCTGACTCTTTGTGAACACATTTGGGGTTTTCTTGGCAAAGATACTGGAGTGGTTTACAGTTTCCTTATCCAGATCATTTTATAGATGAGGAAGCTGAGGTAAACAAGATGAAGTGACTTGCCCAGGGTCACACAACTAGTAAGTGTCTGAGGTTGGATTCAAACTTAGGTCTTCCTGACTCCAGGTCTAGCCTCCTAGCTGCCTCTTGGACCTCACAACCTAATGGGGAAAGCAAATATATATGTACAAACAAGCTGTATACAAGATTTGTAGGGAATGATTTAAAGGAGGAAGGCATTAGAATTAAAAGAGTTGGGAAAGTTAGTTGGGACTTAAAGGAAGACAGAAGCCAGGCTGAGCTGAGGAGGATGAGTGTTCCAGGCATAGGGGAGATGCCAGAAAAAATGCCCAGAACCAGAAATGTACCTGGCTCATGGGTATAGCCCAGAAGTCTCACTGGATTGAATATGTGTCAGGAAGTAAATTATAACAAGCTCAAAAAGAAGGGAAGACATAGGTTGTAAAGGGCTTTGAATATCAAATAGGATTTTGTGTTTCATCCTGAAGATGATAGGATACCACTGGAGTTTATTGAGTGGGGGAGGGGGATTTGACATGTTAGGAACTGTGCTTTAGGAAAATTTCTTTGTTGGCTGAATGGAGGATGGATGGGAGAAGGGAGGGCCTTGAGGCAGGCAGAGGAAGGACTGTATATGAGAGATGTTGCAAAGGTGAAGGGACAGTTCTTGACAATAGATGTCAGAAGTGAGAGAAAGGAGTCAAACAGGACACCTAGATTGCCAACCTGGGGGAACTGAAAGCATGATAACTCCCTTGGCAGTAATAGGAAAATTTGGGAGGGGGAGGAAGGAGAGGGAATGAGTTCCATTTTGGACATGTTCAAGTTTCAGATGTCTACTAGACATCCAGTTCAAGATGTCTCAAAGACAGTTGAAGATGTAAGACTGGAAAACAGCAGAGAGATTAGGAAAGATAGATTTGAGAATCATCAACATAGAAATAGTAATTAAATCTATGGCAGCTGATGAGGTCACCAAGTAAAATAGAATCAAGGGATAGGAGGGTACGTGACAGAATGCTGTGGGACATCTATGGTTAGAGGTATCACCTTATCTCACCTGGATGAGGATCCAGCAAAGGAGACTGAAGAGTGGTTTGATAGGTGGGAGAAGAACCAGAAGAGAGTGTTCCAGTTTTGGTGTCTTAAAAACCTAGAGAGAAAAATATGTCAAGGAGATGATCAATAGTGTCAAAGGGTGTGGAGAGGTCAAGAAAAATGATTGAGAAAAGACCATTGGATCTGGCAATTAAGAGATAATCTGTAACTTTGGAGAGGGCAGTTTCAGGGGAATGATGAGGCTGAAAGCCAGATTGTAGGAGGTTAAGAAGAAAATGAGAGGAGAAAAATGGAGGCAACAATTGTAGACAGCCTTCTCTAGGAGTTTAAGCACAAAAGACAAAAGAGGTATAAAACAATAGTAGAGACAGAAGGATCAAGTGAGAGTTTCTTGAGAATAGGGGAGGCATAGGCATGTTTGTAGGTAGTAGAGAAGGAACCAGTAGAAATGAAGAGATTGAAAATAAGTAAACGAGTTGGGATGACAGACAGAGCAATTTCTTAGAGGATATGGAATTGGGATAGCTTATCTAGTTAGTGGGGTTAGCCTGGATAAGGAGTAAGGCCATCTGTTCTTGGGAGACAGAGGTGAAGGGAGGAGATGGTGGCAGAAGATACCTGCCTGATATGAGCAAGAAGGGAGAAGAGTGGGCTCATGGTGAAATATCTCAATTTTTTCTATGAAATATGAGGCAAATTTCTCTGCTTGGGGAGGAGGGAGCTTTGGAAACTTTGAAGAGGGATAAAAAGGTTTTGAAGAGCTACTGTGGACAGTGGGATATAATGAAGGTGGAGTAGGTTTGCCTAGTAGTAGTGACGGGTCTAGAGTACCTCTGGTGTGATGGCTACTCATCCACCTTTGGTGTCCACCTGATAACACCCAACTTTTCACCTCAGTAAAACCATCTCAGCAGATGAGCTAAATCAGGTTGCATTTAACTGTGGGGTCTCTAATCCTTCAGTGCCAGGGAGTCCTTGAGAAGAGGAATGAGGTCAACAGCAACGACAATGGTCACTTAGTACTGAAGACTTGAGCATCTCATGACTTTCTCAACACCAACACTGTCTAACATTTGCCTAAACGCAATAAAACTTCGTGGATGCACCCTCACAAAAAATGTTGACATTTAATAGACTATGTCATTGTAAGAAGAGATAGACGAGAAGTGAGACTAAGTAACAGACACTGTGTGGTATGTTGTGCTGAGCCAATCATAGACTTATCCTCTCCAATCAAAACATTCACATTCAGTGAAAGCAGTGACTACCAGAGGATGCCTACTAGAAGACTTAATGTGAACAGATTTTTCAGCTCTTCTCCAAGCTGAACACTTTATGGCTAACTTGGAAGGAAAGTTGAGCCAACAAATGGTTGGCAATAGTGGAGCAGAAAAGGAGGAAGCAGGTTTCAGAGATTTGGTATACAGGACTGCATTTACTCATCTGGGCCAGAACACTCACCCATATTGACTGGTTTGAGAAAAATGATGGGGAAATTCAAGTTACTAAATGAAAAATGAACTCCACAGGGCTTAACAGTAGGATAGTTCATCCAGCTCTAAGAAGGTATCATTTAACTCTTATCAAAAGTAAAGTGCAAACAAAGCTTAGTAGAAAGGCAGATGAAATTCAGTTTCATGCTGACCAATAATACAAGGCAGTTTTATGATGCCCTGACCTGCAGTGCATCTCAGCTATCCAGCGCCGATGGAGCCACATTGATTAGTGATAAAGATATGATCCTGGACGTAGGCTGAATATTTCCATAGTGTTCTTGCAGACCATCCATGATCAATCAATGCTGAAGTCACTGATCATATACCTCAGGTTAAAATCAATCCTTTCTAGCCAGACTTCCAACTGAAGAAGAGGTTTTGAATGCCATTCACCTCCTTTCATGTGGCAAAGTACCTGACGCTGATTTTATCCCAGCTGAGATTTACAAGGCAGGGGTTCCACTGTTCATATAAAAGCTGACTGAAATTTTCTGGGTAATATGGCAGAACAAGGTTATCCTCTAGGAGTTCAAGGATATCTGTCCATCTCTATAAAGGTAAGAGAAATTGATTGTTCTGTGATGGTCACTGGGGAGAGGGTCTCAATCACTGCTGACAAGATTCTTTCCAGAGTCTTTCTTAATAGGCTGATCTTTCAATTGGAAGATGGTTATCTCTGCAAGAGCCAGTGTGGCTTCAGAAAGGGCTGAGGAATGATTGATAAGATGCTTTTTGCTGCTTGACAACTCCAGGAGAAATACCAGGGGCAGACAGAAGTTTGTCTACAATGTTTGTTGATCGGATCAAGGCCTTTGACATTGTTGGTCATGAGAACTTGTGGAAAGTTATTGCAAAATTTGGTTGCCTGGAGAAGTTCATTAGTAGTAGTATATAGTAGTATATGTAGTTTCACAATGGCATGCTTGCCTGGTTTTGGAAAATGAATGATGCTCTTTCATTTTCCTAGTCACCAATGAAATGAAGCACAGTTGTGTGTTTGTTCCCATGTTTTTTAACATGTTTTCAGCAGTGTGGTCAGAAGCCTTCAATAAGGAGGAAAACAGCATTGAAGTCAATTACTGCACTGATGGTAAAGTATTTCACTTGAAACAGTTACAAGCCAAGACTATAATAGAGGGAGAGTTGGTGCATGATATTTTGTTCACAGATGATTGTGTCCTCAATGTAACCTCTGAGGTCAAGATGCAACAAAGTATGAATCAATTCTGTGCTGCTTGTGTTAGTTTGGGCCTAACAACTCTAAGAAAACACAGGTTCTCCACCAGTTAGCACCGCACCATCCATATGTAGAACCATTGGTTACAGCAAATGGAGAAATATTGAATCCTGTGGATAATTTCACTTACCTCGGCAGTATACTTTCCAGGGATGTACACATAGATGATGAGGTTAATACACACATTACAAGAGCTAGCCCAATGTTTGGGAATCTGAAAGTATGAGAGAGAAGAGGTGTTAGACTGTCTACTAAACTGAAGGTCTATGGAGCCACTGTGTTGACTTCATTGTTATGTACCTGTGAAACCTGAAAAGTATACCACCTCCAAACCAGCATTTGAATTATCTTAGGAAGATTCTGAAGATAAGCTATCAGTCACTAAGGTCCTTTTCAAGCGAAACTGCCAAAGATTCAAACTACTGCACAGAATGCAACTCTAGTGGGATGACCACATTATTTGAATGCCAAACATGTTTGCCTGAAAGACTATTTTACAGAGAGCTCAGAGGCAAATACTCACATGGAAGTCAGTGATACAAGAATTGATACAAGGACACTTTGAAGATATATCTAAAGAATGTTGGGGAGACACTAGCATAAGACTACCCAGCATGGTGTGCCCAAATCAAAGAAGACACTGTGATCTATAAGCAAAGCAGAATTGCAGCAGTTCAACAGAAATGTGAGAAGTGCAAATTTAGAGATATCTCCAATCCAAATGTTCATGTGGACTATTTGTACCCGACCTGTGGTAGAGCCTTCTGAGCTTGTGTTGGTCTGATCAGCCACAATTCAACACAATGTACCTTTACTCCAACATAGTGATGTCAGTTTGGTCCTCTGAAAATGAAGGACAACAGCCAACCAGTGACAGTGAGGGCCCAGTTGGGGTTCTATAAGTGAGATTGTTATTAGCAGTCCTATTTAGAACACTTACACAATTTTCAGCAGCACATGTGTAGAAGGAGAATGGCAGATGATAGGAATGATCCTAGGCTGAAGCTTGGCAGAGTACAAGGGTAAAGAAGAGGACAATTGAATTGATTCACCAAGGGGTCAAGATGGGAAAAGAGGAAAGAGTGACTAATGCAGGAGTGATGTCTTGGGACAGTACAGAGATGGGGAGAGATTAGAAGTCATAGTGTGGGAGAAGAGTATATGGAAAGAGGAAAAGGTGAAAAGTCAGATGATTATGATCAGATAAGGGGATTTCATAATTCTTGAACATGGAGATGGTACGTTTGTGGATGATGGAAATGATCAAATGTAGGTCTTTCTTTGTGTGTGCCTAAGGCAGGGTGGATGAGTAAGTCTTGGGAAGTGAATAGGTTGAGGAACTGAGTCATTAAGGTTGAGGAAGAGCCAGTATTCATGTTGGAGTCCCCTCATACAAGGGCAGGGGTTGGAGAGGAGGTAAAAATTGTCAGTCAGGTACCAAACTTGTTGAGAAAGGAAAGGGAATGACCTGGAGGTCTGCAGACAGTAACTACCAGGATTTTGATTGTGTGATCTATATGAATTTCATGAATCTCAAAGCTGGAGAGATTACTGAGTGGATAGAGGTAGGGAGAATTAATTAATCAATAAACATTTGTGTTTGTCCTCGTTCTTGAAGAGGACCATGACATCAAGATGATGACATGACTTGAAGTTGACTTTGATTTGAGTGAAAGAGGGCTGTGCAAGGTCACCAGCCTTACTTTCTTCTCCTGAGCCATCAGGGTCCAGTGGCCTGATATTCATCAGAATGACTGGAGATGGCAATGTGAGACTCTGGCCCTTTCAAGCTAAGGTGTTATTACATTCTCACTTTGAGTGAGATACACCCATTCAATGAATAGGCTTTTTAAAGTATTTGCTCAAGGGATGGCCCCTTTAATCCAAAAAAAAAAAAAAACCCAAATTAGGAAGGGGAGACCCTCAGGGTTCCGGGGTAAAACAAACACTTACTATTTAGTAATTACATTGACTCTGGGCTAGATGGGTGGGGACTAGTTGTTCAGGCTGTGAGCTCCAGAGTGAATTAGGTTTAAGGCTTGGTCTTTGAGCAAGAAATATAGCTAGTAAACACAAAGGAAAAAAGACAGCTTTTGGCCATGGAGCGTACCTTCCCCTGGGTAGAATACCAGAGGAGAGGAGAGGAAGGGGAGGGGAGAAGAGGGGAGGAGAAGAGAGAGGAGACTGACTAGAGTCACCAGAGAGGGAAGCACTGACATCTGGGTTTTCCAAGCAAGGTGGGCTCTTTAGTGGCTTCACAGAGTCCTCTTCTGGCCAAATAAACACTTCCAGTAAGTCCCTCAATAAACATTTATTAGGTACCTAAGTGCCAGGCTTTGTACTAAATATTAGGGATGTGTGTTCATCCTTCGTTGCCAAAGAAGACCAGGCCATTAGAGAAATGATAACATGACTTGCACTTGACTTTGTTTTGAGTGAGGGAGGGCTGTGCAGGTCACCAGCCTCACTTCTCCAGAGCCATCTGAATCCAGTGACCAGATAGTCATCAGAATGACTGGAGATGACCCAGAATGAGGTAATTGGGGTTAAGTGACTTGCCCAAGGTCACACAGCTTGTGAGTGTCACGTGTCTGAGTCGAGATTTGAACTCAGGTCCTCCTGACTCTTGCACTCGTGCTCTATCCACTGCAGCACCGAGCTGCCCCTAAATACTGGGGATACAAAAAGAGGCAAAGCACAGTTTCTGCCTCAAGAAGCTTACTATCTACTGGAGGAGAGAGCATGCAAACCAATACATACAAAGGGAGCGATATACAGGATAAATAGGTAATGATTAGTAGGGGGAAGGCACTAGAACTAAGAGAACTTCTACTGGAATTTTGGTTAGGACTTAAAGGTAGACAGGGAGGTCAGTGTCAGAGTGGAAGAGGCAGAGCCTTCCAGATGTGGGATAGCTAAGGAAAATGCCCAGATCAAGGGACTGTTTTGCTTGGGACATTGGTTGTTTAGTTATTTAGTCGTGTCTGACTCTTTGTGACCCCATTTGGGATTTTCTAGGCAGAGTTGCTAGAATAGTTTGCCATTTCCTTCTCCAGCTCATTTGAGATGAAGAAACTGAGTCAAAAGAGAGTTAAGTGACTTGCGCAAGGTCACACAGCTAGTAAGTGTCTGAAGCCAGAGTTAAATGTGGGAAGAGAGTTTTCCTGACTCCATACCTAGCACTCCATTCACTTCACCACCTGGCTGCCTTGCCTGGCACATAGTGTTTAATGTATTCTAACTGACTAACTTACTGACATATCGTAGAGTTCGTCCAGTTCAGCCCACACGTGAAGAGGACTCCCTTTTTCCACTTTCTCAACAAGTGGTCATCTAGCTTCTTTCTGCAGACCTCTTTTGCCATTCCACCTCTAATTGTTTCACAATTTTTCCTTACGCTAAATCTTTGCAACTCTCCCTTCTACCCCTTCCATCCTTGTTTTATTTCTCCCTGAGGTCAAGAAGAACAGTTAATACCATTTGCCAATAATAGCCTTTCAAATACTTAAAGACAGCCAAAAGTCTTTTTCCCCAGGCTCAGTGTCCCCAGTTTCTTCTTGCCTTTCCCATAGGGCATGATCTCCCCCAGTCCACCTCCCCATCCTAACTGCTCTCTTCTGAATGTCCTTCAGCTTCTGAGAGGATCATAGATTTAGAGCTAGAAGGGACCTCAGAGGCCAGTTAGTCTAACATTTTTAAATCACCAAAGAAGAAACTGAGGGCAGTGAAGTGAACTTGCCTAAGGTCACACAGATTGGTAAATGAAATTAGAGTTGGGAATTTGAACCTGGGTCATCTGACTCTAGAACCAATACTCTTTCTCCAACATACTGCCTCCCAATGACCTTCCTAAAATATGGCACCCAGAATTGAAGACTTGTGGTGTGGCCAGGGTAGAGTAAAACAGGACTAACACTTAACCTTCTTTTTTAGCCCTTGGTACCAGTCAGTGCAACCTAATCAAGAGCTCTTTTTTTTTTTTTGCAACATCCCACTCATGGCCCATATTAGTCTTCAATTCATTAGCCTAAATCCTAGTTAATTTTTTTCACCCAAAGTGTTTTCTAACAAAATCTTTCCCACCTATACTGATGAAGTTAGTTTTTTTTAACTTAAGCATAAAACTTAACATTTCTTCATGCAAAGACAGGTAAATACCTGTGCCCACACACAAGGGCAACCTGTGATTTGAATGATCTCCTTCCTAAGGAACAGAGATACTCTTAAAGTAGAGATGTCAAACACATAGACCTATGACACACCAGGGTAAGGTCCAAACAAGATTAAAATGTAACTGGAAAGTATTTTACAAAAGGAAAAATACAATAAAAATAGATAATATTACATCTTAAGACTAAGTCAGTTTGCAGCCCTCCAAGATGGAGTAATAGCCCCAGTTTCTATATGAATTTGATGCTCCTTGCTCTGGAGCACAGTATTTGTGTTAGCCAGCAGGTGGTGCTCCTGGTTCACTTTCTTTTGAAAACTTTTTATATTTTTTCCAATTACATGTAAAATAATTTTTAACCATTTTTACAATTTTGAGCTCCAAATTCTCTCCTATTCTCCCTCACTTCCCCCATCATTGAGAAGGCAAGCTATTTGGTAAGGATTATACATGTACAACCATGTAGAACATGTCCATACTAGTCAGGTTGTAGGTGGGGGAAACAAACAAAAAAACAAGACAAAATTAAAAAATATACTTCAATCTGCATTCAGATTATATCAATTTTTTTGTCTGGAGGTAAATAGTTATTTCTCATCATGAGTCCTTCAGATTGTCTTGGATCTTTGTATTGCTGAGAATCGCTAAGTCATTCACAGTTGCCTTGTTCGTATCCTTTGACCATATGACATTCTTATAAATTTCACTCAGTTCTCTATATATTTAAGACATGAGACATTTATCTGAGTCCTCTTGAGTTCTTTATTCTTCTAGCCAACTTATTCCAGTTTTACACCACCATGATGGGGAAGGAAATAAACGTTTATTGTCTATTTTTAGACACTGTGCTAACATTAAGCACTTGACAATTATTAATTCATTTGATCCTCACAATAGTCTTGGGAAGTAGGTGCTACTATTATGCCCATTTTATATTTGAAGAAACTGAGGCAAACAGGTTTGAGTGACTTGTTCGGGGTCACATGGTGAATATCTTGAGGATGGATTTGAACTGAGCTCTTCCTGACTCCAGAATTAACACTTTCCACTGTACTACCTAGCTACCTCTAAGTAAAGTGGAGGGGATGGAGGGAAGGGGAAAGAGGGCAAGTTCCTATTCAAAACAAAAGAGCAATACTCATTTCAGGTGCACGCAGCAAGCTGATCTATTTCTGACTTCTTGTTCTGCTGGTGTCTTTTTCAAAAGCTGGTGACTTTCACTTTACTAACCAAACTCCACCCCTGCTCCCTTCTACACAATCCACTACCTGTCTCCAGTATGACATTAGAACAGGAATTCTTAAGCAAGGACCCATGGATAGATTTTCGAGGGATCGTAGGAACTTAAGTTGGGAAAAAAAACCCTCCTTATTCCAATATAATTGGTTTCCTTTGCAATCCTATGCATTTTATTTAAACATTTAAAAACATCTGCCAAAGGGGTACAGAATACAAGAAGGTAGAACCCTAGACTTAAAAGGATTTCAGGCAGTCTGTTCGTATGACGTGTCCCGAAACTGTTCAACCCTGAATTTTCTGTTCTTTCTAAAAGACCTAGGAAATCTGAGGGAGGAGAGGACCACCGCTAACAGTTGAGGCATCATTTACTTCAGGCAGTGTTTAGACCTGCTATTCATTTGCATCTTATTAGATTTGGATCATATGGTTGCTGTTTTAGGGGAGATTTTAGGGCATGGGATCAGGTACAACAAGTAGGAAAGTGATTTCAACTTCCCACCTCTCCTTTGGGGTTTAACTGATCATGGTGTTTTCTACCCACAGTAAATGTTCCAAATCTTTTCCTTCCTCTGGCCTCCCATATTATCTCCTCCTCTCTCTCTCTTTTAGCTGAGGACCCACTTCATACTTCCCAGAGAAAATTGAAGTCCTTCCACATGAGATCCCTTTTTTCAACATTTTCTCTCAAAACCCCTTGATGTTATCCCCCATTTTCTCCTCCTTTGCTCCAGTCTGATGGTTGGGTGACCTTTCTCTCTCATCTCATGGTCCCATTCCCTCACATCTCTTTTGGCAGATTGCCCCTACAATCATTTCTCCCATCATTATATCCTCAAATTTTTTTCTTAGAAAAATCTATCTCCATACCTTGAATTTAGCTTCTCTCACCTCTCATCCTTTTTCTTTTTTAATTACATTTTATTTTTTAAATCATCAGACATTTGTTTTCTCTCCTACTGCCTTCCAGAAAAGATACAAATAGCAAAATTCTTATAACAAATATTTATAAGTAAGCAAAACAAATTCTTATATTGGTTATGTTCAAAAATATATTTCTCATTCTGCATATTTAGTCCATAATTTCTCTGTCAGGAGTCATTGTACTAATCAGAATTCTAAAGTCAAAGTTGTTTTTTTCTCTATAGAAATTCTCTATTTCTGTTTACCTCACTTAGTATCAGTTCATACAAATCTTCCCAAGTTTCTCTGAAACAGTTCCCTGTATCTTTTCTTACAGAACAATATTATTCTATTATGTTCATATATCATAATTTGTTCAACCTTTCCCCAGTTGATGGGGACCCTTTTATTTTCTAGTTCTTTGGTGTTGCGTCGTTTTCACTCCTGTCCAACTCTTTGTGACCCCATTTGGGGTTTTCTGGGCAAAGATACTGGAATGTTTTGCCATTTATTTCTCCAGCTTTTTTAAAAGAGGAGGAAAGTGAGACAAACAGGGTTATGTGACTTGTTCAAGGTCACACAGCTTAATAAGAGTGAGACCAGAGTTGAATTCAGGAAGGTGAGCCTTCCTGACTCCAGACCCATCACTCTATCCACTGCACCACCTAACTGCCCCTTTCCACTTCTTTGCAACTATAAAAATATCTGCTATAAACATTTTTTGTACATTTAGGATCTCCTCTTTGATCTCTTTCAGATATAGGCCTCAGTATGGTATCACTGGGTCAGAGGGTATGCACAGTTTATTAATTTTTTGGATATAGTTTCAAGTTGCTTTCCAGAATCACTGTGCCAATTCACAGCTTCACCAAAATTGTATTAATTGTGCTTGTTTTCCCAAAGCCCTTACAAATTTGTTTTCCTTTTTTGTCCACTTTGCTGATCTGGTATGTGTGAAGTAGAACCTTGGAGTTGTTCTAATTTGCATTTCTCTTGTTATTAGTGATTTGAAATATTTTTTCCATATTTCTATTGATAACTTGAATTTCTTCTTCTTCTTCTTCTT
>CM053773.1:180150572-180178223 GCA_028658325.1 Potorous gilbertii | reverse complement strand
GAGATATTTCACATTATCTTCCATTTTTTCATTCTTTTGGTTTTGTTTTGTGATTTCTTGGTTTCTCATAAAGTCATTGGCCTCCATCTGTTCCATTCTAATTTTTAAAGAACTATTTTCTTCAGTGAGCTTTTGAACCTCCTTTTCTATTTGTCTAATTCTGCTTTTGAAAGCATTCTTCTCCTCATTGGCTTTTTGAACCTCTTTTACCAATTGAGTTAGCCTATTTTTCAAGGTGTTATTTCCTTCAGCATATTTTTGGGTCTCCTTTAGCAAGGTGTTGACCCACTTTTCATGCTTTTCTTGCATCTCTCTCATTTCTCTTCCCAGTTTTTCCTCCACCTCTCTTACTTGATTTTCAAAATCTTTTTTGAGCTCTTCCATGCCCTGAGACCATTGAATATTTATTTTGGATGTTTGGGATACAGAAGCCTGATTTTTATGTCTTTCCCTGATGGTAAGCATTATTCTTCCTCATCCAATAGAATGGGAGGAGATATCTGTTCACCAAGAAAATAACTTTCTATGGTCTTATTTTTTCCCCCTTTTTTGGGCATTTTCCCAACCAGTTACTTGACTTTTGGGTCCTTTGTCAAAAGTAGGGTATATTCTGGGAATCTGTAATATCTCACTTCCTCCAAGGTGCCACAATCAAGAGTGTACTGATCTAGGTGTAGAAAGGGATTTTTGTGCCCAGAATCTTAGCAGTTTCCTCTCCATAGCCATCTAGCCTCTAGTTCTGCCAAGTCAGCACTGGGGTGGAGAGGGGGGGGATTCAGTCAAGCTGTGGGGGCAGGGCTACCATTCAGTTCGAGACAAAGACCAGCTCCCTCAGGGTCTCTACACAGGGCAGAGGCAAGAATCAGCTCTTCAGTACCCCCAGGGGTTTTATGACCCAACAATGGTTGCGGGCTGCTGTAGAGGCTGCTGTGAGAACTGCTGCTGCCTGCCTGATGTGGCCTCTGCATCCGCTGCCTGAGGCCGGAGCTATGGGAAGGCCCTTCTCCCTTCCTGGCCTGCTGAAAAACCCAGTCACTGACCTTTGGCACCTTTGAGTTGAGGGATCTGCAAACTTGCTGCTACTGGGACTGGGAATTCCATGACTGGAGATTCCGCCTCCAAGGGCTGCTCGTGAGCCGAGCTGTGTGGCCAAGACTGGGCTCCATTCCACATCTAGTGCAACAGACGTTTCCCATGGGCCTTTCAGGTCACCCTGGGCTGGAAATCTCCTCCACTCTGCTGTTCCCCACTTACGCTGCTCCAGAATTTGTTAAGAGTCCCTCTCTACAGGTATTTTATGGGTTGTGTGGAGAGAGACTGCATTTTTGTGTCTTTCTACTCTGCCATCTTGGCTTTGCTCCCCCCATAACCATTTTGGGAAGCCATTTGGAACTATGCAATTAAAGTGGCAAAAATGTCCATACTCTTTGAACCAGAGACTCCTTTACTGTACGTATAACCCAAAGAAACCATTATAAGGAGAAAATTCACATATACTCCAAAATATTTATAGCAGCACTTTTCATGACAGCTAAGAGCTGGAAACAAATTAGATACCCATCAAATGGGGAATAACTAAACAAACTGTGGTATATGAATGTGATGGAATACTATTGTGCTGTAAGAAATTATATGAGTCAAAACAGAGAAAGAAAATTTATAGGCCAATTTCCCTAATGAGTATAGATGCAAAAATTTTAAATAAAACATTAGCAAAGAGATTACAGCAACTTATCATGAGGATAACACAATATGAGCAGGTGGGATTTACACCAAGAATACAAAACTGGTTCAATATTAGGAAAATTATCAGCATAATTGATCATATAAATAACTAAATTAACAGAAATCATATGATTTTCTCAATAGATGCAGAAAAAGCTTTTAATAAAATACAACACCCATTCATATTAAAAACACTAGAGAGCATAGGAATCAATGGAATTTTCCTTTAAAATATAAGTAAAATCTATTTAAAACCATCAGCAAACATTATATGTAATGGGGATAAGCTAGAAGCATTTCCAATAAGATTGGGGGTGGAACAAGGATGTCTATTATCACCATTCTTATTTAATATTGTACTAGAAATGTTAGCTTTAGCTGTAAGAAAAGAAAAAGAAATTGAAGGAATTAGAATAGGTGATGAAGAAACAAAACTATCACTATTTGCAGATGATATGACTCCCATCATATTATACTTAGAGAATCAACTAAAAAACTATGAAGTTGCAGGATATAAAGTAAACCCACATAAATCATCTGCATTTCTAGATATTACTAACAAAGCCTAGCAGCAAGAGATAGAAAGAGAAATTCCATTTAAAGTAACAGTAGACAATATGAAATATTTGGGAGTCTTCTTGCCAAGGCAAACCCAGGAAATATATGATCACAATTACAAAACACTTTTCACACAGGTAAAGTCAGATCTAAATAATTGGAAAAATATCAGTTGCTCATGGGGAGGCTGAGCTGACCTAATAAAAATGGCAATTTTACCTAAATTAATTTACTTATTCAGTGTGATACTAAACAAACTACCAAAATTATTTTATAGAGCTTGAGAAATAATAACAAAATTCATCTGGAATAACAAAAGCCTCAAAATATTAAGGGAAAACAAATGCAGAGGAAGGTAGCCTAGCTGTACTATGTCTGAAACTGTATTATAAAGTGGCAATCATCAAAACTGTTTGGAAATGGATAAGAAATAGAGTGGTGGATCTGTGAAATAGGTTAGGTACACAAGAAAAGGAGTCAATGACTATAGTAATCTATTGTCTGATAAACAGACTCCAGTTTCTGGGATAAGAACTCACTGTTTAATAAAAATTGCTGGGAAAACAGTATGGCAGAAACTAGGCATAGATCAACATCTTACACTATATACCAAGATAAGGTCAAAATGGGTACATGATTTAGATATAAAAGTTGAAACTATAAGCAAATTAGGAGAACAAAGAATAGTTTACCTGTCAGATCTATGGAGAAGGGAAGAATTTGTGACCAAACAAGAGATAGAGAATATTATGAAATGCAAAATGGATAATTTTGATTACATTAAGTTAAAAAGTTTTTGCACAAACCAAGTCAATGCAACCAATATTAGAAGGAAAGCAGAAAGCTGGGAAACAGTTTTTAAGCCAGTGTCTCTGATAAAGGTCTCATTTCTAATATATAGAGAATTGAGTCAGATCTATAAGAATTCAAATCATTCTCCAATTGATAAATTGTCAAAGGATATGAATAAGTTTTGAGAGGAAGAAATTAAAGCTGTCTATAGTCATATGAAAAAATGCTCTAAATCACTACTGATTAGAGAAATGCAAATTAAAACAACTCTGAGGGTACCACATCACACCTATCAGTTTGACTTACATGACAAGACAAGAAAATGATAAATGTTGGAGAAATGGGGAAATTGAGACACTAATGTACTGTTAGTGGAGTTGTGAACTGATCTAACCATTCCAGAGAACAATTTGAAACTATGCCCAAAGGGCTATAAAACTTTGCATACCTGTCCACTGATCCAGCAATACCGCTACTAGGAATGTATCCCAAAGAGATCATAAAAAAGGGAAAAGGACCCACATGTACAAAAATGTTTATAGTAGCTCTTTTTGTGGTGGTCAAGAATTGAAAATTGAGGGGATGCCCATCAATTGGGGAATGGCTAAACAAATTGTGGTATATGAATGTAATGAAATACTATTTTTCCATAAGAAATGGTGAGCAGACAGACTTCAGAAAAACCTGGACTTGTATGAACTGATACTGGGTGAAGTGAGCAGAACCAGGAGAACACTACACAGTAGCAGCAACGTTGTGCATGACCGATTTTGTTAGACTTAACTCTTCTGAGCAATGCAATGATCTAAGACAATTCCAAAAGGCTCATGTTGGAAAATGCCATCCACATCCAAGAGAAAGAACTATGAAGTCTGAATGCAGATTGAAGCATCTTATTTTCTCTTTTGTTGTTGTTTTGTGTTTTCTTTCGCATGGTTTTTCCCTTTGGTTCTGATTCTTCTTTACAATATGATACATGTGGAAATAAGTTCAATATGATCATACATGTATAGCCAAACCAAATTTTATGTTGTCTTGGGAATGAGGAAGTGGGGGAGGGGGTAATTTAGAACTCAAAATCTTATAAAAGTAAATGTTGAAAACTAAAACTAAATTAATTAGTTAAATTTTTAAAAAGTAAATAAGGAAGCATATTTAATCATATTGCTTATAACTTATAATATTTTTAGAAAGAGCAAAATTGTTTTGTATCGTTAAGAAGTAAAAATATTTTAAAATATTGTCTAGTTTATCTTAATCTCGTCCTTTTAAAATGTCTTTTTTGTCTATGATTTATAAGGTATATAATGTACTGAAGCAATAATACAGGTATATATAGTACATACTAATTTTTTTAACTAACAAGGTGCATGGCAAAAAAAAATTATGTGATGATGAAGCACGGAAATTTTTATATGAAGTGATGCAGACTGAAATAAGTAGAGTCATGAAAACAATCTATGCAGTGACTACAACAATGTAAATGGAAAGAATAAATACTCATCAAAAAATAAAAGTAAACATAACAAAATATAAAGATTAAGCAGTACTTGAATAAAGAAATATGAAAAAACATGTGGAGGTAGGAGGCCCAAGGTGTTACACACTGCATGTGTTTTTAGACTTTTTAATTGTATAAGTTGTGCTGATTTTTTCTCCTCTCTAAAAATCTTATCTGTTATATGGGATGGCACTCTGTGAGGGAGAAAAGGAGAGAGAGGGATGCTTGGTATAACTATAATGATATAAGAAATAGAAGATATCAATAAAACTTTTTTTAAAGCGGCTCTTTTCCTCCAAGTGTCCCATGTGGCAAATTTCCCATGAGGGCAAATGCCATTTTCTACATGATGGCTACAGGCACATAACAGGTAAAGTCAGGACTTAGCAAAGTGAGCTGAACCTGGACCTTGGACCCATAGCTGCATTTTTTGCTTTTTATTTCTTTCCTGAGCACAGACGACTCAACAGTGATGCTGAGATGGTTATTTATACTCAGGAGGCAGCCTTATTAGCTAAAAGGTAGAACCTGCTAGATCCTTCAGTGTAGACGTTGGGATCCTGGATGCATTTTATGTTTTGTGTTATGCTCCTAGGCCTAGGTGATCCTGAGGATGGACGTATCCAATTTTGGAGATAGCCTTGAAAATTCCTGGGTACTTCAGACAGAGTTGACTATCAGCAAGAAGAATTTCTAAATCTAAGTGGATGACCAACAAAAGGAGGATGGATCCAACCCTTGAATTTCTTCCTACTGGTGTTCCGTGGAATCTTTCCATTGTTCTTGGTTAGTCATTTTCAGTCATATCCAACTCCTTGTGATCCTTTTAGGGTTTCTTTCTTTTTTTTTTTTTTTTGCAAAGATATTGGAGTAACTTGCCATTTCCTTGTCCAGCTCATTTTATAGATGAGGAAACTGAGTCCAAACAGGATTAAGTGACTTGCCCAGGGTCACACACCAGGATGTGTGTGAGTTCAGATGTGAATTTGAAAAGATGGGTCTTCCTGACCCCAAGCCCAATGTTCTTTTCACTGTGCCACCTAGGTGTACCTATGTCAATTGCTTTCCAATATTTTTTTGTGCAATTTTTCTGTGGGATTTCTTAAAGTAGTTTTTTTCACAGCCTTTTTCTAGAAGACCTATAATCTTTAGATTATTTCTTCATATGTTATCTTCAAATTCAATACAGGATTATGGTTTTGCAGAACTCTCATGTTTCTTACAATCTCTCTTTTGAAAATTGTTTTTTGTTATTTTCCCTTTCTGTATTTTTCTTACTTTAGGCCAGACACTGTGCAAAGGTATGTGGATATATTGCTTTGTTTTGTTGTTTTTTCAGAGAATTCATTGATGTGACAAGTGTCTTTACCTCTCATCTTAAATTCTCCAATCTTGAGTAAGATTCTCTAATGTCTTCCCTAAGACATTTCCAATGACCTAGGGAAGATATTTATTTCTGTCCTTATTTCTTTTATATTTTCATTTAGTTCTTTGATTAAATGTCTGAATCATTTGAGAGATTCTTGGAGTTGCCCCAATATTTTTCATGGGGTCTTGCAAAAGTTGTCAATCTATTAAGAGCCTACTAAGTACGGGACACTGCTGGGCTCTGGAGATACAAAGACAAAAAGAAAAATAGTCTCTGGTCTGCTCTCAAGGAACTTACATTTTATTGGGGGAGGCAACACATGCGCATATACCCATGCACATGCAAAATAAATATACAATAGTTTTTGGGCGGAAGGCTCTAATAGCTAGGAGAGTCAGAAAATCCTCATATAGAAGGTAGTGCTTGAGCTGAGTCTTGAAGGAAATTACAAGGGACTCGAAGGAGCAGTTGATGAGGAAGTACATTCCAGTCCATGAAGAAGGGAGATGGAGTACTGTGTGTGAAGGAAAGTAAGAAGGATATTTTGGTGGACCATAGAGATTGTGCAGGGTAGTAATGTGCAATAAAATAAAAAAGGTAAGTTGAAGCTAAGTTGTAAAGGTCTCTAAACACTCCTAAAAGGAGTTATAGAGGTAATAGGTATCCGCTAGGGTTTATTTAGTAGGGGAGTGACATGTACTTCAAGCTTGTGCTTCAGATCACTTTGCCATCTTGGTAGAGTATGAATTGCAGAGAAACAAGACCAGTTAGGAGGCAATTTCAATAGTCAGGTGAGATGTGATAAGGGTCTAGGTTATGGTGGTGGCTATTTAAGGGGAGAAAAGGAAATATCTACTATGGTTGTTGTAGGGTATATTTGACAAGATTTAACAATGGATTTATTATATCATTTTCTGTAAGAGGACTTTTCTGTCCAGGCCACTGCTTGTGCCATCCCACTGGTATTACCTCCCATTTATACTCCATGTATCTTGAATACATAGTTGTTTGTATTAGAATGTGATCTCCCTGAGGGTAAGGACCATGCTTTCTTTGCATAGTGCCTAGCACAGAGTAAGCACTTCATAAACACTTATCGATTGATTGATTGATTGATTGGTGTGAGTGAGAATAAGGGGTCAAGCAAGAGTTTTAACCATTCTCAGAAGGTTTTGATTCATTTTCCTTTTTTTGATGGAAAGAAGTAAATATAGGAGGGGTGTATGGTACATTGTTTGTTTGGCATGTAAGTTATGTATGTCTACATAAGTCTGTTTGATGTGGTTTTCAAGGAGGCAAGAATAGACATCTCTAGCATCTCCTCTCCTTCCTCTTCCTCTCTCCAAGAGAGACTTAGATTCCTCCTAGGAGGAGAAGCAAGGTTGAGGCCGGAGGTTAACCACTCTGATTTTCTCAGAAAGAAGGGTGTATAGGCTAGAAATATATATTATATATATATATATATATATATATATATATATATATATGCATGTATATATATATATATTATATATGTACATATTATATAATTATATTGTATTATATATTTTATACATACACACATACAGATATGTATATATACATTTATGTATATAATACATATATATATATATATACACATATATATATGGTAGACCCTCCCCAAACCATTTTGAACCCCCAAGATCTGAGAAAGGCCTAAAACCTGGATTGCCCAATCAAGAGAGACATTATTGTGGCCTTCTCTGAGTTTAATCTACCATGATGCTTTGCAGTGTGCTGGCATAACAGATGTGCCTTGCTGTCTGGATGAACTCAAAATGTCTCTTCCTGTGTCAACAGCTAAAGCTGACCAAATGCATTCTTCTGTTAATGACTACCAAGCACAAGACACCTTGACCAGGTACTACCTTGAATAATGGGACTTTTCTTCTCTTAATATTTTATGGACATATACTATGTTATGTCATGTTAATGGTGAAGAAAACACAGATATCCTGGATTGTAATTGCAATTGACACTTTGTCACCTCTCTTATCTTATTATATTTACAGCCTGTTCAATCAAGAAAATTCCTTTCACATGCTATGGTTAAACACATATGGACAGATAAATCTGAGTGACATAGACATCTGGAGTTGGGATTGTTTTAAAATGTATATAAGACATTCTTTTTATTGGACAGTCAGAATTAAAACTCTGACTCCATGTGCATGTATTCTGCTAGTTTAAGGGAATAAACAATGTGAATTCATATGCCACCTAGCCTGTTTGTCTCTTTTAATCAGACTTCCAGTTCGAAAGTTATGGTGCCTGTGAAATTGGATGAAACTGATGGAGTAGGAGAAACAGTACCCCACCTCACCAATGTCAGTGACTCAGGGGTCTCAGAATTCCTTTTTCTTGGAGTCTTAACCTTGACGGGGTTGGGTAAGTTCCCCTATTCCCAGCTTCTACCAGACTCCCACTAGCTTGGCAATTCCCTTTAAACTAGCTCTGGAGGCAGGGATCAAGTCTGTGTTCAAAAACTCTATTACTTAGGTCTCCTAGACATAAGCATCTATCTAGGAAAATTAGCTGTGAGTAACTAAAACTTGAAATACAGCTCAAAGACCACTACCTCTTATATGGAAAGCCATTACCAACCTGATGATCACAAGTATTGCCAATGCTAGTGTCCATTAACTAAAGATAGCCCCAAATCATGTTGGCCATGGTGGGGCACTTCTGACCAGTCCAAGTTACTTTGTCTCAAAACCAAATTAAGTTTAAAGGCCAATAAAACATCTAGCCAGGAGTGAGAATGTTTTCATCATTGGTTTGCTGAGAAGGCAGAACAAGAACAAAAGACAGCAGTCTCTTCCCTTAAGGATCAAGCAGCTGATTCACCTTTTCCCCCATTACTGTCTAATTCCCTCCTCCCCACTCTCCCCTTTTGCCCAACAGTCCCAGCCTGTCTTTCTCCTCCAACGTTCACTCCTCCTCTTACTTGACTTTTTCCTGTTCCTTGTCTCTTCCCTCCCCCTTTTCTCTTAAGGGTTTCCCAAAGTTTATGGCTGACCTTGCCTCCTAGCTTGCCCAGATGTTAGCAACACAGGCTGAGGAGGACCTTAAAGCAAAAAGGGAGGTTCAAACAGTTCCCATCCCACCCCCACAACCCACTCTTAATATGGTAAGGGACTGCAAAAGAGTTATTTATCACTATTGCAAGAAACTGAAGCATTGGAAATCTGAATGTAGGACCCGTTTCAAGGTTATGGAAAGCCAGAAACTCTAGGGGTGCCAAGGCTCCCCTGTCAGGTCTTCAATCTTTGTAAATTTCCCAACCCCTCTTCCTCAGAATTATAACAGCCAATCCATGATAGGGATTTCTGACAAGCCTCTCATTCCCCCTCTCCCCGTCATTAATTATGAGCTATATTTGTATTTGTCTATCAGTATGTGTCTCTGCGTTCATATCGTGTGTGCTGTGAATGAATCAATTACCTTATAAAACTTAAAACACAGGCAAGTCAGAGAATTCTAAGAGCTGCAGCTAGAAAATCAAACAAACAAACCTGTAAGATTCTTTTCCTTGTGGTTCCTGTTCTGGCCAACATGGAGCTACAATGAAAGTTAGATACAGCTAAAGACATCTTAGCAGATTTTTGAGATTTTGAGATTAAGCATTAAGGAGTTTGAATATTGATCATTTCTGGATTGCAGGAAAAAACTCCTGAGACTTTTGGGATAATTCCAGGAGCTGCTGAAACACCTCCTCCCAATCCTGATTGCTTAGCATTCCACACTCCCTCCCTAGCGTTAAGAGGGTATCTCAGTACATGGATTTTTAACAGCCACAAAGGTTCTTGTTAACCCTCATGTCCTAGATCAGAGTAAGAGAAGAGAATACTGGACAATTGTAGGGAAAACTTAAATCATTCTTCCCCACATGGCAAAAGGAGGAGAGAGACAACAATCACAGACTGGCAGTGGCCCTAATGGCTCTGTGCCCCTGGACACCTTGCACCCCTCTTCTAGGCAAAGCTTGGAAATGTCACCCAGATCCTGTACATTTTGCTCACCTTGCCCCAGAAGTTGCAAACCACCCCAAGCTCAATAAATTCCACATTTGTGGGGCAAAGGAGAGGTAGACAGGTTGGGCCTGTAGCAAGCATTCCCTACGCCCTGCCACCAAGAATTATCACCACTGGGAAACCCTTGGCATCAGTCACCTGAGTCCTCACAAGCGTGCCACTATGAGGTGAGAAGACAGTTTCTGGTCTTGGTAAACTTCATACTTCTCTGTTCCAGTTGTACAATGTATCAACTTTTGGCAAGCTATTTTATCCCTGTTTGCCCAATTTGCTGATTTGCAAAGGCAAAATGATAATGGTTGCTGCTATGGGATACAAATGATATGATTGTAAATTGTTTAATATAATGACTGACATGTTAGACACAGCACTATATTATCTCTCTCTAAATTAATGTACTTGTTCCAAACCTGATAACTTTGAAGTGGTTTTTAAATATCAAAAGTAGTAATATCAATCATTTCTATGTGTGATGATCTGAAAATGCAATTGATATCATCTGGTTTATTGTTTGTGTTATTACTGTATTTCTAATATTGTATTTCTGAACTCTCTTAGATTGTAAAATTTGATAGACCATTGTGAGGTAGAAATGGTGCTAAAGCAATTTTTTTTTATTTTTATTTTATTTTATTTTTTAATACATTTATTTAACTTTTTACATTCATTTTCACAAGATTTTGGGTTCCAAAATTTTCTCCCCATTTGTCCCCTTAAAGCAATTTTTAATCTGGATTTTGTTGCGTTTGACTTGCGGTTTTAAAAGGATGTGATAAAATTAGATGATTTTAAAACTTAGTATTTAATGAGGGGTATTTGATTATAAATAAGTAATAACAATACTGATATTTACTATGATAGCATGTTTTTTCATTTGAAATCTTGGTTATTATGAAAATGTATATGGTGGTATAAAGTTATAGCTTCAACGTATTAATGATGAAATGAATGCAAGGTGATTTAGAAATCCATTCACCTAAATTGATGGGTTGTTTCAATTTTAAATACATAGTAATGCTTAGAACATTGCTGCATTTCTAAATTATGTAATTTGTTAAGCAGTTATATCAACTATGTTGTGGAAAAAACAATTCCTCTTAAAATCTAGATGATTACGTTAAAAATTACACCAAGTAATAGTGCCAATGAATGTGCTAGCATAAACTTTCAAGTTTTGTCTATATTTAAGAAGAAGTTTCACCTAAAGTTCTTACAAACTGTGCAAAAACTTTCTATATTGTAGAATTCCTATTGAGCAAACGAGAATTCTTGGGGGGGAAATAGGGGTAATTTTCAATCTTTTTCATCTACATATATATTTATGTATGTTAATTTGTAGGTTTATTACTACACTCACTATCTATGTGAGATTTCAGAATGCAATTAATTTCTAGTGATATATTTAAAGATAAAGGAAAAAAATGCTGAGTAAATTTTTAAAGACCTGGTAAACTTCGTTATTGTGATAAGGCTAATTTAATTTAATTGAGTATGTTCTTCTTGACTTATAAAAATAATCTCTCCATTACAAATACCTTTTTGACTAAGGAACTTTGTAATATCCAGGAATTCTGTTATAACTAGGAATTTAGTTATAATACTTTGGAAATTTATTTTACTTAAGAACATTTTACATCAGCTTAGTTTTAATGAATTCTGGTGTTTAAAGTTTATTTTTGCTTCAAGGAGGAAGAGAGAGATATCTATCATTTTTAAACTATCCAACTAATTTTCTTCATAAAAGTTTAATAATTATTCCTCTTAAGATCAGGATAAATTTAAAAATGTTTTTAAATAAGAGGAAATACTTTTAGAAGGAATATTTTGATGGAAAGATCTCTTGTATGATTTTTTAGGAGACCTACTAAAATTTCATTTTCAAGATAATTTTTGCTAAATTAACATAAGCTGTAAAGCAGAAGAGATTTTGTTGTTTTGATCTGAATTTGTAGTCACTCCATGTCCTAAGCAAGAGTTAAATTAGTGTTTGAACTTATACGTGTAAGATTCAATTCCTAAAAGTCTCATTCTTCCAGACTGAGTATAATTATAGAAGAATAAACAAATTTGTGAAACAAGGACATAAATTCATCAATCTGTGAGGTTAAAGTTAAGAACCATTTGTTTTGTTTAAGCTGGAATGGGATTCCAGTACAGACAGTCATGTTAGTGCAGAGTAGTAACTTATGAGCTCTTTTGTGTTATCTTAATGGAAAATCTAATGTTATTTTAAGTTTGAAATTAGAACATGTGCAGAAATTTATGCAGACTGCTTAAGACCTACCTTAAGATGTTCCCATTGTTTAAAGGAATTCTGAGAGCAGTAGTATTTTTCTGTGATCAATCTTACTCTTACCAGTGTGAAGTTAAATTCTTATCTAGGATATGTGATCCTCAAGAGTCAACCTCATCTGAAGCCCTGATTATTAAGACTTGCTATTCAAGACTTCATGGTACTGCAGTTTACTATTGTTTTGAGCTTTGATTACAGGGAACATGTATCACATGTCATGAAGCCAATAGTAGAATGGCATGGGCCACAGGCTGAAAACAGCTACAGGTTGAATATCTGCGTCTGGGAAGAGTTTTGAGGATAATCTTGGACACAGTCTAGTTAGGATCTTCCTGACTCTACTTCCCAATTGTGCTATTTCCTTTCTGAAAAGGAAAATTTCCCACCTGATTAATCCTAAGCCCTGATTTCAGCACCTAGTGACTACATGATTGGCTGTCAGATATGACTCATGCCTGGAATCAAACAGAGCTAACGAAGTTCTTTCCTTCTGTTATGATATATATTGTCCCTTCTTTTCTTTTATAGCAAATATCTATAATCAAGATGTTTTGTAAGTACAGTACTAAATCTATTAAATAATAGATGGAAATGCAAACATCTCTGAGTTACTATGGTAGGATGCAAGAATTGAATAGCTTACAATTTTAACTTACATTCATGGCCAAATAAACATACCATAGAAATAACATCTTGACATTACTTATATCAAGTAATAAGGCAAAGATGTAATAAGATAGATGTCTAATTAAAAAAGGAAAGCAAATTTTGAGAAAAGCAACAGGATCAGTCTGATTCCTTTGAGAATCATATACAGATGTATATGATTGGCTTCCAAATTTATCTATCATGGAAATTCAAACTTTAAGCATGTTTTGGTAATAAGATCTCAAATCTGGAATTTTATACAAAAATGTATAGGACAGTAGTAAAAGTAAGTGAAGCTATTTCTCCTTTATTAAAATATGTCTGATAATTTTAAAAGACAGATGAGCTTATTTCATGCTTGGACCTTCACATTTTAAAAGATTCTTACACCAGATACAGGATTTAAGTAAGGACAGAAACAACAAATAATATATAAACTGAAATTCTCTGAAGTTTCAAAAAATGGAGACTAATTTATACTAAGTATACAGAAATTAGAGAAAGTATACATATGAAAATATATACCAAACATCACTCAGAGTGAAGGATCAACTTTCCCAAGGAGAATGAGATAACTCAACCAAAAGAAAGAGTCCCAGATCTCACTGAAGGAAATTCCCTAAGGTTTAGAGTGTAGTAAGCTGAGTATAAGAACATGATCAAAATGGATGTTCCTCTACACATCAGCTTCTTCCCATAGTATTTTCTTTCTTTAAGGACCTGAAGAGAATCTAGAATGGTATGACTTCTCTTTCAAAACTAAGAGCCAGGAGACAAGATCTTTCTTGTCTCCATCTCTCACCAATTTGGGGTTCCTCAAGCAGATGAGGAGTAAGAAGCAATCAATTTCCATCAATGAGGATAGTCCCATGTAATTGGCCCTTTGAGCCAAGGGTTACACAAGTATTTATTAAGCACATATCATATGTCAGATATTGTCCTAAGCACATTACAAATATTCTCATTTAATCCTCCAGCAACCCGTTGAGGTAGATGCAAAGTACATATGTCCTTGACTAGATTTCTCCTTTGAACACCTGCTTATTTTTCCTTAGCTGACTTTTGTCTGTCTGAATCAGTTATTGCTGATTTTTCTTCAATATCCTTGATGAAAATAAACTTATCACCAAACCTCTCCTGCCTCATTAAATATTACATCCCATGCTCTGTGATTCAGCCAAACTGGTCTTCTCTGTTTATCAACTACAGCATTCCACCTTTCATGCCTTTGCAATGGCCATAGTCCATGCCTGGGAGGTACTGTGTTTTCCCCACTACAACACAGAAGCCCTCTCTTCCTTCAGGAAGCAGCTCAAACAACACCTACAGATACCATTTCTGAGCTCTCTCAACCACTATTGCCTTCTCTTCTAAACTACCTTGTGTTTAACTCATTTATATTTATTCTTTTTTTAAATTTAAAAATGTGTAATTTAATTTCATTTTTATCCTAAACTTAAATACAAAAGATACAAAATATAAAGACAAGTACAAAAAAAAATCATTTCCATACAAAGAGTGGAATACAAAAGAGGATTCTACACGAAACCATGAATTTCATGAAACCTAGGCAACTAGTGCTGGGCTTGGTGTCAAGAAAACCTGAATTAAAATCTGCTCTCAGACACCTCCTAGCTGTATGATCCTGGACAAGTCACTTAACCTCAGTTTCCTTATCTATAAAATAAGGATAATAAAAGCAACTACCTCCCAGAGTTGCAAGGACCAAATGAGGTAATATTTTTAAAAAACGCTTAGCACAGTGCCTGACACATAGTAAGTGCTATAGAAATGCTATTATTGATATTTCATAATTGATTTTTTAAAAAGTTTATAATAAATTCTACACATTACTTTCAAAATTTCTCTGCTTCTCTATGCTTCCTTCTGAACTTCCTTCTGTTCTACTCTGCATATATTTTAAAAGGTTTGAATGGGTTTTTTTCAGCATTACTTTTGATATGTCCTTTCTACACCACCCTCCCAAGCCAATTTGCCAAGAGAAATAAATGGGAGTGATAAAAACAGCTTCTTAAAATAAGCATAGTCATGCAAAATCGATTCACATTGTTGCTGTTCAGTCACTATCAGTCATTCACGACTTCATGGGTCCCTTTGGGGTTTTCTTGGCAAAACTAGGATGGTTTGCCATTTCCTTCTCCAGCTCGCTTGACAAATGAGGAAACTGAGGCAAACAAAATGAAGTGATTTGCGTAGGGTCACACAACTAGGACATGTCTGAGAACAGATGTGAACTAAAGAAGATGAGTCTTCCTGACTCCAGGACCAACATTCTATCCATAACGCCCCCTAGCTGCCCATTCACATATTGGATACGTTAAAAATAAATATCTCTTTTTTGTATCTTGTGTCCATCGCCTTTTTGTCAAGAGATGGTACCATGCTTTAGGACAACTGCTCTGGAGACACAGTTGGTCATTGCTTTGATTGGAGCTCTTACATCTTCAAAGTTGTTTTTCTTCTTGACAATATTATTCTTGTTTCTCCTGTTTCCTCTTACTTCACTCTGTATCAATTCATACAACCTAAGATTTTCTGAAATTCTTTTTTGTCATTTCTTATGGTACAATAATATTCCATTACATTCACGTGCCATAATTTATTCAGTCATTTCCCAATCATCTAAGAGGCAGTGTAAGGAATCTTATTCATATAGTTCTTTTTTTTAATCACCACCACCTGCTTTTAATTTTTTTTTAGAATCAGAAAGCTTTTAAAATTTCTATTATTAATTTATAACAACCTTTATTGTTATAAAAACAATTTTGGCTTTATAAATTACAACAAAGATTGTTGTAGCAATCTTTTTAAACATTTTTGATTTCCAAATTCTCTCCATCCCTCCAGTCCCTCCCCCACCAGTTGAAAAGGCAAACAATGTGATATCAGTCATATATGTGAAATCATGCAAAACATATTTCCGTATTAGCCATGTAGCAAACAGCAACAGGAGGAGAAATAAAGTGAAACAATTATACTTCAATTCGCACTCAGAGTTCATCAGTTCTCTGAAGAGGGATAGCATTTTCACCAAGAGTATTCAGAATTGTTTCCGTTCGTTGTATTGGTCAGAGTAGCTAAATCTTTCACAGTGGATCATTCTTACAATATTGTTACTATGGACAATGATCTGATTCTGCTCACCTCATTCTGCATCAGTTCATATAGGTTTCCCCATGTTTTTCCAAAATCATTCTGCTCATTTCATATAGCACCATCATATAACATAACATATTCAGCCATTCCCTAGTGGATGGGCATTCCCACAGTTTCCAATTCTTTACCACCACAAAAAGTGCTTCTATAAATATTTCTGTACATATAGGTCCTTTTTCTTTTACTTTGACCTCTTTAGGATACACATCTAGTAGTGGTATTGCTGGGTAAAAGGGTTCAAACAGTTCGACAACCCTTTGGAAATAGTTTCAAATTGTTCTCCAGAATGATCAGACAAGCTCAAAACTCTACCAACAATGCATTAGCATATCTGTTTTTCATATACCCTCCAGCATGTTAGCAAATCTGATAGGTGTGAACTGGTATCTCAGAGTCATTTTAATTTGCATTTCCTAATCAATAGTAATTTTGAGCATTTTTCATATGATGATTGGTAGTTTCAATTTATTCTTCTGAAAATTGTTTGCTCATATCCTTTGACCATTTATCAGTTGGGGAATGGCTCTTATTTTTATATATTTGACTTAGTTTCTATATATATGAAAAATAAAGTCTTTATCAGAGAAACCAGATGTAAAATTTTTTTTATTTCTTCATTGTCTTTTAGTAAAATATAGTTTCCCTGATTATCTCTTTTAATTAGGTCTATTTTTGCTTTTGCTTTGACTAAGATCTTGATCGCTATCCTGGCCTTTTTTATTTCAGTTGAAGCATAAAAAATTCTGCTCCAGTCCTTTAATTTAACTCTATGTGTCTCTCTGGTAAACAAAATATTGTTGGATTCTGGTTTCTAATCCATTTTGTTCTCCATTACATTTTATGGGTGAATTCTTCCCATTGTCACACTCACTGTTATAATTACTAACTGTTCACTTCCATTCATTCTATTCTTTTTTTACCCCATCCTTCCTCAAAAGTCTGTTTTGCTTCTGACCACTGCTTTCCTTAATCTCTACTCTTTTTTAATCAGCCTTCCTCTTTCTCTTATCCTCTTTCTGGCCTACTTCCCTTTTGAGTAAGATAGATTTCTATACTCAACTGAGTTGTATACATACATATGTGTGTATATATATATATATGATTAAAGGTTCAAATGTTGCCTGCTCCCCCCGCTCCATTCTCCTGTGCACCGTAAAAGCTCTTTTTATGTGAGAAAATGTTCCCCATTTCTATACCCAACTGAGAATGAATGCTATTCTCTCTCTGAACCAATATTGAGAGTAAGATTCAAGCACTTCCTGCCACTCCTCACCCCCATTTTCCCCTCAACTGTAAAAGCTCTTCCTTTTGTGCCTCTTTTATGTGAGATAATTTATCCCATTCTACCTCTCCCTTCCCCCTTTTCCTAGTGCATCCCTCTTTCTCACTCCTTAATTTTATTTTTTTAGGTATCATCTTATCATAGTCAACACACACTTGCGCCCTCTACCTATGTCTACTCCTTATAATTGCCCTAATAATGATAATAAAGTTCTTAGGAGTTACAAGTATCATCTCCCCACATAGGAATGTAAACAGTTTAATCTAATTTACGATTTTTATGCTTTTCTTGAGTCTTGTATTTGAAAGTCAAATTTTCTATTCAGCTCTGGTCTTTTCATCAGGATTGCGTCAAAGTCTTCTATTTCATTGAATATCTATTCTTCCCTCCCCCTTTCCTCACCACCCCTGCCAACTCAAAGGATTATATTTAGTTTTGCTGAGTAAATTATTCTTGGTTGTAATTCTAGCTTCTTTGCCCTCCAGAATATCATATTCCAAGCCCTCCAAGGTGTAGCTCCACAGTATTTGAATGCTTTATCTCTGGTTACTTGCAATATTTTCTCCTTGACCTAGGAGCTCTGGAATTTGGCTATAATGTTTCTGAGAATTTTATAATTCTTAAGTTCTCTCTCCTCAAACTATTTCCAGGTCTCTGCCCTGGAACTGCGACCCTGCTCCCTTGTGACTGACCACAAGGGCTCCTCTCCACCCTGGAACTGTGATTCAGAACTGCATATGAGCAATTGAGTTGCCAAACAGAGCCAGGTCCTGAACTCAGGGTCAGACCAGGGTCCCCTGTAGTTTCTTTTTGACCATTTGTCTGACTCCCTTATCATCCTTGAGCTATAGAGTTCCTCAAACTGCTGCCGCTGCTATTACAGCAGCCTCCAAAGTCAGCTGCTGCTGCTACATTCTAAGCTACTGCCCTGAAGTCACTGACCTCTCCTGACAACCTCTTAAATTGTCTTCGGCTGGATGTTTCACCCTGACCTTTTGTTGGTTCTGCCACTCCAGAATACAACTTGACATTATTTTAAAGTTTTTTGGAGGGGAATGTTGAGAGAGTGTTTGCCTGGCTTTCAGTCTCTACTCCATCTTGGTTCCTCAAGAAATTTGTTTTGCTAATGACTATTTCCTCCCTGGTACCATTCTTCCACTAAATCTCACTTTCTACACCTTAATCCATTCCCCACCTCCCTCTTAAGTTTGATGTATTCTACACCAAACTGTTTATATATGTGGGTTTTCTACTTTGCTTCGTCCATTTCAGACAGAATTAGGTTCAGGTAAATATAAAAGAGCAATCATAAGAGATGCAAAAAAAGCTAAATTGTTTGCATATCTGTGTGGGAAGATGATACATGTAACTTCTAAGAACTTTATCATTAGGGCCATTAAAAGGATTCTACATAGATAGAGGGCATGGAATGAGACAGTTATTTTGGGTGATGTGAAAAAAAATGGATGGGTAAGAAAGAGGAATGCCTTGGGAGAAGAAGCAAGGAAAGGAAAGAATGGGAAAAATTATCTCACATAAAAGAGGCATGCAAGAAAAGCTTTTATAGTGGAAGGGGAAATGGATAAGGTGCGGGCAATGCTTGGACCTCACACACTCTCAAAAAGAGAAACACATATGTGTGTGTATGTGTATCATGTATGTATGTGTGTATGTGTATATATATGTATACACACATGTGTGTATATCACACACTCAACTGGGTATAGAAATCTATCTTACCTAACAGGGAAGGAGGAGAGAAAAGGGATAAGAGAAAGTGGAGGACAGATTAAGAAAGGCAGTGATCAGAAGCAGAATAGACTAGAGGAGAGACAGTAAAAAGAGGAGAAGGATAAATGGAAAGAAAATAGGATGAAGGGAAGTACACAGTTACTAATCATAACTGTGAGTGTGGATGGAATGAACTCAATCATAAAATGGAAGTGAGCAGCAGATTAGATTGGATAGATGGATTATATTTCAATTATTAGAATAGATGGATTAGAAACCAGAATCCATCAATATGTGGTTTATAAAAGATATACTTGAAACAGAGGGACACAAGAGTTAAAATAAAGGGTTGGAGTACAATCTATTATGCCTCAGCTTAAGTAAAAAAGGCAGGGATAGCAAACATGATCTTAGACAAAGCAAAAGCAAAAATAGACAATTAAAAGAGATAAAAAGGAAAACTACATTTTTCTCAAAGGCACCATAGATAGTGAAGTAATATCAATACTAAACATATGTGCACCAAGTAGCATAGCATGTAAATTCTTAAAGAAATAGTTAATGAATTCTAGGAAGAAAGAGACAGTAATCCTATACTAGTGGGGGGGCCTCAACTTTCTCCCTCTCAGAGAGGGAAAATAAGAAAGAAGGTAAAGAGATGAATAAAATCTTAGAAAAATTAGATATGATGGATGTCTGGAGAAATCTGACTGAGAATAGAAAGGAGTATATCTTTTTTCTCAGCTGTACATGACACCTTCACAAAAATTAACCATGTATTAAAGCATAAAAACTTCACAACAAAATGCATAAAAACAGAAGTATGAAATGTACCATTTCCAGACTATAATGCAATAACTATTTCATTCAATAAAAGGCTGTGGAGGAATGGATAAAAAACTATTGGAAACTAAATAATCTAATCCAAAAGAATGAGTGAGTCCAAGAGCAAATTATAGAAATAATCAATCATTTCGTTAAAGAGAATGACAACAATGTGAGACAACATGCCAACATGTATGCGATGCAGCCAAAACAGTACTTGGAGAAAAATATATATCTCTAAATGAGAGAAAGAACAGATCAATGAACTGGACATGTAACAACAACAGCAAAAGCTAGGAAAAGAACAAATTTAAAACCTCCAAATTAAAGCCCATAATGAAAATTCTGAAAATCGAGGAAGACATTAATAAAAAGGGAAGTAAAAAAGAAAATCACATTGAACTAATATATAAGACTAGGAACTGATTCTAGGGGAAAAGAAACAATAAAAGGATAAACCATTAGTTAATTTAATTTGATAAAAAGCCAACTTAGCAGTCTCAAAAGTGAAATGAGAAATTGCATCACCAATGAAGACAAAATTAAAGCAATTATTAGAAGTTATTTTGCTCAATTAAATGCCAGTAAAACTGACAATCTAAGAGAAATAGATGAAGATTTACAAAAATATAAATTTCCTAGATTAATGGAAATAGAATGCTTAAATAAATTTATCTTAGAAAAATAAATGGGATAAGCCATAAATGAGCACCCTAAGAAAAAATTCCCAGGACCAGATGGATTTACAATTGAATTGTATCCAACATTTAAGGAATAATTAATCGCAATGATATATAAACTATTTGACAAATAGCTAAAGGAGTTCTATCACATTCCTTTTATGCCACAAATAATGGTGCTGACTCCTAAACTAGGAAGAACCCAAAACTATAGACTAATTTTCTTAATGAATATTGATGAGATCTGACCAGGAAGGATAGGATCCAAAGGACTAAGAGACTAACAAAAAAGATCCAGAAGTATGGGACTGAATTTATCCCCTAGCATGTAGCAGTCACTCACAAATGTTCTTGTGAAGCTCAGAACATGAGGCTATCACGTTAGGACTTTATTGTATTAAGATTTCATCATCACCTCTTTATAAAGCAAATGATACCTTCAGCTCCTGGGGTCTTTACCAATCCTTAATACCTGTGTTTTTCTCTCTTCTATGTGACTATGGAAACTCATAAAATGTGCGATAGTGGAGCCTTAGATTTATAGTCCAAAGGCCTGGATTAAAATCCCAGAATTTCTACTTAATAGCTGTGCTATTTGGGGCATATAATTTCACTTCTCTGGGCATTAGTTTCTTCATTTTTAAACACAGGGTAGTTCAACTATAAAACCTAGGCAAGAAACTTAAAAACTTCAAGAGCAAAGATAAATGTTTCCATTACCGCTGGCCATCAGAGAGAAGGGTTTCAGAAAATAATTGGGAAGCAAACATCTGCTGAAGTAAGTAGTGTTTGGGAATGACATTTGGATTTCTGGATCACAGCTTAAAAATGCAAGAAAGATGGACTCCTGGCCGGGGATGTAGTGCACCAACAAAGGTTGGTATGAATTATTTGCCTGTGTCTTACAAATCTAATTGAGAGGGGATTTTAACCATAGAGAGATGGAGAGAAAACTGCCTATGGATAGTCACTAAGTTAATTAATATAGAGAGTAAACTATGATGACAAAGAAATTAGTAGCAGGGTTCCAGAAGTTCAGAGAAGACAAAAATTTAGGTAACAGGTAGTAAAAATTATGACTTTGGATGTTTTATACACATGCAACAAGGGGATGATATGGTCTCCTAAGTGGAAGAGGTTGGGAAAGTTGTCTCCAGGAGACCGACCACAATGATGCATAATAGAAGTACCTTGATCCCCAACTGGAAGCATTCTCATTCTGTAACTGGTTGTAGTCTTCTAGACTAGACCATAATAAAAAGGAGACTTGCCCTATCCCCATTGGCAGCTTAGTTGGAACTGGGGTGCATTCAAAAGGTACCACCAAAGCCTGTCTCTTGTTTGGTCTGGCTTTTTCCTGCCTAGAATACTCAAGTGAAAAGTCACTTTTGGTGGCAAGAGAGGTCATAGGATTTTCTATCCCCATCAAGCCACAATATGACGTGGGAGCTCATGGCTTTGCTTTAAGTGAAGAATATTGGAGATGGTTACAACCTTGTAAATTTCCAAAGGTTAGGAGAATGGGTCTCTTGGAAGTCTGGGAGTGGAGTCCATGGTGGATTTTTTTTTTTTAGGTCAACCAGTCCAGCATTTAGGAATGACTCTAGGGACCCATCTCGGAGGTAGCTGAGCTTTTAACTCCTAACTGTAGCAATGCTACATTTAGACATAAACTTGATAGAGTAAATGCTAAGTAGTAGTTGTATTAAGTTTAAACCCACCTTCTCTAAGATTGAGGTAGTATAAGGGAGAGTGCCCTTCAGATGTAGGGGAAGAAATCTTTGCATTTCTTTATATAGATGGTTGGGGACAGAAGAACACCAGAATGGGGGGCTCAAGCTGGAACCCTGAAGGGGAGCTATAGCCAGCCTTGTTCTGGACGAGTAAGTGTAGAGCTAGACATAAATGTACTAAATATGAATTACTAATCAGATAAACAAGAGATTCTTCCATAGGAGACAAATTTGACTTCATAGGTAGACTTGTTTGAATGATGCTCAAGACAAAAATGTCACTGTAGATTTTGCAGAATTGTAAAGATCAGTTGAAAGAACTGGGGATGGTTAGTATCAAGAAGAGAAGCTTTAAGTAGCTCTGAAGTATATGAAGAGCTACCATATCAGAAGAAGGATTAGATTTTTTTTGTTTAGTCCCAGAACACATAATTAAGAGCAATGACAGAAAGTTGCAAACAGATAAATTTGGGTTTGATATAAGGAAAACCTTTCTAATATTAAGGGACCCAAAGTAGGAGGAGATACTATGGAGGTGTTAGGAGGCTATCAGAGGCTGGATGATGCATGGTTGAATTTGGTATGGGGAAAATCCTTGCTCAGTTATGAGTTGGTCTAGGTGGCCTCTGGGGTCCTGTGCAATTCTGAGACTTTGTGATTCTGTGTTTAAATGATTTCCAACGTGGTGTGGCAGAAAAAGCTCTGCAAGTGGGGTCAGAATAGCCAGTTTCTAGTCCTGCCTCTGATCCTAGGATTTTGGGCAAGTCACTTCTTTCTGGGCTGCTAAATATCCTTTGGGGCTTCAGTTTTCTTTTAAGGTCCCTTTCAGGTCTGAATCTATGATCATACCTAACACCTCTGTTTCTTCTGTGGTGCCAACATAGACTCAGAAAATGTGTGCAGAGTTGGCTATGCGTTGGATACATCTATCCCCCTAGGCACAGTTCTCTGAGGCCCAATACCTTCCCCATCCAACCTTCAGGGTGCTGACTCTGTTCCCAGGACACTACCTAGTCCTGGTCTAGTTTAAGGCAGAGTTGAAGTCAGTGTCCCAGTGGGTCTGTGTCAGGAAAAACATCCTCTCTTTATTCCATTGTCAGTCCTGTCTGCCTATTTCTAAAACAATTCTTGGGTCCAGTGTCTCTTGGGACTGTGCTAGCTGTGGTTTGAGGTTCTGCATATGGCTAGGACAGTATAGACCAGTCAGTAGTTATGTCTATCCACAATCAGGGTCCCTCTGAGTGTCCAGATTGAGCTGGGTCTGGCCAAGGACTGATCTGTGGCTGGGTTGAGGGTAGGGGTGGGGGCGGTCAGAGGCCCAGATGGGCTCAATGATAGTTCTCCGGTCGGGCAAGTTTGGGTAGGAAATAGCGCTGCAAGGAGTCCTCCAGGATCATGGGAGGTAGCGGACGGGATGGAGGTGGCCAGACTGGTGGAAAGGGAATTGGTTCCACTCGGGGCAGGGGGAGCTTCACTGAACGAGAAATGGTGCCCATGCGGTATCGGGCCCTCTGGAAATTTGTCACCCTAGTAGCTAGGGGAGAAATTAAATAGTAAAGGGGAGGGAGGAAGATTAAGAGGAAGAGGGTCTGGGGGTCTAGGAAAGAGATCCAGGAACTAGGAGATTTAAATAGTAGGGTAAAGGAAGGGGTATGCTGAGGATGCCAGGAGACAGGGTTGGAAAGGGGTCAGGCCCAGGGGAGCAGGATGGAGGGTGGGGTAAAGGTTGGATAGGTTACTGGGTCAGGATTACCTGTCAGGGCTAGGGGTTAGGGTGGGAGGGAAAAGACAGGTAAGGAAGCTCACTCCCAGGCACCTACGCCCTTTACTTGCCCCCTCTAGCCCTCCATTCCCCCGCCACCACTCCACCCACCACTCACCATCCAGGGCTGTCAGGGAAGCTCCATGCTCCTGAAGTCTCAGGATCTTTCGGCTTTGAGTGGATCTGGTAGAAATGGAAGCCCAGATGAGTCTGGTCCAGTCCTCACACCTCACACCTCCCCCAGACAGTACCATCTCTTTCATCTGCTTTCTCATTGCCAGTCTTACTGGTCACCTAGCCCAACCCCTTCTTTGAAGCTCTATCCTCCTCTGCAGGTCCAACTCTTTTACTAATGCCTTTCCTCTCATAGACCCCTCTCTTTGCCCTAAAATTACTTCCTATAGTCCTGTTCTAGTCCCACACCCCCTCCTTTTTCTTTTATTCTGTTTTCTCAGTTCTGACCCTTCAGTTGCCCAGGAGGAGAGAAAACTGAAATTTAAAAGTGAGGATCACACACCTCTGATCTTGTAGGATATTAGGCATATTGGGTTTAGGATTTTGCACTGGGAAAGATCTTAGAATTCATTTAGTTTAAGGTAAGTGGAAAGAACTACCACAAAAGTGACAAAAAAAAAATGAGTGTGGCAAAATTGCAAAGAACTAAACTATCTCAAAGAAGAAAGGGAGAAGATAAGAGTTTTCCTATTCCTTTATATAGAGATTAAGGTGCATGAATATGGAACTCTTTGCACCTTCTCCTACCCTAAATTTTTGTTAAGATTTTTTTTCAGTTTTAATACATTCAGTTAATTTTTCAATTAACTTCCTATTCAATTTTCTTGTTTTTTTTTAAATTCTGTCATAAAGGAGGGCTGGGAATCAGGGAAGAAAATAAAAGGGAATCTAGGTGATGTAAAAAAAAAAACTATCCACAAAAATTCACTTTTGAAAATCATTTTGTCCAATCCCCTCACTTTCCACGAGCAGACTGAAGCTCAGAGAGACTAAGTGTCTTACCCATGGTCACACAGTGGTACAATCAGGATTCCAGTCTAGGCTCAATGACTCCAAATCGAGGGCTCTTATCTATTCTACCATACTTGCTCACAGTGTCATAGGAAAAAGAGGGAATTCTCTCATCAGGGTAACTAATCAGGATTTGTACATTTGTGCATCAGGGATCAGAGTATAGGTGATAAAGACACATGGTATGGTAAAATGGAAAGATTGACCAATGAAGAGTCCAGTTCTTAAAGGCATGCTTGGATGTGTTATGCATATGGAGAATGGATGATATTCACTGCCTGGGTTTGACCCAACATGTGGAGGCTTGGGGAAACTCCTTTCAGCCATAAGCAACTGAGGGGCTTGTATTATGTGGTTACCAAGAATTTTTTGACTGAGGAGTCAGAACTTCATTCTCCTACAAAAGATTTGAGGAGACAATCTCTTGCTGTCTTCCCTGGAAGCTCTCAAGTGAAAAGTGTTGCTGTGAATCACTTTGATTGAAGGGGTGGAGCAGGCTGCTCTATCTCCCACCTTGCTGCCACATTTCCCTAAACACATGGTGCCTGTTTATTTTGCATCTACTGTTTCCCTGGGGTGAATGAATGTCTTATTGTTAGACTCTAGCTGACAGAAATGACTTCATGTTTGAATACTGACTGACCTACCTACCTACCTACTGGGAAATTCCTATGTGCCCAATACTAGTTCAGTCACATACATTTAGGCAAGTAATACAAGGCTCTGCTGAGCATAACCAGTTTAAAAAACTTCATCCAATCCAGGTATTGGAAGTTAGCAAACTTTTCTAAATCACAATACTTTTGTGATCAACCAAGTGGGCAAAGGGGATTGTCAAAGTCCAGGCTGTCCTCTCATTGACTGCCCCTAAGTTTCCCCTATCCCTTGGTCCCTGTGAATCTGCCCAGTAGCAACAATTAGCTATAAGGATGGAGACAGAGAGATCTGAAACCTAGATCAGGGTACATTACTCACCATATACCCAACACTGGGTCTCTCCTTGCCCATGAGACTAGAAGTCTGGGGAGCTACAGACTTGCATGTCTGTGAGTAATCAACTATCTGACTTGTGTTTGTATTCTTTCTTAGTACGTCACCCACTATCTTCTCACAATTGGTGTCAAAAGTTCTAACGAGTTATGGGCTGTGATCCTGTCTCTCTTTATTGGGAAGGCAATGGAGATTCCCAAGGGATGGAAAGAATCTCCATGGAAAGAGGTAGCAGGGACCCTGGGGAAATTCTCTTTCAAGAGTGGAGGGAATTACTCCCCCAAGACCTCAAAGGATCACACTACTTGGGTTCTGTGAGAGGGAGAAATCAAAAGAAATGCCAAGGAAGCAAAACATTTGCTGCGACGGTTATTGTTCACTATTATGGAGCAGAAGTCCTCTGAGAAGTACCAACCACTGCTCCCAAACCAGGAATGATTCAAAGAGGGAGTTCTAAGAAGGGAACTAAAAGAGACCACATAAGGAAGAAAGTACAGAGATGCGAAACAGCATGATGATTAATGAATGGGAATGGAATTCATAGTTGTCCCCTGGGTTACACAAGAGTTCCTAGCTTTGTGAGAGGGACCAGGGGAGGAGAAGGATTTTCAGTAGACCTCCTTTCAAATACCATGGCTACCTTCAGGTTGGTAGGGAATGATCAGACCTCACCCAATGCCTATGGGATTCTGAGTAGGCCAAGTATTTCCCACCGCCAGTCCCTTTCAAGTAGTCAATGCCCCCAGAGACAGTTAACATGATACATTAAACATATGTTATTCTATCATGGCTATGTGTCAGACTGCTGGCCTCTTCTGACCTGCCCAAAGGTAGAGCTTCACTGACATTGCTCCTTGTTCCCAAATGGTGCTAGCCAAGATGGACCTTATCAGTACATTGGGAATATTTTCGCTGGAAGTCACGGAAAGGGAGTTGAGATGATGGATGGGAAGAGCAGAGGAGAAAGAGGGAAAAGAGAAGGAAAAACCTCACCCAAAAAGGGGAGGGGGAAACCACAAGTTCTTTGTACTCCCCTCCTGAAGCCACTTCTAGGAAGTCTATTTTCTTGTGGCAATGATTAGATCAAAGGATTCCTCGAGAAGACATAGATGGGATCCCAAACCCAATCTTATATAGCAAAAATATCAGAACAGGGTAGAAGAGTGGAGTTCTAGGCACTCGCACTTGAAATCCCTGGGGACTGCCAGTTTCTGAGACTAAGATGTGCATGTTAGGGGGTGGGAAGCAGAGGAGGGAGAAATTGAGTGGAACGATGAGTGGCAGGCACCCTCGTGTCATTCCAGCCACCCCTTCTTCCCCACTGCCCCCTACAACCTTCTAAGACAAGACAGAATCCGACTTGACTCATTTCAAAGACTTGACTTTAGAGGCGGAGTCCAGGTCCAAGGACTCCTACCCCGGAGATTTCACACCCTCTGTAAATATTAAGCTGTCCTCTCGGCAAAATTATTCTTTTCTGTGCTCTGAGAGAGCCACTTTGCTT
>CM053773.1:180066642-180150072 GCA_028658325.1 Potorous gilbertii | reverse complement strand
GAAGTTATCTTAGACTACAGGACAAAAGAGAAGATAGGGATAAGGGAAGGGAGGGATGTTAGAAGAGAGGGCAGATTGGTGATAGGGGCAATTAGAATGCTTGGCATTTTGGGGTGGGGGGAGGGGAGAAATGGGGAAAAAATTTGGAACCCAAAATTTTGTGGAAATGAATGTTGAAAAGTTAAACAAATAATTTTTTTTTAAATGGTTATACCATTTCACATCTCCACCAACAAGATACCCTTATCAGAGAAAGCTGATGCAAAGATATTTTTTCCCTATTCAACCACTTTTCCTTTCTGTCCTAAGTACATTAATTTTGTCTGTGTGGAAGCTTAAATTATTTTATTCTTTGTAATTTCCTCTCTCTCTTATTTAATTAAAAATACCACTACTCAGAGCTTTAAAAGGCATATGACTTGATTTTCTTTTTATAGTATGGTTTTCAATAGTAAGGTTATGTATCCATTTAGAATATATTGTGGAATATGGTTGAAGATGTGAGTCTAAATCTAATTCTGCTAAAATGCTATCCAGTTTTACCAGCAGTTTTTAACCAAATGAGTTTTTTTCCTACATAATTTATGATTTCTACTTTATTAAACCTGAGTTACTGAGTTCTATTATTTCTGATTCTCCCTAATCTAGTCTGTTCCATTGATTTGTCTTCCTATTTTTAATTGATTCCAGATAGTTTTGATGTCTGGTCCTTTATACTGCAGTTTTAGATCTGGTAATGCTGTTGTTTGTTCCTACTTCTTTTCTTCTAGATCTTTGTTTTCCAAATGAATTTTGTAATTTTATCAAGTATATTTTATGAAATATCCTCTCAGTAATTTGATTTACATGGCATTGGTTTGGAACAGTTGGGTGGTACAGTGGATAGAGCACTGGGCCTGGAGTCAGGAAAACTCTTTCTGAGTTCAAATCTGGCCTCAGAAGCTTATTAGCTGTGTGACCCTGGGCAAGTCACTTGACCCTGTTTATCTCAGTTCCTTGACTGCAAAATGAGCTGGAGAAGGAAATGACAAACTACTCCAGTATCTTTGTCAAGAAAACCCTGAATTGGGTCACAAAGAGTTGGACATTACTGAAACAACTCAACGATAACATGGCATTATAAAAGTAAAATTCATTTTGGTAGAAATGTCATTTTTATTACATTACCATGGTCTAGTCATGAGCACTGAATATTGCTTCAGTTATTTAGGTTTTTATTTCTTTAAGGAGTATTTTATAATTAAATCTCTACAAGTCTTTTGTACTTTGGTAAAATATCCCCAGATATTTTATTCACTTTTTAGTTCTTTGGAATGGGATTTCTCTCTCTATTATTGTTTCTCGTATATTGTTATTGTTATATGGAAACACTGTTAATTTTTGAGGATGTATTTTGTAGCCTATAACTTTGCTGAAACTTTTGTCTCAATTAGTACTTTTGCTGATTCTCTAGGATTTTCCAAGTAACCTATCATAACATGAGGAAATAGGGTTAGTTTTATCTCCTCTTTACCTATCTTTATGACTTTAATTTTCTTTTCTTATCTAATTGCTAGTGCTAGCACTTGAAGAACTATATCAAACAATAGTGGGGAGAGTGGGTATCATTGGTCCACTCCCATATTTATTGGAAAAGTTTCTAGTGTATTCCCATTGCATTTGGTGCTTGCTTTGGATTTCAGATAAATACTTTTTATAATATTAAAGAAGGTCCCTCCATGCCTATACTTTGTAGGTTTTTTTAAAGCATAAAAGGGTCTTGTTTTTTGTCAAAGGTATTTTCCCATATCTTTTGAGATGATCATATGGGTTCAGATATTTTGGTTTTTAATGTGATTGATTATATTGGTTATTTTCCTAATACTGAGTCATCCTTTTATCCCTGGTATACATCTCACTTGATCATAATGAATGATTTCTTGAATAAGTCACTGTAATCTGTTTTGACAAGATTTTATTTTAAATTTTTGAGTCCCTCTTCGCACTAATGGTATCTGCCAATAGTTTTCTTCTTGTGTTTTATCTTTCTCTGGTTTTAGCATATATTTGTCCCATAAAAGGATTTTGGTAGAATGCTTCATTTTTTCAATTTTTGAGAATGATTTGTGAAGTGTGGGTAACTGACAATTTTTTAAAATTTAGATAGAATTTTCCTGTGACTCCATCAGGACCAGTTTTTTCTTTGGTGGTTCCTTAATGCTAGATCTACTTCCTTTTCTAAGATTAGGTTACTTAAGATCTCTAGTTGGTCCTCTAGTAGTTTGCGTATTTTATATTTTTAAAGGTATTCTTTTGTTTCTTTTGTGTTCTCAGTTTTGTTAGCATATACCTATGCATAATATGTACTGATTATTCTTTTTATTTCTTCTGGTTTTGCTGTGATTTCACTTTGTTCATTTGCTATTTTAGAGATCTGATTTTCTGCTCTCTTTTAAAAATAAAATTAGCTAACGATTTATCCATTTTATTAGTCTTTTCAAAGAACTGACTTTTAGTTGTATTTATCACGTCTCTGGGTTTTTTGTTTCCAATTTACCTATTTCCCCTCTAATTTTAATATGTACTCTTTTGTGTTTATTTTAGGACAGTTTATTTGTTGCTTTCTAATTTTCAAATCCATATTCAGTTCATTCTCTTTTTTCTATTTTGTAAATGTACCTTAATATGATTTTCCCCAAGGATCACTTTAGCTGTATCCCAGATATTACGATATTGTTTCATTATTCATGATTTTCTTTTACATAGTTATTATTTCAGTGATTTGTTCTTTGACCTACTGATTATTTAGAATTTCATTCTTAAGTCTTCATTTTGGTCTGTATCTTTTGTTCATGTTCCCTTAATCAAATACTGGAGTTTTTTTTTGCATTATTATCTGTAAAGGGTGTTTTAATTATTTCTGCTTTTTTACATTTGTTTGCAATACTTCTGTGCCCTCGTACATGGTCACTTTGTTTTTAAAGTTCCGTATGGTGCAGAGAAATATGTATTTTTTTGCTCCCTCTTTTAGAAGAAGCCATAAATCTTAATTAGCTTCTCCAGGAATTCTTTCACTTCCTTTTTGTTTTCCTTTTTGCTATCTTTCTTTTAGATTTATCCAAAACTGAGATGGGAATATTTAAGTCTCCCTTTACTATTTTGTTACTGTCCGTGCTTTCTTGTAACTCAGATAATGTTTCCTTTAAGAATTTGAATGCTAAGACATTTTGAGAGTGTAAGTTTATTACTGATATTAGCTATGGTTCCTTTTCAGTGTAATATAGTTTACTTGTTTATGCCTTTTTATTTTTTGAATGTTTATTTTTGTTTTGTTAGCATGATTACAACTCTTGATGCTTTGGATCCACTTGATACATAATAAAATTTTTTCTATCCCCTCACTTTTATTTTGGGTATGTCTGTTTTTCAAATGTGTTCCTTGTAGACAACAGGTTATATGGTTTTGTTTTCTTAACCAGTCTCACTTTATAAATTTTATTGGGTTGTTTAATTTACTCACATTTAATGTTATAAGACTTAGATTTCTATTTTCCTTCATCTGTCTCTAATATTTTTCCCAAATTATGATTTTTTTCTTTCTTCTGCTATAAATACAGCACTATGTTCCATAAGTTACTTTAATCGTTTTTAAGGTGTCCCTGTTCCCATACCCCTAATCCTTTTCTCTCATTTGTTGGAGTTTTGCTTATTGGTTCCTCTTTTTTCTCCTGTTTTTATTTGTTTATATAATTTTTCCTTCCCCTCTCCCTGTCTCAGTTAGTGTCTCACCTTCAACTAGTCCCATTTATTATTTTTTTTATTTCATTTTTTTGCTCTCCATCCCAAAAAAAAGTTTTCTCTTGTTCTCTTCATTATCCATCCTTTTTGTCTACCCAAGAGCCTCATTCTCTAATCCATGACCCCTCTAATTATCAGGTCTTACTCTTTCTATGTATACTTCATGCATTCAGAGTTTCCAAGGTTGCCATTCCAAGTTCTCCTTTCTAGGCTGTTTTTGCCACAGCCTTGTACAGCTTGCCCTATGAATTTACCTTTCCCATTGTGCCTAACTCATAGAACAATACCCATTATTGCAATGCCCGTTATTGTCAGGGAAGATACTATCTCATGTTCCAGGCCCCTCCCCCACCACATCCCTGATTATGCAGCCCACCACTGATCTCTACTTTCTTCCTCATTAACTCTCCGCGACTATTTACCTCAAAATACGCTCCCTGAGTTCACGTTCCCCCATTTCCTCAGGCTGTAGCTGTTCTAATTTGGGCAACCTCCTGAAGTAGTACAAGTAGATTTTTCAAGCAACAAGTCCCCCAGGCCACACTCAACACTAGATCTCCATCTCCCTTCACAGATTATCTCACTTCATCCATAGAAGCATTCCTCAGTGGAACCTCTTCCCACCCCAAAGCAAGTCCTTCTTCCTTTCCCCAGCTTTTTAATCATTCCTCCTTCCTCCTCCTCCATTCCCCCATAGGTACTTCTCTTAATGAGGCCACAAGGGTTACTTTCTTCTTACTGCTGGCCCTTAATTTGATCCCAGCACCTGTGATGTTTCTGTTCTTGGTTGCTGAATTTATTCATTCCTGTGTTTCTGTTGTTTGGAATGTTTGAGAAGCAAATGATCTCCTGAGTTCTGGTTTTCTTTCTAAAAATGTTTCAAACTCCTCTCTATTTTCAAACTTGGATCTTTCCTAATGTATGGTTAAGATTTGTGGGGTAGGTCAACCTGGGTTGCATCCTGAACTCCATTTCTCTTCCGTACATATTCATTTGCTCCTATATCTTCTTGTAGTACATAACAGTTGTGTTCATAGACTTTCCTTTGTATGTGAAGGTCTTTAACCTGATGGCTTATGGAACTTGTCTCTGACTAGAATTGTTAAATTTAACTACTATGACTTGGAGTTTGCAGTCTTAGTTCTTTTTCTTTCTGGAGGCGATGTATGAATTCTTTTAATTTGCATTTTATTTTCTATGTCTGGAAGTTTCCTTCTGGGGAGTTCTATTATTTCCTGAATTATGGTATTAGGGTTTTTTGTGTTCTTTTGGGAGACATAGGATTCTTAGGTTGTCTTTACACATTCTGTTTCCTTGATCAGTATCTTTTACTTGCATAGTGAGCATTTTAAAAAATATATCATTGCTTTTTCCTCCTCTCCTTCTGGATTTTCCTTCACGTCTATATATTTGCATTCCCAATCTATTGTTCTCTTTCTTTTGATGAGACTGGCAATTGCAGGTTCCAATTTTTCCATTCTGCCCATTAGTTTTGCTGTGCAGGACATAAATTTTGTTCTCCTAATTCTTATTTCTCTTTTGAAACACTCAGGCATAGTATATTATGGTTCCATGTTCTCTTCATATTGTGCAGGGTCCTCTCTCTAGTAAAGTGTTGTATCACAATTTCCCTCTGTTTCACAATATTTATTCATAGATATGAACTCATTTACTCTATCTAGAGGCTATATTTCTTCATATTGTTAATGTTTTTCCTGTTGATTTATCTGTTTGTGTTCAAGATCTCTGACTTTTCTTCTTCCTAAGATCTTAGGTAATTTTAGTCTTCCCCTCTCCCTCATTTTCCTATCACTCACTTTCTGACTCTGTCCCTTCTAATGTAGTTTCCTTAGGAGACAACCTCAAATCATCTCAGACTCTTTATGCACTGGGCAATTCACAGTTCACCAGTCTGGGTCTCTGCGTCAGGTGACTTTTGGGTGGTCAAAAATGTTCCCAGATGAGGGCTGTGATCTTTCCCTCAGGCTTAGAGGAGTGGTACATCCTTCTCACCCCCACCCCCATGCCACTCACCACATGAATTACTCTGCTCCCTCCTTTCCTTAGCTCTCTGACCCAGCACTGGCAGTTTAGAGCTTTGCGGCACTGGTGCTATGGGCTTGTGATCCTTTTTGTCTATCTCAACCCAGGAAAACTTCAGCTGGAGCTGATGTTTCCATAGTATTGGAAGATGGAAGGGGGAATGGAGGTGTGACAGTAGGTCCTTGGGTCTGTTAGTGCAGCCTACATGCTGGTATTTTGGGGTGTGAGGGAAGGGTGCTGAATGAACTCAGTGTTGCTGAGTATCAGTTCATGAGTTTGGGGTTTTTTTACCTTCTTTTGGATTGTGCTTGTCCTAAACCACTGAGACAGCTATTGTTGCTTTATCTTTGGCACATAATTTCTGTTTGGAGAGATTTGAGAGGTCATGGGGATGTTAGAAAATTTCTACATCTTCCTTTTGTTGCTTATAACCTAGAAGATGCTGTCTTCCCCCTTTTAATTGATTTAGCCTACTGCTTCTTTCATCTTCTCCCACTCTACTCTTCAACCCCTATTGCTGTCTTAGGGCTGAGGAAACATCAAGAGACCATCTAGGGCAGGAGCGGGGAACCTGTACCCTCAAGGCTACATGTGGCAGTCTAGGTCCTCAGGCATGACCTTTGACTGAGTCCATACTTCATAACAAATCCCCTTAATAAAAGAATTTGTTCTGTAAAACTTGAACTCAGTCAAAGGGCTGCACCCACTGACCTAGAAGGCCACATGTAGCCTCGAGGTCACAGGTTTCTCATGCCTCATACAGACTCAAGAGGAGGACCTGCTGTTGATTCACTCCCTACCTAGCCCCTCCCCCCATATTACACTTGCCTACCTTGTTTGGCTGTGTGGAGGACAATCTTTTCAAATTACTAACACAGACACGAGATTGTTATTTTTTTTTTGTTACTGTCATTAATATGGTGAGGTTTGATAGATGCCCCTATTTGTAGATGGTTTTGCATCAATTGCTGTCAATCCTGAAAACATTATACAATGGATCCTCTTCGATGAGATCTAGGGTCACTGAAAAGAGAGTCAGTCTAATAATTTGCACAGGTAAAGCCAAACAGATGAAAACCAGAATGTAGTATGGTATCATGGAAAGAGTGCTAGATTTGGAGTCAGAAGACTGGGGCTTAAATCCTGGCAGCTAAGTGGCTCACGGGATAGAGTGCTGAGCCTGGAGTCAGAAAAACCTGGGTTCAAATCCAGCCTCACAAACTTACTTATCTGTGTGACCCTGGGCAAGTCAGTTAACCTCCGTCTGCCTCAGTTTCCTCAACTGTAAAATGGGGATAACAATAGCACCTACCTCCTAGGACTGTTAGTGAGGATCAGATGAGATCATATTTGTAAAGCTTTTCATACTCAGTAGGCACTTAATAAGTGCTTGGTTTTTTTTTCTTCCTTTATCATTTATTTCCCATGTGATCTTGGGCAAGTCACTTAACTTCTGTAGGCTTCAAATTTTCTCATCTGGACAAGATGACCCCTTACATCCCTTCCAGTTCTATCTAAATCTCTGATCTGATGAATATAACATATTGCCCAGAATATGCCAAGCAATTAGTTGGGCAACTCATTAAGTTAAATGATTGACAGATATATCTTGGACAGAAATAGAAGATGGACAATTAGTCACATTCTAAACTGAATGATAGTCAGGTAAGCTACATATTTGGAAGACTGACTATATGACTGTAATTGTCTCAAGTTGCTTCCCGCTGCTTCCCGCTGCCCAAACACATCATTAAAAACACACATACACCCAATATTCTCCCAGTGACCCATATAGAACAATGAATCATGAAACAGAAGAATCAAAGGTACAGGAGATCCAAAATCAATGCAGAAGTGCGTTGTGGGTTGCATTTAGACTGCAGCACATTTATCAAAGGTGCCTTTCCTTCAAGAGTTAGCATGAAAAGGGTATCATCACCTGGAAATGATGGGTACCCAGAGGGAAAATAACCAATGACCAGCCAACCAATCAAGCTTGTTTAACCAGAAAGCATCCAGAGTGCAAGGAAGACCTCCAGAACATTAGGCAGGTAGGTGATGGAGGTGGCCCCCTGAAGCTCTGAATCTATGATCCTCTCTCTAACAAGGACAAGAATTACACAGGATGAGGAGGGCGGTAACACACACAAGGATGAGCGCATGGATCTTTTGTAATAGTATTACTAACTAGTTGTCCATGAGGCAGTGAAGTGACTTAACGGCTGGAATGCTAGATTTGGGGAGTCAGCAAGACCAGAGTTCAAATCCTGCCTTAGACGTTTACCAGGTGGGTGACCCAGAGCAAATCGATCTCTCTCAGCCTCAGTTTCTTCAAGTACAAAATGACGATCAAAGCAGGCACCATGTAAGTCAGTGGACGTCCTTAGAACGGATATGGGGTCCGGGCGAGATGCTGTCTCCCATTTAGAAAACCTACGAGATTCACCAACCTACTGATCCAGTCGGAGCTCCCTGATAACGTTCTACCACGCTGGATTCTCTCAAGACAAGGGCCACACTGGCACCCGACAGCTCAGCATGGCATACCATGGGAAAGAGTGCTGTGCTCTATGAGCAAAGCGGAATTGAGACAGCACAAAGGAAAGTAGGATGCGCAGATTTGGAGTATCCACCCCACGTGTTCACACGTGGTAAGGCATTCCGAGCTCCTATGGGTTTGATCAGCCACAGTCGTAGATGTTGAAACTTCACTTTAACATGGTGATGTCATTTTGGTCCGCTTTGAGAAGGAAAGACAACAACCAACCAACCAAGCTCTCGATTACTCTCCAGAAACTACACCCCCCACAATGCTCCACACGTCTCTTGACCCTGCTGGACGGTGCTGATTGGTCAGAGGCTTCATATTGCCCCGCCCCTTCCCCCAGGCCCAGCTGCTTCCCATTGGCTGTGCTGGGCGCATGTAGCTGGGTGGCGGTAGCTGCGGCGGCTTTCTGCAGGTAAAACTTGGGGCTGGGGCTAGGCCTCGGGCCGCGCAACCGCATTACTCTCTTGGTCTACGTCCACCCTAGCTAGGCTCGGCCTCTATGAGGAGCCCGTCTCGTTCTGTGCTGGGGCTTTAGGGGAGGAGGGAGGCCAGCCTGGGAAGGGACCCTGTCAAGAGCTCCCCGGGGTGCGGAAAGAGGGATCATCCCCTGGCTTCCTGGCGGACGGAGGCTTGGGGAGCTGGTGCCCAGGGTCCCTTCCGGCTGCTCTGAGCTGGCCTCTGCGGCTGGCAGGAGGAGGCAGCCCTCGTGAAGGACAGCCCCAGTCACGTGTACGTGTCCCCCCCACCCCGCCCCCACCCCGCCCAGGTGAGCCACATGGAGTCCCGTCTGCTGGCAGCGGATGTGGCGCAGGAGTTCGTGACCTTTCTGGCCCAAAGTACCCTGCCAGACGTCCAGGCAGAGGCTGCCCACTACATCCTGGGACTGACGGGCTCCGAGAGTGGCCGGTCGCTACTGGCGTCCCAGAAGGGGCTGCTGCAGGCATTGGCGAAACTCCTAGAGGCCCCGGCCGGGGCAGCGGCAGGGGCCGTGGCAGATGCCTGGCGGACGCTAGTGAATCTGTGTGCGGAACCCAGGGTCCACGGCCCTCTGCTGGCCGCGCTGCCTGGGCTCCCTGTGCAGCTGCTGGGCCGGGCGCTCGCCCCGAGCTGGCCCTGGGCTGGAGAGGCAGCAGCTGCGCTGTCCAACCTGACCCGGGAGGCAGGGCCCGGCAGGCAGCTGTTGGAGGAGAGCGGCTTCGAGGCCATCAGCGACGCTCATGGGGAGCCCAGCCTGGTCCGCCTGGTGACCGCCTTGACCACCCCGGGCTACAACCCCCATGCCCCACTCCACTACCTGGCGTCTCTGCTTTCCAACCTCAGCCAACTACCAGCAGCCCGAGCCTTCTTGCTGGATCCAGACAGGTGGGGAAGAGGAGGAGGAGGAAGGCTGGAAGCTTGAGTGCTTGGAGCGGGTGGGGTGGAGGATGTGCTGGGAAAGCTCTTGGCAGAGGCAAGAGCAGATGTGCAGTTGTTAATTTAGACTTGTACTGGCCCCTTCTCCCTACCCTGCTGAGCATACAGTAGTGCTTACAACAGTCCTTTCACACTCGCTTGTAACTTGTGTGGCTGTGTTAGGAGGTGGAAAATGTGAATTACGGAAAGAGGAGGTGAATACATCTTTGTCCTGAAGGGAGCATCCTCTGTCTTCCTAGGTGTCTGATCCAGCGGCTCCTGCCCCTCATCCACTGCCCAGACTCTGCCGTTCGAAGGATGGGGGTGGTAGGCACCCTGAGGAACTGCTGCTTTGAGCACCGTGAGTAGCTCAGAGGTTGTAAGGGAATCAAGAGAGGAGGGGAAGGGGACAAAGGGGGATCAGGGTCCCTCACAGGATCCCCATTCCTCTAGGTTCTCATGAGTGGCTCCTGGGTCCCCAAGTAGAGCTGCTTACCTTCCTGTTGCTGCCCCTGGCTGGTCCAGAGGAGTTCTCAGAAGATGAGATGGAACGTGAGCAGGATTGATGGGGGTATTGGGGATGGGGAGGGGGTGTTTCTGGGGACTCAGAACCCTGATGATCCTACATTTTTAGAAGTAGGAGACGTCCTTAACCCCACTGAGGTTTGGTTTGCCTGAAAGAGGTTTGGAGAAGCTGGGTGGCATTGATGGATATATTTCCGGGCCTGGAGTCAGGAAGATCTGAGTTCAAATCCAGCCTCAGATATTTACTAGTTGAGAGACCTTGGGCAAGTCACTTAACCCTGTTTCCTTCGGTTTCCTCATCTGTAAAATGGAGATTATACCTCACAAGGTTGTTATGATAATCAAATGAAATATCCGTAAAGTGCTTAGCACAGTGCCTGGCACATATTAACCACTCAATAATGCTTATTACTGTGGTTCATCTCCTCCCCTCCACATACAGAAAAAAAAAAGAAAAATGAGGGAAACTAAGACCCAGAGAAAACAAAGGACTTGTCCCAAGGTCCTTTAGTGAGCCATGGTCAGAGGCTGGACTAGAACCTTGATCTCCTGGCTATTGGCCAGGCCCCTTTTGTCCCTGACATGGGAGACTTGGGGTACATCCAGGAGATCAGATCCATGGCCTCCCCAGGATTGCCAGTAGACCTGCAGTACCTGCCCCCAGACAAGGAGCGTGAACCAGATGCTGACATCCGAAAGATGCTCATTGAGACCATTATGCTGGTGAGTAGGGCAAGTCCTAGGGGCCCTATCTGCCCTTCATTCACCCTTCTCCTGCCTGATGAGAATGAATCTCCTAACCTTCCCTGTCCCCCTATAGCTCACAGCCACAGCCCCTGGACGGAAGCTGGTGAAGGATCAAGGGACTTACCTAGTACTTAGGGAGCTGTACACCTGGGAACATGACCCTAATGTCCGCTTGGCCTGTGAGAAACTCATTCAGGTAAGTGGGAGGGATGGTCTAAGAGCTCATCCTCATCTCTGGAGACCTTTGTATGTTTCCTTACCTTCCCCTTATTCCCTACCCTCAAGTCAGTAAAGTGTGAGTGTTCTATTCCATGGCTTATGTTTTCTCTCTTCCAAGTTCTATAATCAGGTCTGGATCCCTTAGAGCAGGTGTGCATAACATATGGCCCCTGAGCCACTTTGCATGAGTGGAATGTTATGTAAGCCTCTTGTATATCCTCTACATTTTTCATGGTCGCCCAAAATCCTTTGGTGGGCCATATGCGATGCTCAGGCTGTATGTTGTGCAGGCCTGCCTTAGAGCAGTCAGCCAATAAGCATCTATTAAGACCCTACTGTGTGCTAGGCACTGTGCTAGACTCTATGTGTTCAGTGACCAAAATGAAACAATCCTTACTTGTGAGGGTCTTTTAGTCCAATGGGAAAGACAACAAGGATACATACATACACACACACACACACACACATATATATATGTATATATATATATATATACACAGAATAAATGTGAAATGAATAAATACACATATTTTCAAAGTTAAATATAAGATTTTGGAAGTAGGGCATTAGGAGGCTTCAGGGATCAAAAAGGGTTTCATGCAGAAGGAAGTGCTTAAGTTTTGACTTGATGGAAGAGAGAAGTTCTTGGAGGCAAAGGTGAGGAAGGAGTTCATTCCAGTTGTGTGGGAGACACCCAGTGCAAAAGCATATTGGGAAATGGAATGGGAAAGCAGAGAAAAGATAGGATCAAAGAGTGTGAGAGGGAGTCTCCAGTAAGACTGGAGAGATGGGTTGGGACTAGGTTATGAAGAGTTTTAAAAGCTATACAGAGGCCTGAGAGATAATAGAGAGCCACTGGAGTTTATTGAGCAAGGGGGTGATTTGGTCAGTTCTTCAGTACTTAAGGAAAACTACTTTGGCAGCTACTTCTAGAATCGACTGGTGTGGTAGGAGACTCATGAGAAGGTTATTATAATCAGGAAGAGGTGATAAGCATCTGAACATGGTGATAGCTTTGTGCCTGGAGAAAAGGGGTAGAAAAGGCAGAATTTGGCATCTGAGATGAAGAATGATGAGGAGTCAAGCAGTTTAACCTTGGAGACTCAAAGGATGGTGGTACCTTTTATAGAAATAGTGAAGTTTGAAGGAAAGATGAATTTGGTTTTGGCTGTGTCTCTGGTACATCCATATTGAAACGTTCACTTGGCTACATGGGATGAAATTCAGGGGAGAAACGATATGGAAATGTAGGTGCTGGATTTGTAGATCTGTGAGTCATTTTCATGAGATGATGATTAAATTCTTGGGAGTTTATGAGGTTCCCAAGGGAGAGTATAGAGAAGAGGACATTGGGGAATGTTCACAGTTAGGGGGCATCATATGTATAATGAGCCCTCAAAGGAGACTAAGAAAAAGAGGTCAGACAGGAGAGTAATGTCATGAAAACCCAGAGAGAAGAGTGTGTCCAGGAGACAATGGTCAACAGTGTCAGATGCAGCAGAGGTCAAGGAGGTTGAGAAATGAGATCATCAGATTTGCCAGTTGAGAGGTTGTTGGTAACTTCAAAGAGACCAGTGTTAATTGAGTGAAGAGCTTGGAAGCCAGATTGCAAAGGGTTGAGGAGTGAAGTAAGGAGAGGAAGCAAGTGTAGACAGCTTTTTCTAGGAATTTGGTTGACAAAGGGAGAAGAGATATGACAGTGGTCCAAGGGGATGGGTGGGGTCCAGTGAAAGGTTATTTTCTTTAGGAGAGGGGAGAATTGGGCATGTTTGAGGCAGAAGGGAAGGAGTCAGAAGATAGTGAGAGGTTAAAGGAGAAAGAAAAAAGGAGAGGGAGAGAGACATCTGCTGAAGAGTATGGGAGGGTATGGAAATGGGACAAAGGTATGGCTATGGTAGAGGAATTGGCCTTGTCAAGGAGAAGAGCCACTTCATTGTCAGACTTGGGGAATGGAAGATGGAATGAGGAAGGATGTTAGTTGCTTTTGAGATGAATAGAAGGGGAAGAGGGAGCTTACATGAGATGATCTCAGATTTTCTCAGTAAAATGTGAGGTGAGGTCTGCAACTGAGAGAGGAGAAAGGGCACTTGTGGGAAGGTTGAAGAGGGAAGAGGTTTGGAACAACTTCTGTGGAGAAATAGGGAATCAATGAGGGAGGAATAAAAGTACTACCTTGCTACAGAGTAGGCCCAGCTGAGTTTGGATAACATGGATTTATACGGTACTTAGCAATATTGTGTGACTTCCTCCATTTCTATTCAGTGACCCTTGACTAAGAATGGAGGAGGCTGGTGACAGGGAGTCATACAGGACTGAGGTTTGGCAAGAGACGTGTGGTGAGAGGATGTGGGACACCTGATGGCCTCAAGGTCACATGTGGCCTTATAGGTCCTCACATGTAGTTCTTTTACTGAATCCAAACTTCACAGAACAAATTCCCCAATAAAAAAGATTTGTTCTATAAAACTTGGACCCAGTCAGAAAGCTGCACCCAAGGACCTAGAAGGCCATAGGTTTCCCACCCCAGTCGGGGGGACCCTGGGACCAAGCCCCTGAGCCCCTCCTATACCAGTCACTGAGCTACCAGTCTGGGCCCAGTATCTCTTTTGAGCACGATAACTTGTCTTGATCCTTATTACCTGGCCCCAAGCCCTCCCCCAAAAGGGGTGTCTCTCTTCTCTGTGATTCTTTGAATACTGGAAGACAACTCTAATGTCTAGGCCTTTTCCCTTGCCCTGACTCATTTTCATCCCTTTTACCTCCATGTTGCTAAGTTCTAAGCCTATAGCTGAAGTCCTATAACTTGGTGGGAGTTCCCAGACTGTGCATTATGTCTCTAGGCCTAAACCCATGAGATCCCCTTTTCCCTGTGTCTGGGCAGGTGCTGATTGGGGATGAACCAGAGGCAGGCATGGAGAACCTGCTAGAAGTGAATGTCCCCCCAGATGTAGAGGAGAAGTTGCAGCAACTGGACCAGCAAGAACAGCAGCAACTTCAGCAGGAGCAGGAGGAGGAAGTGCGGAGCCCTAGCAGTCTGGACGGCTTGGGACCTAGCTGATGTCCTCTCCCAGACTGGGGCCCTGGACCCTCCCCATTCCCCCCTTGTCCCTTGACTGCAGGGATCTTGTGACTGGTAGAAACACTTGAGGTTGGTGTCCAGGCTGCTAGGCTGCTAAGCTGCTGTGCTCGATAAACCAGCCTTCTTTCACTTCAGTCTTTCTTTTCTTGGGTTGGCTAAGCCTGGACTCTGTCAGTGTCTCCCTATGGCTCCTGCCTCCCCACTTCAACTTGATGAGAATCTGTTAAAGTAACTCCTGCCCCAAGCCAGGTGTTAGGAATGAACTGTGAGCACTCCTAGAGTGCTTACAGTTTGAAGTGTCCCCCTGGAATGAAGCTGTCACAATGCACCTGCAGGTGCAGGACCATTGGCTAGGCCTTTCTCAGAGGCATTCCATTCTTTTGGAGAACTCTTTTGAGTCAGAGAATTTTTCCTTACCAGAGGCTGGAATGTGCTTCTCTGTACCTTTTCACCATGCCTAATGCTGCCCCCTCATTCTGGGGCCAAGCAGAACAAGTCTTTTTGGTGATATCCCTTTGAAGATTGGAAGACATTTCTAATGTCATCATTGCTGTCACTGTTTTCCTCCACCCCACCTGGATCCTTTCACCAGTTCCTATGTCATGATCTCCTGGTGGACCTCCTCTTCAAGGGTCTCAGGTCATTAATGTCCTTTGTGAAAGATGGTGCTCAAATCTGAACACCAAAGGTAGCCAAAGTAGAGGAATGGACCGTCACCACCCTAGTCTGGGACTTGTGCCTTTATCAATATAGCATTCTGTACTGATTTATATTCCCAAATCTTTTTTACATGCACTGTTGACTTAACTCCAAGCCTCTTTCACCTCCTCCCTTGTCCCTCCTCTGTGTGGTTGATTTTTTGAGCCCAAGACTAGGAGTTTACATTTATTCCTATTAAATGTCATGTTGATTCAGTTCATTCTTTCAGCCTCTTCAAATCCCTCTAAGCCACATCATCATCATCATCATCATCTCTAAGTTGGATCGACATTGCTTCTATGACTTCATCTAGATCATTGGTTAAAAATGTCTAACAGTATAAGAACTGAGAACACGAGTTTTCCCATAGTAACCACAATCCTGTTAGTCACTGCTCTTGGTCTGGTTGTTCTGGTTTGAATCTCCCTAGATGTGCTATTGTCCTCCTCAGGTTTGTCCATAAAGGTAATGTGAAGGCCTTTGTAAAATGTTTTTCTGGAATCCAGGCATAATTCAGGAGGTCTCAGAAGTTTTCATGCAGTTTTAAAGTCAGTATAACTTTAGTAACTTAAAACTGCATGAAGATTGTTGGGATTCTCTGTACTATTATGTCTTACTTTCCCCCTGACTTACCAGTCTAGTAGTAATTCTATCAAAAATGGAAATGAGGTTAGACCTATATAACCTTTTCTACTTGGTGCTCGCTACTTTTCTCTCAAATGCCTAGAATTAATAGGAGAAAAGCACTTCTAGCTGAGAACTTTGTGGAAGTCTCCATGGGAGAGAGGGCTGTTGTGGTTTGGAGAGATTCATCTAGGTGGTCTCTGGTGTCCGTTCCTACTACTCTGATTCTCTGAGGAGATTGCAGGTGAGCTGAGCCTGTGTCAGATTAGAGCCTTCCCTAGGTTAGAGAGACACTGCCTCTCCTTTCCCTCCTATTGTCCCCCCAATTCCTGGTCCAGGGCAGGGCACACAGAGTGCTATGTGCTGCTTCCCACCAGCCCTCCCCAGAGATTTCTCCAGCAACTCTGACAGAATAAATACTTTATCTGGCCCCTATCCCCACTCCCCTTACCCAATCCAACCCCTTCCCTTCCCTCAGTTGACCAGGCGGTGCAGCGGGGCTTTCCGAATCACAGATGTGGAGTAGAGGGACAGAATCTGCCGGGAAGCGCTGGGCCTGGCTAGGCTGCCCCTTGAAGGGCCTCGGGGCCCCATTCCTCCCCATGACGGCAAGCTCCCAGTCTTGTGGAAATTAGGCTTCAGGCTGGCCAGTATGCTAGGTCGACCTATTGATGGAGGGCGAGTGGGTGGGGACGAAGGGCCAGGACCAGGACCTGGACCTGGACCCGGAGGCTGTGCCAGCTGAGGAGATGGGAGCTGGAGGAGGGAACTAGGTGGCCGGAGCAGGGCGGGTGCCGACAGCTCGCTCATTGGGGCCTGCTCAGGGTTGGTCTCAGAGGGCCCCTCGAGCATCCTTATGGTTGCAGGGGTCAGTGCTTCTGCTTCCTGGTCCTGTAGTTCAGATCCCTCCAATTCCTCTATAACACAGAGTGGGAGTGAGAGGGCCCTCCTGGGTGATAGGGTCAAGGTTAAAGAAAGGAGGTTCTTAGGAAAGAAGGTTTTGACTTCTGGGAGGAGGAGCTATAGGAGTAGAGGTACCTACTTCTGGCTTGAAGGGGGAAGAGGGGATCTGCTATGGGTGGAGGGGAGTTCTAGCTCTGGGCTCAGGATGTGAGGGTATAGAAAAAGTTACCTGATGCTAGCTCACCCCTCAGGGCTTTCTCCTCAGTCCCTGGCATAGTACTGAGCACATTGTGGAACAGAGCATGGGATGCAGGCAGCATCCAGCAGTGGGAAGCCACCTGCTGCAGGCCCAGCCGGGCTCTTGGCCGTAACTGGAGCAGACCCTGGATCAGGTCCTGGCACTCTAGGGGGGAGGAGGTTGGGAAGAGGGGAACGTTGGGGTGTGGGTGTCATACCCTGCTTTTGGCAGGATTGATTCCCCTTCTACCCCTGCCCTTCCCACTCCCATGCCACCATCATCACTGTGGCCAAGCCACACATTACTATGTACCTTCTCCTCCCTCCAACCCTGATGGGCAAGAAGGGGAGAAGGGGCATTAGAACTGTCTCTAATCCAGTCCCCTTACTTTACTGAGGAGGAAAAGAGGTCTAGAAAAGAGGAGTGTCTTGCCACAGGTCACATGGCTGCCAAGTGGCAGAGACAGGCTTTAAACTAAGTCCTCTCATTCTAAATCCATTAAAGTCAGGGTTACCTTGGGACAGGCTGGGCCGGAAGGCCAGACTCTGGCGCATGAGGTGCAGCATTTTATGGGGTTGTCTCTCCTTGAAGGGCAGCTTCCCTGTCACCATGGCGTAGAGGATCACGCCACTGCACAAGGGACAGACCTGGCATCACCATCGTCCCAAACCCCCTATTTTTACAAAGAGCTTTCCTCGGAACAACCCTGTGAGGTAGGGATTGGAACTGTATTGCCCCAAATTACAGACAGGAAAAGTGAAACTGGGGACAGCCCAGGGCGCTGATGCTCCAGGGCTGGTGAGCCTGGGCCTGGAGGAGAACTTGGGGGCAGGCCCTCTACCTCCACACCCACTTTGACCTTCCTGATTTTCAAAGGATTTTCCTCACAGAGATGACAGTCTTACAAGGTGCAGAGGAGGTCAATTGCTTGCCCAAAGGCACACCACTAGGGTTGTGGCTTAGATTGGAGCTCAGGGTGCCTGAGTGGGCCAGATGACTTCTAAGATCCATTCCAGTCCTGGGTCTGTAGGCCCATGAATGGGTTCTTTCTACTTCATCCTCTCCCTCATCTCCCTCAATCCTGCTAGGACTACTTCCCCATCCCGTTCCGGGATCACTCCCCAACCATGCCCCTGTCCCCACCCCAGGCCCTAGAGCTTGTTCTGTTCTTCGTTGCCTTGCTCCCGTTGCCTCCCACCAAGTGTCTGTTTTTGCCCTGGAGCTTTTTCTTCTCACTCTTGATTTCGTCTAGGGCTCACAGTGCTGTTTTTTGCGGGACTAGCTTCTCTTCTCCCTGTCTCTTTTCCAGGGCTCCCTGTGACTTTGAGGTTTGCACCCCTGCTCCTTGCCATCCTCCCCTGGAGCTCCCTGTGATGCACCCCCTTGCCCTCTCCTGGAGCCCCTGCTGCTTTGTCACTCACAGGCTCCATAGGTCGGCCTGTTCCCCATTGTACTTCTTGCTCATGAGGATTTCAGGCGCTGTGTAGGCCACAGAGCCACAGAATGTGCTCAGCAGAGAATTCTTCACTGCCGTCCGATTGGCAAAGCCAAAATCTAGAGGAGGGAGAGGGAGGTCGAGGAGCATTTGATGAGGTTGACTGAGTGGTGAGGACAGCTCAGGGGTGAGGATTAGGAACAGAAAAGGGACTGCTTCAAGGGGAGATCAATCTTCCTTGACCTTCCCCCCAGCATTTGTCTATGTCAGAGGTTCTTTACCTTTTTGTATCCTAGACTCCCTTGGTAATTTGTTGAGGCCCAGGTGCCCCTTGTCCGAATATGTTTTTAAATCCATAAAATAAAATACAAAGGAAACCAATTATATTGAAATAGTTTTCAAAATATTTCAGAAACCTTGTTCATGGGCCTCAGGTTAAGAGCCTTAGGTCTATGCTATGGTCAAGCTCAGTGAATATTGATGTAAATCAGTAATGATACTTGGAAATATGGAAGTTTTAACCTCTGTCAGAGAGCATCACAGGAGCTCAACCCAGCTGGGACCTCCCAGGCCATCTTAGCTCAAGCCCTGTCTGAAGGACAGTTCTCTCTCTAACAGCTGGTCATCCAGTCTTTGCTTGAAGATATCCAGGAGTGAGTGACCTCCAGAGGTTACATTTCATTACATTCCATTTTGGGTCAGTTTATGCTTTATATTGTGACAAAATCCAAAGAGGAGAGGGAAGAGATCCTGTCAGTGATAGAAGAGCCTGGGTGGGAGGGGGCTCAACCTTTTGAAAAGGCCAGAACAGGAGGAGGGTCTTACCAGTCAGCTTCACAAACCCTCGATCATCCAGCAAGATGTTTTCACACTTTAGATCCCTGCCAGAACAGAGAGAAAGGGAGATGGAGGCCAGGGGCAGTTCTGAGGGTTAGGCCTAAGACCAAGTGTCAGGGTGTTTGAGCAGTGAGGTGGTGTCAAGGTACATAGAGTGCAAGGCCTGGAGTAGGAAGACTCCTCTGAGTTCAAATCCAACCTCAGACATATACTGGCTGTGTGAACCTGAATGAATCAATATTTGAGGACAGATTTGAACTCAGGCCTTCCTGACTCCAGGCCAAGACTCCCTTTTCCCTATCTCCCCTCCCCTGCATTTAAAGTCTTCCACCATCTTGCTCTAACTCATCTTTTCTCTTTATTTCATAAGCCTCATGTTATTATGCTTTATGTTCCAGCCAAAACAGGTTGTGAGCTTAACATTCCATCAGACATCTTCATGCATTCAAACCAACTGTCTCTCTGCCTCCTTCACTCCACCTTTCAGAGTCCTGAGCTTCAAGGCCATCTCAGAGACGATCTCTTTCATGAACCCTTCCCTGATCTCCCCTTTACCTTCCTCTGCTGGTTTGTGCTCCTTGAACCCTTTGTATTTGCTTATCTATATACATGAAGGATCCCTACCCCAGGACACTGTAAGATCCTTGGCCACAGAGATTATTTTGGTTTTATCTTTGAAATTCCCAGCACCTAGCACAGTGTCGGGTACATAGATAGGCTCTTAAACATTTGTGGACTTGAGAGCTATGGCAGAGTCTGGGGTTAAGGCTGAGAGAGATGGGTATTGAAGATGACTAGGATGCTGAAGCTCCCATTGGTCTGGGAGGGAGTCTGGAGAGAGGGAAGCCACATGGGGCTGACTCTGGAATCCAGGCTGGTACAGGGATCCTGGGGCAGAGTGTGCTTATGTGTGGGGGAGTGATAGGGCATCTGAGGGCAGGTTTCTGGGGTTCCCTCCCTCACCGATGAACAATGCCCACATTGTGGCAGTGGGCCACAGCACTGACAAGCTGTCGGAAGAGCCTTCTAGCCTCTTCCTCCTCCAGCCCAGGGCAGCAGCGCCGATCCGATGTGGCATTGATGTGCTCCAGCAGGTCTCCTCGGGAAGCAAGCTCCAGAACAAGGTATGAACGCTGGCTGTTCCGGTATGTCTCATAAAGCTGGATCTGTTCCCCCCAGGGACATCCATTCCCTTTAGGCCTTGTCCTGGGCATACTTCTAGGAGGTAGGGCTTAACTTGGACCAAAGATTGAAGGGGGCCAGCGCAAGCCCCAAGTGTTAGAGGAACTGGGGTGTTCAGCCTTGGGGCATTAGGGAGAGGAGGTCTGATCAGGGGCCTTTAGGGGTTGAGATGAGGATGTGGTAGCTTCACAAGAACGGCCTCCTGAGAGATGGGAAATCAGTGTGAAAGGAATTCCACTCCCTCTTTCTCCCCTCCCTGTGCCCCATCCCTAGCTTACCACATTGAGGTGCTTGTAGGTAGCATTGAGTGAGTAGATCTCTCGGGGAAGGAACTTTCGGGAGTACTCTAAGGGGGCTTCGGCTGTAGAGATTATCTTAATGGCCACCTGTTGGGGGAGGGGGATGGAGTAAAGGAAAATGTACAGAATAGGCCCCCCAGGACCTTGGGATAGGGTCTGTCCTGCCATCCTGAGATCAGCAAGCTCTCGGAGAAGAGCATTCTTAAGGTGTCCTCAGTCTGTTTTGCAGTGCCTGGCCCATAGTAAGTACTTAATAAATGTTTGTTGACTGACCGACTGACTAATAAGGGGGAGAGACAGGACCTGCCATTGTGGAACCCTCTATCTTCCATTCTCTTCCTATCTGGGATAGGTAGAACCCCCTTTCATCTCAATAGCCTTCAGATGTTTGAAAGGGGTTGTCATGGCCCCTAAGCCTTCTCTTTCCCCTATTAAACAGCTCCAGCTTATGGGATTTAGAGGTAAAAGGAACCTTAGAGATTGAAACCCCTCAATTTATGGATAAAGAAAAAAGAAGCCAGGAGTGAGAGGGAGAAAGTTGTCCAAAGAAACACAGAAACAGTAACAAAGGTGAAATTGTAATGTCGTCCTTATCACCCTGAATCCAGGATTCCTTTCACTATAGCCTGAGTTTCTCCTCCTAGGCAACTAGATGATACAGTAGAGAGCTGGGATTGGAGTCAGGAAGACCTGAGTTCACAGCCAGCTCAGACACTTAGTAACCCTGTGACCCTGAGCAAGTCAATTAATCTCCATGTGTCTCCTCTGTAAAATGGAGATAATAGCATCTGCCTCCCAGAGATATCATGAGGATAATTTGTAAAGGGCTTTGCAAACCTTAAAATGCTTAATAAATGGTAGCCACCACTTGTTCTGTTTGATACTTTCTTCCATATGAAAATCCCTTCCCATGTTTTAAGACAGTTACCATGTTCCTCTTAAGCCTTCCCGTCTTCAAGCTACATTGAGCACAGTTCCTTCAGGTAATTGACATATGGCATACTTTCTAGTCCCCCTGCCATCTTGGTCACTCAAATCTGAACAGTCTCTGGCTCTTCCAGTGTTCTTTGTATAATGTGTTTCCAGAACCAGGCCTGTTGCCTCAGATGGGACCTGACCAAGCAGAGTGAGATTCACCTCCCTCTCTTAGAACAGCTTAAGTTCCAAGTCTAAATGTCCTGAATTATTGTCATCTGTTAGCCCACCTCTAGGCACCTGGTAGCCCCAGAGTAAGATAATGGTTAGGACATAGATAGGGAAGCTGTGTGGTTCAGTGGGTAGAGAGCTGGGCCTGGAGTCTGAAAGATTCATCATCCTGAGTTGAAAGCCAGCCTGGGACACTCACTAGTTGTGTGACTCTGGGCAAGTCACTTAATCCAATTTTCCTCAGTTTCCTCATCAGTAAAATGAGCTGGAAAAGAAATGGCAAACCACTCCTGCATGCCTGCATCTTTTTCAAGAGAACCCCAGATGAGGTCATGAAAAATTGGACACAGCTGAACAAGAAGAATGTAGGAACATGATTGCTGTCTTTAAATGGCTAAAGGTTTGTCCTACAGAAAAGGGATAAGACTGGGTCTGCTTGGACTGAGGAGGACTGAGATACAAGAAATGAATGGGTAAAAATTTGCAGACAGGTGGACCAGCCTGCTGAAAGGAAAAAGGAACCACTTAAATTAGTGGGTCCCCCAGTACTGGAATCTTCAAGTGGACTCTGGGTGTTGGGGAGAAAGTGATAAAGGGTATTCCTGCTCAGTTTGAATCATGAGTCCCTTCCTGCTCTTGAGAGTGTATGAGAAGAGTCAAGCCCTGATGGAAACACTGACTGGCCACTTTATAGATTGTACTGTTCCCTCTTTCCCCCTTCCATGGCTCTCTATTCTTTGTCATCCCTCCCTCCTGCCCCCCAGTCACTCACCATCGTGTGGTGCTTGGCACGCAAGTCAGATGACAGCTTGTAGTTTTGGCGCATTCTCTCATGAGTGGCATAGCCCAGGTAGACTTTGGAGAAAGCTCCTGAGCCGATCTTCTTGGAGGAGAGCAGATAACCATTTTCTCGGCACTCCCGCACCTGATCCATAAATGTCCGCCGGTTTGAATCTCCCTTACTACTACTCTTCATCATGTGGCTGGAGATCCAGGGGAGGTGGGACAGCTAGTAAGCTCACCTGGTCATAGAGAGAAACAGGGGGCTGGGCAGACGACCTCGCACAGAGAGACCAGGGTTAGAGCCAGTGCATGTGCAGAAGGTTGGGGTGAGGGGGGCAGGTGTCCCAGTGGTAGGTGCCGCCCCAGGCTCCCCACTGTGCTCAGGGGCAAGGACTAGGCATTTGCAAAGACTGAGTTCTCTGGTTGGGGAAGCTGTGCTACTGTAGCATTGGACTGGGTATGGGGGGGATTCTAGAACAGAAGCTGACTTTGTAGTTCTGGAATCTGGGACAGCATTGTCCGCTCCAGGCTGCTGCCTTCTCCTGTGTGCTCTTGTCCCTCACCGCTGCCAGATGAGATTGTCTCAAGGTGCTTCCTTCCCTGGCCCACACTTCCTCTTAGGTCTGACTGAGCTACCCAGAATCACAGTCTCAGATTCGGAAGGGCTATCAGTGGCCCAATTCATGCTTAACAGAGATCTCTGAGAAGTGGTTACTCTGACTGTCTCTGCTCAAAGACCCCAAGATATGAGGAACTCATCCCACTTTGAGGCTGGCCATTTTCAGTTTTGGACAGCTCTGATGATCAAGAAGCTTTTTCTTTCTCTTTTCTCTCTTTGTTTAATCAATTAAATCAGTCCATCAACCAGCATTTATTAAATGCCAGTCACAGTGCTAGCACTAAGGATAAAAAGGCAAAAATGAAACAATCCTCGCTCCTCTCAAGGAACTTCTATTTTAATCAGGGAAGCAACAAGTATGTAGCATATATTTAGAGCTAGAAGGGACCTTGACGTCCAACCTTCCATTTTACACATGAGGAAACTGAGACACAGAGAAGTTAAGTGACCTGCTCTGAGTCATACAGCTAGTAAATATTTGGAGTGGGATTTGAATTAGGTCTTCCTGACTCCAGATAATATATGGCTACTCCTTTATATATATTCTGCATATATTTCAGATAATGTATTTTCTTATATATATTCTATATATGATCTAGTATATACAGAACAAATACAAGGTATCTATAAGTACATGACACATATAATTATATGTAAAATAAATATGTAGAGAACAAATAAAAGAGAGGGATGAAAGAACTGCATTAGCAGTTGTGGGGATCAGTGTGTTGAAGATGGTACAAGTCTATTCCCTTTTTCATATGAAAAATAGTTATACATCTTCCCTCCTCCTGGCCCCGTCCAAAGTCCTGTGTTTCCTTCTGTAGACTAAACCTACCTAGTTCCTCAGAATTAGGGCTAGGGTTAGAAATATACTGGAATGGGTTAGTTCCTGATCCTAGCTTCCAGTTTCTTCACCATCCTGGTCACCCTCTTTTGGACCCAGTTCAGTCTGTCATGGGATCATTGGTGTAGAACTAGAAAGTAGCATGAAGACCTAGTCCAATTCCTTCTTGATTATGGACAAAGCAACCAATGGTCAGAGAGAGTGCCCGAGGATAAATATACTATAAGTAATAGCTTGGGTTTGAACATAGGTCTTCTGACTCCAGATGCATTCTTTCTAATGTTCGATGGTACCTCTCAGAGTCAAAGACCTGCCTAAGATGTGGTACCTAGACCTGAACACCAAATATAAAATGTGGTCTGATTAGGCCAGGGGAAAGCAGGAATCCCTATACTATTGCTTTTTTCCTTTTAAAAAAAATTCCTAACTTGAACATCAAATGAACTAGGACTTTAGTAAATTATCATAGAAGAAAAAGAGAGAATTGTACATGAAACTATTATGTGAATCTCTATTATGTAAGACTTGTTTTCTTTTTAAGTATATGATAACACAATGTATAACTTTCAAAATTATTCTGTTGTCTGTAACTCTCTCTCTCTCTCTCTCTCTCTCTCTCTCTCTCTCTTTCTCCCCTCCCCCATCCCCTGTAGTACACATTATCCCTCCCTCACCCACCTGAAGCAGCTAGGTGAAATGGTGGATGGAGTACTGGACCTGAGTTCAAATGTGACTTACTAGCTGTGTGACCTTGGGCAGGTCACTTAACCTTTGTTTGCTTCAGTTTCTTCAATAGTAAAATGGGTATAATTATAGGGCTGTTGTGAGAATCAAATAATGCTTAGTGTACAGTGGGCACTATATAAATGTTTATTTTATCCCATTCAAAATTTTTTTAAAAGAGAAAAGCAAAACCCTTGAAACAAATATGCATAATGAAGCAAAATGCATTTTGACACTGGCCATGCCTGTAAATGTATGTCTCATTCTGCACGATGAGTCTCTTCATGTTTCTGTCAGGAGATAAGTAGCATACTTACTTCATCATTGATATTCTGGAATATACCAACCAAAGTTAGTTCATTGATCAGTGTTCTTATGTCTTTCAAAGTTATTTTTCCTTTACCATATTGGTGTTCTTCTGTAAATTCTTTTCCTGCTTCTGCTCACTTCACTGTTTCACTTCATGCAAGTCTTCCCCTTTCATCGTTTCTTATCATATGATAATATTCCATCATAATATTCTACCATAATTTGCACAGCACTCCTCAGTTGGTGGACATTCTTTTATTTTCCAGTTCTTTGCCACTACAAAAAGAGGTGCTATAAGTATTTTTATATGTATGGGTCCTTTTCCTCTTTCTTTGATCTCTTTGGATTCCTAGGCTAGTGGTGCTATCCTGTATCAGAGGGCATCTCCAGTTTGCTAACTTTGGGGGCCTGGTTCCAAATCTCTTTCTAGAATGGCTGGACCCATTCATAGCTTCAACAGTCAGCACACCTATTTTCCCAAAGCCCCTGAATTATTTGTCATTTTGGTTTTTTGCTGTCTTTTTAAAGCTGATGACTATGAGGTAGAACCTTGGTGTTACTTTAATTTGCAATTAAATCTATTATTTGGTGTATTTTTTCTTATGATTTTTGATGATGTGAGTTGGAAACTAATTGTTCATACTTTTTGACCATTTATCTCTTGGGAAAAATGCATCATCCTTACTAGAGTCCACTCTTTTTTTTTTTCAATTTGACTGCCACTCATATTGTCTCATTTTGAATATGGAATGCTCAGAGATCTCCAGATCTTTTTCACACAAACCGCCATCTTTTTATCTCTACCTCCATGTCTTATATAGTTGGATTTTTGAGCTGAAGGAAAGGGTCTTGTGGAATCACCAAATCACTGCCTATCAGAATTGGAAGGAGAATCAGCCAGCCAATCAATGTAGTATTTGTCTTGGGTCATAACTAAGAATATTTTCACCTGGGGCAAAAAGAGGATGGAGAGACTCCAGTTTCTGGGATGAGAACTCACTATTTGACAAAAACTACTGGGGAAACTGGAAAATAATATGGCAGAAACTGGGCATAGACTAGTGTCTGACACTGTATACCAAAATAAAGTCCAAATGAGTACACAATTTAGATATAAAGGCTGATATGATAAACAAATTAGGGGAGCAAGGAATAGTTTTCTGTCAGACTTAGGGAGGATGGAGGAATTTATGACCAAACAAGAGATAGAGAACATTATAAAATGCAAAATGAATAATTTTGATTACATTAAATTGAAAAGTTTTTGCACAAACAAAGCTAATGCAGCCAAGATTAGGAGGGAAGCAGAAAAGTGGAAAAGAATTTTTATGACTAGTGTCTCTGATAACGGTCTCATTTCTAAAATATATAGGGAACTGAGTCAAATTGATAAGAATACAAGTCATTACCCAATTAATAAATGGTCAAAGGACATGAATGGGTAGTTTTCAGAGGAAGAAATTAAAGCTATCTATAGTGATATGAAAAAAATACTCTAAATCGTTATTGATTAGAGAGATGCAAATCAAAACCACTCTGAGATACCACATCACACCTGTCAGATTGACTAACATGACAAAGTGGGAAAATGACAGATGTTGAAGATGTGGCAAAGTTAGAACACTCTTGTGGGGTGCCCCTGTGAGCTGATCCAACCATTCTGGAGAACTATGCCCAAAGAGCTATAAAAATGTGCATTCCCTTTGACCCAGCAATACTGCTTCTAGAGCTGTATCCCAAAGAGATGATACAAATGGGAAAAGGACCCACGTGTGCAAAAATATTTATAGCAGCTCTTTTTGTGGTGGCCAAGAACTGGAAATCAAAGTTGTGGTATATGAATATGATGGAATGCTATTTTGCTGTAAGAAATGATGAACAGTGGACTTCAGAAAAACCTGAAAAGACTTATATGAACTGATGCTGAGAGAAGTGATCAGAACCAGGAGAACATTGTACACAGTAACAGCCACATTGTGCGATGACTGACTTTGATAGACTTGACGCTTATCAGCAATGCAAGGACCTAAAACAATTCCAAAGGACTCATGATGGAAAATGCCATCCACATCCAGAGAGAACTATGGAATGGGAATGCAGAACGAAGCAGACTATTTTCTTTTTTGTTTTGTTTTTCTTTCTCATGGTTTCTCCCATTTGTTATAATTCTTCTATGCAACATGACTAATATGAAAATGTATTTAATAGGAATGTATGTATAGAGCCTGTATCACATTGTATGCCATCTTCGGGAGGGAGGGGGAGAAAATTTAAAACTTATGTAAGAGAATATTAAAAACTAAAAATAAATTAATTAAATTTTAAAAAACAGGGGATACAACTTGTGCCTGTTCCCACAGTTCAATTAGTGCCTGAGATTTAACCCAAACCCTCTGACTCTAGATGGATCTTGCCTATATAGTTTGTCCTAACACATTTCTTCCTTTTGCAGATGTGGAAACTGACTCAGAGAGGGAACTTGCCCAGGGTCCCATAGCTAGTAAGTGGCAGAGCTAGGAAGGTATAGCTATTTTCAGGTATTTGAAGGACTATCAGATGAAAAAAGGGATTGACTTTTTCTGTTTGGTTGTAGCAAACAGAGCTAGCAGCAGCCTACCTTTCTCTTTGGGCTCTTCTCTTCACTGTCACTCATGCCCTCACAACATGAAATGTTCTTTTACCTTTTTTCTCCTACTATCTTTTAATGCCTTCCCTATCACCTAGTATTCCAGGTCCTTCCCTCAGAACTTGTGTTCCTGATTTGTGAGACTTCTCCATATATAACCCAGTGAAGACCTCCCAAGCTGCTATCTGACCATGCTACTCAGTGCACATACCCTTACTGTGATTGATGCTTCCCTTTTCCACTTCTAACCCTGGAAATAGTAATCAAATCAACACTCCCATTTCTGGAGATAATGTGCCTGTCATTCAGTTTCCCAGTGGGTCATTCCCCTTACTGTTGACTTTCCACATCAAAATACCCCTTCCTGGCCTCTGTATGAGCTTTCTTCCAAAATTAGATTTTTCTTATCTCTTTTATGAGTTATAACCTGCCCTGTTCCATTTCTCCCTTTTTCTTCACGGTATTTTCCTCCCTCACCCCTTAATTTTTATTTTATTTTATTTTTTGTGTGGATATCATCTCTTCTGATTTGACACACCCTGTACTCTCTGTCTATATATGTATATGTGTGTATGTAAGGAATCTCTCCATCTACCCAAATACTGAGAAAAGATTCAAGAGTTATAAATATTTTCTTTCCATGTAGTAATATAAACAGTTCAGCTTTAGAGAGTCTTTTATGGTTTTTCTTTCCTCTTTACCTTTTCATGCTTCTCTGGATTCTTGTATTGTAAAATCAAATTTTTTCTACAGATCTGGTCTTTTCTTCCATATGAATATGAATAAGAATTCATATTCTTCAATATGAATGATGAAAAGTCCTCTATATCATTGAATGACCATTTATTCCCTTGAAGTATTATACTCCGATTTGCTGGGTAAGTGATTTTTGGTTTCAATCCCAGTTCCTTTGACCTCTGGAATATCCCATTCCAAGCCCTTTGATCCCTTAATGTTGAAGCTGCCAGATCCTCTCTTATCCTGATTGTATTTCCACAATACTCAAATTGTTTCTTTCTAGCTGCTTGCAGTATTTTCTCCTTGATCTGGAAACTCTGAAATTTGGCCACAATATTCCTAGGAGTTTCTCTCTTTGGGTCTCTTTCAGGCGGTGATCTGTGGATTCTTTCAATACTTATTTTGCCCTCTGGTTCTAGAATATCAGGGCAGTTTTCCTTGATAATTTCATGGAAGATAATATCTAGGCTCTTCTTTTGATCATGGCTTTCAGGTAGTCTCATAATTTTTTAATTGTTTCTCCTGGATCTATTTTTGAGGTCAGTTGTTTTTCCAATGAGATTTCACATTATCTTCTATTTTTTTCAAACTTTTGGTTTTATTTACTAACTGCTTGGTTTATCTCATAGTTATTTATTTCTCTAAACTCAGTTCTCTCTTTCAACGAATTATTTTGTTCAGTGAGCTTTTGAACCTTCTCCTCCATTTGGCGAATTCTGCTTTTTAAACCCTCCTTCTCCTCATTGGCTTTTTGGACCTCTTTTTCCAATTGAGTTAGCCTCTTTTTAAAGCTGTTATTTTCCTCAGCATTTTTTTGGTTCTCCTTTAGTAAGCTGCTAACTTGTTTTTTAAGCTCTTCTATTGCCTGAGCCTAGTTTAAGTTCCCCTTGGAGGCCCTGGAGGCAGAGGCCTTGACTTCCTCTGACAGTATGCCTTGTTCTTCCTCATCTGAAAGGATGTGGGGAGACACCTGTTCCCCAAGAAAGTAACCTTTTATGGTCTTATGTTTTTTTCCTTTTTGGGGGCATTTTCCCATCCAGTTACTTGACTTCTGAGTTTCCTCTCCACAACCACCTCACCTCCCGTTCCACCAAGCCAGCACTGGGGGCTGAGATTCAGATGAGTTGCTCCAAACCCTCAGGGGCTTTAGGCACTTTCCTTAAATGGAGCTTCTAGGAGGAAGGAGCCAAAGGCTTTATTTCAAGTGTGAGAAGTTCAGGGGCAGATGGAATGAACTTACAGAGTGAGGAGGCTGCTGTAACATGGTAGGGACAGTTCAGAAGGTCAAGAGTGGAATCCAGAGAGGATATTTGACAGAAACTGGCCACAGAGATTTTCTTTTATAAGGAAGTTGATAGGCCTTCGTACTAGTATACAAAATGCTTTGAAAGTGATTGACATACAAGTTGTCACTACTGATAACCATAGTGTTTTTGATATTCCTATCAATGCATGATGTAAAGGAATAAGATGAAGTTCTTGGAACTGATGCACTGTGTAGGGACAACTGTATTGCTATCTTATGACAGAATTTAGACTGTTCCAGATAGAAAGGGCCTTGGAACAAAGAACTGGAGGTCCCACTCTGTCTGACGACAGATACCTAAAGGGTTTTTGCTTGTGCTCATACTGGTGTGCTATAGTATTGGTGTGTTCAGACTGGAGCCTACTGTTAAAGCATCACTTGGTAGCAGATACTCTCTCCCTCCCTCTCTCTCCCCCTCTCTCTCCTTTCCCCTCTCCTCTTTTCCCTCTCCCTCTCTCTCTTCAAGGTACTCTAAACTTTCACCCTTCATGCAAGCAACACTATCCCTAGATGTCCACAGTGGGTCATGAAAGGGAGGCAAGGGTTTTTCAAAGGACTGTATTAGAAATTAGGGAAAGTGAGACTTCATCACAAACTGTTAAGCATCAAATGTTGAGTTCAAAATGGAGTTGTTACAGACTTGAAACCACTGTGGGAAGGGAGAAGCAATTAAATGTAGATGAAATAATGCACAAATTGTCCTTTTTGTGCACCAAATTGTGACAGCAAGGGGTGAGGAACCTGTGGCCTTGAGGCCTCAGGTTGCCTTCTAAGTCATAAAGTGCTACCCTTTGACTAACTTCAAACTTCACAGAACAAATCCCTTTAGTAAAAGAATTTGTTCTTTAAAACTTGGACTCAGTCAAAAGGCTTCATTTGAGGACCTAGAGGGCCCCATGTGACTTTGAGGTTGCAGGTTCCCCACTCTTGTACCTAGATTCATTGTCACAATGGTACAATGAATCAGGCCACTGCTGTAATGAATTTGAAAAGGAAATGAGTTTAGTTTGGCCTGATTTACTCTTTTTAAAAAAACCAATAGCTGTAATACGTATGTGATGTGTCCCTGGTGTGGACCCTCTCCTGACACTGGGGATGCAAGTGAGTGGAAACATACAAAAGGTCCTCACATGGAACGTGGCCAACCTTTTTCATGTCTGGGTTTTTCTACTTCCTGCTGAGTCTTTCCTGTCCTGCCCTTTCTTAATCACTCCAGCCCAGCTTCTCCAAGCTCCTCACTATAAATGGCAGCAAAGCAGTGTCAACTGATGCTTGATGACTCACTTTTCACTTATTTCACAGATATTTCATATATTTGATTTGTGAGGTAAAAATTCAACAAATCTCTTATAAGAAGTCAGCAGTCCTTATTTAATAATCCTATAATCTTCAACCAGTTATATGATTTTCCGTTTTATGAACTTTACCTTGTTAAATCTTAAATCCATCACATGTACATGAACTGAGGGATCACGATAGCCTGCAGCTCCAGCCATTTATTAATTCTCAAAATCATCCTCTTCTACAGCCTGTGTCTTTGAAAACACGTTTTACAAGATTTGAACAAATGAAAGTTCTCTCTCTTCTCCTATGGTATTTCACTTGGTGATCTCATCAGCTCCCATGGTTTCAATGAGGCTAGTGATTCTCAAATATCCTTATCCAGCTCTCACTTCTCTCCTAATCTTCAGACTCTCATCTCCCACTGCCTGTTAGATATTTCAAACTGGATGTCTCACAGACATTTTAAACTCAACATGTCCAAAACTGAACTGAACTATATTTTCTCCCAAACTCTCTCCTGTTTGTTTCCTGTTACCGTTGAGGAGACATTGATCTTCCCAGTCACCCAGGCTCACAACCTAGGAGTTATCCTGGACTCATCACTCTTTCTCACTCCATATTCAGTCTGTTGCCAAGTTATGTCAATTTTACCCTCATAACCTCTCTTTTATTTACCCCCTTCTTACCTCTGACACTGCCTCTGCCCATTCCATGACTGGACTGTTGCAGTAGCCTGCTGGGTTGCCACAAGTCTCTGGATACTCCAGCCTTTCCCCTGTTCAGCTGTCAAATTAATCTTCATAAAGCACAGATCTGACCATGTCAGTTTCTCCATTCCATTCCGTAGATACAGTGGCACCCTCTCACCTTCAGGGCCAAATATAAAATCCTCTGGCATTCAAAGACTTTCACAACTTGGCCCCTTCCTGTCTTTCCAGGCTTTTTACAACTTTCTCCCCATGACATACACTGTGATCCAGACACTGACTTCCTTGCTGTCCCTTACATTAGGCATTTTCATTGTCTGTCCCTATGCCTGGAATGCTTTCCTTCCTCATAGCCACCTCTTGGCTTTCCTGGTTTCCTTCAATTACAACTAACTTCTCATCTTCTAAGAGAAGCCTTTCCTGATCCCCCTTAATGCTAGTGCCTTCTTTCTGTTGACTGTCTCCTATTTATCCTGTGTGTTTTTTGTTTGTACGTAGTTGTTTGCTTGTTGTTTCCTCCCATTAGACGGTGAGCTCCTTGAGTGCAGGCCTTTCATGGTGTACCTGGCACTTAGCACAGTGCCTGACACATAGTATGCACTTAAAAATGATTACTGACTGGCTTCAAACCATAAACCATTTGTTCACATACAGAACTTAAGACATCACTTTACATCCTTTACAAGGTGATTTGATGCTTTATATTTATAACACAATTTATTTTCTGCCTCACACTGGTCACATTCCTTTTGAAAAACATAATTATTTGCACGTAGATTTTTTAGCAGTTTTTAATTAAACCAAAGTTCTTTTCCTGTTCCTTTCAGATATCAAATTGTTCATGAACAAAAGGGGAAATATCTTATTATTTGGATTTAATTCTTTATGCAAAAGTATATTTTTTTTGTCCCACCAGCTCTGGAAAATTAGTCTTCCTGATTCCAGACCTGGTACTGTATCCACTGCACTACTAGCTGTCATGTATGGTTTGGTGGTCTCCATTTCTACTTGAGTTTTATTCCACTGATGTAGTTAATAATCAGAAAAATATAGGGTTTAAATTGAACAATTGATATTTACTAGCTGTCTGGCCACTGGAAAGTCACAACCTCAATTTCCTTGTTTACAATTGGAGAATGAGACCTGTAGCATCTATCTTAAAGGGTTGTTGTGAATTTTGAATGGGATAATGTTTGAGAAGCACTTTGCAAAGTTTAAAGCAATATATAAAAATCAGTAATTATTACTTGGTTATGGTCTAAGCTCATTCTTTCTTTTGTTATATTTCTAGTGTTTCCTTGGCTGAAAATGACATAGTTTCTCTCTTCTTCTGTCTTTGCAAATCCTACTGTAACTTAGGCCCAAGCCCATTCACACAAAATTCTTCTTTGATGGAGAATGATTACTTGTAGTTTCATACCTGTATGAGGGGCAGGGTTGGAGAGAGCTTGGGGAAGGAGAGATCCTTCTTTAAGCTTCCATATTCAACAGAAAAGAACACATGGTTCCAGGTTCTCTTGAGGGAGACATTCCTTGAGGGAGAGGAAAACTCTGAGAAGAAGGCAAAAAGTAGAGGAGCTGGTACCTTTATCACATCCCTATGTATCCTTAGCTTTGGGGAATTTCTCCAGTGCATCTGAGATTTTCTCTCTTATGCTCAAGCTGTGATCTCACTCCCTGTGGGAAAGCTAATTCACTCCATGTATTATCTAATACTAAACTGCATAACAGGTGTTACATGAAGGCAAGGAGGACCCCACTTCCATGGGCAAGGGCACCACTGTGGACTCACATGGATCAGGTTCAATCCTAAGAAAGCCTGATCCCTATGAGAGGGGAGTCAAGCTTTTTTCACATTCTCTGGCTCATTGTCCCTCTACCCCAAGGTTCTGGGGGGGAATTTTTTTTTAAATAAAACTTAGGTAGGGTGCCCTCTAAAAAGATTTGGTGGGATCTCTTCTAGAAAACATATTCAATGTATAAAGTAGATATCAAATATAGGATAATTATCTCTATCATCACAAAAAGTGCTTAAAACACAAAAGACATAAGCATTCAGTAAAAAATTAAAACATAAAACAATAACCCATCTCTTGCATTATCAGTCTCCTTGAAAAGGAAGGGTACTTTGTAGGACTGCTGAACACATATTTCATTTTGACTTTTGACCTGCGCTGCTCATGGATCTCCTGTAAAGTCAGAACAGGATATAGTCTTTCATAGTCCTTTCCACTACAGCTCCTTCCGGCATTTCCACTTGACAGTAATCCATCTTCTCCAAGAAGTTGGGTGGTAGTTTGAAGGGGGCAGCTAGCATGGACTCAAGGAGCGAAGGAGTCAGGATCAGTGAAAAGGGGTTGGATGTGGAGTTAGAGGACATGGCTTCAAATATAGGTTCTGCCATTTACTTCTGTGACATAGGGCAACTCATTTAACCTCCCTGGGCCTCATTTTCCTCATCTATAAAATGGGAGGTTGCCTCTGAGATCCTTTCCAACCCTAGTTCTATGGTCCTGTGACTTCTCAGACTCGAGTTAAACACAAGAACTCAGGATCCATTTCTTAGGATCACTGCTCACTGCTCATCTTAAACTATGATGCCAAATGAACAACATGCTCTAGACGAGGAATGACAAGGGTAGAGTTCCTTGGGCCTCCAACTTTTCTATTCTTAGAAATGTGCCTCTAAAGCAGCCCAAAATTGCATTAAATTTTTTGACTGCCATATTACACTGTTGACTTACATTGAGCTTCAAGTCCACTTAACTCCTCAGATCTTTTTCAGAACAATTTTTGTCTTAATGATAGCTCCCCCATCTTATATGTATGAAGCTGCTTTTTTTTTGTATCCAGATGCAAGACTTTACATTAATTCCTTCAATTTTAACTGCTTCATTTTGTTTGTGGAGAAACTTCTGATTTTATTTAATCAAAACTACCCATTTTATCTCCTTTCTCTGACTTTTGTTTGGTTAAGAATGCTTTTTCATAATTGCAATTGGTAGCTATTTTCCTATCTTATGATCTGGCATTTTATATTAGAATCATGTATACCTCTGGAGCTTATTATAGTATATTATGTGACCTCAGTTTCTACTAGTCTGCTTTCCAGTTTTCCAAGCAGTTTGTCTTAGATAATTCATACCCCAGTAGTTGGAGATCATGCTGACTATGGATTCAAAAGCGGAATTCTGGGCTGTAAAGTACCAGGAGTTGTGAGCTGCCTTTTGCTCTACTTGTATCCTACATGTGTACCTCACTATTATTGTACTCTAAGTTTGAACCCAATCTTCCCATGGAACTGTATTTGTGGAAGTGTTTATGGTAACTTTTGGAGAGAATTTTTTATACAAAATGTTCTTACTGTAACTTTTTGGTAAATATGTTTGTTAAAACCTAATTAAGTTTATTGACTCAGTATTAATAGTTAAGTAGCACCGGGAGAACACTAGGGGGAGCTCCCACTCCCTTGAACTCACCTCCTCAAAGTTACCCCTAGAATCCAGAGTAGAAGTAGTAGTCCACTTCAAGTTAGGAGAACAAGTCCTGGTAGGGTGCTACACCTTGAATTTCTAGGGGGTCCTGGTGGTGATGATGATGGTTAGTTGCTGCTTGCAGGAACTCAAATTAGTAGAAACAGTACCAGGAGGCAGTGGGAGAACCAAAATCATACTGGGAGTCATGGTATGAGTTGAGATTGGATAGAGGACTTCATCTTTCCCCTGATTTCATGGTTTCTAGAATTGGAGCTGTGCCCCTGGATCCTATAACTGATCTACTTCTTCTCTTTCTACAATCTGTGAGTGGAGAGGAGTTTTGGAAATATGGCCATGCCTATATTCCCCAAATATTTTCATTACATTTTTGATATATTAAATAAGTTGAGTAGCCAGGGAATATTATTTATCTGAGTCTTAGCAAAGTGATAGTTGACCACCAGAGAATAAGAAATTTTACAGGATTACAGGAAGGTCTAGAGCCACATTTCCTATAAGCTCAACATGCAGAGCAATATTTTACTTTTCACATCTTAGTATAATTCAAGCTTGGGTTAGTGAGGAATTCTTTCCTTTCTCCCAGATTTATTGAAACCAGTCCCTTGGCAGGGCTGGTTGGCCTGCACATGTGCATAGAGATAATCATTTACATATGCATCAACATGTCCTGGACTGGTGGCTCAGACAGTACACTACTTGATGGGCAAAATTATGAACTATGCTTTCTTTTTTGATCATGGTAAAATGATACTCTTTTTGTAAGCTTACTAGAAGTTTGTATTCTATGGCAATATTTCAAGTGTCTCGTGAGACAACCAACAAATATACAAAAAGGTCATCCTTATTATCACATGCTTATGTGTCACAAAGATTAAAAATAGAAAACTGCTCTCAAGAAGTTTACATTTTTAATAGTGGTGAACCCATGGAGCAAACCTATGTAGACAACATGCTTTGGCCTTTTGAGAAAGAGCATGTACAAGCAGAGGCTCCTACTTGGTATCTTGATCACCATGATGGGGAGGGTTAGCAGTTGATTCAGGAAGAACCAACTTCTCAATTATCTTTAAAAAAAAGAGAGGACAATGTTTCCCCCTTTCTCTCACTTCCCTTCTCTGGAGTGTCCTTGGGAGTTGAGCAGGAAACCTCCATCAGACTTCCTGCAAGGGGGTGGGGCAGAGAATTTCCTTCTCCCAGTAGCAAGAACATATTTTGGCCTAGAAGTGCTTGAGATGGCACCTTAATTCCCTGGCCACCTCATTTATTTCTTTTCACTAGCACAGGTAACAAACCCATCCTGTTGTATCTACTGCTTCAAATGTCTTGATCACAGGGACTTGAGATCTCATTATTCTAGCTTTAAGAGCAGTTAGAATTTTGAAGAACACTGTTGGTGTGGCAGTTCAAAGTGGCAGTTGAAAAATGGCTTGAAACAAAGCACAAGAATAACAGTAGTTAAGTGTTTCTATAGAGCTTTGATGTTGACAATCACCTTACATCTATTAACTCATTTGATCCTCACAGCAATTCTCAGAGGTTGTCGCTTTTATTTATAGTTCTTAATTTTATAAATGAGGAAACTGAGGTATTCAGAAAGATGATAAGACTTGCACAGGGAATATCTGGGTCAGAATTTGAACTCAAGTCTTTCTGAGTCCAAATCCCATTCTTTATCCACCCTGCCACCTACCTACCCACAGCATCTCTATGCCAGTGGAGACAGAGAAAAGGCAGGATTATCTGTGATCTTCGAGGATCCACAAAGAATCTGTACCGTTAGAAGCTTTTCCCATGGACTCAAGGAGAGGGTGGAGAGAAATGATTGAGAGTGTTAGCTTAAAGACATAGAGAGGAAGGAGGTGAAGAGGTCTTTTTGAGGAAGCTTTCAATTTTATGTAGAGGATTTAAGATTTTACTTAATATCTTAAAAGACAGTGAGTGGAACAAGACTGAGCTTCCTGACAAGTGAAAATGAGTCAATATCTTAAGGGTGTGGAGTGACTTTGGTTATGTCCAAAATAATTAAATTGATAAGAAACAAATTTGTATGTCTATGTAGTCAATACAAGGTATCCCAAAAGTTGTAGTGAATTAAAGTTTTAAAATTGCACGAAGACTTTTGGGACATCTTATGTGTATGTATATGTTTGTTATCATTTGTTAAATTATACACATAGAATAATAATAGCAAATGTTTATGTAGTACTTTAAAGTTTGCAAAGCACTTTACAACTAAATCCCTTTATCTTCATAACTCCCCCAAGAGAGGTGCTATTGTGATCCCCATTTTACATGAGGAAATTGAGGGAGACTGAGGTTAAGTGACTTGTTCATGGTCACCCAGCCACAAAGTACCTGAGTTTGGAATTTAACTTGAACCACCTAGCTCTACAAAGCTTTGACTAGTCCCTGGGAGGCCATATTCAGAATATGTGTTTCATGCTTAAATGCTGCCAAAATACATGGGGAGAGTTGAAGAGCCTAACGGGAAGATGAAGTCTTGCAGTGGGTTACCTACAATTTTTGAGGGTTGAAGGTTAGATAATGACCCCAAGAGCTTCTCTGAGGAACATGGCGGAAGATCACGTGGTGGGCGGGCTTGGTTGGTTGGGGAGCCCTAGGGGCAGCCAAGGAGGAAGCCCGAAGGGCGCGTAGGCCGAGCGCGTTGGGGCCTCCCAGCGGAGGAGTTGGGAAAGAGAATCGGGCCGTGAATCTTGAAGACCAAGATGTTACAAAGCTAGAATTGACATAATTTGGCAATTGAGTGGTTAGGAGGGTGAGTAAGGAGTTGAGAATGACACCTAGGGTTAGGTGAGTGGAGGCGGGGTGGGGAGAAAGAAAATGAGCTTAACTTTAGACTTGTTGAGTTTTAGGCACTTCTGAGACCTCCAGTTTGAAATGTCCAAGAGGTAATTAATTGGTGATGTAGGAATAAACCTCAGACTAGGACTGGATATACACACACACACACCCTATCTCAATGCCTTTGCAATGACCATTTCTCACTCTCTGACTCAACTTGGTCAATGTGCTTCCTCCTTCCCCCTGCGTCTTAAGATCCCTGGTTTCCTCTTTAGTCATATAACCTTTTTTTTTAATCTCCATTGTGACTTGAAATGTCAAGGTCCCCAGGGATTTGGCTAGTTATATATTCCCCTCATGGTTCTGGGCATACCCTTAAAGGGCAGTAGGATATTTCTTCTAATGCTGTTGGCTGAAGTTTCCATTCCGTTTCTGTTCTCCCCAATATCAACTTTCTATTTTTATTTTCTATTTCAGCTCTCTGATACCATTGATTATGATGGATTAGGACATTGATTATTATATGATGGTGACTCAATGGTTATTACCCCAGTATCATTTAACATCACTTGGCTTTTACAAAAGGATGTTTACTGAGGACATGTGCAGTCTGAAGAAAGTTACAAAGCATTTCCTCTCAGCATCTGAGGGGCACATTCTCTATCCCACCTCACCCCCTGGGAAAAGTGGGCTCAAATTTAATATGACTGCCACAAAAATTCAACCCTTCAAGTTTGCCCCTAGGTTTAGCATAGGCACTAGAGAAATAGCTCCCTTCTTGCAGAAGGTGGGGTGTTTCGGAGTCAGTCCATTAGTGGTCAAGCAGGCTGCTCCTCCGGTTCTCAGAGGCTAGGCTGAAGGCAAAATCTGATATGGTTTCTTGGACCGATTCTTGGACTGATGGTGGCTCTTCTGACCTTTTGGAGCATGTAACTTCTGTTCTATTGCCACCAATACTCTTTCACCTAGAACAAGAAAGAACACATGTTAAAGAGAGAGCATATTCACAGCCATGTGACAGCCCTGGTGAGGAGACAGGCAGCAGGAAGCCACCACTGCTGCTACTTATTTCCCCATCGCTGTCATTCCTCTTTATAGCTTCAAAGGTCAATTCTAGCCTCACCTACATTCATTTTCTGATTCCTCTACAGAAGTTTGGACCTCCTTCCCTACCCCCTCCAAACCGTTTTGCATTTATTTTGTAAATATACTTGTCTCTCCTTATAGACTGTAAGCCCTCGCTGGGATTGCTTCATTTTGGTCTATATATCCCTAGTCCTTAACACATAGTGTCCAGCACATGCAGGTGCTTGTTGGTTGAGATATCGTTGAGAGGGAGGGAAAAGGAGAACGCGAATGCTGAGAAAGGAATACGAAGACCTGAATACTAGGGGTGGGAATGAAGACTTCTCTGTCGGGAGGAAGACGTGCGTAGCGGGGTGGGATGAGAAGCTGGACACACAGGTGGGGGACTGGAGGCAGAAGAGAACCTGGGGGGTCTGGGTTGGCGGGGGAGAAGGAGAACCTGGATGTTGCGGGGGCAACGGGGGGATGTTCCTCAGAAGTGTCGGGGAACGCTACCTGGACCAGAGGGCACACGATGCCAGTCACGGGAGGGAGAGGGGCGAGAGTCTGGGTGAGGGTGTCACACACACGGGGGTGTGGGGGGAACAGGTAACGACTGGAGGGAGAAGGCTGGGCAGGGCGTGGCGCCCGGTAGGGGCCCGGCACGGAGAGGGGGAGGAGGGGCGTCCCTCACCGCCCCCGCGGGTTAGTTTGGGTACTACGGCCCCTCCCCCCGGCTCACCTTGGCGAGGCGCGCGCGCAACACCCCCCTTCTCCCACACCTTTCCCCTCCCCCCCGTCCGCCCAACCGTCAGGTGCGGAAGATCACGTGGTGGGCGGGCTTGGTTGGTTGGGGAGCCCTAGGGGCAGCCAAGGAGGAAGCCCGAAGGGCGCGTAGGCGGAGCGCGTTGGGGCCTCCCAGCGGAGGAGTTGGGAAAGAGAATCGGGGCCGTGGCGGGAGAGGCCAATCGGAAAGCAGAGCGCGGAGGGGGCGGAGGCCCGCGTGTCCGCCCCGGAGCCTGGGGTTGGTTAGGTAGGACCGGGGGCGGGGCCTCGACTCTCGGAGTGGGGCGCGGGCGCGCGGGCGCGCGGGCGCGCGGGCCGGCGGCGTGACGCGCGCGCCTCGGCTTCTCCCTTGCCGCTGGGCTCGGGCCGGCCGCGGCTGCAGTGGCTTGGGAGGAGGCTCCGGAGGCGGCTGCGACGGCTGAGGTAACTAACCGGCGCGGGCCGGGGGAGGTGGGGGCTGCGTCGCGCTCCTTCCTCACAGGGCCTGGGATTTGCTGAGCGGCTCCATCCCCTGGGCTTCCGGGAAGGAGACCGTAGAGCCGGGCCCGCCCCGCCCTGGCCGCAGCCCGGGGGAGACCGGGGCAGCGCCGCGACGGAGGCGACCCCCTCTGCCCAAGGTCACGGCCGCTGGCCTTCCGCTCCCTGGGCTTTCCCCCACCCCTGCGCCCCTTCCCTGTGCAGGTGTTGTTCCCCTGGTAAAGGAATCCCTCAGCATCCTTCAGCGTGGCCCCGGGCCCATCTCCTCCCCTAGGATCGCGCGTTCCCCGGCGAAACTGCCGCCCTGGTTCTCCTCCCCTGTCGTCCCAAGGAGACCCCCTCGCCCCCTTCCCTGGCAGGAGTCTTCTCTCCCCCAGGGGAAGGCTGTGCTCCCCGCAGCCCCCGTGCCCGGATACCCCTTGCCGCTCCCTGCACCACTAAAAGGACCTTCACCTTCAGCATTACCTTCCAGTGTTCCACAGTGAACCCTGCGCGAACAGCCTTCTTAAAACCTACCTGGGTAGTCAGGTAGGTTATAGTCACTTCAGTGACAGGTCAGCTCATGAAGGCCCATCCGTAGACGTACTGAATGAAAGCCACACAGTGAGTGTGAGAGTCCGATGAGCTAATGTATGTGAAGTGCTTGGGAAACCTCAAAGCTCATAGAAGTGCCAGTTATCAGTGGCATTATTTTCCTTATTGTTAGTGGTTCCATGATGTTAAGCAGGGGGCCTAGGCCTCCCAAGAGACGGGGTAGTAGGGGTAGAGAGGAAGAGGGAGAAAGAAGAAAGAGAGAAAAAGACAATGAATGAGAATGAGAGTGTTTGTGTCTGGGAAAGGCCATCACCTGAAATACAGCTCAGGATGACGCTTCCTGGGATCATGTGTTTAGCAGATGTTTGTTGTCAGAGTCAAAGGTCCAGGTCAGTGGAAGGCCTGTGGCGAAGTTGGTGGTGCCTTAGATTTAGGATAAAATCTGCTTGTGCTTAGTTACTGTGTTATAGGTTAGATGAGCCTTTATTCCTGAGGTGAAGTCTGGAGGGTGCCTTGTTAGCCGTTGGAGAGCATTCCAGGTTTAGCTGTCTGTATTTCCTTGTGGAGAAAAGTGTTCAGCTATATAGAAGTACATTCTAATCTAAAGAAGTAGAACAGACAGAAATTTGCAAAGACAGCTGAATGGGATTTTTCACTGTTCTAGTTTCTGGATGGATGGATGTTCTGAGGCCTCTTATGTTGAAGTCTTTCTTGGCCACGTTGTTGTAAATACAGTTCTTGGCCTGTTTTGGTTGGCACTTAGACTCCAGCTCATTTTTAAGTAGTTGAACTTTAACACAGGGTTGTAAGCAATTCTCTGTGTTTGTCAGATGCAGGAATATGGATTTATTTTTCTGATTTGTGTGGAGGACAGGCTTTGACTCCTGGATCAAAAGTAAGAATCAAAATTGCAGGTGACCCCAATATAGAGTGGAAAAGATGTTGTATACCCCATAGTGGCTGGGCTTCCCTCCAGTATGTGAGCATTTAATGTCTGTTTTTACATGAAGCAATTTCCTTCAACTCTAAGCCAGACAGAAGGAACTGGTGCTTACTTTGGGGGATATTGCAGTTCAATCTGATAATGCAGCTTGGTGTAGTGCATGTTGGGAAATGACATTTATAAGAGACCAGTATGAAGTAAACTCTATAACTTCATTTCTCTAAGCTAGCAGTGACTGTTTCTTTCTTTTACTTATGTCTTTAATGTGATTAGAATTTTCTTTCTTGCTTTGAGCTCTGTAGTAAAGAAAATTTCTGTAGTCATGGAGCAGAGAAATGATTCTGGTTGCAGACTGAACAGTCAGCAGCCTCAAATAAGAGATTTCTGTTTAATTTTTACCCATAGGCCTACAACAGCTAAGTGATTTTGGTAATTTCTAAGCCTGCATAATATACAGTCTCCCTCACAAAGTTGTGAGGAGCTACATAAAGCCCTTTTTAATTTTTAAAAATTTATTGAGGCACTTTGTTTTCACACAACAGACACTCCCCAGCAAACATCTAAACAAATCCTCTTTATGTGTAAATTTACTGAAACAAATGAACAGAAAGGAATCTGTGGTTTTTTAATTTTGGTAGTATGGTACTCACATTGACCAGAGGGATTTAAAAAAGCATACCTTTTACTGATGCCTTTTTTCTTCATCCATCATTTCTCAACTTGTTCCCTCCAGGTTGGACCCTCCTTTTTCACAAAAGAAAGAGTCAAGCAAAAACCTACAGATTTCTTGTCTGACTGTATATGATTGTTTGCTAAAAGTTTTGTTGTTTCTCATTGTTGACTTCATTATATTGGTGTCATTGTCAATATTTTAAGTATTTTTGCTGCATCATTTCTTCATATAAGTCTTGCCATGTTTCTATTCATTCCTATATCTTTGAGTTCCAACTTCTCTCCCTTCCTCTCCTCCCTCACCCATCCCCACTGTGAAGGCAAGCAATTCAATATAGGCTATACATGTGTAGTTATGCAAAAGGCTTCCATAATAGTCATGTTGTGAAAGACTGACTATATTTCTCTTCATCCTATCCTGGCCCCCATTTATTCCATTCTCTCTTTTGACCCTGTTCCTCCCCAAAAGTGTTTACTTCTAATTAACCCCTCTTCCTATTTACCCTCCATTCTATCATCTCCCCCTATACCCCACTTATCCCCTTGTCCCCTACTTTTCTGTGGTGTAAGACAGATTTTCATACCAAATTGAGTGTGTGTGTTATTCCCTCCTTAAGCCAAATGCACTGAGAGTAAGCTTCACTTTTTCTCTCTCACTTCTCTCCTTTTCCCCCTCCATTGAAAAAGCTTTTTCTTGCCTCTTTTATGAGAAATAATTTGCCCCATTTCATTTCTCCCTTTCTTCTCCCAATATATTTCTCTCATCCCTTAATTTTATTTTTTTAGATATCATCCCTTCCTATTCAACTTACCCTGTACCCTCTGTCCATATGTATATAATCCAACTACCCAAATAGTGAGAAAAGTCTCAAGAGTTACAAATATTGTCTTTCCATGTAGGAATGTAAACAGTTCAACTTTAGTAAGTCATTTATGATTTCTCTTTCCTGTTTACCTTTTTTCATGCTTCTCTTGATTTCTTCTGTTTGAAAGTCAGATTTTCTATTCAGCTCTGGTCTTTTCATCAAGAATACTTGTAAGTCCTCTATTTCATTGAATGACTATTTTTTTCCCTTGGAGTATTATACTCAGTTTCTCTGGGTAGGTGATTCTTGGTTTTAGTTCTAATTCCTGTGACTTTTGGAATATCTTATTCCAAAGCCCTTCGATCCCTTGATGTAGAAGCTGCTAGATCTTGTGTTATCCTGATTGTATTTCCACAATACTCAAATTGTTTCTTTCTGGCTGCTTGCAATATTTTCTCCTTGACTTGGGAACTCTGGAATCTGGTTATAATATTCCTAGGAGTTTGTCTTTTCAGATCTCTTTCAGGAGGTGATTGGTGGATTCTTTCAATATTTATTTTACCCTCAAATTCTAGAATATCAGGGCAGTTTTCCTTGATAATTTCATGAGAGATGATGTCTAGGCTCTTTTTTTCAATCATGGCTGGTGCGACAGACCTTTCCTGTAGGCCTTCCAGGTTGCCTTGGAGTGGAAATCTCTTTCACTCTGTCATTTTGTGACTTCTGCTGGTCTAGAATTTGTTTAATTTTTACAGGTATTTTATGGGCTTTGGGAGTAGAGCTACAGCAGGTCTGTCCTTCTACTCCACCATCTTGGCTGTGCCCCCGCCACCCTTCCCAAATCTTGCTCTTTCTACTTCTAGCATCAGACTCTTTTCACTCACACAGCTACCAGCTTTTAAGTCTCAGCTGACATTCCACCTTCTGCAAGAAGCTTTTCCAGGCCTTCTAAGTACTTGTGCCTTCCCTCTGTTGATTGAATAAATGCAATTTATTCTGTATATAGCTTGTTTGTATATAGTGTTTGCATATTGTCTTCTCCATTAGACTGTGAGTTTTTTGAGAGCAAGTTTGTTTTTAACACCACCTTCTATATAAGCTTTTCTTGATCTCTCCCCAACCTGCTAAAGGTCTTCTTTCCTAAGTACTGGGTGTTTGTCCTGCATATATTCTTTATATGTTTATATGTGAGTGTTGTTTCCTCTGATAGAGTTATAAGCTCCTTGAATGTAGAAATTAGAAAAAAAAAAAAGTATCCCAAGTGCCTATCACATAGTTGGCATTTAAAATAAATGTTTGTTGATTAATTCATAAAGTGCTTTGTAAAGCACTATGGAAATTTAAAACTTCCTACAGTTTTTATTACCATTGCTGTAATCTTAGTTCTTTTCCTTCCCCCTAGGATAATCTTGAGTTAGTTTTCAGTATAATGTTCTTTTACCTATATAGGTGAAGCCTAGGAAATCTCTTCAGGATTAAAGTTAATGAGTTCTTCCCCACCTTGACCCCACCATTGTTCCCTCAATGGAGATATTCTGAGAGCCAAGTGAATGGCCCCACTATTCACCTTCTTTTGTCGAGTACTTGCCTTGAGAGACCAGGCAAGATTTTTATACTCCAGAGTCATATTCTGAATTCTCAGAGACTAATTCCCAACATTTAATGTGAGTGCCTTCCTTTAAACTTAACTCTTCAAAGTAGCTGATAAAAGAAATAAATGTATTTCTGAAGGGCAATCCAAGAGGTTTGTACGAGAGAGCAAACAGACTTTGTATAAGTTTGTATAAGAGTTCCAGTCCTTTGCTTTGGTGACTGGTCTCCCCTGGGTAGGGAGTTAAGAGCAAGTTGTATGTTAATAACAATGATAGCCAACATTTATATAGTGCTTACTGTGTGCCAGGCACTGTGCTAGGCACTTTACAGTTATCTCATTTGATCTTCTCAACAACCTTGGGACATAGGTGCTGTAATTGTCTCCATTTTACAGATGAAGCAGTTGCAGAGATACCCACAGTCATATAGCTAATAAGCGTCTGAGATTGGCTTTGAATTTAGATCTTCCCAGTTGTAGGCACAGAGTTCTATTTACTGCTCCAGGAACTTTCAATTTTGAGTTTGTTGAAAAAGCCATGTTCGCATTCTCTTTTTTTGAGCCACCGACTTAGTTCTTAGAATAGGGGGATACCCCCAACATCTTACTGTTCTTCCTGAGGACACCAGTTTTCTTTGGCTTCCCTCTATGAAGGAAAGTAGCATGATTTAAATCCCATGCCTTCCCCCTATCCCTACCAAATAAAATCAAACTAGCAGATTAACCAATGTGTGCTTCCAGAAAGAAGGTATGAGGTAACTGATGGGCAGGCAGGAGGTGATGAGGCATTAGAGCAGATTTAGTGGTTAGGAAAGGAAAAACATATCTAATGTGGAGGAGGAAGTTAGGTGGACTGTGTGTCTGCAAAAGCTCTGTAGCTCTGGGTTGTTGGAACACTGTGCTCATTAAATAAGAGTGATTCAAGAGTCATTTATGATTTAGGTAATATTTGTTCTTTTAGAAAATTTTGAAAGGAATGCTCTCTAGGATGTAATTTTGATGCCTAGAATGCTTGAACTTGGACTTCTTTTATTTTATACTTTGAGGGTATTAGTTAGATGGCATTTCCAAGACTTGGGGAGAATAAATTTCTTTAAGGCCTTCTCACATATGAACTTTTATAAGAATAATTAGTTACATGGCTAATAAGGAAGCATATTTTTTTGTAACTTCAAATGTATAATTGACATATTATTTTCCCTGGGTGGGGAAAGGGTGGGAGGAAGGGAGTAAATTTGGAACTCAGAATATAAAAAGTAAATGTTAAATAAATATATTAAAAATGGAAGGGAGAGAAAAATAATAAGTTATTAGAGTAGAAAGGAAGTATTTCCATTTCAGAGGACTCTGTTCCCCATGAAACTATGTACTCTTGCTTTCTTAAGCTTGGGAGGAGGGATTTTATCTTCAGAAATGGTAAACAAGTATATAAAAAAGTATGTAAAATAAGTATATAAAAATGTTTAATCTGTTAATTTTTTTTCTTTTTTGGCAGGCCTTAAAGCAAGAAAGATGCTCTAGAGAATGATATATCAAACATGTTAACTCCTGGACTGAAGTCTACAAAGAAACCTACGTTGAAGTGATGATGGAATAGCTTATTTATTATTTGCCAACAGAAACTATCAAAAGTTCAGAAACAGAATATATTAAGCAAATGTGGATTGTTACGGCTGGAAAAATCAGAAAAGTCCATTTGTATTTAGTGGATGGCTTATAATTTTCTTCTCTTTTATGGTTAAATTCAGTATAGAAATTTCAACATAAATTTTTTTCCAGTAGTTTTTGTAGTACAAAGAAAACATTTTTGAAAACCAAACTATGTGTGGACACTTAGGAATTAAAATCTAGTTCTTTCTGGTGTTCCAGGTGTGAGAAGAAACCAGTTTTGTTTTGGAGAAACCTCAGACCATGAAAATGGCAGAATCAAATGTGAAAAGTAAGTGTATGTGAGTGCTGTGCTCACATGTGTGCCCACCTAAACATCACAGAACACAGAACCTGAGGTGATCTTAGAGATCCATCCTGAGAGGTTAAGTGACAAGGCTTCAGATTGGCAGTTTTAAGACTAGAACTAGGTCTTCTGTTGCGTTTTTTTTTTTTTACCAAGCTGTAAATCAGTCAGTAACTGTTTCCCAGCCATACCACCCAAATGCCCTGCTCTTGAAGGTGAGCTTTGGATTAGGCTGCTGGTTTAGAGTAAATATGCATCTTGCTTTCAAAGACTATACTGTCCAGAGTTGAAACAATGTTATTTAGGTGGAGTAAAGAGCAACCCCTTTGTCTTGGTCTGTCTTCTCCACATTTCCGACGTTCTACATTTTATTCTGTAGAGGAAATAACATGTCATAGAAAATTAAGTACAAATTATATACAAAGTAGATAAAAATTTCCTGGGCAGTTCTCCTTCCTGCCCACTGGCTGACCAGTATCTTTTTTCATTAATTATTTTTTTTGTTACATTTTGAGTTCTGAGTTGTCTTCCTCCCTCCTTCCCAATCCTGCATTAGAGAAGGTCAGTATTTGATATAGATATATATGGAATCATACAATACATACATATATATCATATGATATATATACATGTGTAACATGCATATATTTATGTAATACATGTATCAGTTCTTTCTCTGAAGGTGGACAGCAGTTTCCTTCTCAGAAGGTGGGTAGCAAGTCCTTCGTAGTTGATTTGAATGTGATCATATTATTCAAAATAGCTTAATCACTCACAGTTACTCTTCTAACAACATTGCTTTTACTGTATACAATGTTCTCTGGGTTCTACTTGTTTTCGCTCTGCATTATTTCATTCAGATTCTTCTGTTGTTTCTGAAACCAACCTGCTCATCATTTCTTAGAGTGCAATAGTATTCTGTTGTAATCACCTACCACAACTTCTTCAGCCATTCCCCAGATGATGGGCATCCCTTCACTTTTTAGTTCTTTACCAACACAAAGCAGATCAATATCTGATGGCTGTCTTTGGGAGTAGCTGAAATCCCTTGGGGGTCATTGGGGCTGAAGAACTGCCAAACTAAGAAAAGAATATTAAGCTCCTAACTTCTGAGTACTGTGGCTAAGCTGTCATGCTTTGAGGAACATGAGTGTGTGGTTTGACAGGAACCCTTTCTATAGAAGAGTAGCCCGTGCTATCCCAACAGTCAGTGTAATTATCATACTAAATGAGTCTTCTTTCTTTGGTGGGTTTATTGGAATGGGGATCCTATGTCCAAGGGCCATCTCTGCCGGCCTAGTTCCCCATGACTTTCCCTAACCTGAGAGTTAGCAGGGACCCTGATTTGATTACAGTGGTGGTGGTGCTGGGAAGGATTAAACTGGGTAACAGTAGCAGACTAAGTATGGAAAGTCAGCTTTGAAGTATTGCTTTTAGTTTTAGTAGGTGTCTAGAGCTGGAAAATAATATCTAACTTAGAGTAGTAGAGTGACTAATACCTTGTTACCATCTATTTCAGTGTATTTCAGTTTCCTCTTTATATGAGTGGACCCTTCTGTAGACCTGTTTGTAAAGTGATTTTTACTTAATGCAGATTTGCCTGTGGATATGGGAAAGAGAGGGAGGGAAGGAGGCAGAAAGGAACCTGTGGCCTGCGAATGGGGGGAGTGGTCAGTACATGGTTCAAAATATACATTGGGACCAGGGATGGAAAAGCATGATGGGTGGAATCTGAAATGACTGAGAAAACAAAGGTTCAGGTAGACAGGTTTTTTATTTATGAAAAGAAAACAGTTAACAGGATATAAACCATAGTACAAGATCAGGCAATTTGATTTCTAATTGGAGGAAAGAGTTGGGAAGAGTAGAGTGAACAGATATACTTCCCTGAAATCGGAAGGAAAAAAATGTCCCACTCCCCAAGTGTCTGTATTCAATCAAAGGAATCAATAACTGATTGACTAGTATGGGGCTAGTTTTCAGATAAGAGATATGTGAGTTTTAGAGATGTAAAATTGTGAGAAAACTTCTTGCATTAGTCTTTTGCTCTGACTGGATATCTGGTCAGCATAGGTCCCTAGGTTAAGGGTCTCTGTTGTTTGTTCTTCCTTTTTGAAGAGGACCAATGACTTCCATTATAAGGTGATGTCTTGACTAGTGTGTGGATTGGATTTCAGTGAGGCAGAGTTGCACAAAGTCTTCAGCTTTACTCTGTCGTCTTCATTCATCAATGTCCAGTGTCAGGGCAGAAGTCAAAACGAGGGGTAGCTAGGTGGAGTAGAGCACCAACCCTGGAGTCAGGAGGACTGAGTTCAAATCCGGCCTCAGACACTTGACACACTTACTAGCTGTATGACCTTGGGCAAGTCACTTAACCCCAATTGCCTTGCCTTCCCCGCTCCAGGTGATGGCCCGGGATGCAGTGGATGAGCTTGGTATCTTAGATGCCTGACCAAACTCTTAAGTGCTCCATAGCACCTACTTTAGCTGCTTTCATAGCCATGGGAATGAATTGTTCTTATGTGCCCATTCCACCAGGAGGAGTCTCCACGTGTTTGGGGTAGACATTTCCCTAGCTCACTGACAAGTTTGAGGCATGTCAGTTACCCTCTTGGTGTAGCTTGTCTGCTTAGGTGGTTTCCTGGGATGTTGCTGCTGTGCATGCTTTCTTGGAGCTACAAGTGAGAGTTAGATGACAGGTGGATGCCACAGGTAGATGAGCAGCCCTGAAAATGGCTTGGCAAGCCCTCACATCAGAGGTGCCAGTCCTCCTGTATACCCCAGAGGGTCTCTAAGCAAGAGGTGGAGGTGGTCCAGCTTCCCAGCCACATAGGACTTGGTTCAAACAATACAATGAAGTTTCCTCACAATTCTCATAATTAAATAAAATTTTTTCACAAGACAGAAATTGTACTGGATCCGTAATTGAATAGAAAGGGAACTCAGCTAGATTCAGAATTAACTCATAAGATGGAATTAGTGGTCAGAGCAAGAGGAGGAGCACACAGTGGACAGGGCTAGCCATGTAGGAGTCTGACTAGAGCTGAAAGGGGCAGACATGGAGCTGGACAAAGACAGGAGAGGTTGGGAGACAATGCAGAAGCCAGAAGCAGATATGCATTACCACAGTGTCGACAGACAGAATATAAATATATGGTGGCTAGACACGTGGACAAGTGACTGGAATGGGGCAAAGGTCTTCTTTCTTAGCACCCGAGATCCCAAGCCAAGCCTCCAATCTGGCAATGGTCTCTTTGTGTGTCCATTCTTCTTCTTGGAGGATTTTTTTTTTAATGGGAGCAGGGGGAGGCTGTGGAGCACTAAATTACAGTACAGTAAAGTTAACATAGGTGTTTTTTTGGAATGTGGATTTCTTTCAGAATTCTTTATGTAAAGTCAAATTTGCATAATGAAAATTTATGCAAAGCAAGAACTGTCTGTATGTTTTTTGCCAGTCTTTCATGGTGCCGGTGCTGACAGTTTTGAGTTTTTCTTTCTCCATTTTGGGAGTGTGAGAAGACGTTGCTTGTCTTTAAAATTTGGGAATCATCATTAATATTTGTAATTAAGTAGTGATGCATAATCTGTTTCACAATGGATGATGACACTGACCACCTGGTAGCCACATACAAAGTACTTTTTCATTTTAACTAACACCATTTGATCCCCAGTGATGTGCCAGGCCTTACATTTGTAGAGAATCCTCTCAGTCATTTCAGATGTTGGAGGATAAACCTACCTATGTGTCCAGGGGCACCTTAAGTAGAAGTTGAACTGTATTGCTCTCAGAATAAAGTTTATTTCCCCTGTCTGACAGTCAAAGCTTTCATAATTTGGTGCTTACCAGCCTTTTCAGCTTTCTCGAAGCCTTCTGCCTTCCACACTATGAACCACCTGGGTTGTTCTCAACTTCTTGCACATGCCTTATATTTTGTCTGTCTATAAGTCCTTCCTCACACTATTTCCTTATAACTTCAGTGTCTTTCTCTCCAATCTCGCTTTTCCACCTCTCCTTCATGTTGTATTCCTACCTACCTATTAAAGCATATCTCATTTGCAGCCTTCTCCATCAAGATTTCCCGACCTCATTGCACTTTTTTTGTACCTTTCTAGTGCATTTGTATAATGTGTATTATAGTTATCCCCCCATTAGACTATATGTTCCATGAAGGAAAAACACCTATGTTAACTTTACTGTACTGTAATTTAGTGCTCCTTTTGTCTTCCTTAGCATAGTGCTTTACACCCCATATTTATTGAATGAATGACTTGGAACCTCAGAGATTAGTTCTTTTATTCTTCCGACAAATGTTTACTAAATGTGACATTCCATATGATGTATTGTGTGAGAATACAGAGTTTTCTAAGACATGCTTTCTCAAGTTTTTTGAGGGTTAGAGGGGTGGTAATTTTTACTCTATACTGTCTGATCACTCTCTTTTTTTCTTTTTCTTTTTTAAAAATTTTACTTTTATTTTCAGTTCCTTGAATAGTTTATAATATAGTAGGACAGATAAAGATATGTACACAAAAATTATAATACAAAGCAGAATATAATAAATTCTCTTCTTAACAGGGTTTTCACTTATGGCTGGTGTGAGCAAAGACTTCATTGATCCACAAAGTAATAAAGTTTAAATTTTTTGGCCTGGCATTCAAAGTCCTCCACAAATGGGTACCAATTTACCTTTCCTAAGGCATCTAAGATTACTTCCTTTTACATAGCTGTACTCCAGCCAAACTGGACTAATTTTTGCCCCTTGAACAGGCATTGTTCTCTTCATTGATTTTGTTAAGGCTGTTTTCCTATGTGTGAAATGTCTCTTTTGCCTTTTGAATTTCTGTACATCTCTTCCCTGGAACCTTCCCTGTTCTTCCTAGTTAGTAATGACTGTCCTCTTAATAGCTCCAAAAGTAAGTTTTACACCTCTACCTTAGGTAGCATATTGTATGTTTTTGTTTGCATCTCTCTCTGTTAACAGTTTCATTAGATGGACTGCTATATCTGCATTTATATCTGCAGTATTGCCTCAGATAATGCTTTGTGTATAGTAGGTGCCTAATAAGTATTTTGTTCAGTGAATGCACAAATGGTGGAATGGAGATAGGTGATTGCAGAAGCAAAGGATTGGAGACAGGAAAATAATACATTTTTTTGAAAGATTTAAACAACATGATATAATGATGGTTATATAGCATATTGAAGTGTTCATCGTGCTTCATATACGTTGTAATCTGAGAGTCAGAATTATAGGTATTGTCCCCCTGTTAAAGATGAAGGCATTGAGACTCAGGTAATTGATGTGTCCGTGTTCACGCAGGAAGCAAATGTCTGAGGTAGCATAAGGTGGTAAAAGTTAGTTGAGGCCATATTTCAGATGGCCTTGGGCTAAGGAATTTGGACTTTTATTCAGTAGAAACTGGGGAACAATTGAAGTTTTTTTTTTTAACGGTACACATATGCATATAGGAATGTGGAGAGATGAGCTAAAAAAAATGGTTGAGAGGCAAAGTGATAGAGTGGTAAGTTGACTGGACTTGGAGTCTAGGGACTTGATTTCGAATCATGTCTTCAACACTAGCTGTGTGAACATGGACATCTTTGGTCGTTAGTTTTCCTGTTGGATAATGGAATAATACCTATATTACCTGTATCTCATTGGGTTATGGTGAGTATCAAAATGTATGTAAAGTTCTTGGAACACCTCATGATACTCTATAAATGTCAGATATTAGTATAGGTTAAGAGATCATGTTAATAGTCTGAATAAGAAATAACAGGGATCTAGGGTAGGGTCGTGGATCAAAATGGATTTTAAAGAGCCTGCCCATTGGGTCCCACTATGTCAGGGATTCAGATGTGATATAATGTACTCATGAATCTAATGAATCTAGTTTTAGGGTATCAAAATCTGTCTTTACCCTCCAGCATCTGATTAATTGTACATTTGTCTTTGGAAGTCATTTTGAGAGTTAATTTACTTAGAGTAGACTTAGAGTGAATCTACTTAGAAAAAAAATGTTGCTTTTAGGAGGTTATATATAAGTTGGACCCAGTAACCATTTTTGACTTTTAATTTGGTTCACAGTTTAATGTCATTCTGGTGCCATATTCGTAGCCATAGGTGAGGTCATCACTGAAGGATGCACTACTTAATCAGGATTCATTGATAGTGTTCAATGTGGCTGAAAATCTTTGACTGTATAGCAGCAGTTCCCTAAATCACTTTCTTGTTGCCTCATATGTTTCTACCTCAGTCATTTAGCAATTCCTAGGAGATTGTCTCCAAAATGATGTGAGATTCTCAGAGGAACCAAAGCCTATTCAGATGGCAGATTCCAAGTTCCTATTGTATCCTCAAGCACAACTACACAATATAAGTGGAATATGTGTAACCCACCATCTAGTCCTGCTGGATTTACCACAGGCAGCGAAAAAAACTGATGAACCAGACAGGCAAACAGGACCTGTTTTTCCAGTGGTCTGGGGAACTTCCAATGAGTAAATCCCCTCTACCAATGCAGGTTGTTACTTGCACTGCAACTTAAAAGTCTAAGGTATTTGAGAGAATAAATGACTTGCCTAGGATCACACAGCCAGTATGTGGCCAAGACAAGACTTGAATTGAGGCCTTTCTGACTAAGGTCAATTCTGTAGTTGTTTTAGCACATGGCTCTGTAAACAATAATTAGGAATGAAGAGATCTTTTTTTGGAGGGGGGAAGGCAAAGCAATCGGGGTTAAGTGACTTGCCCAAGGTCATACAGCAGCCCAAAGTCAAGTGTCTGAGGCTGAATTTGAACTCGTGTATTCCTGATTCCTGGGCTGGTACTCTATTCACTGTACCACCTAGCAGCCCTAGGAATGAAGAATTTTTTGAAAGCAAGTGTTTAGTCAAGTGAAGTTGTTCAGTGCACTGCCTAGATGGACTTGATATTCCTATATTCACCACTTTAGCTAATTTTTTTGGCACATTCTTTATTTACCATTAGTTGTCAGATGTTAAATCAGACTAGATGGCCCAGGATGATTTAAAGACAGGGGATTTCTACTTTGGGTGGAAGGTTTGGCTAGATACTTTGAAGTACCTTCTGGATGTCGAATTCTAAGAGTTTATTTCCTTTTTGAGAAGAGGTCATTTTTCGGTTGATTATTTGGGGCATTAAAAAAATAGACATAAGGAAATATGAAAATGGAAATAAAAAAGGCTCACTTGCTTCCAGAGCCACAATAAACTTGGAATTGGGAGAAGATGGCAGTTGTGCAGGTGTAGAGAGTCTTCTCTTTCATGTTGTTAGATGTCTTACCTGAGCTGCTCAGGTCTAGAGGTCTCATGGCCTTTGGAGGAATTCTCCCTCCAGCCTTTAGCTATCTTGGGAAGGCCCCTGCAGGGGGACAGCAACACTATGTATTATAATTTGCTCTATAAATATGAACTGCCACTTTCTTTCGCTTTGGAGCCAGAGTATTATGTGAATTATACAGTTGGGATGGAAGGGTATCTCTGGGAATTTAGCTATTTAGTTTTATGATGTTTTTGTATCTCATTTTTCAGTAGCCATTTTCTACTCTTGGGTAGAATTTCATCTTCTTTTCTCTCATTACTGATGGGGGCAGGTAGGTGGTGCAGTGGATAGGGCACCAGTGCAGGAGTCAGGAGGACCTGAGTTCAAATCTCACCTCAGACACTTGGCACTCACTAGCTGTGTAACCTTGGGCAAGTCACTTAACCCCAATTGCCTCATCCTGGGTTGTCTCCAGTTATCCTCATGAATATCTGGTCACTGGATTCAGATGGCTCTGGAGGAGAAGTGAGGCTGGTGCCCTGCACAGCCCTCCCTCACTCAAAACAAAGTCAAGTGCAAGGGTATGTCATTATTTCTCTGATGGCATGGTCTTCTTGGGCAACGAAGGACGAACACACACACATGCACTCATGCACGCACACACACACACACACCCATTACTGACATGCATTGGTTTCTCTGGTTCTTTCTCCACTAAAATATTGATTTATTTCCTTCTTAATCCTACTCAAGTTTTTCTGCCTGAATCTCCCAGAATTTTTATCTGTAGCTATTCAAAATTCCTTTAAAAAAAAATTTTTTTTTGCACTACTTAAACATCATTTTTCAGAATAGCCCTCAGTCCTCTGCAATTCTCTTTCACATCTGCATTGATGTGGCACGGTTGCAAAAAAGGAAACAGGATAATAGCATCATAATTTAGACTATAAACATTAACTTAGCTGTTGGTGCTCTAAATGTGAGCCACCTGCCTAGTGATTAGGGTGTGCATATATGTTGAAGTTACTAAATCATTAATCTTGACATTCTTAATCTAATTGAAACCAGAAGATCAAAAAAAAAATTGCAGCTAAATGGAAGTATAGATCATATGCTGTCCTTGGAGAGTCAAATAAAGGAGTTCGTGGCATTGCCTTTATAACAAGTCCAAAGGCAACAGGGAACATCATTTTCTGAGATGCTTGACCATCTTGTGTTGCAATGCTTAGAAGCATTTGCAAAAATGACCACTATACAGATCATTGAAGCTTATGTACTAGTATCTATTTGTTTTTTAATTTACCTACCTCTGTAATAGAGAATGAGGGGGTTAGATAAGATCTGTCAATTGGATAAGACCCGCCAAATTAATCAGTATGTACCTTAGCACTAGTTGACTTCAGTGGATATAAAGAAGATGGTGAACAATATGCTAGAAAACACAGTTTTAAAAACTGTAAAGAAAGGTTTCAGACTTGTGTAGTCTAATTATGAACTACACAGAAGATTCACACTTATATATCACGAATACTTCAAGAAATTGGGAGGCACCAGTGAACATCAAATAACAGTACAGAAAATGAAATTGCTTTTGAAAGGAAATGATTTATTATTGATGTAGAGTTTTCAGTCAGCAGCCTTTCCACAATTGGACTTTCAGTTTGTCAAAACAAAGATCAAAGTCAATACCAAATTAGAAAAGAATAAAAATGAGAAGATAAGGTGTATATTTTTTTAAAAAATTTATTTTTAGTTTACAGCATTCAGTTCCACAAGCTTTTGCATTTTAAATTTTCTCCCTCTCCCTCACTTCTCCCTCCCCAAGATGGTATGCAATCTGATATAGCCTCTACATACATATTCATATTAAGCATTTTTTCGCATTAGTCATGTTGTAAAGAAGAATTAATAACTAATGGAATAAACCGTGCGAAAGAAGAAACAAAAGAAAACAGAAAAAGAGAGAGCAAATAGTATGCTTCGATCTGCATTCAAACCCTAAAGTTCTTTCTCTGGATGTAGATAGCATTTTCCATCATGAGCCTCTTGAAGTTGTCTTAGAATCTCACATTGCTCAGAAGAGCTAAGTCTATTCAAGTCAGTCTATTCAAGTCATTGCACGATGTGACTGTAACTGTGTTCAGTGTTGTTTTGGTTCTGCTCTCCTCACTCAGCATCAGTTCGTATATGTCTTTTTATGTTTTTCTGGTCTGCTTGCTCATCATTTCTTATAGTACAATAGTATTACATTCATATACCACAACTTGTTCAGCCATTCCCCACTTGATGGGCATTCCCTCAATTTCCAGTCCTTGGCCAACACAAAAAAAGCTGCTATAAATATTTTTGTACATATGGGTCCTTTTCCCATTTGTATGATCTCTTTGGAATATTTCTGGATAGAAATGGTATCACCTGGAAGTAATATTTCTGGATCAGAAGGTATGCACATTTTTATAGCCCTTTGGGCAGTAAGATGGATAATTAAGAAAGTTACAATATGACTTTTTTAATGTTCTGTTATATTTTTATTTATTTTAAAAATATTCCCCTAATATATTTTAATCTGATTCTGGAGGTACTTGTAAGAATTCAAGGCTGAGTGCTACTCTGAACTGCATGTTTGACACCTCTGGGATCAATGTTCTCCTTTTTTATTAATTAATTAATTTGAATATTTTTTCCAATTACACATAAAAAAATTTTTGGCATTCACTTTTTGAAATTTTGAGTTCCAAATACTCTCTCTTCCTCCCCACCCCCGACATTGAGAAGGCAAGCAATTTGATATAGGTTATACAGGTGCAGTCATGCAAAACGTATTTCCGTATTAGCCATGTTGTGAAAGAAAACACAGACCAAAAAAAAAAAAAACAACAAGAAAAGTAAAAAAAAGAATGTTTCAGTTTGCATTTAGATTTTATCAATTTTTCCTGTGAAAGTGGACGCATTTTTCATCACGAATCTTTCAGAATTGTCTTAGATAACTGTATTGCTGAGTTTATTCACAGTTGATCACCATACAATTCGACACAATCTGATTTCTAAGCTGTTTATGCTAAAAAGTGGGAAATAGATAAGAGAATAGACACAACCAGACTATCACTGTTTCCTGTGCAAGTTTATGATGTGCATTTCTTCCCACAATGAAGGAAAGAAAAGAACCTGGAAAACCATCTCAGACAGAAAACACTTGATTTTGCTAAGCAGAGGGATTGACAGAGAGATAGTATTGATTTAGAATAAAGATATTTTTCAGATGGGAAACCGCAAATGAATCATTCTAAACCACCAATCAGAAAGATGATAATTAGAACAGTTTGGGGGTTTTGTGTCATACCCATCAAGTTGTCAAAGACTTAGGAGAAAAAAATGAGTGTTGGAGGAGCTATGGGAATTCTGGCATGTTAATATACGTAGACAGCTACAAATAGGTCTGGAAATCATTTGGAATTGTGTGAGAAGTCACTGCGCTATTCATACCTTTTGACCTAGTGATTACATTATCGGCAAAAATACACCAAGGAGTGTACTTTATATAACAACACTTCTTGTGGTAGGGAAAAACTAGATATAGGACAGGTCTACCTGTTGATAGATACAGAAAAAGCTGTTGTATGTGAATGTGATGGAATATTGTGTCAAGGTGACAAATTTGGGCAGTAGAAAGAGGCATTGAAAGACTTGTGTGAACGGTATCATGGGGGAGAGCAGAACCAAGAAAACAGTGGATGCAGTGATGATTGTGATAAAAATTATAACGATATTATTTGTAAGATATTAGATTGTCCCAGCTAAATCATCATCTAAGGATATAAAAGAGGAAATGGAAAGGAAAACAGTGAAACCTGTGAATATTTTATAATGGTAATTTATGTAGTGCTTTAAGATTTGGAAAGTGCTTTATGTGTTATTTTACTTGATATCCCATTTTACAGATGAGGCCACAAAGAAATTAAGTAACTTGCCAAGATGACATTTTCTCCATCAGTGACAGTAGAGATACCACATTTGGACTAATGTCACAATTCCTGGTGTATGCTACAATTTTGAGGAATCATTTATTATTTTTTTGGGGGGGATATCAGCTCTTAAGGTAATCTGAAAGAAATAGATTCCAAACATCAACCAAAAAAAGACTGAGAAAATGCTAAGAATTCCCAATCCATTTCGTTCTCATCTGTACAGAATTTTTGTGAAGATTTTATATGCACACATACATACACACATTTACAAACAGACATATGTGGAGGGAGAGAGAGAGGGATAGATTTGATGAAAGTATGAGGAAGGAACAGGTAGAATTGTGCAAGCTGCATTCCACAACAGATCCTCTTTATAGTTAATCAAGATTACTGCACTCTTTTGGTTCCCCTGTTTCCGAAATGCTGTCCTTTAAGAAACGTCCTTCTAGAGGCTTCGGGCAAAGGTGTTCCCATGAAAGGTCCTAGTTGTCTAAACAAGCCCAACTCGCCTTAGAAATATTCTAGAGCAGATTTAAAAGGATACCGAATGACAACAGTACCTAGTATATAGTGCTTTTAAGATTTGCAAAGTCCTTTACAAATACCTCATCTAATCCTCATTACAACCCTAGGAAGGTCGGGGTTATTACTATCTTCATTTTACGGGTGGGAAAACTGAGTTCAAAAGGCTAAATGATTTACCCAGAGTTAGACAGCAGGCTCACTCTCAGGTCTTCCTAATTCCATATCCAACTCTATCTCTTGTGCCACTTAATTTTTTTCAGTGAAATAGTAATTAGTAAAAAGAGAAATATCAGCAAGTTCCTCTGTGCACAGGAGTTCTACTAGTGCTCTGGTCAGGGGTGTACTGAGGTGGGAAAGGGCCTCTGAAACAAGTTTAGTTTAAGGCTAGCAGAGCCTGAAACCCACAGGAACTCATTCCTAGCCTATTTAAGCCACAGAAGGGCACTGAGCCAGCTCCCATTAGATGAGTTCCCAAAGAGAGAAGCCAGTTACCCTCATGCCCTTTAAGAAATTTAAAGCAACATGTTTGCAAATATCTGATAAAGGCAGGAGATAGGTCCTAGTAGGTTACTGTTACTGCTTAAGGATGTAGATGTAGAGGCAGTTTTTGCTGTGGCCTAAATCAAATTTGATATCTGATTGCCTCCAGATGGTAGGTCTTTGCTCTGCCTCCAGATTCTTTTACTAAATTAGAGATGAAGAATCCAGAAATGGGGACCTGGATCATGTCACCTGTCTCAGTAAAGTTTGAATGAGTTTCAGGATTCCAAAATACATTACTAGGAATGGCAGCACTCTCCCTTATAGGCCATTTATGTTGCTAGGTGGCTAATCATAGGCCTGGTGTATGGGAAAAGGAGATAGGCCCTACTGGGGGATGGAATTCTTGTATCAGCCCCTGGGTTCTATATTTCTAGGATGTGATTTGGGAAGCTATTGAGACTGTCGGTCCTGGTCAATGGCTGATGCTTCTGGGAGCCAGAGCACCACAAGACAGGAGTGACCAGAAAGAAAGCCAAGCAAGCAAGCAAAAATTATCAAGGGGAAATATTCCCAGAATGAAGGAGACAGGGAGGATGTACCCATAGTAGGTCATCTGGGGTTCTGGGTAGAATTAGGTTGACCTAAATTGGTAGAGTGGGGTGAGTTTTTATAGAATACTTATTTGGATTGGACCTTGGGGAAAGGGAGCAGGGAGCCAGGACCTAATGTTCAGGTCAAGGTTCAGGGACTGGTTCCGATTCATGCTAGGGGAATGAGTTGAGAACTTGTGGCTAGTTCACATGCATACTCCCCTTGGACAGGAAAAGGTACTTTCAGCTATTAGAGCAGGCTTTAATTTGACTAAATAACTCAGGGTCTTTGTACTTTTGTGTGATTTCTTTGTTTAGCAGGATGGAGAGGCTACCAAAGTTCTTAAACCATCTCATTCAGAACTGGGAGAAAGAAGTGACAGCAGCATCTAGATTACAACAAGAAGGGCTAGAGCCTAGCCACCCCATTCAAGAGTGCAGGAGATGGTCGAGTTTGACCTAGGCACAAAATCCAAAACCAGGAATTGATATTGATTAATAAGTAAACATGAAAACTTCAGAACTCAGAAGCCCAGAAAAAACTCTTGAACTGGAGAGCAGTAGAAGTAGAGCTTCAGAAAAGAAAAAGAATAACCTGACCGTAAGGATGGGAAGAATGAAGCAATGATAAAAATGGAATTAAAGCTTTTGAGAAAAAAAAGCAATTAGAATAAATAGCTTGAACAGAAGGTGGAAAACATGATTCAAATAGTAGATTCCTTGAAAAAGAATGGAGCAAAAATAATTTATTGAATAATTCAGAGACAGACATATTTGAACAAGATCAAAAGACTGAAAACTGAGAACGTAAGAGATATTAGCAAAAATAATTGATCTAGAAAACAGAACAAGGAGAAATATTTTAAAAATCTTTGAATTTCCTGAAAGATGTGATTAAACAAAAAACGTCATATTTCAGTAAGTCTGAAGAGAATATAAGATCCCACTGTGCTTATTGTTTGACCATAAAAAAGCATTTGATTTGCTAGTGCGAAATGTCTTTTTTCCTTCTTGCAGTGACTTCCTATTATACAAATTTCTGCCAATTGGAGATAGGGTAGGAAGTCATTTAACAAGTATTTTTATAGTATAATGAAATGAATAAAAGACTGAGAATCATGTTGAACCCTGTCACATACTTTGTGAATTAGACAAATTATTCTGTGCCCTAATCTGTAAAATATGGAGATTAAACTAAATTACCTATCTCTAAGGTTCTTTTCAGTCCTCTCATTCTCTGCACTTTGCCAGTAGAGTGACTGGAAGTGGCTTCTAAATTATGAAAGATTAGGCTTTATTTAATTTCGTACTAAAGTTAAGGGCATTTTGTTGAACTTACACTTTGGAAAGCAGTAATCAGTAATAGCTAGAGATAATGAGGATGCGCTTCTCAAGCTATACCTCTTTGGACATGATGTATGTATTACATCAGACTCTGGAACATTGTAGATCCTCTTATGTGAGAGTTCAAAAGATTTTAGCCTAATCAATAGGAAAACTCAGTGTTTAAAGAATGTCTTTTTGACAAGACTGATTTTCCCTTGGATGAATAGAACTGATCCTTCATTCTCTATCCTATCTGTCTATGTTCTAGAGGTAAGGGGTTTATAGGTGTTTAAGGAGGATAGCCCTTTTCAGGGCTACTCATCCACTTCTGGTGTCCGCCTGATTCACCTGACTCCATGGAGCTGTGGCTCCATAAAGCTGTAGCATGCACATTGGTCACACCCTGGTAAAAACATCTCAGCAAATGGGCTAAAACAGTTTGAGGATAACTGACAGGCCTCAAACCTATAGATGAATTAGGGGGTGTCTATCTTAAGCAAGTGAAGACTTCCCCTGGCATAGTGAGTGGATGAAAACAATTTGAACGTGGCTGAAGCAGGCACTATGAAGCCCTTAAAGCTTGGTCAGACATCTAAGATACCAAGGTCATCTACTGCATCCTAGGCCATCACCAGTTGTCTTGACTTTTTTGTCCTGCCACTGGACTTCAATGACTCAGGAAGAGAGAGTGAGGCTGAAGACTTTGTGTAACTCTGCCTCACATAAATCCAATTTGCACACTAGTCAAGACATCATCATTGTCTTGGTCTTCTTCAAAAATGAAAGACAAGCAGCAATGTCTACTGTACTTACCTAATTGTTACTTACCTAATCTTGGAAGGATATTGCAGATAGATAGTGAACTGGCTTGGAATTGAATACAGAGAGTGGACTGGATTGCCTTTGAGAAATTGTATAGTGCTTTTAATTACCCTAAGCTTCTCTCAGAAACAAAGGCCCATCATCTAATCATCAATATGCTTCCATTGAGGCTGTATATCTGCAAGTTAAAAATACTACAATCTTTGAATTAAAGTTGTCTAATCTTTTCAAAAAGGTGTTCTTCAAACACAAGTGGTCTTATAGTAGGAGTGATGGCCAGCATTGGTATGCACACAATATCTAGTAATTTAGAGAAAATCCCCAAGAACATTGGGTGGAACCCTTGTGGAAACACATGAAGCCCATAGACAAGTCAAGTTGAGGCAGCATAAGTAGGTTGCTATCTGTACTTTTGGAAGGAGTACCCAATTCAGTGAGATCATGTTAACGTCTTTAAGTATTTTCAAAATATGTCCACCATAATGTCTCCCTTAATTATTTAAAAGAAGACAAATGTGAACATGTCTGGTTCTGGACCCTGCTGTGTCTCAGAAGACTCTTCCCTTCACATGTGGCATAGTGTGGCACTAACCTTGTTTTCAGCCTACCTTTAAAAAATTTTAAATCAGTTAATTTAATAACCACTGGAAAGCAATACTTAAATCTATTCTAGATGTAATCTTGAAGACATTAGACCTTGATTTTTTTCACTTGGCCCAGGTAATTCATTAAACAGAATGGCAAGGGAAAGATGGTCTTTTCAAAGGACTTTTCCTCTCTGGCATGTGTTCATCCTCAACTTAACTTTTGCCTCTGCTCTTGTGAATTGTAGGCATAGCTCCTGTTTATCTTCATTGCACTGTTTTCTATGACTAAAGGTATTTGCTATATATTATAGTGAAATAGAAGAAGTTAACTTAGTTTTTTGGTCTTTTGGTCATCTTCATGTGAGATACTAGTGATGTTTATAAAACAATTTTAGGCAAGCATTGTGAGCTTTGAATTAAGCCTGATTTCATCTCTGCTTTTGAGATCCTCCTTATGTTGCTCCAATCTAATCCATTCTTTCTCTTTATAGCTCTCTACATCAGCCAGGCTGGTCTTGTGAATTGTTCTTGTTTATTTATTAATTTCTCATTATTATGTTTTACCTCTGTGCTTTTTCCTCCTTTCTGTAAAGCTAAAATTAATGTTTCTTTAGAGATCCAGTTGGATTCTTCTGTTTTTGGAAGCCTTCTCTGATCTGTCCTTTCCACACAAGTCTTCTCATTTTTTATTCTTCCATCCCTGACCAATACAAGCACTATTGTACCATCAAGCACTTGTTTTCAGTTATCTGATCATTCCATTTACATATGTCAAACTAGAAGTGTCTTGCTTCTAAAATGAGGTCAGATTTTCAGATGTCTCTTAAACTGACGCTTCAAGATGTTCTGTGACTATGGGAAGCAGCAGATGCCACATTGAATAGCTACTTGGAACCCTGGGCAAATTACTTAATGTCTATTTCCCTCTGTTTCTCACACTGTAAAATTGGGATAATTTTATACTTATCTTGCAGGGTTGTTTTGATGATCAAATGAGATAATATTTGTAAAACTATTTAGCACATTGCCTAGCACATAGTAGTTTATAAATGCTTATTCCCTTCCTTTCCATTTCCCTTCCCTGTAAATAGTACTCCTTTTACATTTGGGCATTAATCACCAAACATTTATTAAATATTTAACATCTGCTAGGCACTGTGCTAAATGCGGGGATATAAAAGACAAGTAAAACAGTCCTTGCCCTCAAGAAACTCACATTCTAATGAGAAGGGCAACATGCATGCATTGGAGTATATGTAGAATATATACATGATGAATACAAGGTAGTTTTGGTGGAGAGAACTTTACTACAGGGGATATTGTCATCAACCTAAGTCATACCATGCCACTTCCATTAGTGTTAAGCTTCCCCTAGCCTTTAGATCCCTTGGGGGAAGATACCAGAGACACTTTTGTAAATACAAATTAACTGCAAACAACTTGGCAGCCACAGAAGAAGTGGGCAGACCAGCCTAGCTGAAACAGCAAAGCACAATGAGTGAGAGACTGAAGGTAGCATGTGCCAGGCAGGTCAAACCATCTTGACAGCAGACCCTTACTTGATTCCCTGCCTAGGACCCCAAATCGCAAAGCTCTAGGAATGGCAATGTCACCCAAACTATGAGTGCTTCTTGCAGTTACTGTGGAAGGGAGCAACCTTTTGAGGGAAGGGACCTGCAGTCGCTAAAGCCACCACCTATTATCAGGTAAGCTCTAGAGCCCCTGGTAGCTGTGGTTCGTGGAAGCTTCCTTTGTGTAGTTGTCCAGCAAGTGCTTCAGTCTTTACTTCCTTGGCAGTCAGGGCAGCTCAGTGGTGCAGTGGATAGAGTACCAGTGCAGGCGTCAGGAGAACCTAGTTCAAATCTCACCTCAGACATTTGACACTCACTAGCTATGTGACCTTGGGCAAGTCACTTAACCAAAACTGCCTCATCCTGGGTCATCTCCAGTCATCCTGATGAATATCTGGTCTCTGGATTCAAAGGAGGAGGAGAAGGCTGGTGACCTGCACAGCCCTTCCTCACTCAAAACAAAGTCAAGTGCAAGGCATGTCATTATTTCTCTGATGGCATGGTCTTCTTCGGCGACAAAGGGCAAACACATCCTTGGCAGTCACAGCTATTGAAGACCCAGGGTTAAAAACCCCACATTAGAATTCTTGGTGCTGTCAAATGGTTCAGCCTCAAATTGACAGAGTTTTATTACTAGGAGCAACATTAAAGAGAGTCATTACCATCTGATTTGTTTCTGTACCCTAAGGACTACTGGGCCCTTCCATCACTATTGCAGCTGATACCTTTATGTGCTGGCTCCCATTTTTATATTGAGAGCTTGAAAGCAAGGACTGTCTTGTGCTTTACTTGCATCTCTTGTACTTAGCACAGTGCTTTGCACATAAATGCTTAATAAAATGCTTTTCATTAATTAATTTTTGAAATGAAAGCAATTCTGTGGCATTGATCCTGCAGTAATCTCTTGGCCCTCTGTAAGTGGTGTTTGGCACAGGGTCATCAGATAAGCATTTTATAAGCTATGAAACAGCGAGGCAGGGGAAAGCTGTTGGCCTTGTTTAGATCTACTTTGGTCTATAATACTTGTGATGTTTAAAGAATTGTTGCTACTTATTTTGCAATATTCTGCACTTCAGTACTTCATAAGATCTTGGAAGTTAGACCTGGCGGGGACCTTAAAGATCATCAGTCTAATACTCTTATTATAAAGATGAGAAAGTGAATGAAGAAAAATTTGATGATATTCTCAAAGTCCCATGGGTACTATGTCACAGATTTGCCTTTTAGATTCAGGTCTTTAGGCTTGAAATCCAGTGTCCTTTTCACTCAGTGCTATGTTAGATCAGAGGTCAAGGTAGGCTAGGTCAAGATATTTAGGGGAAGGGAGGAACAATGAATAAAACTTTCAGAGAGGCAAATTTTGCTTTAATATAAGAATAAGCTTCCTAACAGTAATAATTGTCCAAAGGGAGAATGGGACCATGTAGGTCATAGCAATGTCCTTAATTTTGGAGATCTTTAATCTGAGGTGGAATGACCATTTTCAGGGATGTTAGAGGGAATTCTTACTCAGATATGGGTTTAACCAGATGCCATCCGAGGTCCTTTCCTACTTTGAAATCATCTGGTTCTGAGTAGAAGGGACTTGGATTTATAAAGGTAGGGAAATTGGGGAAGGCATTAAAAAGATGCATTAAAATAGAAGCATGTTAGTTGGGGATGCTGAGGGAAAGTACAGAAGACTGTCTTGACTGGATTAAAGGATTCATTTTGTGGTATAGAGAAATGGAATTTTAGAATTAGAGGAGACTTTGTGACTTCATTTAGTCCAATTCTTTAATTTTACAAATGAGAAAAATTCTTCCCAGAAGGGTTAAGTCAAGTCCCTGAGGCCATATATAGTGACAGAGTTGGCATTAGCACCTAGAACCTAAGTCAGATGTTCTTTCCATTGTACCACCCTGACAAATTCAGTTTATGTACCTAATGTCTTGTCAAAGTATAAGATAATAATTGACAAGGAGGTAATTGATATATCATGTTTTCTAGTTGCAAAGCACTTTATATTGATTATTTTATGGTGTTTGATCCTCAGAACAATCTAGGAAACTAGATGGGTATTTCCATTTTTACATAGAAGGAAACTAGTATTTGAAAGGTGCAGTAACTTTCCAGATCACTCACTTTGTAATTGTAGCAATGATAATGTTAAGTAGCATTCACACAGCATTTTAAAGTTTGCACAATGCTTTCCAGATATCCAGTGTAACTTCACAACAACCCCGAGAGGTATTATCCCCATTTTTCAGATGAGGAAACTGTGACAAACTGTACCCAGAGTCCCACAGTAAGTGCCTGAGATCGTATTTGAATCTAGGTTTTCCAGACTTCACATCTAGTGCTCTATATATTGCAACACCAGCTTCCTCTGCTGAGCAATGGGACCTGAATTTGAAAACAAGCGCAGTGTTTTTTCTAAGAGCAGTAAGGTTCAGTATTCCGGATAAAGCCAGATTAAAGATAGGCTTATCAAACTATACTATCAGGCTTAGGCTTTAAGGTTTATAGTGCTTAGACTCTGCAGGATTTTGAACAGAGGCTAAATCATCATTAGTGGTGCTGTAGAACAGCACCACTTTTTCATAAAGTCTGGACCATATGATCTCATCAAGAGTCAGCATCATAGAATCTCAAGAGTTTAAAGACCTCTATCTGAGACCATGTCTGATACAATCCATACCAAACTAAGAATCCCTTCTACAACGTGTTGTAATCCTACTCCTTAATAGAGGCCTAGCATCTGAGGCCTTGGTCCTAGACAAGGTTCTATTGGTAAGAGGTATGATGTTTGGATGTGTGATGGAAGGATGAGGTAGCTTTGTTCATACTTCTCACATTTGACTGCGAGGAGGGCAGAGTAGTTCACACTTCCATACATGGCAAGTTCTGACTATAGTTATGACCCTTTATTAGCCAGGCTACCAAAACCAAAACTTTGGGCCTTGGTGGTAATGAATTGCAGAATCGCTGTGACAAAACATTAAGCAGAATAGTTCATAGAATCATAGATAGACAGTTTGAAGATACTTCAACTTCTCATTTCATAGATGAAGAATTTCCCCCACAGGTTAAAGTAACTTGCCCAAAGTCACTAAAATAAATGGAAGAGCCAAGATTTGAACTTGAGTTTGGTGATGACACTCCAGGTTAAGCTCTTTGTTCTTTGTCCACTTTCTAGAGCACCCTCCACATAGTTCTAGAGCAGGCCTGGACAATACCTTTGGGCTGTCAAAGAAATTTGGGTGGGTCTGTAAAAATGTAGATTTTGTGAAACGGGCGTGCACAACATTTAGCCCACGGGCTTCAGGCAACCTGTAGGCCATTTGTTGTGCAGGCCTGTTCTAGAGATTCCAGATAAAGGAGGCTTCCCACCTCCTAGAGGGTCTGGTGTTAGAGCCCCACTTTCCCTAGACCAGTAATAGATAAGGAAGGAAAAAATGCTGCGATAGGAACTTTAGTATCATTGGAGATTCCTGCCATTGTTGTGATGACACAACACTCAGTAAATATAGCCTCCAAGTAGGGCAAGAGAGAGCACCCGGCCACTTAAACCTAGGCGTTGTTTGAGGAGAGAAAGAAACCCCACCTACCTTAACCTAGTGATTAATCCAGGGAAGAATCTACTTCCTTAGTAGGGCCACAGCAGAGTAACTGTCCTAAATGGTAAATGGACAGTCGGTCCACCCTGGTTCCCAGAGGCTCTGCCCTGGGTCCAGTTTCATGTTAATGATCATTTCAAGAAGTTTGGGTTTTTTTTTTTTTGAAGAAACTTCTGAGGGTCATTCTGTGTGTGAAGTTGTCTGATCTGTATAATGTCCGTAAGACAGTTGACCAAGCAGAAGATTCAATCTGAGGGTTCTGGCGGTTTGAGGGAGGTGGAGAGAAATTCTAGAGGAAAGCTCCTGTACTTTGAATCATAGCTTCTGATGTTGCTCTTTTGTAGTGGAATGAATGCCTCTAGTTTACTGTAGTTCATTCTTGGTCTCAGAATTTTATTACCCATATAGCTTGCATGAAAGTGTCTGTGATGTTGAATGTAGAAGTCTTGGTCATAGATGCAAGGGGAAAAGATTTCTTGATGGTTATGGAGTAGGCTAGGTTCTTCAGGTAATATTCACTTAGGAAATAGCTATTTACTTTGCACTTTACAATGTATCTGGGGTGTAGGGTGTGTTGAGGGAGGGCCACTACCTTTGGTGTGATTGCTGCCCAGCCCTTTTCGGGGCTCTTTCCACCTGTGATATCTACCTGTTCGACCCAGCTCTAACCAGTGGTTCCACGAAGCTGCAGCATGCACAGTGGCCACACCCTGGTAAACTGTTTCGGCAGATGGGCCACACCAGGTTGAGGGTAACCAAGGGGTCTCAAACCCATTGGTGAGTTGGGGGCGGTGTCTACTCCAAGCATGTGAAGACTTTGCCTGGTAGAATGGGCAGATGAGAACAATTTGTTCCAGTGGCCATGAAGGCAGCTGAAGCAGGCGATGTGGGGTGCTTAGAGCTTGGTTAGACACTGAAGACGCCAAGGTCATCCACCACGTCCTGAGCTATCGCCAGTTGTCTTGACTCCGTCCTACCATTGGACTATGATGACTCTGGAGGAGAGAGTAAAGCTGATAACTTGGTGCAACTCTGACTCACTTAAATCCAACTTACGCACAAATCAAAAGGTATCACCTTGGTAGTGTACTTTTCAGGGATGTACACATTGAAAATGAGGTTGACTCACACATTGCCCGAGCTAGCTCAGTGTTTGGGAGGCTCTGAAGAAAAGTTTGGGAGAGAAGAGGTATTAGACTGACTACCAAACTGAAGGTCTACAGAGCCATTGTGCTGACCTCACTGTTGTATGCCTGCAAAACATGGACAGTCTACCAGCGCCATGCCAGGAAACTGAATTGCTTGCATTTGAACTGTCTTAGGAAGATTCTGAAGATCACCTGTCAGGATAAGTACCAGATACTGAGGTTCTTGCTTGAACTAAACTGCCAAGCATTCCAGCTATGCTTCAGAGGGCACAACGCTGATAGGCTGGCCACATTGCTCAAATTCAAAATGTATGCTTGCCAAAAAAGACTATTTTATGGAAAATCTGTATGGGGCAGGCAATCAGATGGTGGTCAGAAGAAGTGATACAAGGACACTCTCAGGGTCTCTCTCAGGAACTTTGGATTTGATTGTGGGACATGGGAGACACTGGTATAGCACCGCTCAGCATGGCATGCCAACGTCAGAAAAAGTGCTGTGCTCTATGAGCAAAGCAGAATTGAGATAGCACAAAGTAAACATATGATGTGCACATTTGGAATATCTACCCCAAATGTTCATATGAACTATCTATGCCCAACATGTGGTAGAGCTTTCCGAGCTCATATTGGTCTGATCAGCTACAGTTGGACACATTGATGAGTTTATCTTGGTGATGTCATTTTGGTCCTCTTCAAGAATGAAGGACAACAACTAACCAACAGTGTATCTGTGATGGCCAACCTTTTTTAAAAATTTAATTAATTTTTAGTTTTTAACATTCACTTCCATAAGATTTTGAGTTTTAAATTTTCTCCCCTTCTCTTCCTTCCCCCTCGCCAAGACATTTCATATTAAATGTATCTTCACATTAGTTATGTTGTAAAGAAGAAATAGAACCAATGGGAGGAAACTCCAGAAAGAAGAAACAAAGCAAAACAAAAAAAAGAGAGCAAATTGTATGCTTCTGTTGGGGTTTCATTATGTGCTGTGGTGGAACCATCTCAAAGAATTCAGTCAGACCCCCAATAATACAAGCATGGGCATTTATTGAGATTGATGCCTCTCATGAAGTGGGATAAGTTCCGAGAAGAACCAGCAACTTCAGAGAAAGCAAGATAGATTTTTATAGGGTAAAGATGCAATTATATAACAGAAATTGTGAACATTAAAAAGGCAGGATGGGATCTGTTAAGGAATTAGATAATAGGGGAGGGGTCACAACCACAATGGAACTGTGCATGCATTTACTCACAATGCATATAGAAAAACCATTTGGGAGAGTATGCATGTATGATAATGGTATTATAATAAGCCTCTTGGGCATCCTGGTAGTGCTGCTTTCTGACTAACTGTTATGGTCCTGTCTGAGGGTGGATGGATGTGGTTGTTGTTGAGTGCGTGGACACACCTGCTGTTTCTGTGGGAAATACAAGGAATGGGTCTGGGGGCAGTGACTATCTGGAGGCAGTGGCTAGAATCCCATCACATGGACATGCCTGCTGTTCTGTGACAAATATGAGTTCATGGACACACCTGTTGTTCTAGTGAGCAGTGAGGCATATAAAAAGAAGTTAGGATATTGGGGGAGGGGGGTGGTGAGTGGCGAGTGGCTAGGTAGGTGCAGTGGGCCAGCTGCTATTCAATTAGAATATTGGAACTGAGGGCAGCTTTATTAGATTCCCTCATTTCAATCTTCATTTAGACTCCAAAGTTCTTTCTCTGGATGTGGAGAGCATTTTTCATCATGAGTCTTTTGGAATTGTCTTAACTCCTTGCATTGCTGAGAAGAGCTAAGTCTAGTCAAAGTTAGTCCGTGTACAGTGTTCTCTTGATTCTATTCACTTCACTCACCATTAGTTCATATATGTCCTTGTAGGTTTTTCTGAAGCCTGTCTGGTCATCATTTCTTATAGCACAATAGTATTCCATTACATTCATATACCACAATTTGTTTAGCCATACCCCAATTTATAGGCGTCCTCAATTTTTAGTTCTTGGCCACCACAAAAAGAGCTACTGTAAATATTTTTGTACTTGTAGGTCCTTTTCCCATTTGTATGATCTCTTTGGCATTCAGCCCTAGAAGTGGTCAAATATGCACATTTTTATAGCCATTTGGGCATAGTTACAAATTGATCTCTAGAATGATTGGATCAGTTCACAACTCCACTAACAATGCATGCATTTTCCAGTTTTCCCACATCTTCTCCAACATTTATCATTTTACTCTTTTGGAAGGCCTATCTTCTTGAAACTTATGTGTGAAGAGAAAATAAAGTTTAAGTTGTGTGATTGGGTTTGGGAAGTACTAGACATGGCAGTGGAAAGAATGATGGTGAATGGAAAAATGTCTTGGGGAATTAAATGCTTTCATTTTAAGTCCCTTATAATTGGGTTCCTGCTTACCTTTCCAACATTGTTTCATATTGCTTTCCCACATATACTGGACATTTCAGCTGGTTTGGCCCACTAGCTGTTTTCTAATCCATGTATTTTTGTCAGCTGCCCCTCATATCTTTAATGTATTCCCTGATTTTTTCTTTTGAAATCCTTTCTTGAAGCTTCAGCTCATCTTACAAATGGTTCCACAATTGACCTTAGATAATGTTTGTAAAGTGCTACGTTAGTAGGTACTCTGTAAATACTGATTTCCTTCCTGCCCTGCTTTCTGCTTCCCTGACTTCTCCTGCCTCAAGTCTTTTGAGATTATGTTAGTAATGACAAGCAGAGGATGCATTGTTTTTCATCTTAGTTTCACAAATGCCTACCCCAGGGCTAGGTGTAAGTAATACAGGTAGCTTGGTAACTCAAGGGGCAGAGCTTGACTTGGAGTCAGGAAGATCTGAGTTCATGTCCAACCTCACGTACTTACTAACTGAATAGCCCTGGGCAAATCACTTAAATGCCACCTGCCTCAGTTTCCTCAATTGTAAAATGGGGGTGATAATAGTGCCTACTTCCCAGAGTTGTTATGAGGATAAAAAAAGAAAATATTTGTAAAGTACAGTGCCTAGCATGTAGTAGGAATTTAGTATTATCAGAGAGAAAATTATGTCATAATAATTCACATTATGCTTTCTGCCTGGTTTTTAACCTCCCTGGAGAAGAGGAAAAATGCCATTTTATCATGTCAGTCTTCTGCCTGTGAGGTGAGGGGAGAGGATGCCTTTCCTTTGGGCCTCCTTGCAAGAAGAAAAGTGCTATTATGTTGTACTGGGTCTCCTACCTTATCTGCAACCACCTGGGGAAGGTGAGAAAATACCATTCTTTTGGGCTAGTTCTCCTAGCTTTAGCCTTCCATGAGAATCGGAAACACTCCATTCCATGAATCACCAGAGTCTTCCTTCCAGGGAATAGGAGAGAAGCCATTCCATTTAGTTTCTAGACTGGTGTCCTGCCTTGGGGGAAGGGAAGTAGCACCATACTTTCTGCTCTGAACACTTGGTTCCCTTGCTAGAACTGACCAAGACCTTGAAAGGACTCCATTCCTATGGATAATGAACATCTATCCCAACACTTATGGATAATGAATATCTATCTAAACTGATTATAGGAAGAATTAGAGTGAGGTTCCCTCCTCCCCCCAAAAAACACATGAAAATAAAAACAAAGCCCAAACTCCTACAGACTGATCTAGAAAACACACCAGACTAAACCTTGGGAAAATTCAAGAAAAGTCATTTTTCCAGCCCAGGTGAGTATGGTGAGACAGGTTTTTGAACACTGGGGACAGTCTGGTGAGGATAGTGTGTGGAGTACTCTAGTACAGGAAGAAGGTGTGTACCTGAGCAAGATGTGGTCCCAGATCTATTCTGAGGCACCTTGACCTTGTTCAGGGTGTGGGAACAAGTGCCAGCTGGCAGCTTAGGAAGTCACTTCCCTGTGGGTGTTCTGTGTCACAGATCCAGAACACAGTAAAAAGGGGATGTGTGCCTAGGTGTGGCAACCTAGAGTAAGGTGTTCGAGAGCCCTGGGCAGTATACTGAGAGAGAAGAAAGTTCAGAAGCAAGAAGCAGGACCCTGGTTTGGATCCCCAGGAGCAGAGCAGGTTCTGATTTCTAGAAGCATTAGAAGCCTTTGGGGAATAACCAGGGCAAGAATACCAGACCAAAAGAAGCATGCAGTTTGGTCACTTTGAACCAACAGAAACTTCTGGTTGGCTAGTAGTAGTGGAGTCCAGAAGCAGTTAAATATTTCTTAGTCAGGAACTTTTAGAATTCAGATCAAGGAGAGAGTGATCAGACTTTGTCCTAGATCAGCTTCCGTTTTGGGAGCACTGAGAAAAAGAGTTTGCAGGTCTCATTCCTGAGCTGTCTCTGAGATCCTAGAATAATACAACTGATGATGCTGGCATAGAGTTCAAAGCCTGGAGTCTGGAGAACCCGAGTTCTGATCTGACCTCAAGACAATTACTAACTGTATGACCCTGGGCAAGTCATTAATCCTCTTTGCCTCAGTTTCATTATCTGTAAAATATCTGGAAAGGAAATGGCAATTCACTCTGATATCTTTGTCAAGAAAACCTCTGGGCCTATTATCAAAGCTTGAAGTCAGAAAATAGGCTGGAAGAATGAGTAAACAAGAAAAGAATCCCACCATAAAAAGTAGTTAGGACAGGGATGCTCAAGACACAAACCAAAAAGGAAACAATGACTCCAAAGATACACAAGCAAAGCCTCAAGGAAAAACTTGGGCACAAATTCAGCTAAAATTTCTGGAAGAAATGAAGCAAGAGTTTAAAAGATAGCCTAACAATATTTTTATAAATGAAATGAGAATGCTAGAGTGAAGTATTAGAAAAGAAATTAGAGCCATGGAAGAAAGAATTGAAAAGGGAATTAACAGCTTAGCACAAGGAGTACAAAACCTAGCCCAAGCAACAAGCTCTAAAAATTAGAATGGACCAAATAGCAATAATTCTGCGAGACAAGAAATACCAAAACAAATTCAAAACTGAAAAACTTATGTTTGTCCTTCGTTCTCGGGGAGGACCGTAACATCACAATGATGGTATGACTTGTGGTTGACTTGGATTTGAGTGAGGGAGGCTGAAGATTTGGAGCAATAGAAAAATAAAAGAAATTGTAAGGTATTTCATGGCAAAAATAACTGACCTAGGATCTAGGGGATTGAGGAGAAAAAATTTTAAGAATAATTGGATTACCATAACAAAAAAAAAAGAGCCTGTATTTCAAGGAATCTTAAAAAGAAAACTGTCCAGATCTCTCAGAATGAGAGGGCAAAGGAAAAATGGAAAGTATCCACCCATTACCTCCTGAAAGAAACCTCTAGATAAAAACTCGTAGGAACATTGTAGCCCAAATCCAGAGCTTCCAGGTCAAAGAAAAGCACTGCAAATAGCCAGAAAGAATGACTTCGAGTGTGGAGAGGCCCCAGTCATGAGCACACATGATTGAAAAACCATCAATGTGAATGGAGGATTTGGAATTTGATATTCCAGAAGGCAAAGAGTATAGGTTTATAGTCAAGAATATCTTACCTAGCAAAACTGAGTGTAGTTCTACTTAAGGAAGAATGGACCTTTAATAGGAAAATTTCTGAATTTCTGGAATGAGAAGTGGAACTAAGAGAATTTTTAAGCATTCTTGATAAATAAATGAGCTGCATAGAAACTTTGAAGTTCAAACACGAGTTGATCAATATAAAAAGTAAGCATAGGCAATCCTGAGAAGCTAATTAAGAATAAAATTTCTTATATTTAATTAAAGGGACATATGACACTGAACTTTATCCTCATCAGGGTCCATGAAGGGAGTCTAATTAGACAGAAGGCCTGGGAGTTGTCCAGTTATGTCTTGATGCTAAAAGAGTAGAAAGAGCTGTGAAGAGAAATATGCTGGGGTGGGGTGGAGAGCTTAGGGAGAATTGTCTCATATAATCAGGGCGTGCATGTAGAAGTCTTATACAAGCAATGAAGAAGATGGGGGAGCAGCTGATACATGAACTTCAGTCTCATATGAACTAATTAAAAAAAAACGTACGCAGTTGGGTATTTTACATATACTTGTTATTCAACAGGGAAATAGAAGGGAAAGGAGAGAATGGGGAATTGGAGGGTAAGAGAAATTAGTCCATAGATAAAGTCTAAGGATATAAAAAATAGTTATACTTCTTTTTGAAATGGCAAGGAATGGGAATCTGAGAAGGTGTGCATCGATTGGGGACTGACTGAGCAAATTATGATATATCAGTACTCTAGAATACTGCTGTGCTGTAAGAAATGATGAAGGAAGTTTCAGAGAAATTTGAGGATCCATAGGGAATGACATAGAGTGCAGCTGTGAACAGTCAGGAGAACAATTTTGAATGACTTAGGAGCTTTGATCAGCATGACAGCCAGCCACAATTCCAGAAGACTAATGGTTAAACATGTTACCTTGACGAGAGGGGAAAGACTTAGCAGAATGAGACATATATACTTATATTTTGCATGTATTAATAATAGCTAACATTTATGTAGCACAACGTGTCAGGCACCATACTAAGCACTTTACAATTATATCATTTGATCATCACAACAACCCTGGAAGTTAGGTGCTATTATCATTTTACAGATGAGGAAATGAGGCAGATGGAGGTTAAGTGACTTGCCTAGGGTTACACAACTTGTAAGTGTCTGAGGCCAGATTTGAACTCAAGTTGTTTAGATTCCAGGTCCAACACTACTGCTTATTTCTCATATGTGTGTGTGTGTGTACAAATGTTATATAATTTTAAAATACTTTAATAATATATAATAAAAAGAAAAATAAGTAAAATGAATTTTTACATTGGCCATGGCTAAAAGGGAATATATATTTATATGTATGTATGTGTATAACACAATATATGCACATGTGTGTTTTATAAAATCATAATATAATTGTATTAATATTACATAATACATAATTGATGACATGTATGACAGATATATACATACATATATAATATATATGATATACATGTGTTCCTTTTAGACATGGCTAATGTGGAAATTTGTTTTACTTGACTACATGTTGGTAGTTGGCTTTATTTTTCTTTTGTTCTCAGGGGAGGGAGATTTAGAGAAGGAAGAAGTTGGATTTTTGCTGATTGAAAACATGCAATTCAGTTTTTTAAAAAAGAAAATATATCTAAACTCTTCAATGATGAACAAACTTCTCCAGGTCAAGAACTCCCCATCCCAGTGATTCTGAGCCCTTAGAGGTTATCATTCAAGCCCCATTCTTCATCCTCAGTTGCTCATTCTTCTTATCCCTCCCTTACAATATCACATGCTTAACACTACCTGCACCTTTCACTGTACTCCATACAATACCTGTGCCATTGGCAACAAGCTTGCTTTCATCTTAGATCTTCTCCTCTTCCACTCCCACTGAGACCTGGCTTCTCCCTGATCACATGTTCTCTGTGGCCACCTTCTCCAGTACTGGCTGCACTTTCACTCATTCCTCTTAGTTGAGGTAGGGGAGTTGAAATATTTCTTTCTTCCCATTGCCAGTTCCAGGTTCTCCCTCTATCACCATCACTCAATAACTTCTCCTCCTTTGAGGTTCACTCAACCCATATCCACCACCCAACCAAAATTCTGGTAGACTATGTCTTGGATACTCCCCTTCCTTCCTCAGTGAATTCAGTACTTGGCTCATTCTTTCCTCCCCAATTCCTGCCTCCATACCAGAGGATTTCAACATATGTATTGATTCTTCCTTAAGCACCTTAACCTCCTGCTTTTTCAACTTACTCATTTCTCATGACCTATTCCTTCACCCCACCTCAGACACACAAACAGTGATAGTCATACCTTTCTTGATCGTAGGATCGCCACAGATGCTCCACTTCCATGTTCATGAATTCCACCCCTTCCTCTACCTTACAATGCTCAATCCTGTTCTTTGTCCATATAGTGACCTGCCCCCTCAGTAATCCCCCAAATCATTAGGCATGCTCCTCTCCCCATCTTGACCTCTTGGTGAACCAGTTAAACTGCGACATCCTCTTCTTTTGAATCCCTTGTCCTCTTATCCTGGGGCAACTAGGTGGTGCAGTGGATAGAGCACCAGTGCAGGAGTCAAGAGGACCTGAGTTCAAATCTCACCTCGGACACTTGACACTCACTAGCTGTGTGACCTTGGGCAAGTCACTTAACCCCAATTGCCTCATTCTGGCTCATCTCCAGCTATCCTGATGAATATCTGGTCACTGGATTTAGATGGCTCTGGAGGAGAAGTGAGGTTGGTGACCTGCACAGCCCTCCCTCACTGAAAACAAAGTCAATTGCAAGTCATGTCATTATTTCTCTGAGGGCATGGTCTTCTTTGGCAACAAAGGATGAACACACACTTCTTATCCTATTGCTGATTTTGCCTGTTTGATTACTCCTTCCATCTACTGCCTTTATTTCACTCATGCTGCTGAACTAAGATGGAGAAAATCAGGCAATTGTTCTGACTGGATTCGCTACAAACATGTTACACAGCAATGCTGTGCAATGATTAATTATGACAGACTTGACTCTTAGCAGTTCAATGATCCAAGGCAATTCCAAGAGATTCATGATGGCAAGAGCTATCTACATCCACAAAAGGGAGTCCAAATGCAGATCAAGGCATATTATTTCACTTTCTTTTGTTTGTGTTTTTTCCTTTTCTATTTCTTTCATAACATGACTAATGTGGAGATATGTTTGAAATGATTGCACATGTAATAACATATTGGATTTCCTGTTGTCTTGAGGAGGGGGGATGGAAGGAGAACAATTTGGAGCTCAAAATCTTATAAAAATTAATGTTAAAACTATCTTTGCATGTAATTGGGAAAAATAAAATGCTTTTTACATTAAAAAAAACTAAATTTATGTTACATACTCTCAATTGGGCCTTCACTGCAACACGGCAATCTTTTTACATCTCTATAATTAACTCATTATGCCACACATCATAGTTACTCTTCCACTTTTCATGTCATTCATCAGAAAAATTGAGAACTCTATGAAAGCACAAAATAAAGTATTGAATATAAATAATTGAGCACAATAATGTTTTGTTAAAGACAAGTAAATACCCAGAAAAGGCAACAAGAAGAGGACCATGATGGAAGGAGTTACTGGGACAGGTTTCCCTGCAAGAGTTGAGGATTTTAGAATGGAAGGAAGAAGTCATTTCAGGAAGGGAGAAACAGCATGAGCAAAGGTATAGAGGTGGGAACGAGCATAGTGTAGAAGATCTTGCAGGATTACAGCAGAAATTTGGTATTAGAGAGTAGTGGAAGATCAGCTGTATTAGGTTGCATGGGTTCTGATTGTGGAACAAAACATCCATCAGGAAGTTGAGTGATAGCTGTATACAAGATGGATTATAGTTAAGTAACAGAGAAAGCAAGAAAACTAAGTAAGAAGCTATTATTATAACCTAATTATGGATTGTTAAGGGCCTTGGATTAGGATGGCTTTGGGGAAAGAGAAATTGTGAGCGCAAAATGGCTAGTGCATACAACTTTATGCTCCTTGATTCATAAAGTCTGCTTGTTAATCTCTTTTTTTTTCAGAACTTGCCACTACATTGATAGATGCAGTCACAGACAAGGACCCTTTAGTGCAAGAACAGCTTTGCAATTCTTTGTGTTACCTTGGAGAATCAAAAGCTGAAGAAACTCTTGATGCCTGTGATGAGTATCTCCGGCAGCATGAGAAGGTACTGTATGTAGCCTTTTAACTTGTGGTATGTGATCAAGGAAGTAGGTCTGAGAGAAGCTAGGCTTCTTAAAAAAGGGCAAGGAAAAGGGATAATTTCCAGGGTCTTGTCACTGCTGGGATTTTCTTCTACCATACCTTTTCTCCAAAATATATCTTCCTGTCAGTGCTGCCTCATTGACTTTGCAGAAAGTTGGTTATATGTTCCTTTCTCTTACTAAGGCAGCTGCTGTTCTCTGTGTATATTTCTTTTTCCTGTAGTTAATATCTTCTGGTTCTGTAAGTTCCTTACTTCATTTAAAACATGATGCTTGGGAAAGTGGTCCCAGGAGGGGTGAAGAACTCTTTTCTGTTGTTTCTTAAGCATCAGTGGAAGAAAGTATTTTTATTTCTGGGCTGCCTGAGGTAATATGGAAGCTCAACTTGCAGGTGCATTTTTGATTGCTGTAAAAGATTTTGTATCAACATTTTCTCTTCTGTGTTTTTCCCCCAGGTAGCATGAGCATCCAAGCTAGTCACCCTCGTTAGATTCCTAGCAACAGGCAAAGCTTCCCTGTGCTTTGATTCGCTTTTATTGAATGGATGAAGAAGCATTAAATGCTTACTGTAGGCTAAGCCTGGAAATACAAATAGAAAAAGCAAGAAAGACCTTGTCCTCAAAGAGTTTACATATCATAATGGAGAATGGGAACTATACTTATACTGCTATGAAGCTGGACTAAATCAGAAAACTATGGTGACTAGACGTACTATAGATTACTGTTATTTAATCTCAACAGGCTCCTTGCTGCAATAAGACACATGTTTTGTTCTTCCCTAAGTAATTTGTTACCCTACTCTCCATGGTAACCATCCCAGACTTTCTCATCTTCTTAAGTCTTCCACTGTACCCCTTCCTTACCTTCTTAGCTGAAGACTTCATCTCTTATTTCTCTGAAAAAATTGAGAACATGGCCTTACTTTCTTCCTTCTTCTTCATCTATCACTCAGACATCTTCTTCTACTGTCTTCCCTTTCATTCCAGCATCAGATGAAGAGATGGCTCTTTTCCTGGCCAAGGCAATCCTATGCAATATTCTCTAGAAAATTGCCTGCATTATCATCCTTATTCTCTTATCTTTAATTTCTCCTTATCTTCTGACTAATTCCTGCTGCCTGTAAACATGCCCAGTCTCAAAAAAGTCTTTATTCAATCCAGTTCTACTAGCTGTTTTCCTATATCTCTTCTCATGCTGTCTAAACTACTTGAGAAAACCATATAGCTTGCTTTCCTCCACTTACTTTCCCTCACTCTTTTATACCCTCTGAAATCTGCCCTCTTGCCACATCATTCAACTGAAACTGCCATTTCCAGAGTTGTAAATGCTTTCTTAATTGCAAATTCTAATGGGTTTTTCTTGGTTCTGATTCTTTTTGATCTCTCTGTAGTAGATTGGCTCCTCTTTTTGAATACTTTCTCCTTTCTGTATTTTCTTGACATTCTTGTCTACTGGTTCACCTCCTACCTATCTGATCATTCTCTGTTCTCCTTTGTCTCTTGTCATTCCCTTTAACCATATCTTCCAAGGTTCTGTCTAGGGCCACCTTCTTTTCTCCCTACATATCATCTCACTTGGTAATTTCATCAATTTCCATAGGCTTAATTATCATCTCTCTCCAGATGATTTTCAGATTTAACTTTTCTGCTTGGCTTCAGTTATGCTTCATCATCTGCTTTTTGGACATCTCAGACTTGATGTCCTGTAGGCATCTCAGACTCAGTATGTATAGTAGATGAAAGATATAATGGCCAAGGAAACAAAGATTTGAGTATGTGAGCATGCTGATTTATTGATCAGTGCATGCCAGTTGCCCAGTAAATCAGTACCAGTAGCCTTCCTCAGCTTTGGCACTGGTCCATGAATACAGGGGGAGACAGACTTTTATACATTAAAAACAGTCAAATAAAACCAATTAATTAAAAGAAAACAACCAAGATACAACACTAGGTAATCTGATTTCTAATTGGAGGAGAGATTAGAGACTTTCCAAGTTGGGATATTGCGATTTCATTGTGTGTTGTGGTGACACCACCAGAGTCAGGTCACCTCCAATCCAAGTATAGGTATTTATTGAGAATTGATGTCCCTCAGAAGTGGGCTAGGTTCCAAGAAGAACCAGCAAGTTCAGAGAAAGAAAGACAGATTTTTATAGGGTAAAGATGCAGTTATATAACAGAAATTATGAATATTTAAAAGGCAGGAGGGATTTGTTAAGGGTTAGGTAAATAGGGACTAGATCCCTTCTGTGGTTCAGTGGTCAAACATTATGATAATGCTGCTTTCTGATTAGCGAGCTATTGTGGTCCTGTCTGGTCAAGATAAATAGTTAGGTGTTGTTTGTCTAACTGAGCTAACTGGATGACGTGATTGAGTACAAGAACATACCTGTTCAAATATATGTGAATAGGATCTAGAGGCAGTGGCTAGCTAGGAGCAGTGATTATATTGAGTTTAGGGGCTTGTGGTGTAGTTAAAGCCAGATTATGTGGTTAAATAAGGACATGCCTGCTATTCAGTGGGGTCCATAAAGAAATTAGACTGTTGGGATTGGGGGCAACTTTATTAGGATTCCATCAGGGAGGGGGAGAGTGAACAGGTATAATTTCCTGAAATCAGAAAAAGACTTGTCCCACTCCCCACAAGTGTCTGTGAACAGTCAAAGGAACAGGGAAATGGTATTGATTGATCAGTATGGAACCAGTTTTCAGATAAGACATATGGGGTTGATTGAGATGTGCAATCATGAGAAAACTCCTTGTATTAGTCTTTGGGTCCATGTTTTTCTGATCAGCATAACTTAGGTCTTTAGTTAAGGGTCTCTAAACAGCAGATAGAGGTGGTCCAGCTTCCTAGCCATGCAGGGCCTTTACCACACTGCTCTTCAGTACTATTGTAGTAGTCTTCTCAGTTGGACTTCTTGCCTCATCTTTCCCTACTTTAAACCATTGGATTTGTTCAGCTGTGCCAAGGTGACTTTACTGAAGCCTAGATCCAACCCTGTCATCTTTCTGCTTAAGGAGTTCAAATTACTCCTTGCTACTTCCACAGTCAAATATGTTCCTGTGATAAGTATTTAAAGCTCTTCATTTCTTGACTTCTTTCTACCTTTCCAGCCTTCCTCCACATTTCTCCTCTCCATAGATTTTACAGTCCAGCCACACTGGCTTTTTTGGAGTTCGTTAAACATGAAATTCCATTTCCCATCTCTGTGCTAGCTTGTCTGCCATACCTAGAATGTGTTGTTCTCTCACCTCTTGATTTCCTTAGCTTCCTTTAAGATTCAGCTCAGATCTCATCTTTTTGTAGGTGTTTCCTGACCCCTTGCCTGTTAATGACTGCTCTTGCAGAACTGCCTTTATGTATTCTATATTGATGCCGTTTGCTTTTTCATCACAGTCATTTCTGAACTTCCATCAAACTGAACTTCCTGAATTAAGAAAGTCTGAAAAGAAATTAAATTACTTGCCCAGGGTCTCTTAGTAGTTCTCTGCCTCTACTTAGAGGAAAGAGTTGTGTTTCATTATCTGATTCTATTTTTGGTTTTTCAGGCATTCAGAGATTAACTTCTTGTTAGTGAGATTTTCATGTTGTTATTGTATATACTTTTCTTATGGTTCTATTTTGATTCAATCTAAATCTTGTGATTCTCTGAATTCTTTATATTTGACCTTCTTATAGAATATAGAATATAACAATATTCTATTATGTTCATATATAGATAAAACATTAAGCTCTTACTGTGTGTGGTATTGTGGCAATATATGGACATAACAAATACATAGTCCTTGCCTTCTAGGAGTCCATATTGGTTTTGATTGTGGGACATGGGAAACACTGGCACAGGACTGCTCAGTGTGGCATGCCCACATCAGAAGGGATGCTGTGCTCTGTGAACAAAGCGGATTTGAGATAGCACAAAGTAAATGTAGGATGAGCAAGTTTGCAGTATCCACCCCAAATATTCACATGGACTATCTGTGGTAAAGCATTCCAAGTTCATATTGGTCTGATCAGTCATAGTCGGACACACTGAAACTTGAGTTTATCATGGTGATGCCGTTTTGGTCCTCTTCTAGAAAGAAGGACAACAACCAACCAATCAATTCTAATGGGGCAACAGTGCATAAAGAGGCTCTGGAAAAGAAGTATGCCTAGGGAAAATGATGTGGAAATGGTGGCTAGGAAGGAGCTTGAATGCCTGGTTGTGAGCAAAATAAAGTGAATTCTCAGTCTTCGGAGTCCTGTGTCCCAAGGGCAAAGTCCAAAGTTCTGCTTAGGGAGAAATGAGAACAGTATTTCAACCTCAGGCAGCAGTATGGTATGGAAGTGGCTGTCTTAGAGGTGGGCCACAGTGGTTCAGCCACTCCCCAGTGAAGGAGCAGCCACTTTGTTTTCAGTTTTTTGCTAACACTAAAGATGTTGCTGTGAACATTTTGGGATATATTGGACCTTTGTGTCTTTAACCTTGGAGAAATGTGAGTAGTGAAGTTGCTTAATCAAAATTTAATCAGATTTCTTGTGTACTTTCTAATTATTGTCCCGAACAGCTAGAGCTATGAGTTGGCCAAACTATTCTGAATAATAATTCAAAATTATGAAAAGATTTTTTATTGAGAAACTTTTCTCTCATCTTTTTGTCTGTTGGCCTTCTTTGGTTGGGTCTTTCGTTTTTCCATTTTCTGCTTCTTGAAGCTTTATGAAGTGATGCTAATTAATCATAATGTTTTACTATCCTCTAGGATTTTGCAAAGCTATTTAAATCCCAAATTAGTGTTGATTTTGGCTGCCTTATCTTTATGTATAGCAGAGAGATTAAGTATTTGCTGGCTAAATTGGTTTCTAGATTCTTTTTTTTTTTATATATATTTTTATTTTTATTTTTTTAAAATAAGTTTATTTAACTTTTTACATTCATTTTCACAAGATTTGGGGTTTCAAAATTTTCTCCCCCTTTGTCCCCTCCCCCCTCCCCGATACACTGGACATTCTAATTACCCATATCACCAATCTGCCCTCTCTTCTATCATCCCTCC
>CM053773.1:180000029-180066142 GCA_028658325.1 Potorous gilbertii | reverse complement strand
TCCACCAACAATGAATTAGTGTTCCAACTCTCCCACATCCTCTCCAGCATTTATCATTTTCTTGTTCTGACACGTTTGCCAATCTTATAGGTGTGATGTGGTACCTCAGAGTTGTTTTGATTTGCATCTCTCTAATCAGTAGTGATTTAGAGCACTTTTTCATATGATTATAGATATCTTTAATTTCTTCCCCTGAAAACTGCAAGAACTTATTTTAAAAAAAAAAATCCCAATGGTGGTTTTCTAAGGCAAAATGCCTTCCACACTCAGAGAAAGAGATATGGAAGTCATTTGCAGAATGTAGCAGATCATGTTTGTGTGTGTATGTGTTTTAGTGTATTATGTTTTGATTTGTTATATGATTTCTTCCATTTATTTTAGTTCGACTGCATAGCATGACTATAGTGAAAATGTACTCAATGGGAAAGTATATGTAGAACCTATATAGAATTGTATGCTGTTGTGGGGAGGGAGGGGGATGGTGGGGGGGTAGGTGTGGGGGGGATAAAATCTTAATTTTATGGTAGTGATTGTAGAACATTAAAAAAAAATAAAATTAAATTTTAAAAAGTCAAATAAGAGAGGTAGAGGAAAAAATTGGGGGAGAAATTACAGTGATGAAAGAAAATCATTTAAAATCATGTAAAGGAGACATAAAAAAAATACTGAAGAAAATAATACCTTAAAAAGCAGAATAACCAAATGATAAAAAAAATATATAAAAATCCAGTGAGAAAAAGAATGCCTTGAAAAGTAGAATTGACCAGATGGAAAAAAATATGCCAAAATTTGCCGAAGAAAAGAAGACCTTACAAAAGTCGAATTGGCCAAATGGGAAAAGGAGGTACAAAAGCTCACTGAAGAAAATAATTCCTTAAAAAGTAGAATTGGGCAAATGGAAGCTAATGACTTTGAGACGTCAAGAAACAATAAAGCAAAATCAAAAGAATGAAAAAAAATAGAATAATATGAGAAATAGCTCATTGGAAAAACAACTGACCTAGAAAATAGATCCAGGAGAGATAATTTAAAAATTATAGGAGTACCTGAAAACCGTGATCAAAAAAAGAGCCTAGACATTGTGTTTCAAGATTATCAAGGAATGCTGCCTGGATTGATATCTTAGATTCAGAGGGTAAAAGACAAAGTGAAAGAATACACTTCTCACTTCCTTTCTCAAAATGAAAACTCCCAGGAATATTATAGCCAAATTCCAGAGCTCCTAGGTTAAGGAGAAAATATTGCAAGTAGCTAGAAAGAAGCAATTAAGATATCATGGAGCCACAGCCAGAATGACATAAGATCTAGCAGTTTCTACATTAAAGGATTGAAGGGCTTGGAATATGATATTCTAGAGAGCAAAGGAGCTAGCATTACAACCAAGAATTACCTTCTCAGCAAAACTGAACACAGTCTGTCAGGGGAAAAACGAAGACCTTCAGTGAAATAGGACTTTCAAAAATTCCTGATAAAAAGACCAGAGCTGAATAGAAAATCTGACTTTCAGATACAAGACTCAACAGAAGCAAAAAAAGATAAATCATAAGGAATTCCATAAGGTTAAATTATTTACATTCCTACATGAGAAGATGATACTTGTAAAAATGAAGAATTTTCTCGTTATTAGGGTGGTTAGAAGGAGTATATGTAGATAGAGGGCATTGGTGCAAGTTTATGTAATGGAATGATCTCTAAAAAAAATAAAATTAAGGGGTGAGAAAGAGGAAAGCATAGGGAGGAGGAAGAGACAGTCAGAATGGGGCAGATTATCTCACATGAAAGAGTTTTTACAGTGGAGGGTGAGATGGGGGAGGTGGGTGGGAGTCCTTCAACCTTATTCTCTTCATAATTGGCTTAGAGGGAATAACTTACACGCTCAATATCTTATCCTACAGGAAAATATGAGGGGAAGGGAATAAGAAAAGTGTAGGGGTGGGGACAATACAAGGGAGGGCAAATTGGAGGAGGCAGTAATCAGAAGCAAAACATTCTTGAGGATGGACAGGGTGAATGGAGAGAGTAGGATAAATGGAGAAAATAGGATGGAGGGAAATATGCAGTAATCATAACTGAAAAAATTTTTTACAGCAGATATCTCTGATAAAGGTTTTATTTCTCAAATATATGGAGAACTGAGTCAATTTGTAAAAAAAAAAATAAGAGCCATTCTCCAATTGATAAATGATCAAAAGATATGAGCAGGCAGCTTTCAGACAAAATAAAGCCTTATCTGTAGCCACATGAAAATTTACTCTAAAAGGAGGAGTTGGATTGCAAAATGAAGCAGACCATTTTATTTTGTATTATATTTTGTTTTGTTTTATGGTTTCTCCCATTCATTTTAATTCTTCTACTCAACTTGACTATGGTGAAAATATATTTAATAGGAATGTATGTGTAAAAGCTATATAAGATTATATGCTATCAAGGGGAGGGAGTGGGGAAGGAGGAGGGAAGGAAAGGGAGAAAGGGGAAAAAATCTAAGATATGTGGAAGTGATTGTAGAACAATGAAAACAAAATAATTTAATAAAAAAAGAAAAAAGAAAATTTACTCTAAGTCATTATTGATTAGAGAAGTGCAAATTAAAACAACTCTTGAGCCACCACCACAAACCCATCAGATTGGTTAATATGATGGAAAAGGAAAAAGACAAATATTGGAGAGGATTGGGAAAATTGGAGCATTAATGCAGTGTTGGTGAAGTTGTGAACTGATTCGGCCATTCTGTGGAGCACTTTGGAACTGTACCCAAAGGACCGTAAAACTCCGCATGCCCTCTGATCTACCAATATCACTGGTTAGTCTGTATCCCAAAGAGATTAAAAAAAAAAGGAAAAAGACCTATAGGAACAAAAAATACTTATAGTAGATCCTTTAGTGGTGACAAAGAATTGGATATTGAGGGGATGCCCATGCACTGGGGAATGGCTGACCAAGTTACAGTCTACGATTGTGGTGGAATGCTATTAGAAGAAATGATGATCAAGATGCTTTCAGAAAAACCTGGAAAGGCCTACACGAAGTGACACAAAGGGAAGTGCACAGAACCAGGAGAACATTATACACAGTAACAGTAATATTGATCAGCTGTGAAGGACTTAGCTATTCTCAGTGATACAGTGACCCAAGACAATTCTGAAGGGCTTAGGATAAAAATGCTATCCATTTCCAGAGAAAAAGCTGATGGAATCTGAATGCAAATCAAAGGATACTATTTTTTTTCTTTATTTTTATTTTTTTCTTTTAGTCTCTTTCACAGAATGACTAACATTTTGCATGACTGTGTATGTATCATCTATAATGCTTGCCTTCTTAATGGAGGGAAGGGGAAAGATGGAAAAGAGAATTGGAACTCAATATTAAAAGAAAAAACAAATGTTAAAAGTTGTTTGGGGAAAGATAAAATATTAAATAAAAATTTTAGAAAAGAGATATGGTCTCTTTCATGAAAGATAGGATCTATCATTCTGTCTTTATGGATTAAAAAAGTGTGCTATGTCAATGGGCACAAGTTGGTTCTTTGAGGTATTCTTAGATTCCTATCTTGCTACTGTTTACAACTTGAGAGAAAGAGGTGATAACAGAATGGACAGTCTGGTGGAGAATATGGAAGAGATGGTGATGCTGTCAAGGGCAGATGTAGAAGAGTTAGCCCAGCCAAGGAGAGGGGCCACCTCATTGTCGGAGACTGGGGCAGAGGAATAGTAATGATGGATGTCAGCAGGTTGTAGTTGAGATGAAGAGAAAGGGAAAAAAGAGAGTTCATGCCACATGATCTCAGTTTTCTCCATAAAGTAAAAGGAGAGGTCTTCAGCTGAGAGAGGAGGAAGGGGAGTTGTTGGAGGTTTAAAGGAAGAGAAGGTTTGACACAGCTCCTATGCAGGGGGAGATAGGGAATCAATTAGGAAGGAACGGAAGCACTGACTTGCTGCAAGGAGGACCCAGATGTAGCTGGAGAGTATCTATCAGTACAACTGTGTTCCTTTTTTCAGTTTGGTCCAGCAGTACTGATACCAGAGTTATGTTTCATGTACCTTTTTGTATTTTCCTGAAGGAACTGACAGAATTTATACCATGTCTGAAAGAAGCAGTCATAGTGAGGGAGAGGTTAAGACAGGCATTTTACAACTAAAAAAAAACAAAGACTTGGAGAGATTATAAGACTGTGACCTTTATAAAATGGAATCAATAATATTTGCCTTACCTACATAGATGATTGCTGAAAGGAAAGTGATTATAGGACTTACTAGTGGTACAATCTGGTTTAGAACCCAAGTCTCCTGAAGCCCTGTTCTTCACCAATTTTTCACTGTGCCACACAACTTCCTACTTCTGCAGCTGCTCTGGGAAAATCAGTTGTGTTTCTGCCAAGTTTGCTAATGCTAAACAGCTCTTGTGGTCTCTTATATAACACTTTGCCATTCCTACAATATTAGAGTTTGGTGGTCCAAGAGATGTGTCCTTAGCTTAAGATGCCTTTTAGTCAGCAGTTCATAGTGGGGGCAGCTTTTGTGAAAGACCATCTGCCCAGTTAGTTCCACTTTGGCATTGGGTGATGTGAGGCTCACTGGTTATACATATTGCTTCTACAGGAAGGAGCTCTGCCTCATTCTGTGGTCATTTCATCTCCAGTCAGTAGCTACTGTATGACTGAATGCAGCATCTCCTTATGCAGATTCCAGGGCACAAGTACATTCTTCTGGAGCCATGTACAGAATAAGAAAAATCAAATTGTGTGGACCTTCTCCCTTGTACTTTCCACCACGCTCCCCCCCCCCCCAACCAGTTCTGTGTAGGTAAAAGTCATGGCTTTAGGTGAAGATGGATTTATTGTTTCCGTGGGAAAAAAGAAGTCACAAGTTGGCAGCCTGAATAAAGGGAGGTGGGTAGTTTGTAAGGGGTGTGTTATGGGCTAAACATTTATCGTCAGTACCTTGTGGCAGAATGTCATCTCTTATTTCTCTCTTCACTGCCTAGGTGGGACTTTTAGAATGAGTTTTTGGGGACCATGGACCTTACTTTCACCTGTCTTTTCTGTTATGAACAATCTGTATTAGATGCAGTCAAAATACACAACAGATGTCTCCCTGTGCTTCCTAGGATGGGTTGCTGTTTCATGACTAGAAAGGTTGTTGTTGTGTTTGTCCTTCATTCTTGAACAGGACCATCACATTAGGGAAATGGTGATTTGAGTGAGGGAGGGCTGTGCAACGACACCAGCCTCACTTTCTCCTCCAAAGGTCCAGTGGCCTGTTACTAGTTGAGATGGCCCAGGATGTAATGTGGGATCTTGGCCATGTTAAACTAAGGACTTACCACATTCTCATTTTGGGTGAAATAGACCCATTCAATGAATAGGCCTCTAAGTAGTTACCCAAGGGATGGCCCCTTTTAATAAAAGAAAAAAATAACCAAAAGATCAAACTGGGAGGGGAATATCCTCTGGTTTCCTAGATAAAAGTTCTTCACAACAGCCCTTAGAAGCTGGTGCAGTATTATGCAAAAATGTAAGCAGCAGAATGCAAGCAGCTTGAAGGCAAGATTTTTTTTTTTTTGCTACTTTTGGCCTAGGGTCAGGCACAGAGTGAGCAGGTGGTAAATACTTGTTAAACTGACAAAGCAAGTTAGCATTACTTGTAAGAAAAGAAAATTGTTGAAATGATGGATTTCTTTAGACATCCACTTCAATTCTAGGGGAGAACGCAGAGTGTGTCACAGTTTAGAAGAAAGGTGTAGGGCAAAGGGATGAAAAGGGAAGTGCCTGGAGGGGTGACGAACAAGCTTCTCTCCCCGCCATCCTCCCTAAACCCCTCCCCACAACCTGCCAGTCTCTGAAGCTGTCCCTTTGGCACAGGGACCACAATGCCATGTTGATGATGCCTGATATAGGGGATGTGGGAGATGCTGATGATTCCTTTTGGGCTTTAAAAAAAAATTGCCAGTGATTGAAATGAGACTGATCCATATGAGAGGCTTCACATGTGTATGCATGTGGTAGGAGAAGGCCAAAAAGAGAGGGCTGATTCATCAGTTGGCAACAGGCAGATGCCAAGAGGTAACTAGCTCTTACCACAAAAGATTCCAAACCAAGAGATAGTCACCATGGCAATTCTGCTTGTTACTTATGCAAGACTGTCTTTCCCATCTGTCTAGTGGAGAGGCACCAAAGGGACCCCAAGAGAAAAGGGTGCATCACATTTTTAGAGGGTTTTACAGTCAGTCAACAGACATTTATTAAGCACCTTCTATATGCCAGGCACTGGACTAAGTACAAATTACTTCTACATCCATCACAGGATCACAGATTTAGAACTAGAAGAAATCTCAGAGGTTACCTAGTCCTTGTTTACAACTAGAAGAGGGCTAAAGAGGTTTGGTAATTTCCCCCAAGTTACATAGACTGTAAGTAAGGAGCAGAGATGAAATCTGAATTCAAGTCCTCTTCCAAATCTATCAATCTCTCCACTGTGCCACCTTCAGTCCATAAGTATGAGGGTGGTTGTCTTTATCATCTCATTTAATATACCCTGCAATCTTAGAGGGCTTATAAATTCTTAGGCAGGGGACCATGAACTAACTGATTTCCTTTGTGATCTTATGTATCTTATGCATTTAAAAATATTATTCTGAGAAGGGATCCAGGGGTTTCACCACATTGCCTAAGGAGTCCGTGGCACAAAAAGGCTTAAGAACCTGTTACAACATCAGCAGGGCAGGTGTTATCATCCCCATTTTACAGAAGTTCAAAATTTCAGAAGTGTCAGAACTGGTGGACAGCAGAGCTCAGATATCCTCCAAGTCTTAACGCTATACAGGATTTTTTAAAATATGCGAAATTCTTTATGTGTCTCTTCTCTTATACCTTTTGAGATTTAGAAAACAAACTCAGAACATCCATGTGACATTGCTGTTAGTCTGAAACGTCATGTAATGAAACAGGATGAATGTAGGAAGACGAAATGATCTGCAGTTTGTTTTTCTTTCTTACAGTGTTTGGCATGGTACCCTTTTTAAATTCCATTTTGACAACAATGTTACCAATGCTAACCCTGGCCCGGCAGGACCAGATGAAGTCTGTGTTTTGTTATGGTAAGAATGGGCCCTCTGTGGGCTTTTGTTTCTTTTTTCCTTCTCAGTTTGCAGTCAGAGCAGGGATTCTGGAAGAGCTATTCTTTGAGAGGCTGATGGCTGGCAGATGACTGTGAGCCCATGTAAGCGGCAGCCCAGCCACCATTGAGAGAAAAGAGCAAAGTTTAGAATCCAGCTCTCTCACTGTGATCTTAAGCACCCTTTCTTGGGGCAAAGGAAGACAAACAGGCACTTTTGACGCTGGGATCCTTGACCCTAGTAGTTTAGAAAGTACATGTGGCAGTTACTGGTGAGCAGCCAGGAGGCTTCATTTTTCTTGCCGTCAAGCATCTGCCCCATTGAGAGCAGGATCTGCTTCCCACTACCAGAGACAGCCCAGAAAGGGCAGTTTATTTTGGTTGTGCCGCCACCTTCCATTTTCTGCTCCATATCCCCTTAGTTCAGAGAAAACCCACAATTCAATTGAACAATCATCTGCACTAGATACAGCATATACAAAATTAAAAGATGTCACAGTCCCTGCCCTTAAGGAATTTAGACTTTAATAATATTCATGAAGGAGGTGGCACATTAATGAGTCCTTGATGAAGGAGGATTTCATTATAGAGACAAAGAGTGAGTAGTACATTCTAATTGCAGTTGACTCTTAGAAGTTGCCAGTCATTTGCTGGCCAGTTTGTAAATTGGTTTTGAAGTGATAGTAGCAATACTGATTAGAGCTGATAATCAGAAAGCAGATATTCATTTGGGTCTGTATGTACCACAGCTCTGCAGCACTTCAGTGACAGTATCCTGGAATACCTAGCCAATCTGGATCAAGCTCCAGACCCCACTGTCCGGAAGGACACATTTTCGACTGAGATCTTCAGTGCTTATGATGTGCTTTTCAACCATTGGCTACAGAGCCGGGAAGCAAAGGTAAAGAATTCAGGCTACCTTCTAACTATTCACTCCTGACACTTTTTTTTTAAATAGTACTGGCATGACTAGTGCTATCCTCTTGTTATTTTTAAGCACCTTGAGAGCAAAAATTGTGTTTAAATTTCTTTGTATTTTCCCCTCACCCAAGCCTTCCAATACAAGACCCTTGTTATTATAGGTGTTCAGTAAAAATCCTTGTTGAATAAGCTGATGGGTTTAAAATAGAATCTTTTGTGGGAAAAAGACAGTGCGTTGATCAGGGATACATTACAGCCCTGCCCTAACCTCCTTATCTTCCTTATGTTTGGGGTTTTTTTTTTTGTTTTTGGTGGTTTTTTTTGAGCTAAACGATTAATTCAGGCTTGGTGCTAAAATGCATTATAGGTGTTAACTTTCCTTTCCCATGCTCTTGCTCATACCCTTAAAGCTTATGATGCTATTTGACAGGGTGAGGACCCAGCCAAGAGTGATGTGTCTAGACTAGGCCCAGCTCTACTTCCTCTTTTTTGCTGAAGGTTTTCTGGACCACCCTAGCCTGCAGGGATCTCTTACCTGAATGTGATTTCACTTAGTCTCAGTAGTCCTCAGGGACAGACTCCTGTGCTGCCTGTGTATCCGCATCTGTCTTCCCACTTAGACCACAAGTTGAAGTTCACTGAGAGCAAATTCTGTGGTTTCTCATGTCTCATAGGGCCTATGTATTGCTTTACACATAATTAAGATTTGATTAGTATTCTTTAGCTAGTTGATATCTGGTTGGGATGAACACTGGCTTTTCTTTTCCCAGCTTCGGCTGGCTGTGGTTGAGGCACTGGGACCCATGAGTCACCTGCTGCCCAGTGAAAAGCTAGAGGAACAGCTGCCCAGGCTCATCCCAGGAATCATTGCCCTCTATAAGAAGCATGCTGAGACCTTTTACGTGTCCAAGGTAAGCCACTGGGCTTAAGGCCCTCAATGAGGGTCAGTACTTCATTGTGGACATATCCAGAGTGCTAAGCCCTCATCCTCTGGATATTGGCATACTGGGCATGTGCAGGTACACGGACCCGCTAAGCACACATAGCTGTTGGACTCTTCCAAAAGAACTCACCTTTACTTAAATAGCAAAGGGGTTTATGTGAAACTATAAATTATATAGTAGGAAAAATTTTTTTGATAGTCAGGCTAGTGGCCGTTAAAGCTTCTTCCCTGGAGGCTTTTAAAAACAGAAAGTGAAAATGATTCCCTTAATGTAACCTTGCTTACCTAGAGTTGGGTATGCCAGGTTTCTTTTAGTTCTTTTGCCAGAACCCTTTATAGGTTCTTAGCCTATTTGGGGGTCTGGTATGAATCAGACTCTTCTGACCCATTGGAGTGTTTTATGACATCTGGGTGGGATCTGGAACCACTTAGTCTCACTCTTGTTAGATTCTTTCTGTCTTGGAAACTAACCTTCCCAACTGAAACAAGCCTTCTGTAGTCACTTTGCCCCCTAAGACCCTGTAGATCAGGACTTGCAATTCTGAGGTTATTTTGGGACGTGTGATGGGGCAAGAGATTCTGTAAGTAGGCTATTGCCATTTCTTTGGCACTAAACAGGACAGAAAGAAGGGTACTCTTCTTAATGAATCCTTGGACAGGTTCATGTTGTCAGGGATAATACAGGTTTGGTTTCCTACCCCCATCCCCACCAAATGATTGAGATTGTATCTTTAACCTCCTGGCTGACTTTATTCATTTTTGTCCTTCCCACTATGTTAACAGAGTCTTGGGCAGATTCTTGAAGCTTCTGTGAATATGGGGAGCCGCACATTGGAGGTACAGGTTGATATGCTTCTGGCTGCTTTGCACCCTCAGGTAAGACTGTTTGATCAGACAATCGGAAAAGGAGATAAGTAAAGGGAGAGAAGAGAGAGGATGTTTCCTGTATACAAGGGGTTGGGACCATGCTGGCCTATGCTATTGCCTCAGGCTAGGAAAAAAGAGCCTTTAATTTTAATGCTGACCTGGAGCATTGGGTCAAAGACTTCTGGGGAAAAAATGGGGCTACTAGACTAAGAACCTGCTTTTTCCTGCCTTTGAGTAAGTAGGGACCAAGAGGAAGGGAATATTTTCATATAGCTATACATTTGGGTATGTGTGTGCCTTCTGGAAAATTTTGGATAGTTCCTTGGAACTCCCTTTGGCCCCCAAACCTTCCTACTCCAGCTTAAGTGTGAGTTGGAAAGCAGATGGCTCCATTGCAGTGGAGTTGATTTGGAGCATTTGGTTAAGAGAGTTTGCTTTTATTCAGGTGACTCCACAGAGAGAGGATGCTTCTTGGAATGAAGTCTTTAGTGTCCATTGTAACCATGGAGAATAGTTCTTATTATTATGTTATGTTATAGTGATTGTAAGTGACCTTGGAAGCTATACACTCCTTTTCTCCCAATATGAAAATATACTTTATAGTCTCCCGACATCCAGCTTCTGCTTAGATGCTGCTGGTGAGATAGAATACTCATTTACTCATGAGGCAGTCCATTTATTCAGTCATCAGACATATATGGGACAGTTCATTTTTACCAAAGCTCTGAAGGAAATACAAAAATGAATAAAAGAGTGTCCTTATTTTGAAGAATGACCTCAGGACCTAAAGGAAACTGCCTTATATAACTCCTAGAGCTCATGGAGTGATGGCTTCCCCCTCCTTTGGCCACTGGGGTTCTGATTCTCTCTCAGATTCTCCTGTCTTCAGTGTGGAAATGAGCCATATCAACTTACAGGGTTAACTGAAATTGCTCTGAAGCCAAGTTCTCTGTCTTTCCGTCTTTCACTCTCTTGCTCCATCAGTCTTTCTTATCTCACTTGACCTTACATACACAGGGCTTGTTTCTGTGGTAACCTTGTGTCTTCCTGGCACTTACTCTTCTTATGCCACTGTTGGCCTGTTTAGAAATCTGGGCCCCAGGGTCCAAATACCTTAGCACAGGGGACTGTGTGGTTCAGCAGGCCTCGTGATGAGGATCACTGGTCAGTTATGGTTCTGCTCTGAAGTTGAGAAGATTGGGGGCAGTGGAGCCTCAGTTTTCCTGCCCTCAAACTCTGTAGGGTGATGGGGCTGAAACTAGAAGGAATAGTTAGGAGTTGCAAAGAGGCAGATTGTTGTTTCATGTAAGGAAAAATTCCTGACAATTAGAGGTATCCAAAAGTGAAATAAACTACCTTAGAAGACAGTGCATCCCCATTACTGAAGTTCTCCCATCAGAGGCTGGATGGACACTTGTTGGGGATATTTTAGAGAGAGGGCTCCTTTTCTGGTGCAGGTTGGATTTGAAGTTTTTTCCTCTGGAAAGAAAGAAACAAGCATTTATTAAGTGCTCACTGTATACCAGGCACTGTGCTAAGTTCTGGGGATGCAAATATAAAAAAGAAAGGTAGTCCCCACCCTCAGGGAGCTTAACATTTTAAAGGAAAGAAGATGAACCAGAGGGAGCTGAAAGGGGAGCAATGTTGGGGAGGGAAGGAAGAGAAAATTGGAAGTACTTGGTGTCAGGCATGGCTTTGAAGTCAGCAGAATCAAAAGCAGAACAGGAAGGGAGTGGAGGCTGGCTGGCCTGATTCCCTGCACAAAATGGAGGTCCTTGGAAGAACCTACCAAAGTAGGAAAGAGGTTGGTCTGGCAGAAGAATGAGAAGGTCACAGGGAATAGGTGTTCCAGGGTGAGGAGACCCCAGGCATTGAAGGATATTCTAGCATGAGATTCTATTTGAGGTATAGTTTTGGAGTCAAAAAGTCTTGACCATACCAGGAGTTTTATAGGAAGAGAGCCCTATGGAAAGCCAAGCTGCAGAAAATGAGTCTGACTCAACATCAACCAGTATTTTGTGATTCCTGGTGATTCATTTTAGTTTTAGATCCCACAAAGGGAAAATTGTCCTAAGACAAAGAACTTTAACAGTTCAGAGATATGTAAAATTGGGGCATGGTCTGCAGAAAGGAGGCCTGGCCGTATCAGGGAAGGAAAGAACAACAGATTCATTAGCTTTGCTATTTGCACCAGAGGTAACTAAGTAGGAAGAACGTTGGTAATTCAGAACTACCCCTAATCAACTTTTACCTTAGTTTATGCTAGACTGGCACGAGAAATTAACTTTTTCTAGAAACTTCCCTTTGTCTTACAACTTAGAGGCAATAGCTGCTTTTTTCTGTTTGCTGATAATTTTTGCTTCTTTCATATCCTACAAGTGAGGAGAGACACTAGAAGTATAAGTCCTGAATCCAACTTGAGATTAATGATAAAGATTCAGGTACTATCCCAGGAAAGCTTCCTACATGCGCTCTGCCTCAGTCTGGAACCACCAAGTGATACTTGCTTACTTTGGCTAACACAACTTCTGGTTCCATTTGCTTTAAAAGTGTTGGGAGGTTATAGTCCAGAAAATGAGGTAATCTCTAAACTGGGAATACATCTAGGGAGACTGTAGTTTTGAGAGGGTCCTGGGTGGCTTCTTCTAGTCCCCTTTGCATCTCGAATTCTAGTATTCTGTCCTTGGGACTTTACTATCTAAGCAGTTGATGAAAGGAAGGATATGGGGGAAGTGGATCTTCCTCCATTATCCTTTTCCTGCAAGAAATAGGAGCCCTGTGGGTAGATGTAAATATTGCGCAGGTGGTTGGCAAAGTTTGCAAGGGTGTTTGCGCACCATCTTGAGCATTTCCCTCATATCTGGGGACCGATCCTTTCCAGTCACCTACATGACTGCCATAGAGTGGTGCGTAGGCAGTGGTCGTCTTGGTGATTTCTTTCTTCTGTTCTTTGGAGCAGATTTGTGCCCCAGTGGATTCACTCAGCCCCTTGGTCCTTAAGAATCATAAGGAAGTCCTGCGTTGCTTCACAATTCTGGGTAAGATGGAGGGTTGGGAAAAAATGTCATGGTGGGTGGGGGAAAAGGAAGTTCTATACCAATGGGGCAGTTTAATCTGGTGTCAATTTCTTCCAAATAATGGGGCTGATAATTCTTCAGCATCTCGCTATGGGTCTGTGGAACCTGAATATACCTAGTGCTTGCCTAGTTTGGGGCTTTAAAAATATTTGTCATGTAGTGAGAAAGCTCATGCAAAGAAAAGGAAAAATGGAACCTATAGCCATGACAAGGGCTTGTGTGTGGAAGAGAACAGAGGGGCAGTGCTGCCTAGTAGATAGCCACCTGAACCTAAGGCCCACCTCTGACACCTACAGTCCATATGACCATGGTCAAGTTGCTTAACCTCCCAGGGCTCCCAAGAAACTTTCTGAGACAATAAATTGAAAAGAAGTCACTGATGCACATTAGTAGATGAAACTTCTCACTGAGAGCACCCTATAATGATGAAATCACAAGTCTGATCCAAAAAAAGATAAACCGATCTAGGAAGAGAGTGGAGTGCAGAATAGACTGAAGAAACAACCAGCTTTCTTTCTCTGTCTTCTCCCAGGGTGTTCCTATACTTTTTTATTTCTGTAGTATATTAGTTTTCTAGCAAGAAACAGATTATTGTTAGATTAACAGTTCTTAGAGCACTCCCACTGAGTTAATCCTTTTTCCTGGTAATCTTCGTAGTGTCTATTTAAATTGCTTATGTTTCTGAGTATGGGTTAGGAGAATATTTGATTCATAAATCTGTAATAGTAGTTACAGGTAGTGGTGATATTTAGGATATCATGGTAAAGGACCAGTAGTTGACATGTTGTGGGTGTACAATAGAGTGGAAAAGAGTGTCTACAGGGCTGCCAGGGGGACTACAAGATCATCTCTTTGCTAGAGTCACTCCCTAAGTGGGATTATTGGCTTAAGGGAAGTATTGTTGACTTTCGTGTTTCACCTCTGATCTCTCCCCACCTGTAGCCCAAATATGACTTTTCAGGCCAATATGAGAGAACTGAACCTTCCCCTTCAGGGCCCTGATGGAAGAAAATTGTATTTCATTTTCCCTCACCAGGACATGATTAGGAATAGATTCAGTTGGTATCTTAGCTAATGTTGATGATAGTCTAGGTTCTGGGCCTGAAGCAGGAAAGTCCAACTTAAGATTAATTTACCTTAATTTGCAAGAGAAATAAGAATTTCTTTCTTTTAAAAAATTTGGTCTCTGTTAGAAGTTATTCATGATCATCATGACAGTCAATCAACAAACATTTTGAGGTAGATTTCTCTTTTTAAAAATTGTTTAATATTTCATTTTCCCCCAATTACATGTAAAAACAAATTTTAATATGTTTTTTAAAATTTTTGTGTGCTAAATCCTCTCCCTTCCTTCTGTCCTCATTGAGAAGGAAAGCAGTTTGATAGAGGTCATATTTGTGATACTTGTGTAATATTGCAAAACATTTCTATGTTAGTCGTGTTGTGAAGGAAACCAGACAAAAAAATCCAAGAAAGTTAAAAAGTATGCCGTATTCAGATACAGATACGATCTGTATTCAGACTCTTAAGTTCTTTCTCTGGGGATTGTCTTGGATTATTGTATTATAGAGAATAGCTAAGTCATTCACTGTTGATCATCATACAATATTGCTGTTGCTGTATATAGTGTTCTCCTGGTTCTGCCCATTTCACTTTGCATCAGTTCATGTAAGTCTTTCCAGGTGTTTCTGAGAGCATCCTGCTCATCATTTCTTGTAGCACAATAGTATTCCATCACAATCATATGTTGATTTCTCAAAGAGTTTAGCCACAAAAAGAAGAGATGCAGGATAATAGCTAGTGGCGAAGAATAGATCAAATGAGAGTTTTTTGTGGATGAAGGAGACATAGACATGTTTTTAGGTAATAAAGAGGCAGCCATTAGATGGGCAGAAAATGATGTTTGATAAGGGACTGGAGATGATTGATGGGTTAGTCCACTGGAAGAGACAGGATGGAATGGGTGATTTGCTTTGGCAAAGAGAAGAGTCACCTTTCTTTGGAGGTAGGGTAGAGGGCATCTTTGTGATGTGAGAAGCAGGAACTTTTAGCAGATTACTACCTCCATTGTGTCAGTAAAATGTGAGCTAAAAATGAAGGGGAGCCTTGAGAATTTTGAGGAGGGGTATAAAGGTTTGGAAAAACTGCTGTGGTGATTGGGATAATCAGTTAGGGAGCTGTAAAATGATTACCTTCCTACAGTGAAGGCTCAGTTGGGATTACATAGCAAATTTATATTGGATCTAAGTCAGCATGACTTTGTGATTTTCTCCAGCTTTTTTTCAGCAGTATGTGTTTAGATGGTGGAAGAAATATGAGGGTGGTACTTGGCATGGGAAGGTTGATATGAAGGAAAAAACTGGAGAGTAGAGGCTACTAGTTCACCAAGGAGTGAGAATAGGGCAGGGCAGGGAAAGAGTATAACCAACATAGGGGTGATAGCGCGGGAAAGAACTGAGAGATTGGAGACCCCACTGAGGATAAAGAACAGGGTTTGGAGTTGTATGACAGAAGGAAAGATGGAATGATAAAATTATTAGAGTATTCCAGAATGCTGGCCAGTTAGGTGGCACAGTGGATAGTCAAACACAACTGAAAATGAACAAACAGGAACAACAAATCCAGAATGAGAAGGTTTAGAAGGAAAAGAGGAAGTAGAGGCAGTGACTTTAGATAACAAGTGTAGCCAGTTTTTCCAAGAAGTTTGAGAAAATGAGAGCTATAAGGTGATAGGAGGGATGGTAAGATCTAGTGAAGATATTTTTCAGGTTTGTGTAGATTTGGAGTATGTTTATAGGCAGCAAGCAAAGAACTGGTAGATAAGGAGAGAAGGAATGATAATGGGAACAGTCTGTTGGAAAAGATGGAAAGAGATAAGATGAAGAATACATGTAGTGAAATTGACCTTGAGAAAGAGAAAGTCTAGTTTCATCATCAGATATTCCAAGGAGGAATTTCTGATTCTAAAAGAGAAGACAATGGGGAATGAAATAAAAGTGTTGTGAGATGTAAAAAAGGGGGAAAGAAGCTGCTCCTGGTAAGTGGCCTAGATTTTCTCGGTGAAGTATAAATCGAAGTCCTTAGCCGAGACATTGGGGGTAACAGACAATATGAACAACTTAAGGAAAGAAAAGAGGTTTTGGAACAACCATTGTGGTGAAATGGAGAATTAATTGTTGTTTAGTATTTCAGAGAATCAGGAAGGAATGAAAAAACTGCCTTGTTGCCTTGAGGTTCCAGTTGATATTAAATAACATAAATTTTTATTGTGTATGTTAGGTGCACAGTTATATGCCTTCCCTCAACTTCATTTGGCACTATGTGAGTAGAAAACAGAACACAGATGGTCAGAGTAATCCAGGTTTAGGGTTTAGCAAAGTGTTGACTGGTGGTAGGACAGGGATGAAGGGATTCCATAGTAGAAGATAATACAGAGTTTAACTGGTTAACCAAGGGGTAGAAATTGGGAAGTGAGAAAAGTATAACCAGAGTAGGGGTAATGCTATGCGACCATAATGAAGGGTGAAGGGATCGGAGGTCATCGTGAGAATAGAGCCTAGGTTAAGGAGGAATTGGCATAGGAAGCAAAGAAATGATAGGTTATGACTGGATAAAGAATTTCAGAATTTTTGATCAAGGAAACAGAAAGCTTGTAGCCATTATAAGATGAAGGGGGTGGATGTCTCTATGGATAGTTGAGGTAGATTAGGAGAACAGATCATGGGATTTGAGCAGGCCAAAGAATAGAGACATGAAAGTGTTGACGAGTTGTTGAAAGGTATGGTGAAGTTCTCCAGTAAAAGGGTAAAATGTGAGGTGGAAAGAAAGATTGTGAACTAGGAACTGAACTGAACTCATAGAGAAAAGAAGACCAACATCTGGAGAGCCATAGGACTTTTTTTTTTTAAGACAGTTTTCAATTTTTGCTTTGTCATGATAATATGTGGGTATTGTTGGGTGTTTTTTTTTAAATTAAAAGAACAAGTCATGATAGATTAATCTTATTTTCTTATTTGGCAAGATTCTTAGCCTAAATAGGTCAGAGGAATATTACGAATGTAGATTAAAAGCTCCCTAGATTGAAAAATTATATGAAAGTAACTACGATCATGTCTCTCTGTTCTGCCAGTATTTGGCTCTGGTGCCCCTTTTGCCGCAAATGAGTCCATTCTTGGACCTCTTTATTCTCATGGAGATTCAGCTTAGTTGAAGTACTATGGTAATACAGCTCTTGGGCCATATGGCATTTGATAATGGATAGGAGGTTGATCCAGGGAGGCATCCTTTTACCACAGTTATCTTCATTTTACAATTGAAGAAACTGTCTAGTGGTTAAATGACTTACCAAGGGTCACAGAGCTAATATGTGTACGAGGCTAGATTTGAACTGAGGTCTTCTGGACCCCAGGCCCAACACTCAGTAGACTATACCACCTAACTGTATTACTAAGCACCTACAACATTCTAGGCAAAACATTAGCCCAAAGCACAAAATTTTCTGTGCCTTCAAGGAGCTAGATAGATAGCTTGAGTTGTTTTCCATTTGTGTCCAACTCTTCATGACCCCATATGAGGTTTTGGAAAAGATGCTGGAGTGGTTTGCCATTTCCTTCTGCAACTCCTTTTACAGATGAGGAACTGAGGCATACTGGGTTAAGTGACTTGTCCAGAGTCACACAGCAAGTAAGTATCTGAGGACTGATTTAAACTCATGAAAATGAGTCTTCCCAATCCAGGCCTGGCATGTATCCACTATGCCACCTACCTGCCCTTGTTGTAGTGGATCCAGAGATGAAGAAGATAGTTTCCTGAATCCAGAGAGCCTGTAACCTAGTTGAAAAGATAAGATATATCATAACATTATAAAAAGATTTAATTTGTATGATAAAATATGCTGTGAATGTGGAGGAGAGTGAGGTTTTTATGGGCTGGGGTTGTTTGGGAAGGCTTTACAGGATGAGAGTGTCACTTAAGCTGAGATGGATTTAGGTAAGTGAAGAACAGTGTAGGTGTAGGAAATTATCTGAGCAAAGGTGTAGGATCAGGAATGGATTTTAATTTAAGCTCCATGATGGGAGATGATCTTATTTAATTTCTCCCAAATACCTGGCACAGTGACCATATTTGAACTGAACTTATTTGGTTGATCCATGGTTTCAAGATTTTGTCCTTTTGGCACCAACGGATTTGCTACAACTTCTTATTTCATATGAATTTTCATCCATATGTTTGCATAAATCCTCCAAAAAGAATAGGACTATAGAGCTAGGCTAAAAGGGATCTCAGAGGCCATTTAGTCCAACTCCTTTATTTTGTAGCTGTGGAAATTGAGAACCAGGAAAGTTTTTGACTGCCAAAGGGCACACAGGGAGTAGGTGTCAGAGGTAGGAGCTTCCTAGCCTCTAACTTCCTAAAAGCTTCCAAAGGAACCAGGGATAAGGTGGTAATTTTAATATTTGTGGGCTACCAGTGTAGTAGTATTTGAGCCATCTATTGTCTAATTCTTGCTGTAGACTAGCCCACTTCCTTTTCCATTTATGGTCATATAATGTCCTTTGTAGTTATTTATTTTTATAAATTTCACATAATAAAATTTTAATTTGAACAAGACAGGGCATCCTGTTATTGTGCATTGTGGGTATCATGATTTCTGGAGATAACTTTCTCAGTAGAGTAGATTGGTAGAAGTAGATTGATTTACTTGGCTCCTTGATCACATGATCTATCCCCATTAGACCTTTTCTTGTGAGATCGCATCAGAACTGTCATGATGCAACTAAATCTTGATGTTTGGATGATCATAAGGCTAGGGTTGCAGATGCCATGTTCTCAGTCTCTGAATAACAACTGATAAAAGTTTTTATAAAGTTTAAAAGTTGACTAGGATGATGCATACATGGTATAAGATAGTGCTTATATGGAGTTTTAAACAGAATTACATCAGTATTTTAAAATAATATTTCAAATGGTTTTTGGAAATTTGTAGCATTTGTTCTTCTGAAGTTATTAAAGCTTAAAATTGCACTAAGACTTTTTGGGATACTCTGTCATCAATAATCTCTTTATCATTCATGTATTTTATTCATTGAACAAGCATTTATTGTTTGTGGTACTAGTGGTATACAGATACATAGTTTTGGGAATCATTTGCATAGGGATGATTATTTATTTAATCCATGGGAGCTGATAAGATCACCAAGGGAATGATGAAGTAAATGATTAATAAATGTTGAATAGGATGGTGGAATAAGGACTGGATTTGTGATTTCATTAGTATAAGAAACTCCCAAATAAGAAAACTCCCTCTACTATGTGATTCAGTATTTTCTCTGCAACTCCATAACGATAGTGTTACCTAGAAGATTGAAAGGTGAAGGGATGTGCTTAGTCACACAGCCCCCGAGATGAGACCTACACTCATATCCTTCCTGCTCCATAGCCAGCTCTATATCCACTATGCCATACAGAAATGCTTCCTGGTTAAGTGAAATTAAGTGGAACAGTAAATATATAAGGCATGTAAAGAAGAGAAAAGAAGAAGGGTGTGTGTGTGTGTGCATGTGCGTGCATGCATGCGTGTGCATGCATGTGTGTGCAGTGGGAGGGAAAGTGAAGTTCATTTCCAACTGCTTGTTGAACTTTTTCAGTACAGCAAAAGGCACTGGACAAATCACTTTCCTGTCTCTCTAAGGTGCAGCCTGAGCCTTCCAAGGGACTTATGCTTTGGTTCTTAACTGCCAGAGATGGTCTTGAACTGCCTCTTAAATCTAGACTGTCTTTTGATGAATCCCTGGACTGACAAACTAACCATATTCATTGTCTTACCCTGCAGCTTGCTCCTTTCCTGACCGTCTTTTGGCCTTCTTGCTTCCTAAGCTAGAAAACAGCAATGAGAGAATTCGAGTAGGGACCCTGCACATCATGAGGCAAGTCATCAACTCAGCCTGTAAGTAACCTCCTATGTATACTAACCATGTTGTTCAGTAGTTTTGGTAGTTGGCAGTTGAGAAGGGGAAATAGTTTATATGGGAATGTCCAGGGACCTTCTCTCCCTTTAATCTTACTCATTCTCGCTCCCAGACTTTGGCCCATTTCACTGTTCCCTAGCACCCTGGAAGGTATAAGTCCCTTTGCCTTCTTGGTACCAGGTAACTACTTTGATGGTGGAAGACATTTTCTGTTGGCTAAAATTTGAATTATCTGTAGATTCTGGTAATGTATGCCATTCCTATCCCTCTGAAATTGACAGTCAGGGTATAGGGGCATGGTTTGTGGAAAAACCCGGGCTGAGAATCAGAAGACCTGGATTCCAATCCTGGCTCTACAATTAATTTACCATATGATTTTGGACAGGTTACTTCTCCACCTCCAGGGCTTTATTTTACCCTGAGGGACTACTTAACTTGGAAGTTAGACTAGGTGAGATCTGAGGTCTTTTCTGGCTCTGGTTCTGTGATTCTCCATTATAGTTCCCATTCCCAGGTCTCCTGTAGTAGAAGGTTTCATAGGATCCTATTTTTTTTTTTTTTTTGGAAAAGGAGACTCCCAAATACCTCTCTAAATGAAATACAAGACTATGTCTGATTTAGTGGATTGGGCAGAATAGCATCTAGGAAGTGGGAAAAGAGTAACTTCCTTTCTATTAAGTAGATGTGATCAGTAGCTCTCCTTGTTCCCTTGCTTATCTCAGCTCCTTAACAATTGGGCAACTCTTCAGAATGAGTAAATCTGAGGGACATCTCTAGGGAAACCCATGTGCCACAAAGTTCACCCCTGTTCCTCCTCATGCTCCTCATAGTCAGTATGTGCCTTGCCTTGAATATGTCCTTGTAGCCTCCTTGGGCATAGAGGTCCTAGGGATGATAAAAACACTAAATAAAAATCTTTTATAACATCTAAAAGACAGAGGATGAGTCGTCACTATCCCTTTCCCTACCTTAACCAAAACCTTAGGACTAAAAATAGAGAGATGAATGAATGAGGGACAAAGTCACATTAGAGAAGACTTGGTAGGCTGGGATTTAAGGGATTATTCAGACCTAGCCTCTTGTCTTCAGCCTGTTTTGGAGAGCATTCAGGTGGGTGGGGGAGAAAAGGGGAGATGGGTCAGGATTAAAATTGGAAGGCTAGGACCAAAGAAAGTTGATCCGCACTTTTTTATGTTCCAGCTGCTCAGATGGAAATTAAGAAGCCATTTATCCTGTCATCCATGAAGTTTCCTCTGCTGGACTCTAACAACAGGGTAAGTGGAGTGGTCTTTCTGCCTGCTAAATCAGACAGATTAGGCTCCACCAGGAAATAGTTTAGCAGTGACTAGTCTCGACTCACTCCTTTTTGAGCCTAATTCTGATCCAAGAAATGACAAAGTACAGTCACATGATGAGTGAACTTGGTATGGATAGTGAGACCTTCACTTAGTCACAGTTGGCATCTGCTTCTCTCACTAAAACTTAGCATGCCCTTTTGATTTTGGTGTTCTTTATCTCCAGATAAAACAGAACGTAGAGTTGTGGCTCAATCAGCAGTTCCAATGGCTGCTTGTTGGGGTCATTTATCTTCTTTGCTTGGTCTTTAAAAAAGAAATATCCAAGAATGCATGCCATCTTGGAGTGGGCGGGGGGGGGGGGAGGGAGGTAAGGGAAGATAGGGAGAAAATTTGGAACTCAGAATCTTGTGCAAATGAATGTTGAAAACTAAAAATAAATAAATAAATTTAAATCTTTTAGAAAAAAATAAATAGAGCTATTAAAAAAGAGAAAGATCCAGCTTGATTGTGGAGGTACCTGAGGATTGTTGGCTTGATCTTTTATCTCTGTTTTCTCCTGAATAGGTGAAGAGGGCTGTGGTGCAGGTTATCAGTGCAATGGCCCACCATGGTTATCTGGAGCAGCCTGGGGGTGAGATGATGATAGAGTATATCCTTCGACAGTGTGCCCTGCCACCAGAACCAGTGGTAAGGGGGGAACTTAACCTCCTCTGGGTTGTAAGCAAGGGTCTGTGACCTGAAGTAACCAAGAAACTAATCTAGCACAAAATACTTGGCTATAATTTCAGTTGAGCACATAATTAGCCTTAGGCACAGGCAGATAAGGAGCAGACTTGTGGAGAGGTCAGAGATAATGGTTTGAGTTGGGTTTTTTGTTTTGTTTTGTTTTGTTCTTAGCATAAATAGGTTACAAAGAGAAAAGGTCCCTGAATTTTGACCTCTATTTACATCCTACCACATTGTTTTCCGACCATAGTTCATATTATTAATGACCTTGGCTCTGAATTATGTTAGGGTGTATCAATTAGCCATTCAGCATTTATTAATAAGTGCCTACTCTGTGCCAGGAATTGTGCTAAGCGCTGGGGATACAAAGAGACAAAAGACAGCCTCTGTCCTCAAGGAACTTACAGTCTAATTGGGAAAACAATATTCAAACAAATACATACAAAGCAAGCTATACACAGAATAAGTGGGAAATAATTAACACAGGGACTGGGGAAGGCTTCTTATAGGAGGTAGGATTTTAGGTGGAACTTAAAGGAAGCCTGGGAGGTCAGTACTCAGAGAGGAAGAGGGAGCATTCCAAACATAAGGAACAGCCGTTGAGAATAACCAGTGCTAAGAGATACCATGTCCTGTTCTTGGAACAACCAAGAGGCCAATGTCAGTGAGTCAAAGAGTACATGTTGGGGGAGTAAGGGATAAGAAAACTAAAGTTAGGAGATGGTTATGCACAAAGCATTTTTTATTTGTTCCTAAAGGCAATATGGAGCTTCTGGAGTTTCTTGAGTGGAGAGGGGATGTGATCAGACTGGTGCTTTAGGAAAACCATCTGAGTGACTGAATGGTAGCTAGATTGGAGTGCAGAGAGACTTGAGGCAGGCAGGCTCATCAGCAGGCTAATGTAGTCATCAGGGTGATGAGAGTCTGCACTAGAATGGTGGCAGTGTCAGAGAAGGAAAGGGAACATATTTGAGACATGTTGCAAAGGTGAAATCAGAGGACCTTGGAAACAGATTGAATATTGGGGGGGGGTGGGGCAAGTAAGAGATAGTAAGGAGTTCAGTATGACTCCTAGGTTGTGAGCTTGAAGGACTTGGAGGATGGTGTTGCCTTGCCTTCTACAGTAATGGGAAGTTGAAGGTGGAGAGGGTTTAAGGGGAAAAATAATAAATTCTGTTTTGGACTTTTTGAGTTTTAGATGCCCATTGGACATCCAGTTCAAGATATCTGAAAGGCAGTTGGAGAAGTGAGATTAGAGGTCAGCAGAGAGATCCAGGCAGGAAAGGTGGATTTATGAATCATCAGCATAACGATGGTAATTAAATCTATGGAAGTTAATGAGATCAAGTGAAGTAGTATAGAGGGAGAAGAGAAGAGGGTCCAGGACAGAACCCCAAGAGACATCTACAGTTAGAGGGCATGATCTGGAAAAGGATCCAGTGAAGGAGACATAAAAGGAGCAGTCATATAGGTAGGAGGAGAACCTGGAAAGAGGGATATCCTGAAAACCTAGAGAGAAGAGACTATCAAGGAGAGAGGTTATCAACAGTATCAGTGGCTGCTGAGATCAGGAAGAATGAGGATTGAGAAAAGGCCATAGGATTTGGGAACTAAAAGATCATTAATAACTTTGGAAAGAGCAGTTTCATTGGAATGATGAGGTCAGAAGCTAGATTAAGGGTTAAGAAGAGAGTGAGGAGGGAAAGTAGAAGCACTTGTTGTAGATGGCCTTTGCAAGTTTAGCTACAAAGGGCAAAAGAGGACGATAGTTATCAGGGATGGAAGGATCAAGAAGGTTTTTTTTCAGAGTAAGGGAGATATGGGCATGTTTATAGGCAGTAAAATAAGAGAAGATGGGTATGATAGAAGCGGGGTATTCTGTTGGAAAAGAAGGGAGAGGATGGAATCACTTGAACAAATTGAGGGGTTAGCCTTGGTAGAGCTACATTATCATGTGAAACAGGGGAGAAGAAGAAAGTAGCAGAAGGTATTTGAGTGATAGGAGATGAACAAGTGGGGAGAAGAGGAAGCTCCTGGCAATGGCCTTTTCTCATCTGAGAATGGAGGGAGAGAAATTCGTGGTAGGTTTGAAGATGGATGAAGAGGTTTGGCAACGTTGCTGTGGAGAGTAGGGAAGTGAGCAGATAAGGAAGGTATAGCAGCATTGCCTAACAGCAGGTAGAGCCCAGTTGAGGTTGTGTAGTAGACCCAGTCGGAATAATTGAGTGATTTTATCCATCTTCATTCAGCAGCACGTGTGTAGGAGTGAAGGCAGCGAATGGTGGTATATGAGGCTAAGTTCTTCAAGACTGTAGTCTTCCACTATGAGAAGTGGTAGCTCATGTTAACAGTAGTGTTAGCCTGCTGGTTCATGGTGGGATACATGAAAAAAATGAGGGACAAAATGTGCATACTCCACTTTGCAAATTCTTTTTAATAATAAAAACATTTTTATTAAATAGTACATGCATAGTGATTAAACACTAATTTCCATGTAAAAACAAAGTGCTACTCAATGTGGCAGGTTAAAATAAAAACTCCTATTCTAAATCATTGTTAAAGTCCTTTTGTATTGCTCACCTTAACTGTTATTAAGCTCTTTTCTTAGATTGTTTCACCCAAGGACCGTGTCAAAGATTATCCACAACTCTGACCTTATATTTCTCTGTTCTGGCCCAGTGTGTGCTTGCCAGGAAAGATTTTGATAATGCCTATGGACAACCCTTTTTCTGAGTACTTAGCCTTCTGGTTAGTACTCCCTGGCATGAAGAAACTCAGATTTCTTGAGCAAAGGTTCATTTTTGCCATTGAATTTTCAAAGGTACCTATTAGCTAATCCCTCACCATTCATCAATCAGTAAGTATTTGTGAAGTGCCTACTGTATGTCTAGTAACGGAAATATAAATACAAAGAATGAAAGAACCCCTGCTTAAAGAACTTACATTCTAATGAGGGAGACATGTAAAAATGTATAGAACATAAATATAAAGTTAATACACACATACATACATATGCAAAGTTGTTAAATACAAGGTCAACAGATATTTGTCCCTCTGGAAAAATCTCTCTTAAAAATCTAATGATGTTCTTCTCTCCATGTTTTCCCTCCCTCTTGGTCACATCTGTTTGCCCTGCTTTTTGATTCCTGTTAAAAAAAATCAGAATGTAGTTTAAATAGACATTGGAGCATTTGTGATTTTATTCATTTTGCATACAGAGTAGCAGATTCCTGGAGTTGAGTCTGACAGTAATATTTTTTGAGTCCAGAACTAGAAGTCAGGTTTTAGAGTAATTTTTGATTAGCTGTTTCTACTTTATATAAATTGCTTCATCTTTGTGGGCCTTCAGGTATGGAAATAGAATTCCAGTAGATCCAGATCAGAAATAATGCTTCATGGTCACTCAAAGGAGGAAATACCTGTGAAAGACCCTCTCCAGCAAACATGAGGAAGAAAAATTATTACTAGTTGGTAGCCAGTATGTGTGGTGTGTTCTGCCCAGGTTCCATAGCTGGCACTGACAAAGGGTTTGCAACTAGACATTTTAGTCAGTCAGCAAACATCCTTTAAGTGCTTACTGTATGCTGGGTTCTACGTCAAGTTCAGGAATACAAAAGAGAGGTAAATGACAGTCTCTGCCTTCAAGTAGCCGAAATCTAAAAGGAGAGACAATGAGGAAACCAATATATACAAAGAAATTATATAAAGGATAAATAGCTAACTAAAAGAGGAAAGTACTAGAATTTAGAGGGACTAGAAAAGGCTTTCTGTAAAAGAAAAAATTTTTAGGTGAGACTTAAAGGAAGCCAGAAGGCAAAACTGAAAAGGAAGAGCATTCTAGGCATGGGACACTGACAGAGAATGCCCAGAGCTGAGAGATGGTAGAGTGTAAAGTTTGTAGAACAAGGGAACCAGTCTCACTGGATCAGAGTACGTGGTGGGGAGGAAGGTAGAAGAAGACTGGAAAGGTAGGAGGAGGCTAGGTTATGAAGGACTTGGAATGAGAGAAGACTTTGTATTTGATGTTGTAGACATTAGGGAGCCACTGAAGTTTATTGAGTGGGGGTAACATGGTCACCTATGTGAATATGGGGTTTTATATGTCATACAGGAGCAATGCTGTTGGGGCTTTATCATTCAAATGAACTGCAGTAATTACTCAGGTTTCTTATTGTGAAAGTCAAATCAGTAATACTTGTTGGCAACTGATAGTTATGAAGGGGAGAAGAAAGAGTCAAAGATAATCCTGGATGTTGAGCCCAGATAACTAGAAGGATGGTAGTGCCATGAACTGAAATGGAAAAGTTTGGGGGAGAAGCAGGTTGGTGAGATGGATCTCATATGGGCCTTCAGTGTGGAAAAGAATAGGGCAATGCTGGGCAATCACTCTCCTGTTTTCTTATATCCTCTTCCTTTCTTGAAATAGCCTAAGAAGCAGTTTCCAGAAACTGAAGACTTCTTGGCTAGTGACAGTGTGCGGACCATCAGCATCAATACACTCTATCTTATCAGCACCACTGTGGACAGGATGAATGATGTAAGTGTCCCAAGTCCCTTTGTTTCTGTAATTGAAGTATAAATAGAGACTGTACCATGGCCACATTTAAAGAGCAGGTATCTAGTACATTGGCAGTAGCAAGTCACTGATGTACCTTACCTGTTGATTAGCAATGTTCTTTATAAACTCATAAGGATAGATGGATTGGACAGGGTAGGCTAAGACTAAGAAGGCCATTGAGCATGTTATTACAGCAGTTGAGGCAAGAAATGGTCAAGGTGTGAATGAGACTGGGACAAACTTGGTTACGAACTTGCCTCAAAACCTGGTTTGCTGCTTTACTACCTGTGAGATCTTGGACAAGTCACATAATCTCTCTGAGCCTCAGTTTTTTTCAGCTAAAAAATGTGGGGAGATCAGATGATTTCTGAGGTTCCTTACAGCTTTAAATGTATGATCCAATGACTTCTTTCATCAGTGACCTGGGTTCAAATTTCACCTCTGACATTTCACTTTATAACCTCTAGGAAGTTCCTTCATCTCCCTGGGTTCAGTTTTCTCATTTGTAAAATGAGGAGTTTGAATTAAATAACTTAAGTTTTCTTACATCTCTTAAGATTCTGTGATTGCAGCCCGTTCAGGTCTGCTCATCTTGTGCTGTAACTCTTATCTGGGATCCTTCCTAATTTCTCCTTAGGAGCTCCTTTAAACATGTTGGAGACCTTTCTTGCTTTCTTTCTGGTATCTTTTGCTTTTACTATCTCTTACATTTCTTAATAGAATCTTCTTTTCCTCTCACTGCCAGAGAGTCATCCCTTAAAATAAAGAATAAGAAAAAAAAAGGGAAAGACAACTAATTTAGAAAAACTAAGCCATCAAGTCCAACATTATATGTAGGGTTCTATACACATAGTCTCCAACCTCTATAACAGGGAGGGAGGGAGGTGTGCATTCTTTTATCTTTTCTTTGGAGCTGAGCTTGGCCAGTATGATTTTACAGCATTCACTTGAAATTGTTTTGTCACTGTTGCCATTTACATTGTTGGAGTTGTTGTGGATATTATTTTCCTAGTTCTGGTTATTTAACTTCATTTCATGTAAATCTTTGCATTCTCCTCTGTATCATCTTCATCATTTCTTCCCCACAGTGATCTTCCATTACATTCAATCACATGCCATAACTTGCTTAAGCCATTTTTCAATTTATGGACATCTGTTTTGTTTATTTACATAAAAATGTGAAATAAAATATTTTTGCCTTAACCTCTTTGGGATATATGACTATTGTATAGCAGCAGAATATCTGGATCAAAGATTTACAGATATTTTAATCATCTTATTGTAATTTGAAATTGCTTCCCAGAATTGTTTGATTAGTTTGAAGTTCTATTAACAACATATTAGTGTGCCTATTTTGCCTATCTCCTCCCTCAATGACTATTCCCATTTTTTTGTCATCTGGGGTACTGGAAGTTATACAAAACTGCAAAATTATTTTGGTTTGTATTCTCTTAGTGATTATTTGGAACATTTTTTCATATGATTGTTAATAGTTTGCAATTTTTCTTTTGAGATCTATTTGTTAACATCCTTTGACCATGGAAAAATGGTTCTCCCAAGATCTAAGGTCTGTAGTGGATTATCTGTAGATTACCTCTCCTCTTATAACAAATTTCAAGATGGAGTGGTTATTTCTGCTCAAAATTTCCATCTCTTTTACTTTAGTGGTAAGGATAGAGGGTACCTTTAGACCATCACCAGTCTCTAATTTGAGTGTTGGTACTGTAAATGTGAGACCCTTGTCATTCTTACCTGTTTCTGTTACTTACCTATATATCTTGAATTGTTATTCAGTTCCTAATCAGAGATATTTGATGCAGGGATTATTCCCAATCAGTTGCTTCCCTTCTTCCAGTTGATTTAATTTTGTTTACACAAAAAATTTTCAATTTCAAACCTTCCAACCTTCAAACCTTGTTTACATAAAAACCTTACAGTTTTACACAATTGAAATTAGTTATTTTATCCTTTATCCCTTGTTTGGTTAAGAATTCACTCCTTAGAGTGGTGAAAGGTGCCTGATTTGGTTCTCATCTAACTTTTTTATGTATGACCTTAAATATTAAGGTCACATTACATTTTTAGTTTACTGTGGTATATGATGCATGACTTTTATGAAGCCTTACTCGTTCTTTGTCATCACTTTCTCCTTTTCTCCCCTCCACAGTAACTGCAAGAAGCATTCGTGGTTTGGGTGACATTGCCATTCCCAGGGCTTTGCGATTTGGGGTCCTAGGCGGGAAATCAAGTAGGGGTCTGCAGTCAAGATGGTTTGACCTGCCTGGCACATGCTACCTTCAGTCTCTCATTGTGCTTTGCTGCTTCATCTAGGTTGGTCTGCCCACCTCTTCTGTGGCTACCAAGTTGTTGGCAGTTAATTTGCATTTACAAAGTGTCTCTAGTATCTTCCCCCAAAGGATCTAAAGGCTAGGAGAAGCTTACGCTAATGGAAGTGGCATGGTATGACTTAGGTTGATGACAATACAGCCTGTAGTAATGTTCTCTCCCCCAAAACTACCTTGTATTCATCATGTATATATTCTACATATACTCCTATGTGTGCATATTTCCCCCTCTCATTAGAATGTGAGTTTCTTGAGGGCAAGGACCTTTTTACTTCTCTTTTATATCCCTAATCATTTAGCACAGTGCCTAGCAGATGTTAAGCGTTTAATAAATGTTTGGTGATTAATGGCCAAATGTCAAAGGAGTACTATTTACAGGGAAGGGAAATGGAAAGGAAGGGAATAAGCATTTATAAACTACTATGTGCCAGGCATTGTGCTAAATAGTTTTACAAATATTATCTCATTTGATCATCAAAACAACCCTGCAAGATAAGTATAAAATTATCCCAATTTTACTGTGAGAAACTGAGGGAAATAGATATTAAGTAATTTGCCCAGAGTCCCAAGTATTTATTCAATGCAGCATCAGCTACTTCCCATAGTCACAGAATATCTTGAAGGGTCAGCTTAAGAGACATCTGAAAATGCTATTAAAATCCTCATTTTAGTAGCATTTTGACATATGTAAATGGAATGATCAGATAACTAAAAACAGTGCTTGATGGTACAATAGTGCTTGTATTGGTCATCTCCAGTCATCCTGATGAATATCTGGTCACTGGATTCAGATGGCTCTGAAGGAGAAGTGAGGCTAGTGACCTGCACAGCCTCCCTCACTCAAAACAAGTCAAGTGCAAGTCATGTCATTATTTCTCTGATGGCATGGTCTTCTTGGGCAACGAAGGATAAACACACATCCTTTTCTAGATGTGCATTAACAATTCCTTTAATAATTCATTTTTTTAATTTGACTGGAAATTAAAGTCAAGTTTGTTGGCCTGTAGTTTACAGTCTCTCCTCTTCCCTTTAGACAATAAAAGCAACTTTTGCCACATCTCTTCCATGCACCAGTGACCTTCCAAAGGTCATTGTTAGGTGAGTGATCACATACACCATTCTTTCAGCTTTATAAAATGTAGTTTGTCTGAGCCTGGCAACTTGTAGGAATTGAGTGTCTCTACTATCTTTGTGCCATCCCTCCCTTACATTTTCCTACTGTAGCTTTAAGAAACAACCCTGGCATTTCTCACCAGCCTCAGCTTATTGGGAGCTTTAGTAGCACTGAAACTATTCTTATTGGACTCTGTCCTACTCCTGCTTTCATCTTCTCTAAGTGTTTTTTTTTTTTAAATTCATGTTTCTTGATGAGTTCTCTTTATATCTGCACCTATCTCTTCAGTCAATTTCTCTGTTGTATTTTTTATTTTCCTTTGTGCCTCCAGAATTTAGTTGTTGAGAGCATTCCTTCCCTCTTCTGCTGACTTACCCTATAAAATTTTAGTTGGGATACTACCTATCTTTTCTCTAGATTCTTTGAAATTTCCTCTCCCTAAATTTAGAGACTCTGGATATTTGCAGATTTCCTTTCCTCTTCTATAACAAATTACGATGGAGTAGTTATTTTCTCCCAAGTTTTCCATCCTTTTTACTTCATTGGTAGGGACAGAGGGTGCTAAGAATCACATAGTTTTTAGACCATCAACAATCGTTAATTTCACTGTTGATGCTGTAAATATGAGATTCTTGTCCAGTGATTAATGAATAGATATATTACTAGAGGAGCTGAATCATATTAGATGAAACCAGAAGAAATAAGAAAAGAACAGATAAATGGAATGGTCTGCTTATAGGAACTTTCTAAAAAGACAAACAAGCTGTTGGCAATAGGCTTTATTTTGTATCCCAGAGATACAAGAAATATCATTTCATAAGATATTTGGTCATCATGTATTGCAGTAATAATTACAAATATTTTCGAAAAAGATCATCATAAAAATATTTGTAGTTTACATACAAACATTTCTTGAGAATGAAAAGCTAGAGTAATTATAGGAAAAACTTGATAAGAATTTCCAGATCAAGTTAAAACACACTCTGATACTTAATAATTTCATTGAAAATGCAGGAAAAGGTAAGGATGGGAGAAATATATGAGAAATTATGGGCCAGGAGAAACAAATGAGAGATCAGTGGATTCTTTCTATTTCTACTTTGCCCTCTGGTTCTAAGAGATATGGATAATTTTCTTTTACAATATCTTGAAATACAATGTCTAGACTCTTTTTTTTTCTTTTTTAGTGGTCATAGCTTTCAGGTAGTAGTCTAGTGATTCTTAAGTTATGTCTCCTTGATTTTTTTTTTTAAGATCAGTTTATGGCTATATATTTTCTTTTGTATTTTACTCTTTTAATTTTGTTTTTATTACTTCTTGTTGTATCAGGAGTTATAGCTTCTTTTAATCCATTCTAATTTTTAGGGAGTTTTTTTTTTTCCTCAAATAAGATATTATGCCTCTTGTACCAAGCTGTTAATTCCCTTTCCAATTCTTTTTTTCTATACTCTCAGTCTCTCATTTTCCCCCAGTTTTTGTCCTCTAGTGTTATCATATCATTTATAAAAACATTTTTAAACCCTTTTTAAAACTCTTGTGGCATTTCTTCCAGGGATTGTGCCCATGCTGTGTTTCACTTTGAGACGCTATATGTAGATGTTTTGGTGTCTTTCTCTTCTGGATTTGTGTTTGGAGCGTTCCTGTCACCATTACAGCCCACTATGGTGGGATTCTTTTGTTTGTTTGCTCATTCTTCCAGCTTCCTTCCTATCTTTGGACTTTGTGTTAGGTCCAGGCCTTGTATATTTCTAAAGGGGATGGTTAGGCTGATCCTGCTGCTGCTTTCCTGTGCTCTTGAATGTTGTGTTATTCTCATGGACAGCCCAGGCTATGGCACTGCAAGCTTTCAGGATGCCAGAAGTGGTCTCATCTATTCCCACTCTCATGTACATCTCCCCCAGGTCTGAGCTCTGCAAGTTCTTGACCTCAGTCTGGGTCTGAGCAACAGGCCTGTTAATCATGTGTCGTTTTGAGTTTCAGTAGGTTCTTAAGAAGCTTTTCAGTTTCATGTAACCAAAATCATCTAGTTTATCTTTTGTAATTGCCTCTATCCCTTTGTTGATTATATGTTGCTACCTTCCCATACACCACTGTGTACCTTTCCGTTGCCCTCTTTTTAATGCTTACCCTTGATTTTTTACGGGCAGTGATGTGTACTAGGTCTTCTACCACAGAGCAATATCTGCAAAATGTTTGTATTAAAAATGTGGATCTATGCTGTTATGGGAAGCTTGGAGCCAGTATAAAATTCCTCAGATAAGAGTTATTATTGCAGATATAGAAATAGCATACACACATTCATCCATTCACACTCACACACACATACTTATATGTATATATGTATGAATGACCAAAAGCCATTCCCTATTAGATAGTGATCAAAGGATGTGAACAAATAATTCTCAAAAGAAGAATTTCACACTAGCAAGAACTATATGAAAGAGCACTCCAAATCAGAGTAAGAGAATAACATGAGAACAACTCAAAGACTTTGCCTCAGACCTAGCAAAGTGGAAAAGATGACAGAAGCAGACCACAGTCAGTGTGAAGGGGTCATGAGAAGGTGAGCTGTACAGACTGCTCCCTTGTTGATGCAGCTGGGACTCGTTGTAATCATCGGAATCTTCTGACATTCTAGCCCTCTAACTTGGTGGATATTCTAGGCAGTTTTCTTTCTTTTGTTTTTGTTTGTGTATTTAAAGCTCTTTTGGTTTGATTTGTTAGTACTGCAGGCAAGTACATTTTTTTATCAGTCCATATTAGATGCATGTCATCTTGTACAAGAGCCCAGAGATTCTAAATTTGTTCTCAGATCCTGTCTTAACTAGTTTTCTTTTCAATGTGTAGGTTTAATTCTGATGATGGACCTTCTTTTATTTTTCTCTGTAATCTTATCCACTCCCATGGTCTCAGCCAACATTTCTATGTAGGTGATTCCCATATGTCCATCTCTCATCTCTCTTCTGAGCCCCAGTCTCACATCTCCAGCTGCTTGCTAGACCTCTCTTCATGGATGTCCAATAGTCATCTTAAACTCAACATAGCCCTCATTATCTTTTCTCACCTCTTCCTACCTCTTCCCACCTACCCCTCTTCCTGTTAAAAAAAAAAATTAGAGAGTATTTTACCACAAAGTGAACCATATAGGAGGATGAAAAGGCAGGCAGATTAAAGTTACACAGGATAGTTACAGACACCAGCTTTTCATAAATACCATTGCATATTTTATTTTTTTAAATGAATTGACTTTCTTTCTTCCCATCTTTCATATCAGTGAAAAATAAAACCCTTTTAATGAATTCCCACACTGGCCATATTCAGAAATATGTGTCTCATTCAGTACCTTCAGTCTGTTACTTCTCTTTCAAGGAAGTAAGTACAAAGTTGTTTTTTTCTAATGCTGTTATCATTGTATAAATTGTTCTCCTAGTTCTGCTCACTTTACTCTGTATCATTTCATACAAGTTTTCCCAATTTTCTCTGAGACGCAGTTCCTTTTGTCATTTTTTACAACACAGTAGCATTCTATTACTTTCATATGTTATAATTTGCTCAGCCATTCCCCAGTTAATGAGCACTCCCTTTGTTTCCAGTTCTTTGCCTCTACCAAAAGAGCTGTTTTATTTTGTACATATGAGTCCTTTTCCTCTTTCTTTGATCTCTTTGGGATGTATACGTAGGCTTATGACTATGGTTTAGCATTCAAAGGGAATGCACAATCTAGTAACTTTGGGGTTATTGTTCTAAATTGCCTTTTGGAATGGAGGTACCAATTTACAACTTGAACAGCAGGGAATTGATGTGTCCATTTTCAGAGTTTAATTTGCATTTCTCTAATTATTAGTGATTTGAAACAGTTTGTCACAGGCCAGTTGATAGTTTGGATTTCTTCCTCGGAAAACTGTCATAGCTCTTATTCTTATAAATTTGAATCAGATTTTTATATATCTTGGAAATGAAATCTTTGTTAAAGAAACTTAGTACAAAGATTTTTCCCTCAGAGTTCTCTTCTAATTTCAGCTGTATGGGCTTTATTTGTGCAGAAGATTTTTTTAATTTTATGAAATTAAAATTATCCCTCTTATTTTTGTTGATCCTCTCTTGTTTAGTTGTGATCTCTTCCCCTATTCACAGATCTGAAAGATAATTCTTCCATGGTTTTCTGTTTATATGTTTATATACATGTTTATAGTGTGTCTCTTTATATCTAAGTCATGTAATTCCTGTAAACTTGTCTTGGAATATAGTGTAAGATGTTAGTCTGTACTTAGTTTCTGCCAGACTACTTTCCAGGATTCTGAGCAGTTTTAAAAAGTCTAATAGTGAGCCCTTAACCTAGTAATTGGACCTTTGGATTTATCAAATAGTAAGCTACCAGGGTTGTTTGCTTCTGAATGTTATATACCTAATCTGTTTCACTGGTTGACTTCTCATTTTTAACCAGTACCAAATTAAGTCATTCTGATGATTAATGCGTCGTAGTATAGCTTGAGATCTGGTACCAATAGGTCTCCCTTTTCCCCCATTTTTTCACTTTTTTCTCTTGAGGTCTTTGGCCTTTTTTTCCCTCCAGATAAATTTCATAGCTTTTTCTACCTTTATAAAGTAATGCTTAATTGCTATAATGAAATAATTCCTGAGCCCTACGTGAATGACAGTGCTTATTTTTAAGGTCCTATCTTTGGCAATTGACCAGGCCTGCACAACATCATGTGGTAGATGTAAGAGGCCCACGCACTACTTTCAGATTTCTGAAGAATTTCAGGTAGCTTATGTTGTATAAGCCTGCCATTGACCATAAAGACTTCAACTATAGATCTGTACCTGTCAAATTCAGGGTGAAGCCATGTGGCATCGCCAAAGGCAACATGATAGGAAGGAGTTATAGCAGCCTGCTTCTTTGACAGGGATGCTGTGTCACCTGGGTTTTCTGTCCCCATGCAGGTTCTTTGGCCATACCTTCTGGAATTTCTAATTCCTGTCCAGTTCACTAATGCCCTGACGCCACTCTGCAAGAGTCTCATGCACCTGGCTATGAAGAGGCAGGAGGAAGGGGAGAATTCATTCCTCATTCAGTATGATTCAAATGGTTTGTACCATCTGTACTGCCTCAGCCCTTAAAATTAAGCTGCTTATAAACATTGGGCATATCCAGTCACAGGCGGAAGACTGATTTTTTTTTCCAGGGTATGGGATAGGTAGGAAGGAAGGGAATGAACATTTATTTATTAAGCTTTTATCATGTGCCAAGTATTTTTGCTAAGCACTGAGGAAAGAGGAAGCAAGAAGGGAGAAGGTGTTGGAGTTCATGTTTAGTTAAGTGAATGTTTTTGTGTTTATTCCTCTTTTTCAGTAAATCTTCCATCTCCCTTTGCTTTAACTACAAGACTCTTGGTAAGTGTTTGTAGCCTAACCTTGTAGCTTCCAAAGGAACTGGGTGTTTTCTTTGGAGAGGGTAGGGAGGTAGACTTCATGGACTCACTACCTAGACCTCATCTGCTTCTGGAGGAAGTTGGGCTGTGGATCAAAATTTCCCTGTACCTCATTGTTTCTCTTGATATTCTTCCAAACTTTGTTTGCCCTGGACATGAGATTAGAATTCCAGCCAGGAAAAGTTGTGAGCATCCAGCATAAAGTTCTTGCCCAGAGCCTACAGTTTCTGATTCTGATTTTCTATCTCTTCTTCATAGATTGTGTCTTCACACCCTTACCTAGGGGAAGGCAGAGGAGCAGCCTCTCTCCGGCTGCTGAATGTTTTGCACCTTAATATCCATCCACTACTGGGTCAGCGTTGGAAGAAAACCATCCCTCCCTTAGTGAACTATCTGGAAGGTAAAGCTTCCATAGGTAGAGGGTGGAGAAGAAGAAAAGAGGGAAGAACCTGAGGGCAAGGGGAGAACTGTACCTGTTCAATGCAATGTCTATTTTTTATGGAGTTTAGCTGGATTCCTGTAAGGAGTATGTCCTTGAATAGCATCTCAGTGCTCTAACTGAACACCTTGGAATGATGGTTTTAAAATAAACCCTAGGTCAAGTGGGAGTGGTAGGTTTGACTATTGAGTTCTCCTTTGATCTCCCTGGAGGATATTGGGTAAACAAGGGGCTGGGTGATTAGCGTCTAGGGAGAGTCTGTCTATGTTTATAAATGGTTGTGGCCAGTCCCTCCAGCCAATCTAATTGAATTATTATTTCAGAACACAATGAAGAAATCCTGTCTCAGAAGGAATGGGAAGAAAAGCTGCTGATGGTAGGAAATAGGAAAGGATGCTTTAATCTTTTCTGATGGAAAAAAGGAGGGAGGAGACTGTGAGAAAGGAGAGCTTTTAAAGGCAATATGTTAATAGTGAAAAGAACATCATATTTGGGAGTTAAGGGACCAACTCCAACTCTTAGTTAACTACGAGTGCGGCTGTAGACAAGTCATTCAACTTATCTGAATCTGCTTCCTCATGCTTAGAACGGGAGTTAATAATACCTGAACTATTTATGTTGCAGAGTTATCATGAAGGAAGTGCTTTGTAAATTTTAAAGCACTGTATGAATTTGAATTATGTCAGGCATCAGCCAAGAGGAACTGTTCAGCAGGGAAACAGGCTGTCGGGCAGTGATGGAAAGTAGCTATGGTGGCCATCCAGCCACACATCTTTTTCGTAGCGGGGAGAGTTAATGGGTCCAGGCAAGAATTTGCTCTCCCCTCTAGGGTATATTGCTCTGTTCCTTCACTTTCTCCCTCACCTGCTAAGTGGAGAGCCTGTATTAGTCCCTGAAGTAGGGAAAGACATTCAGTCAACATTTATGAAGCACCTGTGATGTACAGTGCTTATCCCAGTGATGTACTGGGATACAAATGCAAAAAAGAAAGATAGTCTGACTTCAGGGAGCTTATAATATTCTAACAGGGAAAGGTAGTTCATATAGTGGATAGAGTGACAGGCCTAGAGGCAGGAAGACCCATCTTTCTGAGTTCAAAGATGGCCTCACACACTTACACACTTACTAGCTGTGTGACCCTGGGCAAGTCACTTAAACCTGTTGGCCTTGGTTTCCTCATCTGTAAAATGAGCTGGAGGAGGAAATGGCAATGCACTCTAATCTGTTTGCCAAGAAAGCTCCAAATGGTGTCATGAAGACATAACTGAAATGCCTGAACAGCAACAACAGAAGTATACAAAAAGAAGCTAAAATGGGATGAGAGGGAGAGGAACAAGAAAGGTACATGGAGGAATGGTGGGAAATTCAGAGAAGTTCCCAAGTGTGCATCCAGGTGAGAAATGAAGAGATGCTTCCATGTATACCTGGAAAGATAAGCTTGGAGAGGGCCAGTTGGCTGCACCAGGCTTTATAATGCTACCTTCCCCTATTTCTTCCCTGTTTTGCCAACTTGAAAGTACAACAAACCTCTTTATGTGGCAGAGATCATATTGAGGCTAGCTGTGGCACTAAAAAAAGCTTACTTTTGGAGATGTGAAGAATTCAGAGGAGGCAAGTTACGATTTCATCCTGGTACTCACTTTCTTGAGGGTCTCCTCCTAAGTGCATAAGGGTCTTCCTTTTGTGCAGGGCTGGGCAGCTCTTGATGTCTGGTTTAGGAGGAATGACACTGACCTCCTGGCTGTTCCATGAATGAGACACTCCATCTCTGAGCATTTTCTCTGGCTGTCCCCTTTGCCTAGAACACTAGCCCTCCTCCACTCTGACTACTGACTTCCCTATCTTCAAGTCCTAACTAAAACCTCATCTTCTTCAAGAAGATTCTTAATTCTAATGCTTTTCCCTCTTTTGATTATTTCCTATTTATTCTGTATATAGCTTTCTTTATATATATATTTGTTTGCATGTTGTCTCCTTAATTAGATTGCAAAGTCCTTGATGGCAGGGCCTGACTTTTGCCTCTTTTTGTATCCGCAACATTAATCCAGGGTCTGGCACTTAATAAATGTTTGATAGTACTGGCCAGTACTATCCTACTGAGCATTTTCTAGCACTTCAGGAAGTCTGAAGATAGATACTCAGCAAAGCTCTTGTGACTTTGGCAATTCCCTATGGCATAGAGCTTGTGGTATTAGCTACCATGGTTGGGTGTAGGGAATGGTCTTTGAGAGTGAACAGATATTCTGGCTTTACTGCTCCCCAAGCAGTTTTCACTAGTGTCTATTATGTGTTTGCAGTTCCTCCGGGATACCCTTATGGTTGTGTCTGATAACACATGGATTTGCCAGCTGAGTTTGGAGATGTGTAAACAGCTGAACTGCTATAATGGAACGCCTCTGGAGAAGGTCTGTTTTTGCTGTTTCCAGTCTATCTTGCTCTTTCTAGTGTATACACTGTCTTACAGGGGTGGGGGGTAGGGTGGAATGAGACAGGGAATGAGCCCCTGAAGCCCAAGCCTCAGTCCACTTCCCTTACATTAAGGTAGGGTAGGGAAAGACCATCTTGTAAGGGGAGAGTTTCCTGAAGTCAGGAAGACATATGTGGAGATAGGTTTGGGATCAGTATTCCTAACTCCAAGCCCAGTAGCCACAACCTGGTGGTATCAATCAATATCAATCAATCATATATAGACATTGATGATTTAACATATGGAATGTTAATGTCATTTGGCACTGGTTCTGGTTCAGTCACTGGACCCTTTCAACTAGCCTTTGTTATAACTTATGTTTCTAGGAAGCAGACCAAGGACTGCTAGTCTACAGAAAAAATCTACTATTCCCATGCTGTTGACTAGACCATATTATTTAAAATAGGCCCAATGGAAACTACATCTTTTGTTCCTTGCTGATTCAGATTTTGCCACATGTTGAAAGTCTGTTATGTGGAAGAGGGATTTAACCTGTCAGTTTGGTTCCATAGGGCAGAACTAGGTGTAAAATGCAGAATCAAATTTAGGCTTAATGTAAGGGAAAACTTGGGCAGCTAGGTGGCCCAGTGGATAGAGTGCTGGGCCTGGAGTCACAAAGACTCATCTTCTTGAGTTCAAATCTGACCTCACACACTCACTAGCTGTATGACTCTGGGCAAGTCACTTAATCCTATTTGCCTTGGTTTCCCCATCTGTAAAATCAGCTGGAGAAAGAAAGAGCAAATCTCTCCAGTATCTTTATCAAGAAAACCCCAGGTGGGGTCATGAAATGTCAGATGTGACTGAAACGACTGTGCTACAAAAACAACAGTGGGAAAACTGGGGAACAATTGGAGCTGTCCCAACAGTGTCCTGGGTCGCCTTGAGAGGTGGTGGATTCCTATTCTTTTGAGATCAGAGACTGGGGCATTATATTTAGAATATCAAGGCACAGCAGTCCAGTTTAGTAGGAACATTGAATGTTTGACTATAACAGTAGGCATTGAAAATATAGGACAGATTTTATGGAAAGCCTTGAACACTGAGACACAGGAGTTTGTTTTTTGTCTTTTTGTTATCCTCTTTAGCACTCCTGACCTCCTTCTGACAGTATCACGTTAATTTTTGTGTTCACCTTCAGCAGCCAGCTGGTACTGTCATCTTTACATATGTCTTAAGTCGAATTTTGTTGGCAAGTTCTCTCTTGGACAACTCCCCTAAAATAGACATCATTGGTGCCGATGGGATTTTCAGGTGTAGCTGTCTCACAGGTTAGAGATTTGAAACTGGGACACGGAGGAGATTTAGAAGAAGTAAATCATTTGCAAACAAGTGTTCATTGAAGGCACTGAAGGGAATGAGATTACCAGGGGAAAAGTTAGAGAGAGAAGAGAACAGGGCTTTGCGTATTACCCCAAACTTCATGCTACAACTTCATTTAGGGCATTTATTTATAAGGGCATGGAAAATGTAACTGAATGAGGTTTAGGTAACAAAAACAATTCTACTTAGCAAAGACCAGGAGGCTTAAAACTTGCTAAACTTATTCTTTCTAGTTAACATTTCCTTCTGATATGATTTTACTTATCACCTCAGTGTCCCATTCCACTCACAGATACTCAGAACAAAAATTATTTTTCCCAGGTTTCTATCCAAATCTGTTGAGAAGTCTCCTGATCATTGGTGAGGTCTTGGCTCAGCTTAAACAACCTTAGTAATGAAGGACTCATTACCTTGCCCAGGCATCTTATCCCATGATTAAAGAGTTCTGTTAGAAATATTTTTCCTATATTGAGTTAAAGTTTGCCTCCTCTATCTTTCACCATTCATATTAATTCTCCTCTCTGGGGCCACATAGAACAAGTCAAATCACTTTGTCCTTGGCAGAAGACTTCCTTTTTTCTGTACTCTATACACTCATTATAAGAACACATTACCATTTAAATTCCATCCAAGTAATTAACCTGTCCCTCCCCAGGAGAGACCATCACATGATCATGATAAAGCATCACAGATAGTCCATGAAGAATTACTTTCCAAAGGTTCCAGCCAGGAATGAGGAGGCCCTTATTCCATTTGTGTGTGTGTGTGTGTGTGTGTGTGTGTGTGTGTGTATGTGTTAATAAGAAGATTCATTTTTCTAAGATGGTCTGGGTTCTCCTGAGCTTTTCTTACCTTCCTTCAACACAGACACGCACAGACACGCACGCGTGCGCGCGCGCGCGCACACACACACACACACACACACACACACACACACACACACCAATCTATTTCCCTTGCTTGGAGTTTCCTAACTTAATTCCTTCCTTCTTCATCCTCCTTTCTTTCCTTTACAGTCAGGAAGCTAAGTACAGGACGTTTTCACACCCTTACATCCTTAGGTGCTAACTCAGGCCTGCCTTCTCTAATCCTAGAGGTGGCATGAGCTACAGGGTAGAGATAATCATGAGACAACTTCTCAAGATAGTTTTCCTGAGTAAGTGTGAAACCATGTCTGAGGTCCAATTTACTTTTTCTAGTAAGGGGTTGTATAGCAGCTTTGACATCTATAAATTTAAGCAAATCTCATTTTTTTTTCCAGAACTTCCTATATAAATGCATAGGAACTACATTGGGGGCTACTTCAAATAAGGAGATAGTGAGAAAACATCTTCAGGAACTTCTTGAGACGGCAAGGTACCAAGAGGAAGCCGAAAGGGAGGTACTGGGACTTCTGCTTTTTATTAAAGTTTTTAGAAGCCAAAAATGTTTAGGTCTGGGCTAACCTTTGTATTATCCCTATGTTTCCTCAACCAGACACTAAGTATTTGCATATTTATTCCCTGTACTGTCTTTCAAGATTGTCTGTGTTAAAACTGAGAATAAAGAGCATGCTCTCTTTCCATCTTAATTTTACTAATTTGATATTCTCATACTTTGAATAATAAATTTCATTGTCTCATCCCCAGGCTCAAATTCTTTAAAAATCTCCTACTATTGCCTCCTCCTGCCCCTCTCCCATTTGTTTTCTTGAAGAATTAATTTCTTGAAGAAGTGAGGAAACTGTCATTTTATACTTCAGAAATTTACAGAAATAGCCCTAGGATTGTAATCACTCAGGGTCCTATCTCACCTGAACTAATGTGATTAGAGGAGAACCTTAAGTTCTTCCTTTACTGAGTAATTCATCATTTTCCTTGCATAGTTAAAAAAAAAAAAAAGGTGTAAGGCCCTTTCCCAGACTATATAGAGGAAGTATATACTCTACAAAATTTGCTGATCATCAGAGTAGAAGATATGAGCAACTAAGAGGAGTCTTAGAGAGTTACTGAGTTACTCCTGACAGTTGCTATTATTGTGTTTCCTTCGGGGAAGCTGTTTATAGGGGATACATTGCCTCATAGATATAGACATAGAGATCGCAGAAGGGTTAATTACTCAGTCTTGGAAGAGGTATTACATTGGGTAACATAAAGAGGAGCTTGTTCCCTTAGAAGGCAGGTAGTCCCGGAAATCCTTGTTGTGAGGCCAAGGAAAATGTTTCAGGACTAGTCAACTTGGACAGAAAGCCGAGGCTGGCACATTAAGCACCTTTCCCTCCTGACTCTGTATGTGTGTACCATCCTCAGGGGCTGGCCTGTGGCTTTGGGATTTGTGCCATCAGTCACCTAGATGACACCTTGACAAAGCTGGAAGACTTTGTGAAATCGGACATCTTCAGGAAATCTGTGGGCATATTTAACATTTTTAAGGTATGCAGTTAATCTTCTTCAGAAGGTGAATTGGAAAGAGTGATGAATATTGGTAGAAGAAGATTTATCTTGCTTCCCTTGGCCTTGGCCTCAGGTCCCCAGAATCCCAGTGTGTTCCCAGCTCTTCTACATATGGTATAACTTTATTGTTTTGCCAACCTTTTGCCTCATCTTTTGTATCATTAACACTTGCAGTATCCATTTTGTCCCCTTTTCCTATATGGGGCAATTGATTCATAAAGAGTTAGAGAAAGTGAGTGATTAGTCCATGCATATGAGATAGATCCAAGTTTAAGCCCTCATTGAACAGGTTTCATTTCTAGGGAGACCCTAGAACATGACTTTGTGGTATCTTCCAAACTCTTTTGGTTTGGCTGGAACCTAGCATGTGTTAGGAATGAGAAGGAACAGTCCTTGATGTGCAGAAGGTCCAATTCTTTCTGTGACCGCTGGTAATCTGAGAATGAGGTAGTGAGGACTCTTGAAATGCCCCCATTAGGAACATTGCCATTAGACAGAACTTTTCCTGAGACCTCAGAATAGCTGTGGACAGTGAGAAAATACTCAGTAGTTGTTGGCTCTTGGTCCCCTGTCCTTGTTTGCAGTGTTAGGATTGCTCAGTGGGGATTTCTTAGGCTGCCAAAAACTCTTCCTAAGGTCTTTCTTTCTCAACTCTTGCTGAGTCTCCATGGTAGTTTTGATTTGGGAATTGACTACCAGAGTTTTGCTTGTCAGTTTATGCCCTCTGGTGGCCAAAATTAATGTTGTTGAGTCATGTCCAACTCTTCATGAACTCTTTCAGAGTTTTCTTGGCGAAGATCCTGGATTGCCATTTCCTTTTCCAGCTCATTTTACAGATGAGAAAACTGAGGAAAGCAGGGTTAAGAGACTTGGGTTACACAGCTACTAAGTGCCTGAGGCTGGATTTGAACTCAGAAGAAGAGTCTTTCTGACTCTAGGCCTGGCATTCTATCCACTGTACCACCTAACTGCCTTTAGTATTAAACCACATTAATGACCCTGTTTCAGCCCCAAAGGAGAGAAAATTTAGCATTTGATCCAAGTCAGGAGTCCCTGCAGGAATCAGACTCCACTGACAAGTAAGGGACTGGTTCTCAGATGAAACTCTTCAGTGTTTTACCCTTTGATTATGCTTCCTGCTTCTTCATGTCTTAAAGCTCAAAGAACCTTAGTGATCATCTAGTTCAGGGGTTCTTACCTGAGGTCCCTGAGCTTGTTTTTAAAAATGCCTTGACAACAATATATTTCAATATAATTACTTTCCTTTATGATCTCATGTGTTTTATGCATTTAAAAACATGATTCTGGGAGAAAGGGTCCATAAGTTTCATCAGATTGATTACCAGAGGGGTCCGTGATAGGAAAATAAAAGTTAAGAACTCCTGGTCTAGTTCAACCACTTAATTTCAGAGATGAGGATCACAGGATCAGAGAAGGGGGCCTAGCTTTTTTAACATTAGAACTAGTGAGTACAGAGTTAAGTAACCCAAGCTTCCTGACTTTTAGTCTTTTCCCACCATTCTACACTGCTTCTGAGATGATAATTTGCTATCTTCCTTTGCCCACCAGCTGTGATTTAATTTTTTTTTTTTTGCTATTCCTTTTCTCCTTTTTCTATTTTCTTAGTCTATTTCCTTTTGCTTTAATGGAGGCAGATCCTTTTTGCAGCCTTTTTCATCTTTCTTTAGATCTCCCCTGTACTCCTCACCTATATTTTCGAGACCTTAGCACTTGAACATAGACCCTGTCCATTAGCATTTGGATAGAGTGGGATTTCTCCTAAAAAGGAGGTTCACTGTCCACTATCCCAGTAACATTTGCATTGATCGAATACTCTCTGGCCTATCTGAAAACAAGTGTTCTCACTTCCCTTTTTCTCATCTTTTCTTTCTTTGGTGTTTATGGGAGGTGGGGTCAACAATGGGAAGAGAGAAGAGCAAATATGTGTTTTGAGTGTTTGTTGATCCCTCCTCTGTCCTGTCAGGACCGCAGTGATACTGAAGTGGACAAAGTCAAAAGCACACTAATCCTGTGCTATGGGCAAGTGGCAATGCATGCCCCTCAAGAGCTGGTGCTGGCTAGGATTGAGTCCGACATACTCAGGAATGTCTTCCAATACTTCAACACAAAGGTGGGGATCTGGACAGCTTTTGCCCAGGGAACAGGGGCTTGGAAGGTGGTAGGAGGGTGCTAGCCTGGAAGTCAACTTCTGTCAGGAACTGGCCCTTCATGGAGTCCTGGCTGGTCTGGGGCTGGGCCAGACAAGACTTAGAAGGGCAGGGGATACATATGATGAGACCTCTAGGCACTTGCTTAAGTGTTTGATTATACCAAAGTTGCTCATTTTAATTTTTTGTTTTACTTTTTTTTGTTGTTCAGGTTCTGGGAATAAAGGTAGAAACTAAGGTACAGTGTTGAGGAATTAAAGCTGAACTCTCTGTTCTTCCTTTGCTGTTTCTGTTTTTTTCTCTATACTTGTTAATGAGCATCAGGGAGGAATGCTCTAGGGGAGAGCTTCCTGGGTGCTACTGCCTTGGGGACCTGTGTTCAGAAGGAGGCAACTGAACATTTGAGGAAATTCTTTCCACCTTCTCCTCTCCCACTTCTTTACCCAGCCTTTCTGGGGCTGGAATTGGCTGGAGTCTGTGGAGTACGGGTGGGGGTGGGCCCACAGACATCTTGCCCTATAGTTGTTCTTGCCTCCCTTCACCTCTGAGCTTCAGTGATATATGTGAAGTCTGCCTTGTTAGTCAGGCTTGTCTTCCTACCCTGTGCTTAGCCTTAGCCCTGTTATTCAGGGTCAGCCAGCCAGAGAGATGGACAGAATGCAGTCTCACCTCTAGCTTTGCTCCCCACTGCTTGCTTAGTGCCAGGTCCCCTGAGCCCCAAAAGAGCTTTATAGAAGTAGCTGAAAATGGCATTGCAGGCTATCCTTGGATCCCTTTTCCAGGCCCAAGAGCCCATACTTCTCCAAGCTTCACTAATGTGCTTCCCTTCTGGATTCCTGTTGGCACTAACCTGACAAAAAATGGCTTCTGTAAAATAACTGGGTGTCCCTTTCTTTGGGGCAATTGGGCCATTCTCTCTAAGAACAGACCAAGCCTCTTGGCTCCTGAACCTTTGCTTCTGTACTGCCTGGGGGATGCTTAGTGTTTGGAGCAAACCAAATGGATATAATTAGGTAATGACTATTCAGGGGAAGGGGTGATAAAGGCAGGAACATAAATTGGGATTAATGTCTCTCTTCACTCATTTCATAGATTTCTAGAATGTTGGAACTGGAAGGGATCTTAGAAATCCCCTGTTTTCAACCCTATTATTTGTCAGAGAAGGATTCTGTAATTCATGGCATTCCTGAACAAATCTCCCACTCCTATTCCCAAAGAAAACCACTTGTTGAACAGCTGTTTTTGGTGTTGGCTGGAACCTCCTTGTCCTACCCAGTAATCCCCATGAGATGGGTAGGTTCCTATTAGTCAAAGTTTCCTGGGGACTAGGAAGGACAGGTATTGGCTCCATCCTATCTGTGGGACCTTGGGAGACTTTTTACCTGCCCTGGTAGCTTCTCTCCCCTTTCTCACTACCTCTAAGCAAGGGTAGTGACTAGGAGTATAAACCCTCAGCTGATCGCCATTTAGGGAATTATATTTCATTCTTCCTTCCCTTTATTAGAGACTGATTTTATACGTAAAAGTGGAAAACATGACCTTAGTAATGGACACCTGATGCATGACTAATGCCTTAAGCAGGAATTAACATCTTGGCAGAAAGGTTTAAGTGGTAACAATAATTCCTTATCACAGGCAAGGTTATTTCTTTCATCATGGGCTCAAGAAGCATTCCCCAGCTTAGCACAGGATTTGACCTCATAAAGTGAATGACCCTTGGATTTGGGGATATTGATTCATAGCAGAGCTAAATATCTTGGGATGCAGGGAATGGATCACTTGTCCTTTTGGGCTCTGTTTGGAGCAAGTCCAGACCTTCAAGATAACTAGCCAGAATAGAGGAGGAAGAAGAAGGCTACTTCCTTTAAGGCACCTTTCCTAAAGAAGTAGAGGATATTTTTAGTGGGAGTAGTCAGCAACATTGTACGTTGGAGGTCATTTATGCTAGGCTTTGAGCTTAAGCCTTATTTATTGTTCTCCATTTCAAGAGGTTGGGGAATGTTGTATTCAGTCTTGGGGACCTCAAGTATTCTGCCTTTAGACCTAGGATACTTAAAAGACATTGAATAGAGATCTGAGGCCTCCTTTCTTTAGAGTTCTTTGTTCCACCTGATTTAGGCTTGTGTGATTGCCAGTTTTGGTGGTGGTAACTGGCTCTGGCAAGCCTGCTGATTATTCCTTAGTGCCTATGTCCAACCTTTTCCCCTGGGATGTTTGTCATCAGGATTTAACCCTGAAGCTGTGCCTCATTCGGAGCATCTGTATGATCAGCCAGGCCATCTGTAAGAGTGTTCAGTCTTCTCCCTTCGTCTTCTCTCAGAAAGCAGAGTTGGTGGCTCAGATGATGGTGAGGCAAAACCAAGCTGAAACAATCCTTCAACATAGGGATGAATGGGCTTTTCATAGGGGGTTCTGGGAAGCCTGAAATTCCCAAGGTGGTTAAGGCTGACAGTGGACCTTGTTAGAGATTCTATTGCAATAAGACAGGAGAAGGTTTTTTGCTGGGTGGTGGAGGGCTTACATGGAGTCCAGTGCAATATTTTGGGAGGTATACTTTGGGGTTCATTGAGAAAGTCTGTGAATTTAGATTGGGAGGTTTAGGAGTTGGAAGGAAAGAGTTAAAATGTACCCATAGTAGGGAACAGTAGGGACTTTCCACAACAGGGGATTTGTCTCTGGAGAGGAGAAGGATGTCTTCTAAGGAGGTGAGCAGTAAATGGGTAGCATAACAGGAAGAGAAGCCTCAAGACCAGTGCTGAGGGGCAATTCTGGATTGCTTTGCTTAGGAATTTATCAGAGCAGAGCCCATGGACTTTCTGAAGACAGCAATACGCAAGAGAGCCATGATCACCTGCACTTACCTGTCGTATCCTTTCTTTTTCCTCTGGAAAATGCCTAGAGTGGATGGGAGGTGCTGACTGAATTGGGAGAATATCTGTTGAGACTGAAGTGATGTTAGCAGGCTGCTGCTACAGCATTCTTCGATTGACTTTAGAGCTAGGGGCACATCATCCTCTGTGGCCACAACCCTTTCCTAGCTAGGTGGAATCAGGTGCCATTACTAAAAGTTCTCTCTCCTGCCATAGAGCTCTCTTTTTATTTTTTGTCTCCCTTTTCCTTCCTTCCTTTCAGCTGTGCTCCTTTAGGCACTGATAATTAACAGAAATAGAGGAATCTGACACTGTCCATATCTTCCCCTCTCAGATAGGACAGATGGGCTTAACTTGGGTACATGGCTATCTTGAAAGTGTTAGGTCTGATACAAGTAGACCCTATTGTACAACAACCCATATCAGGGTCCCTGACTGTCCTATAAAGAAACTCCTGCCTGTGCTCAGTCCTTAGAAGTCCTACGGAGTGGAGATAAGATTTCAGGTACTCAAGGTGGGCTTCCTTGACCCACTTTCAAGAACATTGGAACCTCCACTAGAAGAAACGGACAGAGCTGAGTTGATCCACAGCTGCCTACATAGTGTGTTGGCCCTCCCTTCAGATGTGGGAATAACCTCCTCCTGCCAGCAGGTGTGATTGATGGGGATCCTGAGCCAATTTAACCAGGGAGCTTCGCATGGGATGAGGGGCAGGGAGTGGTTGGAATTGGCTTCATTGTTTATTCCCAGGTTAGTGGGGTCCCTGGATGATACTGTTGGGGTATGGCATTTGACACCTGTATTGAGTCTTTTCCTCTTTCCTCCCTTTAAAGGCTCTTTGGAGGGAAATGGGGGCTTTTTAAACCAACGGAAGTGTTACTTTTCTTCATCTAGACTCTGTACTTTGATACTATGACTGCACTTATGGATTTGCTGACAAGTCTTCTTCTTCAAAAATTAACCCCTCAAGGCCTGCAGAACATGTTTGAGGTATGATCAGGTGGGGTGGTGAGCTCCACAGAACATCACAGGGCCTAGTCAGACCCTATTGCTCCATCCTCACAGTTCAGGGAGTCCAACCAGATCTTGTCCCCAACTCTTGGGATGGTTTTCATTTCTTTTAACATGAGGTATGGGAATTTTCTTGCACTTCCTCATTTAGCCAGCAGCTATCAGGCCAGCTGGATAGACAGTTCCTCTGTTGCTTCTTTCATGGGCCTGTCTCCCTGTATTAGGGGGAGCTAGGTATGCTCCAGAAGGATTCCCTCATGATAGTACCTCCTTGAGGCAATAAGCATTCTTGACTAGAGCCCTAGGTCAACTTTGTCTAAAAGGCCCACTGTCTTCCAGCCCTAGTTCTGATTTGGGAGCAGAGGAAGGGGTATACATGACTATGGTTATTCTATGCCATAGAATCTGAGTTGGAAGAGACCTTTGAGGGCAACCTGTATCTGAGCAGGAATTTTGCACTAAACTGTTGACAAGGAGTCATTCCATTTCCACTTCAGGATCTGCAGCAATGGGCAACCCAGTACTTTCTGAGGTAGTCCATTCCACCTTTGAACTGTTGTAATTGTTAAGAAGACCTTATATCAGAGAGAACTCTACATCTCTGAAACTTCTCATTACTCCTAGTTCTACCCTCTGAAGCCAAGCAGAACAAGCCTGTATGTTCTTCCACATTATAGACCTTCAGATACCACCATCATATTACCCCTAAGTCTTATCTTCTTCAGGTTAAGCATTACCTTGCTGTTACCTAACACTTCATGAGACAGTTATTTGGACAGTAGGTTTTGGATAGCGGAACTATATTTTGGAAATAAAAATTTCTCCTCCTAATCTCTCCTTGAAGTGTTATATTTCCTTTAACAATTGAGTTAAAGCTCTTGTCCCTAGTGTGACTAGGCTGCAGGGGGAACATATAGCCCAGTAGCTGCCTCTCATATGTCCCATAATGGCTTTTGTTTGGTGGGCCACTGAAACAATGTCCAGGGATTGAATGTGAGCATTGTCATGCTTCTTTGCTTTGTGTCCTGTCTTTTTTGGACAATTTCCCTACTCTCCTAAGTAAGGTACATGAGCCAAGATGCTAAGACCTAGTTATTTTGTATCGATACAAACCTAAATGGGAGCTAAAGACTGCACTGAGATATTGTTTATACTTGGCTCTCAAATGAGCTTCCTCTTTATTTATAAGAGCTTTGTCTGTCTCTCCATTAGATGCTGAGCCCACAATGCATAAACCTATGGAAATACTTCAAACAGGGTAGTTGTGGGAGCCAGGCAAGCTAGGAAGTAAGGGTTGATACTTATGAACAGATAGGCAGGATCATCGTTTTTAGGTCCAGGGGCAAAAACCTCACTCACGGGGCTGTTTATCAAGGTCTGGGTCAATTGAACATATTTTAGCTGGCTCAATGCCCCTATGAGAGTCGATACCTTACCAGGAAATTTTATAGCACCTGTTTGTTTCCAAGCGCTATCACATGCATTCCCTCATTTGACCATTGTGGGATAGCCAGATCAGGGATGGCTGTTGTATTGCAGCTCAACTCTCTGATCCCACCCATACTTGGAATTGGTACTGTATTGGAGCTGACTGAGGGATTGGTACTCAAAAAGGAGACCTGCTCCTGTGAGTAGTGGTCCTTCCTGCTCAGAGCTCTGAAATCTGTGTCTATTCCCTTTACCTACCTGCATCCTGGCTCTTTTCCTCTACGTTCTCTTTCTAGCATTTGACCCCATGGATCAAATCCCCCAAAGGACATGAGCGGGAACGTGCCCTTGGGTTGAGTGCCTATCTACTGCGCTACTTCTTGGAACATTTGAATGTAATTGTAAGTATGCCTTCATGCCCTGCCAGTTACTTCCAGGCCACAGATCCAGGTCTGTTCCCCTATGGCACCACTATCTCTTTTGCCTCCAGAAATGTTGGCTTTCTCTTCCCTTGCCAGAGTTGGAAGGGACCTTTAGGGTCATTTAATACTTGTCAACCTGTGCTTGAAGACCTCCAGTAATGGAGAACTTTGTGATTTCTTTTGGAGTTTTCTTGGCAAAGATACAGAAGGGGTTTGCCATTTCCTTCCCTGCTCATTTTACAGATGAAGAAACTGAAGCAAACAGGGTCAAGTGACTTGCCCAGGGTCACACAGACACACTTTGCTTCCTGAAACAACCCCTTCCACTGTTGCCAATCTCTAATAGATGAAGTTTCCCCTTTAGTCTGCCTGTCCTGTCTTTTCTCTGACTGCCTGGGTTCCCTTTAGGCCTATTTTTCTGTGTCCCCTCTGCTTACCCCCATCCTGTTTTATATACTGTACCACACTGTACTTCTTTGGCTTTCCCTTCATCTTTTTTCTGTTGAACTTTCAAATAACTTTTATATCTGATTGGGGAGCTGAGGATGAGGATTCTACTCATCTATTCTACCTTTCAGAAGAGTCATTTTACTAATTCAACAAATATTTACTGAATGCTTGCCATTTATGAATTACCAAGTTATGCAAGTAACAGTCTCTGCCTCAGTAAGCTTACGATATCTTGGAGCACCATAACAGACACCATAACAGACATGAAGTTCTATGAGAATTCAGAGCGGAGAGAGTTCACTTCTAGTTGGAAGGCTCCAGGAAGGGATCCTGGAGAAGAGTGACATTTAAGCTGGCCCATGAAGAATGGGTAAGACTTTGACAATTGAAGATTGTGAGGGAGGTAGCAACATGAGAAAAGGCATCAAGGTAGGAATAAACAATTATGTTTGAGTAATGGCTTGTGGTCCTTAGCTTGGCTGAAACAAAAGAGTCATGTATAGGTACTCTTCCCCTAGTGGGAGATAAGGCTAGAAAGACCTAGGAGTGGGAAGTAGGGAGCACCAGCAACATTTGAACTATTTCCAGAACTTGATTCTGGAAGAAATTGGTGGGTATTGTTAAAGGTTGATAAGTAGAGTAGTGACTGATCAGACATGCATTGAGATGCATTAATCTTTACCATTGTGTTATAAGAAATAATAAGCAGGCAGACTTCAGAAAAACCTGGTGCTGAGTGAAGTGAACAGAACCAGGACACTATACACAGTAATAGCCACAATGTGCTATGACTAACTTTGGTAGACTTATCTCTTCTTAGCAATACAAGATCCAAGACAATTACAAAGGACTCAGTGGAAAATGCTGTCCACATCCAGAAAAATATCTATGGAGTCTGAATGCAGATCACAGCATACTATTTTCTCTCCCTTTTTTTTATTTTTGTGTTTGCTTCTTTCTCAGGGTTTCTCCCAGTGGTTCTAAATCTTCTTTACAGAATGACTAATGTGAAAATAGGTTCACTATGAATATATATGTAGAACCTATATCAAATTACACACCATCCTGGGATGGTGGGAGGGGAAAGATGGGGAGAAAATTTGGAAGTAAATGTTGAAAACTTAAAAAAATGAAGATGTTTTAATCTGATGGTCTGTGCAGGGCAGCTAAGGACATAGAGAAACCAGTTAGGAGGCTCTTGCAGTCATCCAGAAAAGAAGTGATAAATGTCTGGACTAGAGTGACAGCTGTAGGGATGGAGAGAAGGGGATGAATTTGAGATGTTTACAGTGACATGATCAAAACAGGTGAAATGCAAGGAAACATAAGTAGCAAAAAATACACCCTAACCTATTTATGGATATATTTATGCATGTTTTGAGATTTAGTCCCTGGCATGCAGTGGATGATGGCTAGAGTGACTGAAGACATGGTATTCAGTTAGCCTGGTAGGGAGGAGGAGTTTGCCTTTCAAAGTTGTAACCTGATTCTCATCTGTAACTTGGCTTCCCTTTCCTGAGTTTCTGGTCCTTCTGGAGCATGCTAGTATGCTTGATTGTACTGATCCTTTCGGTGAAAGTCCTGGTGCAGTGATAGTTATTCTCAGTGGGCCAAGCTCCAAGATGTCACCTGGACTAGCCATGGGGTAGAGCCTCACCAGGGCCCTACCTGTCTTGGTCTCCCAGGTATAGGAGTGAATACTGTCCACAAGACTCCAGACTTCTTTTCAGTTCCTTTCTGGGTTACCCTCTCTCCCCAGGCAATTGTACCATTCCATAACTTGGGGCTCCTTGTTGGGATCTTCTCTCCGAGGTGTGCAGACTCACTGCCTTCTCTCCGACATGATGCCTTGGATTGCGTTTACTCCTTACTCTACATACAGTTGTTCTATGAGGGTGAGAGCCACTGGGCAAGGTGGGGTTGGGGGTGGGGGTAGGAGAGAGGAGGGGTCATTGCAATTCTGATCTTGACTGATTAGTTGTAGGGTCACAGGTAAGTCATTTCCCTCCCTTGGGTCTCCATTCTCTCGTCTTTGTAATGAGAGGATTTCACTCTATCACCTCATACTCATTTCTCACTTGGTACAATGATATGCTTCTGTTGATGCTCAAATATACGTAAAGTAGGAGCAGCTAGATTTGGGGTTGACTGTGTTTTCTAGCATCTCACAGTATTATGGGTGAAATCTTTGTTGTGCTGTTATTGTTTAGTCATTTTCAGTCATGTGTGACTCTCTGACTCCATTTGGACTTTTCTTTGGCAAAGATACTGACGTGATTTGCCATTTCCTTCTCCAGCTCATTTTACAGATAAGGAAACTGAGGCAAACAGGGTTAAGTGATGTGGCCAGGGGTCATCCAGCTAATAAATGCCTAAGGCTAGATTTGAACTTGGGTCTTCCTGACTCCAGGCCCAGTGCTCTATCCAATGCACCACCTAGCTGTGCTTGGGTGAAACCTACCCACTTTTTTTAGAGTCCAATATCAAATATAGCCTGTTCTAGTCCCTCTCCTCCCATAGCTACCAGAGAATCCTCCCTCAGTGGTAAATAGTTGTTTTTGGCTGGCTTTTAGGCTTTGCATTTATTGCTTACTTTTCCCCCTTTCCTCCCCCTAGTGTTAGTGTTCCCTACATAGTGCTTATAAAAATAGGAAAAGTAATGTGTCTCTGAAATGCCCTGGAGCCTAGAGTAGCCCATCTGGCCCCAGTTGTTTAGCTTAACTTTTTGGAAGTGTTGCCACCAGGAGGGGGCACTCTGATTCCAGGAATTAAAACTTCCTCAACTGTCTATGTCAGGCTAGCGAACCGCTTTGCTTAGGCTATACTTACTGATGAACTTTATTTTCCCCTATAGGTTTTGCCCAAGATTATCAGGATGAAGTCGCAGAGAAACTCATATCTCTCAAAGATAGCCTAAGTGATCCTGATGTCACTGTTCTCTTCCATACTTGCTACAGCATTGCCCAGGTAAGAGCTACTAGAATCCTAGTCCTAGACAGCGACTGATAAAGGCTTCACAGCCAGGTTGTGAACAGCTTCAGCAAGGAGTTTTGCTTCTACAGGACTCTGCCTATAAGAATATGAGAAGCCTTAGAACCAGTCAGGTGTTAATAGATTCAGTGAATGGGGAAAGGAAACAGGTGGGGCACCTGCTTTCAGTAATTCTTGTGGGCAGAGTTAAACCAGCAGATGTGGATCAGGCAGGGCAGACGCAAACTAGCTCTCCTTGGTGAAATTACCTAAGAATTTCAGGCCAAAATGGAATAATCCCTCTTCTTCATCAGAACCGTCTACAAGTTTTGTCTCTAGTGGCTGCAGATGAGGAGATACTAAGGTCTGAGTCTGCTTTTGAGACCGTACATTGCTCATCCCCTGAGTAATGCCCTTCTTCCCTCTTAATGAAAATCTCAAGGCAATATTTGTTGACTATTATGTTCTTCTTCATCAGCAAGGGAGCTTGGGCTACATCAAAATTCAGGAAATGATCCAGGGGCTCTTGCACTTTTAGTTTATGACCCCCTCACTGCTCTCTCTGGAGCACCCAGCTGGTAGGGGTTACTTAACAGCCAATGGGATAGGGACATTTATCAAGGCACTTGACCCTTCACCCAACGTTGGAAGGAGCATGTGACCCTGTGCCCATTAGACTCTGGAAGGTCAACATAGGCTACAAATTAAAGACATGGTCCACCCTAGGGATCTTTTGGTACTATCTATCTTTTCTGAGTGAACTCCAAGGAGTCCCCAGTTATAGGATTGCAGCAGTCTAGTATAGTGGTCCCTCAGGTGTGGGTTTGCTCTGGTATGGTCCACTTCAGAGGGATGAGGTCAGACTGCCTATTTGAGAGTGTCTGATTAACAGCATTCTTGGCTGCAGCTGCCACCTGGAATTGCTGGAGCTGCTAGAAGGCCAGAAAGTGTAGCAAAAGCTACAGACCTCAATAGGGAAAGGCAGGGAAGCCCTCTTGCCTGCCATACCACATGTTTGGGGCCAAAGACATTTATTTGTTCCCCCCTCCTTCTGGGGATCATCTGACACCCTTTCTGGATTCAGCCTCAGTTGGTAAACTTCACAACTTGATTTAGCTGTGTACTGTGAGCAGAGATGAGAGAGAAGTAGCAAACTCCCAAGGGTAAGAAGGCATTGCCCTACTATTCAGTTATCATCACAGCCTTTCCCTAGCTCTGGGGACTAGCCATACATATGAGGGTCCCTCTCATAGCCTGAGCCATTTTCTTAAGTCCTCTGAGCCTTGCATGCCTTGAGAAATGCCACATTCAGTTCAGTTAAAGAACTATTTATCAAGAACCTATCCTGGGCTTTGATTGCTCTGTATGAGACAATGGAGACCCAAACATGAAGAGTCACATGATCCTTGACCTCAAGGAGTTTATAAGGAAGTAGGAAGGTGACAAGTAGATTCCTATATTAGAATGCAATAATTGTAGGAGAAATTTGAAAGAAAGGGATTAGAGATTGAAGATAAGGAATGCTCATATTTTAGGTGGGATCATGGAAGGCCTAATGGAAAGGGTGGCACCTGGTCAGGTATTTGAAGGGAGAGAAAGATTTTAGCACCTAGATATGCAGAAGTCATCTCTTCTAGACAAGATAAAATTAGGTAGTCTGGTCTAGAAAGTAGAGTGTGTACAGGAGTAAGGTGTAATAAGGCTGGAAGAGAGGTGGGAACAATTTCCTAACAGCCTCTAGCATCAAGATGTAGAGCTTATCTTTTATTCTGTGGAGATTAGTGATGCTGAAGTCACTGGAGTAGGCATTATGTGATCACATGTGCCCATTCCCAGGTACTAAGTTGGGTTTTTTTCTTATCACTTTGTTGTTTGGTCTCATCCCTTTGGTGATGAATCCCCTCAGTGTCACTTGAACAAGGGGGCATTAAGTTGGCCTCTGTTGAGCTAAATGGGAAAGGGAGGGCTTGATAATTCCTGGGAGAGGACCTTGAGCCACTGTCACTGGTCTCAAATAAGAGGACAGGATGACCTCTAAAGAAGATGGGCATAGTTGCAGGCAACAATGAATGCCAGTCGCTGTGAGTACATGGATAGATTTCTTTAGGCACCTAATTCTGCTCTACCCCCGCATCATAAGTTTGGAGGAATCTGGCTCCTCATTTTATTGGAAAAAGAGATTCGGGAGTTTCACCCTGAAGTACACTCTGAGATTTGATTTTCTCCCAAACTTTGGCCTGGACGAAATGTTTTAATGGCTTCATTCTAAAACCTGGAAGAAAGATATGTGCTGGAAAAACTGACCATCCGCTCCTTCCTTTCTTCATCCTAGCTAGCCTCAGAGGTACCTTTGGCAGCAGATAAGGAGTCATAGCTCCTATTTCTCCTTTTCCCCAACTGTCCATAATTATAGAGTCTCTTGTTTCAGTGGGCTAGGAGAGTGGATACTCTTGCCTTTTGGTTAGGATCCCTCATCTTTCTGATTTCCAAAAGCCCTGAACAGAAGCACTATATCTAGTTATTAAATGACAGGCTTCATACCAGCTACATTCTCCATGATGACCAAGCTGTGGCCATAGCTTTTGCCTTGAATTGGGCCAGAGGAATGGGAGTGCTCTGGGCCTCTCTTCTCCATTTCTTTTTGAATCTCATGCTAGTTATTGCAAATTGATGCCCTAAGAGGGAAGAAAAATGCTGCCTGTTGTATAGGACCTAGCACCATCTACCCAGCAACTGTGCTGTCCTCATCCCATTCCACACCTGCTTTTTACCTCTTGCTTAGGGAACAGTAATCAAATGAATATTAGTATTGCTACTAGAGAGCACAAGATGACCTACTATCCTAGTGTCCTGAGAATCCCTGCAACTGCCTAGACCAGGGTTTCTCAACCTCTTTTTTGTCACTTTTGGAAGTCAGGTAAAGCCTATAGACCCCTTCTCAGAATAGTGTTTTTAAATGCATGACATAAAATACATAGGATTTCAACCATATTGAAATAGTTAGAAAAATGCTTTTAATAAACAAATTCCCATGTTTAGAACCATTGATCTAGACCCAAATTTCCTTTCCTGGCCACCACACTTAAATGTATGTTGTAATCCCCTAGTAGAATGAAATAGAGATTATCTCTCTTCTCTGTTTGTATCCCTAGTACCTGCATAATGCCTAGTATGTAATAGGACCTTGCTAAATGATATTTGATTGACTGATTGAAGACTGTGCTTTGAGCCTTAATAGATGATAAAGGCCATTTCAGATGATAAGTGAAACAAGTAAGAAGGAAATAATGAGGTGATCACATAAGTGGCCTTAGTTCCATAAGTGGTTTCCCTCAGCAGCATGAGAGGGAAGAATGCATTCCTTTAGCTAGTGGAGCCAACATTGACCAGCCTTGTTTTATCACTTATTTTGGGGAACCAAGAGACAATTTATCCTTAGCTCTTTTCATTCTGAAGGGTATGTACATATGAGAGAAGGTAAAGGGAAGGAAACAGGAGCCTTCTCACTCTCCTGGGATTAGAAAGCTTGCTGAGGGAGAGTAGACATGATTGCTGTCTTCCACTATCTGAAGGGCTCTCAGTGGAAAAAGGGAACAGTTTCTCTGGTTCAAAAGGAAAGAACTCAGAGCAATGAATAGAAATTAAAGAAAGGCAATTTTTAGCTCAATATAAGGAAACAATCTTAACATACCAGTTCAACAGTGGATGGAATTGGCTTAGAAGTTAGTGAATGCCCTATCTTGGGGGTATTCTCTTGGATCTTTACAGACTTCCTGTGCAGTAAGTGCTATTGTTATCTCCATTTTTGTGGTTAAGGAAACTGAAGCAAACAAAAGTTCAGTGACTCACCCAAGGTCACACAAGTAGTAAGTGTCTGAGGCCATATATGACTTGGGGTCTTCCTTATTCCGTGTCCAGTACTCTATCTACTGAGTCACCTAGCTGTCCTAGACCTATAATTTGAAAGACAATGCTGGGTGCTGAAGATATAAAGAAAAAAATGCCAATCCCTGCTCCTAAGGAGTTTATATCCTGTTTTTGTGAATATTTTTTATACAACTTTCATTTATGAATCTGTTCCTTCCATCTTCCATAAATATTTCATAATTATTGTTACAAAGATTACAAAAGAAAGGAAAAAGCCGTTCAGAAAAGCCAACGATCACATGAGCCATGACTGGCAGCTTATGCTTTATCCATATAATTTATCTGTAGCTTACAGTTTATCCATATCCACAGTTCCCTAGCAGTGAGATCTCTGAGGCAAAGGTATGTATGTGTTAGTCATCTTTTTAGTATAATTCCAAATTAGTTTCTGGAATAATTGGACCATTTCACAGCTCTGTTGTTCAGTCATTCAAGTCATGTCCAACTCTTTTACTCTGTGGCCCATTCTGTCCATTTCTTGAAAGATACTAGAGTGGTCTGCCATTTCCTTCTCCAGTAGATTAAGGCAAACAGATTAAGTGACTTGCCTAGGGTCACACAACTAGTAAGTGTCTGAGGCCTTCATGACTCCAGGCCCAGCACTCTATCCACTGAGTCATCTAGCTGCCCTACACAGTATTAAATACAATGTACCTGTCTTTCTCTTTAGTATTCACTGTTTTCCTCTCTTGTCCTCTTTGCCAGTTTGCTGGGTGTGAGATGAAGCCTCAATTATTTTTATTTGCTATTCTTTTGGTGTTAGTGATATGGAGTAATCTTTCATATGGTTTTTAATGATTTACAATTCTTCTCTTCAGAACTGTTTGTTCATATCCTTTGACCATTCGCCCTTGGGGAGTGGCAGGAGTTTACATTTTACTGGAAATCTCCCTGAACTCCTTCACGTGCCAAGTAGTCTCTCCTTTGCACTTTGTGCCCTCTTCCTTCCTTCATTTTGTGACGTTGCACTCTCTTGGGTCTCCTCCTTTTCTGACCATTCCTCAGCCCCATCCCTTAATCATGGGTATCTCAAAAGATTATCCTAGGCCTTCTTCCCTCTTGGTGACTTTATCGACAGTGACAAGTTTAATTGTTATCTCTGTATAGATGGCTTCAAACTCTAGATCTTCATCCCTTGTTATTGTGTACCTGGATGCCCTATGGGCATCTCAAAATTATCAGATCCAAAACAGAACTCACCCCTTCCTCTGTAATTCCCCACTTCCATTATGTTTTCTAGTTACAGTCTCCAAGTCCTTAACTCTCCCATTGCCAAACTCCTCCCCAGATACAATCAGTTGCCAAGTTTTGTTAGTGTTAACTCCGTAAATCTCTCCTATCTGTCCCCTCCCCTTCACAGATCTAGTTCAGGTTCTGATTGCTTCCTGTCTGGATTATTGCAGGAGCTTCCTAATGGATCTTCAGGCTTCCAGTTTCTTCTCTCTCCAATCCATCCTCCTCTCAATTGTCAACATAATCTTCCTACAGGACAAATACGATCATATCATTTCCCTGCTCAAGAAGCTTCCAGTATTTTCTAGGTTAAATCACAAACTTCCCAGCTTGGCATTTAGAGCCCTTTATAATCTGTCTCTAGCCTCCTTTTCCAGACTTAGTTCACTTTACTAACTCTTCACATACTCTGTTGTATCTAACCTGACTTTATTTTTATTCCCTGAATTTGACGTTGTCTCTCACCTCCCTGTCTTTTCACAGGAAGGCTTTCCTGATCCCCTTAATTGTTAGTATCTCCTTAAATTTAAATTTTTGAGCGCAAAGACTTTTTCATTTTGTGACTAGTATAATACTTTGCACGTAATAGGTATTTAATAAATGTTTGTTGAATGAGTGTATACTTGACCTCTCATAAGATCATAAAATTTTTGAGAGCAAGGCTTGTATCTCCATATCCTGGGAAGCTAATATGGTGCCTTACACATAATAGTACGTATTTAATAAATGTTTATTGAATTTAATTTAATACCCTGTCCTCCCCAGAGGAGGTACAGCATAGGGCTTGTGTGTAGCTACTAGGCTGAACAATTAAGAACTAGTCTCCTACAACTGACATATTATGAGCACTTTGACTTTTAGCACACTGGGTTCCTTCATAAGTTTCTGACCCTTGCCATTGCCTGGATCTAAATTAGAGATTCATACCAAGTGCACCTCAGTCTAACCAACAAGAGATGTCTTAGGAATCACCTACTTCTTGTACATATGGACATGTTGGTTCAGATATTTTACTTAAATTGCACTTGAGTGAAAATCTGCTCATGTGCAAGGATAAGCTTTAGTATTGTTGGATGGGATGCCATTTTTATCTTTTGCCCTTCCTTGGTCCTTTGCCACTTGGACCACTCAGACATGCAAGGGCAAGAGTTCAGACTCCTAATTGTTTTCATAATCAAGTGGTTTCCTTATGATTCAGTGTATAGTCGGTTTTATTACTCCTCTCCCCCTTGGATCCTAATTAGGATCCATCTAGGGCTGGCAGTGTCTCTGAATCCTTTTTCCCTTGGTTCCCTGCCATCTGACTTTTCTTTTTGCAGATTATTGGGAAACGCCTCCCTCCAGATCAGTTCATCTCCCTTCTACTGACAGCATTTGAAGGGCTGAAAGACCCTGATATGAATTGTGCACGTGCTGCCACAGTCATTATCAACTGCCTACTGAAGGAGAGGGGAGCTGTGTTACTGGAGAAGGTAAAGCACTGTCTGGACTCAGCAAAGGAACTTTCCAGTCTTTTGGAAGAATAGAAGCTGATTTGGGTGTTTACAAGTCATTAACAGGAAGCCTTCCTGTGCAGAGCCCTAGTTGGTACCTGTCTCTTAGAAGCGCAGCAGGGAAAAAGTAGTGAGGTGAATACATTCTAGGCTCATGGCCCTGTTCTTACCATGATCCAGGAGAAGGTAGCTCTGCAAGAGCATGAGAAGACAAAATGCTATAGGCTAGATCCTGAGTTGGAACTCTGCAGCTCACCACAAAGTTCCCCTAAACCTCCTAGTGCTATTCTAGAGCAGCCCCCTCAAACTCCATCCACATCAGGCAAACTAGCTTTTAAGGCAGCTTACTCCTTGCCTTTAGCCCCCTTGCCCAGAGAATTTTCTTTATCCCCCAAAGTGATGCTGTTTTGCCAAGGAATAAAGCCAGCATTATCCTGTTTTGCCAAAGACTCCTGTCCTAGCTATACAAGGAAGCTAGAATTTAAGATCCTGTCCCCCCTTTCCCTAGTCAGAAACCAGAAATGTCTTTTCCCTTTGCCCTTGTTTCCTTGGATGTTTTCTTTCATGGCACTATCGTGGTTTGGGATTGTCCTGCCTGACTCTCCATGCCTCCTTCTGCCCTGTAGGTTTCACTTCAAAGCCAACTAGCATTAGGCCCAAGGGGCAAACTGGATTTGTGTCCAAATCCTGGCCTGGAAGGTTTAGTAGGAAGAGAATTCCTGGAGAAGCAGGAGTCAAAGGTTTTAACATGCCTTTTCTTTCCTTTTTAAACTTTGGATTGAATTTTCTTTTCATTTCCACCCACTGACATTTGGGGGTTGTAATTGGAAACACCAGTTTTCTTCCTTCCGTGGCTTTCCTGTTACTTCTAGAATTGCTGCAGAGGTCCAGATACTTACCTATTAGAGTTGGCTGTACCTGGAATTGCTCCAGTCTCGATGACTCATCTTCTAGTCCTGTGCAATCCAGACTAGATCCTGAAACCAAAAGTGATGTTAATCCTTCCCAAGTGTTTGGTTGAAGGTCCTAGATCAACTGATGGAGAGGAGAAAAGAGGGATATATTTGGCAGTGTCACCTGAGGATTGACTATATCTCTGAATTTGCAGCTAGCAGCCTATCTTTTGCTTTCTTTGTCTGAAATCGTTTTCTGCTCTCAGGCAAAAGTAGCTTACTTGTGGGGAGGCATGACCTTTTAACTAGCCTATTGTAGTTAGCTAGTATATTTTAGTCATCTTGGTGAAGTCCTTAACAATATTAACTGGGAAAAGAACCTATGGGGTGAATTTGCACCTTAGGTTTGCATCCTGCTTCTCAGTTACCAGGACTGGATTCTTAAATAGACAGATAAATGGACTTGAGTATATTGGGAGTGAGGATAGAGATAAAGGTATTGGTTCTGGAGAGGGCTTGGGAAAAAAAGTAATGAAGTATTTATTCTGTGCAAGACACTGTGTCCTGTTCATTATGAGCAATATTTAGTAAGATATTAATAGGCTCTATAACCAAGTTGCTTTCAGTCAAGGGAGATACACTGACACAGCTATAATACAAGTCAGGATCTGATGACGGGTGAAGAAGGGCCACATAAACAAAATTTCACAAGAATTCAGAGTGCCTGGAAAGTCAGGGAAGGCAGCATAGACATGGGGTATTTGTGCTACTTTTGATTTGAAAGATATTCCAGGCAAGGAACATAGCATGAACCAGAATAGGAAGGTATGGAGTATAGTCACAGAAAAGCAGCCGGTTTGGTTTGGCTAGAACATGGGAGGTTTATAGGGTCAAAGCTAGAAGTTTCCATGGTTGTTGTATGCCTCCCAGGGTTGTTGTATGTAACAGAACAGGTTAGAAAGATGCTCCCACATAGCCTGTCTCCTTATATTTCCCCCTTAGTGCCTAGCACACGGACCCTTCTTTTTAATGCCTAAATTAGCGATCCTAGACTAGGTTGTTGAGAGATTGTGTGATATGAGATATGGATCCCAGAGGAAATAGGTGAAAGACCCTGTACCAGCTGCTAACTAGGTTTGAACTTAGAACCATACTGGAACAGGAAAGATTTCAGTTGAATCCTGTTTGGGAAGTTGATTGACTTTGGTTTCCTGAAATCTCTTCTTTGGCCTGGAAAAAGAAGGGGGTGGGGGAGGGCTTTTGTTTTTACTTATTATTCCATGATATGTGTGTGTTATATGTTTCTCTCTAGGTGCCTGAAATTTTGGGCCTGATCCATAGTAAGCTATGTGAGGTCAAGGATGAACATGTGGCAAAGGCTATCCAGCAGAGTGTATATCTCCTTGCATCTCAGCATAGGGCAGCCGTGGTGGCCAGTCTGTTGGCCAGTCCCTTGCCCTTTGACAGGTATGATTATTGTGGAGCTGGTATAGTCTGCTGGCAGGGTGCAGTCTAATCCTTTGGTTCTGTGTTCCTGGAGGAGGTTCCCTCAGTATTTCTCTGAGGCTCAGCATTTTCGCATTTATACATCCTGTAGAGTTACTTATTAGATTTGGTGTCATCTATAATATAGTGAACTCAGACTCTGAGCCTAAACAAGTGACAGGGCTATTCTTCCCTGATTCTACCCTAACATCGTAACACTGAGCCTTCTACTGACATAGTCCAGACACCACAGCTTGTGAGGTTCCTTCACACCTCAGCTATGACCCTATCATTCCTTGAACCATTCCCTACATGCAGGTTTCCCCTGTCTCATCATTTTAGCACCAAGGTGAAAGAGAAGTACAGCCAGCACCAGACAGGGGCAGAGACAGACCTCACCTACACCAGCCAGCTGTAGGTCTGAGGTTGCCCCTCTATACCTGGCCTTGCCTCCATTGGAGATCCATCTGGGGCCCAGAGTAGGAAGGAGGAAGAGAGAGAAAAGCCTGTTTAGTGTCCACACAGGTTGCACCTGATTAATACACTTTAAAAAAAAAATTTCTACTAGTCATGAAGTCCACCATAAGCTCATTAGGAAATCAGGCCAGGTTCTGGCTTTTAGTAATAAAGTTACAGAATCTTCAGTTTGCAAGGAATCTCTTCAAACCTTTCACTCCATTTACTGTTGACCCTTTTCCTTGAATCTTTCTCTTCTTTTCTTGTCCTAATGTCCATCTTGCTCTCCAAATATTTTTTTCTCCCCTTCACTGACTCCTTTTTCCTTAAAACTTCCAACATTAAACCTTGGCCAAGACTCTGCCCTTGACCTTTTGCCATTTTTCCTTTATGTTCTTAATTTCAGTGAGGTTATCCATTTTTGTGACTTCATTTGCCCATTTGCTACTCTAGTACCATAATGCCAATGATTTCCAATCTCTGGTCCAGATCTCTTACCTGAGTTCTAGATGCATCACTTGCCTGCTGGACAGTTGGACTTTAGTGTCTCCTTACTTCTTCAGATTTATTGTTTTCAAAACCAAACTTGTTATATTCTTTTTAAATCAGTGATTTTAACTTGAGGTTAAGAACAAGAGGGTCCATGGCTGTGGATAGATTTCAGGGCATCTGTGAATTATATGATTATATAATTGGTTTTCTTTGTAATCATATTATTTGTGCGTTCAGAAATATTACTTGAAAAAGGCATCCACATGTACAACCATAATCCTTAAATCCTATCAGTCCTTCATTTGAAATGCCTCCTGTCCATTCCTTCCTCTCTATCTCCACTGCCACCACCTTAGTTCAGATTCCAATCATCTGTTCCATAAATTATTCTAATAGTCTGGTCTTTCACCATGACCCATCCTGAGCATGCTGCCAGAATAATCTTAAACATGGTTTTCATCATGCCACTGCTCTGATCAGAAACTTTGAGTGATTGCCTGCCTCTTGGAGTTTCAGTTCTGCCTTTCTAGACCCCCAGGTAGCTGGTTTTACCATCTCTAATCAACCTTACTTTCCAATAAGCACCTTCGACTTGAGCCAGAAAACCAGTGTTTTGGAAACTCACTTTTCTTGGAACTTTTCTACTCTTTCTGATCTTCTTTCTTTATTGACTTTTTTCCTTGTGCCTACAAATAGTTTTTATTTAAATAGTCTTTTATTTTTTCCCTAAATACATAGTAAGAAAATTTTTAGTATTCATTTTTACAAGATTTTGAGTTCTAAAATTTTTCCCTCCTTCCCTCCCCTTCCCTCTTCTGAAAATGATAGGCAGTTGGATATAGTTTATAGATATACTATCATATAAAATACATTTCCATATTCGCCATGGCTGTGAAAGAACAGACTAAAAGGAAATAAATCCATGAGAAAGAATAAAGTAAGTAAAACAAAATATGCTTTGATTTGAATTCTGAGTCCATCAGTTCTTTATTTGGATATTGATAGCATTTTCCTTCATGAGTCCTTCGTACTTGTCTTGGATCCTTGCCTGTTCATCATTTCTTACTGCATAATAGTATTCCATTACATTCGTATTCCACAGTTTGTTCAGCCATTCCCTAATTCATGGGCATCTCCTCACTTTCCAGTATTTTGCCACCATGAAAAGGGCTACTATAAATATTTTTGCACATGTAGGTCCTTTTTCCGTTTTTGTGATCTCTTTGGGATGCAGATCTAGCTGTGGTATCGCTAGATCAAAGGGTATGTAGTTTGGTTGCTCTTCGGGCATAGTTCCATAGTTCCAAATTGCTCTCCAGAATGATTGGATCAGTGCTCAACTCCACTAGCAGAGCATTAGTGTCCCAATTTTCCCACATCCTCTCCAACATTTATCATTTTCCTTTTTTGTCATATTAGTCAATCTGATTAGTTGTTTTAATTTGCATTTCTCTAATCATATGTCTATATTGTGCATGTACATATACATATACATATATGTGTGTGTGTGTGTGTATTTAGCTTTGATTTCTTCTTCTGAAAACAGCCTGTTTGTATTGTTTGACCATTTATCAATTGGGGAAAGGCTTATATTCTCATAAATTTGACTCAGTTCTCTATATGTTTGAGAAATGAGTGCCTACAAATATATTAAAGGCTTCTCATCTCTAAGGAAAAAAAATTTAAAACTATTCCTAGCACTGCATAACCTATCATTTTGCCTCTCTGTTTTTTAGGAAGAGTAATCTATATTTCATACATACAGTCTTTACTTCCTTACTGTAGCCATTCACTTTGTACACCTTGCAGTCTGGCTTCCCTCATCCCTCAATGGAAACTATTCTCTCTGAGGTTACCAGTGACTTCTTAATTTCCAAAATCAGTGTCTTATCTTAGTCTTTATCTTCCTTAGCCTTTCTACAACCTTTGACTCCATTTGTCTCCCTGTCGTCTGGATAGTTTCTCATTTTTCCTGTGACTCCCAGACGTACTCCCAGTCTCCTTCCCAGTCTCTTACCTCTCTGACTGGTTATCTCGTGGTTCATTTTCTTTCTCCAGCACCTTAAACATGGAGCTCTCCAAGCTGTACTGAACTCACCTGGTTTTATACTTTCTCCCTTTGAAATTTCATGTGTTCCATGACTTCAGTTATTTAACCCTATGGAGATGTCTCCCATATGATATCTCCGTTGAATTCCATTCCCACCTTTCAGTTCCTTTCTGAATATCTCTTGGATGTCCTGTCAGCAAGTCCAATCCAATATATTCAAAAACAAACTCAATTTCCTCAGCACACATGTCCTTCCTTTCACTTTCTCTGTTTCTGTAGATGACTCCACCATTCTTCTAGACAACCAAACTGAGTAATATTTGTTTGACTTCCTTACTCCTTGACACCCATTTTGTTGTTAGATGCTGTATGATGCTATCTATGAAAGCTCTTCCACGTTAGATTGTAAAGTAAAGGGCCAGGATTGTGGCTTTTTTTTTTCACCTTTTTATCTTCCTCATCACCTTGCAAAAAGTAGGTGTTTAATAAATCCTTATTGAATTGCAAATTGAAAGTGTCCACATAGGTAACATTAACAAATATCCTGTCTGACCCTCTTTATTCATATTTTTGTGTGTGCATATGTGTGTGTGTAGGCCCACCAACTACCCAAATACTGAAAAATTTCAGGAGTTACAAATATTGTCTTTCCATATAGGAATGTAAACAGTTCAACTTTGGTAAGTCCCTTACGACTTCTCTTTGCTGTTTACTTTTTCATGCTTCTTCTCATTCTTGTGTTTGAA
>CM053773.1:179972424-179999529 GCA_028658325.1 Potorous gilbertii | reverse complement strand
TCTATTTCAGATATTTGAGATACAGAGGCTTTGACTCCTATGTCTTTACCTGATGGTAAGCATATCTCTTCGTCCTCAGAGAGGAATGGCGCAATCCTCTGGTCACCAAGAATATAACCTTCTATGGTCTTAGTTTTTTTCCCTTTTCTGGGCATTTTCCCAGCCAGTTACTTGATTTCTGAGAGTCCTCTCAGCCCCCTGGCCTAGATCCGCCCAGCAAGTGCTTGGGGTCTGGGATTCAAATGCTGCTCCCCAGCCTCAGGGCTTTTGGTGGCAGGCCTGACTGCTCTTCAATGGGAGCTTATCTGCTGGTTCTCAGGTGGGGGCAGGGCCGCCTCTCAGGCTCAGTTCCCTCAGGGGGTTTATGCAGAGATCTTTTGTAATGGAGCTGCGGTGGAGCTCCTACCTGCTCTGCGGGCCTCTGGCCAAGCGGCCTCTGCCTCTACCATGGTCACCGCCTCCCGAGGGGGTCCGAGTCCCGGAGATATCCCGCTGCTCCCCTCTCAGCCTGTCTCTCTCACTGACCTGTGAGTCTGTGGGTGGTGGGACATTCGCGGCCGCCAGAGATTACGGTCCCAGAAGCCTGCTTGGGTCTGCTTGCTCCTTTCAGTGCCGCGTGGCCGGGGCGGGGGAGGGGAGGGCTCGGCAGGGCTCCGCTCTCGTCCGGGGTCCTTTGAGGTCAGTTTTTCAGGGCTCTCTGCAACGGAAATCTCCTTCTCTGTGTTTCTGTGCGGCTTCCACTGTTCCAGAATTTGTCAGGAGTTCTTTTTAGAGGAAATCCATGGGCTGTGGGTTCGGGGCTAGCAAATGTGAGTCTTTCTACTCCGCCATCTTGGCTCCGCCTATTATCCCTTTTAATCGATTCTGTTTCCTTTGAATAAGGTTAGCCCTCCTTAGATATATTCTAATAAATCTCATCCTACCAAATCTCATGATCTATGAGGTCAAACTGCCTCTGTGTTAGGATCTCTCGTTTATTTGGCTCGTTAGTAATACTTTGTATGATTGTCTATTTGAGACCTGTGGTTTTGTCATGGGCTCCTTTCTTGGATTCTACTTCCTTTGGGTTTATGGGTATCTACTGCTATCCTTCCCCACATGACACTCTAAGTTCTCTCTAGAGTATTCTGCCTAGTAAATCTACATAGACATTTTTTTCCCTTTTTGCCTTCCTTTTCAGAGTAAAGTCCATTTGGTTAGATTTATAAATTTATTCTTATCATATCTAATTAGGAGCTTACCATTTCTTGATTTTAAGCTGGGGTCCAGAAATCCAAATGCCTTTCTCAGACACCATTATCTTAAACATGAATTGCTTGCCTAATATGCTTTTCTTTTATGGGCCCTTTGCCTTTGTTCAGCAAAGTGAAGCAAATACTACCAGTGATCCTAAGGCCTTCATTTGCTGCCCAAGTCAGTACAATCTCTAGCAGATTCTTTGGGTGATAGCATTTATTATTAATCACAGAAGTAGAAAGTAGTCACCTGTTTGGTAAGTACCGAGAGACTCTCACATTATCGGGTCCGTCATAAGAGTTCAGAAGACCTTAATGCTGTAATGATCAGGCTGACAAACAGTTATCTTGGAATCCAGCACCAAGGATCAACAACCACCATTACACTTCTCTTCCTCTGAGCCTCACTGGAGATCTACATTATCATTCTTTGAAGGACAAGCAGTTACTTCTTCCTCAGAGTATACAGCGCTATCCTCCAGATAGTCTCAAATTTATTTCTTAATTCCAAGTGTTCAGAAATTTCTTTTCCATTCCTCCTCTGTCTCACTTTCTTCTATCCTCCAACTTCCTGCCAAAGGCCAGGATTCACCTTTGCTTGTTCAGATCGTCTTGTCTTTGGCCCAATCACTACATGTGTGACAAGACTCAGGGCTCACTCTCACAACTCAAATGTGAAGTAACAAGTTGGATCCCCAGACTGTGATCATATCTCCTTTCTTAGGGTGATAGACTCCAGAGGAGATTGGAAAATGTCTTTTTAGTGCTGTTGGCTCAAGTCCCTACATTCTGGTATGCTTCCCACCAAGATTATCAGTTGAAAAGCAATTTAGTCAGTCAAATTTAAGTAGCTCTTAGAAAGAGGTATTTATTAAGTACAATATGGAAAGAAGTATTTGTATTTTATACTGTACTAAGTATAGTAAAGAAATATATATATTTATATAATATTATATATTATATAAAATTAATTATTTATTAAGCACTTACTATGTGCCAGACACTGTACTAAACACTTCATAAATATTATCTCATGTGATCCAACAACAACCTCAGGAGGTAGGTCTTCCTGATTTCAGGCCTGGCATTCTATCTGATTGGGTTAACACAGGCCATAAAAACAGCTTCCCCTTCCCCAAGTCTATGACACATTCTCCCACAAAGACATACAGAGCCCAAGGGAGAGTGAGCTCAAGCTTGGAGAGGATGTGTGACAAAGGAGTAACTTATGTCTCCTGGTTGCTGAAGTCCTTTATGTCCTAGGGATATGCTCAGGAAGTTCTCCTTAAGCATGACATCTATAGGCAATACAATGCAGACATTGTTGTCAGCTAACTCCAAGATGCCACCAGGACACTAATGGGACTAGGGAAAGTCTCAAATCCTCTGGACTTTTCAAAGTTCATGAAGTCTCTGGCCAAAGCAGGAGGGAAGAGACAGGAGACCTATGCTGAGGCCAAAACCTTGGGCTCTCCTTCACCCTTCGTCTCCTCATCCCATTCACTCTAATCTCTAGAATGACCCAGATTTTCAACTAGCTTGATATTTTATGGACAATTCCTAGGGCATGACCAAATTTCCTCAATCAATCTGAACATAATTTCTGGGCAACATCACTTCATTTCTATGGACTTCGTGCACTTGATCCAAAGCCTCTCTCTGATTACTTGATTGAAAATAAAGCCTATAACTGAGATTGACTGAGACTTGTTTTTATATCATTAAGGTATCAGGATATCTTATCAACTACCTTAAGTGAGGAGGAATGATTTGAATGATTTATTCAACTAATACTCTACCCTTAATCAAGACATATTTTTTTAGAAATACATTTTTTACTAATTTGGTTTTTGTATCACCCACATTTTCCAATATATTCCTACCTCCTCCCTTATACCAAGGAAGAAAAAAGGCAGTTCGGCAAAACACCATTATATAGAAAAATTCCGATATTATATATAGTGTTCCATAACCAAAGTCCACCTATGCAAAAAAGTGAGGGAAGGGCTCTTCCATCTCTACTCTTTGGAATCAAGTTTGGTCACTAAAATTTTACCAGGTTCACTTTCAATGGTTTTTGGGGGGCTGTCCTTTCCATTTATACTGTGGTTTTTTCCTGGTTCTGTTTCTTCTCTTTGAGTCAGTTCATGTTTTCTCATACTTCTCTGCCCTTATCCTACTCATCACTCTCTTATGGTGCTGTGATACTCCATGTCCTATACCACTTTTTAAGCCCCTCCCCAACTGATGGGTAACTTTCTTTCCAGTTCTTTGCTACTACAAAAAGTGGTAACACAAACAATGCATGACATGCTTTTCAGTCTCCTCTTTCTACCTCGGTAGCTTTGCTGGGTGTGTTTGCTATAGCTCGTCAACATTCTTACTAAAAACCTAATTATACAGTTATCACACCTCTACTGATGAATCCCAAGATGGCCTTCAGGTTTTTGTTGTTTTTTTTTTTTTTGGCTGACATGCCATGCTATTGGCTCATATTTAACCTCAAGTTCTTTAAAAACCCTCAGGTCTTTTTTTAATCTTTTTCAAAATAAATTTTGATTGATATCTTTTGTTTTTATATCATCTGAATTTTTTGTGTCCATTCTCCTTACCCTTTCCAAGATTTGTTCCTTAAAATAATTTTTTTTCAAAATAATAAGAAAAAATCTGCAAAATCCATCAGTATATTGAAAAAATCTGAAAATATATGTAATGTCCCACATCTGCAGACCCTGATACCTCTGCAAAGGAGTGGGGAGAGGAATCCTCTCATATCTCTTCTTTTAGGCTTAGCAGGTGCTTGGCACAAATTTAATAAATGTTTATTGACTATTGTGGTCTATGGGAACAAGTTTGTCCTTTTGCCTTTGACAACATCAATTTTTTATTGTTTTGTGTTAATTCTATTTATATTGCTATAGCATTGTGTATATTGTTTTCTTTGACTTCCTTCACTTTCCCTCAGTTCATGTAGGTCTTGCCCTGATTCTTTGTATTTATTATCCATTACATATTATATATTCATTTGTTGTTTCTGAATAACATTTAATTACATTCATATACCACAGTTTGTCTAGCCCTTCCCCAACTGATGAACATCTACTTTGTTTCCATTTCTTTGCTACTTAAAAAAAAAAAGCACTACTATAAATATTTTGAGATATTTCTTCTTTTGTCAATGACCTCCTTGGGGTATGTGTTAATAGTGAAATCTGAGTCAAGAGGTATGAACATTACATCCACTTTATTCTAAACTGCTTTTCAAAACAGCCACCCTAAGTCATGGCTGCAACAACACATGAACTGATACACTGCCTGTGTTTTCACAACCCCTCCCATGATGGCTATTCCCATATTTTGTCATATTTGCTCATTTGCTGGGTATGAAGTGAAATTTCACAGTTGTTTTGATTTACATTCCCCTTATTATTAGGGATTTGGAATTTTTTTCATATACTTGTCAACAGTAATTCTTTTGAGGACAATTTGTTCCTATCTTTGAGCATTTACCGAAGGTCCTTTTTGTATAAACTACTGCCTACTCTGCTTCCCCAGTCCACACATGTACAATTGTTTTTGTTTTGTCTTTTAAAATTCAAGTGTAAAAAAGAAAATAAAATTCAAGTGTAAGAGTTTACATTTACATCTATTAAGTTTTATCTCATTATGACCTGCTTATTGTTTTGGTCTTGAAGCTGGCATTCAATATGCCAGTTATCCCTTAGAGCTTTGTACCATCCATAAAAATACTGACCAGATTAGAGTCATGTATTAGGCTCTTTAGCTCCAGAACCTCCCTTCTCCATTAGCAACCTCTCGTCTAGGTTCACCTTCAGGGTCAGTGACCCTTTCTTGGGTACCTGAGTGAGGAAGGTTCTCTCAAACCTTAGCCATGAAAAAATAGAAGGTAGCTTTGGTGGGGATGAAGAATAGGAGGAGGATGGGGAGGCAGGGAAGACAGAGAAAAAGGAAGAGAGGGGGAAAGAAAGAGGGAGGTGAGGAAGGGAAATAGGGTAGAGAGAGATTGTGTGTATACATGTTCATGTTACTTATGAGAAGCAGAGCAGCCTGTTTCTATGCTGTTGGATCTGGGATTCTGAGGCCTATTTCCAAAACTTATGAGACCCCTGCCCTTAATAAGATGTGTGAACTTCAATGTTCCCTCAAATACCTTTACTTCCAAGTTGATTAACCTCTTCAGTTTCTAAGATGCATCACAAATGGGGGCAGGCATATGTTTGGATCATATCATCCACAATGCCTCACCTATACATCCTATAACTCCTAAAATCCTCCATCTGATCATAACCCTCCGTCCTTCCAACTCTCCTGTCTTCCAAACTCCAGTCCTCCCTGCTTTTCCAGGCTTTCATCCCTGCTTCCTTCAAAACAGCTTGTTGTTCCACTTCACTGTTCTCTTTACCCATGAGTCCCTTGCCTCCTGATACTATCACCACTCACCCCTTTCTAAAACTCAATATTACACTATGCTCATTATCCACTTTTTTTCCTATTTCTGTAGTGATGGAGGAAAAAAGTCATTCAACTAACTACGCTGACTGGATTCACTACAAATTGATTACACGCTTTCATCTATTGCGTATTCATTCTTTTGCCTTTCCTTAACTGACACTCCATCACTCCCCACAGTTGATGTTCCAAATTTTTTCTCAAATCACCTATGCTATCACCCCTTCTTCCTCTTAGAAGACTTCATCTCAAACTCTGCTGAGAAAATTGAGACTTTCTATCTTAAGCTCCCTCTCCTCTCCAATTCTACACTTCAAATTCAACCCTCCTAACACCTGTTGCCTCTCGATTTCATCCCTGCCATTGGTCTGAAACTTCATTTCTAGGTTAGCAATGAACTCTTTATTGCCAAATCCAGTGGCCCTTTTTCAGTTCTCCTCTTTCTTGACCTCACTGCAGTGTGACAAGACTGCTGACTATCCCCTCCTGGACATTTTCTTCCCTCTCCTCAATCAACTCTACCCTGTTTCCAGCCTCGATGAATACTATTCACTCACACTCTTCAATCTAGCTAAACAGGCCTCTCCTCTGTTCCTCACACACAATAGTCCATCTCCACCTTGGTGCCTTGGCATTAGTAGTTCCACACGACTGCAATGTCCTTCCTCCTTACCTCTGCCTCACAGTTCCTCTCTTTCTTTAAGACTCAGCTCAAGCACCATTCGTTTGCATAAAGCCTTTCCTTATTCCTTCAACTGCTGGTTACTAAACTACCTTGTAATTAATTTTCCATGTATCTTATTTTAATTTATTCACATTATATTTCTGGAATCTACTCTCTTATATACTTGTCTCTCCCATCAGAATGTAAACTCCTTGTGATTAGGACTGTTTTTTGTTTTGTTTTTTTTTTTTGTTCCTACATCCCCAGCTTCTACTAGCACAGTACTGGACAAAAAAGGAGATGCCTAATAAATGCTTTATTTTGTGATTGGTTAATTTTTGTGATACTTTTCTTGTCATAGTTCTTTCCTCATCTTTTGAACCAATCTTTCTTAGTTTCCTTTGCAAGATTATTACCCATGTCCTTCCTTCTCTGTAGGGATGTACTACAGGACTCTCCCTTGGGTCCTCTCTTCTTCTCTCACTAAATTCTTTCTTTTGGTGAAATCTCATAAACTCCCATGAGTTCATCTATCTTCTCTAAGGTAGTAGATGGTGCAACAGACATAGGGGTAGGAAAATATGTACTCAAAACTGGCATCAGACACTAGCCATGTGACCTTAGACAAGTCACTTAATTTTTGTCTACCTCACCTTCTTTATCTGTAAAATAAGGATAATGATAGCATTTACCTCCCAGGGTTGCTGTGAGAATAAAACAAAATCTGTAAAGCATTTAGCGCAGTGCCTGACACTAGTAGGTGTTTAATAAATGCTTTCCTTCCTTCCTTCCATCCTTCGTAGATGGCTCACAGATCTACACATCTAGCCCCACTCTCTCCCCGAGCTCTAGTTCTGCACCCTAATTTATCTGCTTGACATCTTCATTTGGTATCTCAAACTCAACATGTGCCAAACAGAACTCATTATCTTTTCTCCTAACTCCATTCATCCTCCTAAACTTTCCTGCTTCTGTAAAGGAAACCACAATTCTTCTAGTCACTCATGTTCACAATCTAGGAATCATCTCTGACTTAACCTCTATATCCAAACAATTACTTAATCGGTAGAGTCTCTCTTGTATTCAGTATCTCTTCCATCTAACTCCTATTCTCTTCTCACACCATCAACTAATTAATCTCCAGAAATCTAGTCTCTTCCTTCTCCACAATCTATTGTCGATACAACTACCAATTTTATATTCTTAAGTCACAGGTCTGACTATGTAACTTCCCCACACAAGAAAATCCAGGGTTTCCCTCTTGCTTCTAGGATTAAATGACAACCCTTCCCTTTGACATTTCAAGCCCTTCACATCCAGGAGTCAGCTCATTACTCCCCCTCATGTAGTCTGCTTCAACCAAACTGGCCTCCTCACTGTTCCTTGTACACAGCCTCTGCGTAGGCTGGCTCTTGTCAGGCACACTCTTCTACCTCACCTCTACTTTCTGGAACCCAGGCTTCTTTCAAGGCTTGGCACAAGTGCCACCTCCTTCAAGAGGATGTTTCCCCAGTTGTTAGTTCTCCACCTCAAAAATTACTTGGTATTTACTTTGCATATGGCTAGTATATACTTATCTGTGAACATATTATAGTTTTCCAGGAGAATCAATCAATCAATAAGAAATTTATTAGTTGCCTACTATGTGACAGGCACTGTACAAGGCAACGAAGATAAAAGACACAAGAACACAACAAACATATATAATATATACGCTGGTGGCACAGTTGATAAGAGCACTGGGCTTAGTGTCAGGAAGATTTATCTTCCTGAGTTCAAACCTGGCCATAGACACTAGCTGTGTGACCCTGGGCAAGTAATTTAACCCTGTTTGCCTCAGTTTCCTCATCTGTAAAATGAGTAGGAGAAGGAAATGGAAAACCACTCCAGTATCTTTGAAAGAAAACCCCAAATGGGATTGCAAAAAGTCAGACACAACTGAAAAATGATGAAAAAACAACATACATATGTGACACATAAACAGTATAAATATAAAGTGAATAAAAATTAGTACAGGCAAAATTAAATACAAAGTAGTTTGAGAGGCAGGGGACTAAAAATTTGGGAGATAAAGAAGGGCTTTGGGGAACAGCAAATGCCAAGTCATGGAAAAGGGAAGTACAGATGGCTCCTTTGGCTGGACTGTAGAGTGCAGGATGGGTAGTAATGTCCAGTGAGGATGGAAAGAAAGGTTGGGGACAGGTGGTGAAGGACTTCAAAAACTAGATAGAGGAACTTCTGTTTTGTCCTAGAGGCAATAGAAAGTCACTTGAGTAATGGATTTCTATTGTCATATTTATGCTTAAGGATAATTACTTAAATAACAGTGTGTAGGAAGGACAAGAGTTCTACTTTTAAGCAAGGAAAACAATTAAGAGGGTTTTGTGACAATGGAGGCAAGAGGTAATGAGAGGAAGCTAGGCATGGAAGAAAGGGTCTGATATGAGAGATGTTATAAGTGTAGGAATATCAACTTTTGGGCAACAGACTGAACATGTGAGAGTAAGGGAGAGGACTCAAGGATAATGCTAGGGTTACAAACTTGGGAGACTAGAAAAATGGTGATGCCTCCAATATGGAAATTTTAGAAGAGGGAAGGGTTTGAGGGGAAAGCTAATCAATTCAGTTTTGGATATGTTGAATTTGAGATGTCTTTGGAGTATCTAGTCTGAAATCTCCAATGCACAATTAGTAATTCAGGCATGAAGTTCTAGAGAGTATGGGGGTTGGATATGTACATCTGTTGGTCATCTAACAGTCACATAATTGGTCTCCCTGCCTTGTCTCAGCAGCGTTACTGATAGAGAAAGTAGAGGGGACTAGGACAAAATTTTGGGAAATATCCACAGTTAATTGCATGCAAGATGGATGATGAGAAGCAAAGGAAACTGAGGAGAAGTTAGTCAGGTAGGAGGAGAACCAGGAGAGTCATAAAAATCTAGAGAGGAGGGAGTGTCCAATAGGAATGGGTAGTAAACAGTGTTAAAAGCAGCAGAAAGGTTAAGAAGAATGAGCACCAAGAAGAGGTCATCTGATTTGGCAATTAGGACATCACTGATGACTTGGGAGAGAGCAGTTTCAGGAGTGTGATGAGGTCGAAAGTCAGATAGCACTGGGTTGAAGAGTCAGGGGAAGAAGAGAGAAGTGGAGACAATAAATGTAGACAGCTTTTTCAAGGAGTTTGGCTGAGAGGGAGGACAAATACAGGACAAAAGTAACCTCCTTCAGATCAGAGGCTGTCTCACTTTCGTATCTGTACTCCCAGCCTTGAACACAAGGCATGAGATAAAAGTTCTCAGTAAATTGCCTGTTGTGTATGCAACAGTAGCCTGGGCCCACTGGCCCCTATGTTGTCGCAGCTAGGGGAAGCATCTCATCTGTGATTACTTTCTTTTATTTTGTTTCTCACTTGTCCCTTTCCTTATTTTTCTTTACTTGCTAATTTTGACCTCCAAAGACAGCATATTCAGACCACCAGAACTGCCCCTTCAAATCAGTTCCATGGCTAACCCCCAAAGCTATTTATAAAAGGAATGAAGAGTCAGTCTTCATACAAGAGCCATGGTACTGCCAGATTATCTCTGAATTCATTCATCTATTACAGAGAATTCTAAGCATGAGTAGTATGATGGAGTGGTCTGTCTTTCTGGGAGTCACAAAGGAAGAGATGTGTAAAGAGTCAAGATCCTGAGGTCAGGTAAGATTAGCAATGGAAGTTAGAGATGACTTTTAGTGTTCCCACAACCCCATGAAGGTTTAATGCAGGTAATGGAGGTAAGGAGTGGGAGAAATCTCTTCTATCACTATTACCCAGTTCTACCTGGCACAAGCCTTGCACAACTATATTTTGTCTAATGCCCTGACAGAGAAATAGAACTGTTTACCACCTAGGACGGACCCAAAGCCCTGCTATGAAAATCATTTGAGCTATAAAGCTCGGAAATAAGTGCTACCAACCCTCTAGTAAATTACAAAAAGGAAGGTCTTTAAGACTACCTGTTATGTCTCTGGCCTTAAGGAACTGCTAGGTTGGACTAAATGACCTCTGAAATGTCTCTTACAGCTCTTGAGTATTTGTGATTCTAGGTATGTGATCAGAGATCAGAAGGGAGGGCTTGGGGTAGGGCCAAGTGAGACAACAGGCATAAAACCACCTTCTCCCCTCCAGGCCCCTCTTACCTGGCAAGAAGAGTAACTCCCTCTTCATGGCCTTCAGATGTCTTCATCAGCTCCCAGCCGCCATCCAGACCCATGCATGTGATGACCTCCCCGCTTCCTCCACGGAACAGCATGGCCTGCAGTGTCTCTACAGCACAACTAGACAGAAACAGGATTTGTCTACTTGTCTTGTCCCAAGGACAGTCTTCTCTATCCTACAGGGTTTTAGAAGAATCTTTCTTTCCTCTCCTTGTTTATCAGAGTCTAGCATGTAGAATGGGACCTAAAGCCTAAATGAGTTATTGGAGAGTATTGGAGAGAAGTACAAAGAGGCTTCTATTTGTACGTAAGGTCACTTTGACAAAAAGCTTGCTGAGTCAGACTGTACACCTGTGGCTAGAAATTAGCGATGATTAGCACAGAGCCAGCATCATGTGGAAAATAAGTCTTACATTGTCAGATTTAAATAAATAGGACTTACGGTTTAATTTTCTTTCATTGGCTGGGGAAAGACTGTATTTCAAGCTCTATGTCCTTGCCTCTATAACTGCTCAAGGATCAGGCAAACACAAGGATGACCTCTCTAAAATCACTACAAATTAACAGAATGCTGGGCTTGTTCCTGATACTCCACAACCCTAAACACTCACACATGCACTCACAATTCTGTACACACATTCATGTGGTGCACCATGAAGGAGTACGCTGGTGTTCCTAGAGCAATCAGAGCCCAGTGTCATTAAGTCTTTTTTCTTTTTAATTCCTTCCAGGGATGCCCAGATTAGACTACTGAGTAATCGAAAATGAATTCTAGAGGATCTATCACATGAATGAGAACTGTTTTCTGACAATCCTTCAAAACTGCATGTGTGTGTATGTAGCGGGGAGGGAGATGTTAGGGGATAAACAATCACTCCAAGATCTCATACTTAGAATAATAATGACAGCAGACATTTATATAGCATTTTATAGTTTTTAAGGGGCAGCTACGTAGTACAGTGGATAGAGTTCCAGGCCTGGAATTAGGAAGACAAATTCAAATCTGGCCTCAGACACTTACTAGCTGTGTGACCCTGGGCAAATCACTTAAGCCTGTTTGCCTCAGTTTCTTCATTTGTGAAATGAGCAGGAGAAAGAAATGGCAAACCACTCCAGTATCCTTCCTAATAAAATCCCAACACTTCTTGGTCTACTCCAAAGAGAACACAAAAACAGGAAGAGGACCCACATGTACAAAAATATTTACAGCAGCTCTTTTTATGGTGGCCCAGAATTGAAAACTGAAGAGATGTCCATCAATTGGGAAATGGCTGAACAAGTTATGGTATATGAATGTAACTGAATACTGTTGTTCCATAAGAAATGATGAGCAGGTGGACTTCAGAAAAACCTGGAGAGACTTACATGAACTGAAGCTGAGTGAAGTGGGCAGAAACCAGAAGAACACTGTGCACAGTAACAGCCACCATTGGCTAGCAATGCAAGGATCTAAGACAACTTCAAATGAATCATGACAGAATGCTATCCACGTCCAGAAAAAGAACATGGAGTCTAAATGCAGATTGAAGCAGACTATTTGCTCTTTCTCTATTTTTTGTTTCTTCTTTCTCATGGTTTCTCCCATTGATTCTTGTTTTTGTTTTTTTTTTTTTTTGGAGGGGAGAAAGACAAGCATTTAGTGTTAAGGGACTTGCCCAAGATCACACAGCCAGTAAGGGTCAAGTGTCTGAGAGCATATTTGAACTCAGGTCCTCTATTCACTGCACCACCTCCCACTGGTTCTAATTCTTCTTTACAACATGACTAATGTGAAAATATGTTTAATAGGAATGTATATGTAGAGCCTGTATCAGACAGCGTGCCCTCTTTGGGGTGGGGGGGAAGAAAATTTGGAACTCAAAGTCTTATGAAAGTGAATGGTGAAACCTAAAAATCAATAAATTATTTAAAACAAACAAACCAACCCCAAACGGGATTGCGAAAAGTCAGACACGACTGAAATGACTGAACAACAACAAAGCCTGCAACGCACTTTTTACACCTTATTTTATCTGATCCTCTCAGAACTATGAGGTACTACAGGTATTATTAACCTCATCTTACAGACAAGGGAACTGAGGTTCAGAGGGTTAAGTGACCCACCCAGGGTCATCTAGCAAGGAGGGGATCTCTCCTCACTCTAAACAACACATTCCCACTTCACTACACAACCTGTCTCAGAGGTCACCTAGTCTAAACTGTATTCAAACAGAAATCCCCCCTCCAACAATTCTGAGAGATGGTTATCCAGCTTCGGCTTAAAGTGACAGGGAACTCCCTACCCCTGATGCAATCCATTTCACTAAAATTGTTGGGAAGTCTTTATCTTTGTTAAGCTGAAATTATCTACCTTCCTTACAATTTCCATCTTTATGTTTGTTTATTAAATTACCTCTTAATCACTTCATCTGAAGGAATAAAGAGACATTTAGGAGGAAAAAGGACCAGTATTAGCACAAAGCTAAAGTCACACTTAAGCTTCATAAATAGGAAGAAACTTATCAAGTTTGGAGAGGAGATATTCACAATCAATTTACACCCGAGTCACAATTTAGCCCAGGAAAGCATGTACATACTAGCCCTACTACATGAGTTGTATGTGAGGCAAGAGGAAAGGTTTAGGGCATATGAGCTCCCAGGGTGATTTCTTCACTACCTGCAGGTGTGAGTGATTCTCCATTCTCCTGTCAAGAAGGACAATGATAGGGTGCCAGGGGACACCCCAGTTGGGCAAGAAATGTTTCCTAGAGACAAGAAGGAAAGTACAACTGAAAATGGAAATTCCTGAGCAGGCAAGGGTCAATCTCAGTCACACAAAAAGGGAGTATAGTACAAAGCTGTTATGTTTCACCCTGGGAAGCTGAAGCCCATGGAGGCTAATCACAGAAATTGTAAGAGGAGAGAAAAAAAGAGGGAGAGGGAAAAGGAGGGAAGGGGAGAGGGGAAGAGAAGGAGAAAAGAAGAGGGGTGGAGAGGGAGAGGGAGACAGAGAGAAGGTGGCAAATCAGGATGCCAAGTGACAAAAGGAGAGAGAATCTAAAAGGAGTAAGGAATGGGAAAAAGTTAACACGTTAGATTCTGACCTATGTTAAGTATGCCTCAAAAGTATCTGCTCTGTCAATAGCAGCTCACTGCCTTCAATGCCAGCTAACTATACATCAGAGTGACCTTTGTCAGTAGCAATACCAGTCTTAGTAGTCACTTCGGAAATGAAGTTTGGCTCATAGACTTATCAAAGGCACAGTAATCAGAGATCGTTAACTTTTCTTGACAACAACACGCGAGGAAAGAACTAGCCAAATATGATGTTCTAGACAGAAAGACCAGCGGCCATCACCAAGATTCTATGATCTTATGACTTGGGTTAGATGCCTCTTAAAGAGAAAAGAAAACCTTAGGTAAGGTGGTTTGTAGGTTACCCTATGCATGTAATATACATATATGTATATATGTTTTTAAATACCACTTCCTCCCCACCCAAGGCTTTTGACTCTAAAAAAACTTAAGTGTAAAGTTGTTTACTCAATCTCTAAGATAGAACCAGAATTCAATCAAGCAATGATTGACAGCTGAACTTTAATGAGAAAGGTACCATCTGGCATTTTAGTATTATATTAATTAAAGTTTTGTTCTAAATAATATACGATCATTTTGAAGTTAATTATGCTTATTACTTTAATAAAGAACTACATTTTGTTTTACTTCAAAAAGCACAATTGTCTAGATTATGCCCTAACCCATGGCCTTTATAAATCTGTAAAGACAAGAATTATCTACATAAATATCAAGGGCATTCTTGATGAAAATATGAGACGAGAACAAGAATGCTTTAGCAAATAATTCTCTGTGGCAGGCTATAATATAAAGTCAAACAACTGAAGTTACAGAGAACAGAAAACCTTCTTATTTTCTTACTGATTATAAAAAGGCTTTGTCCTATGCCCTCATATCTTAATTTTATACTATCTCTTTTGGTAATTTTGTCAGCTCCCACAGGTACAATTACCTCTATACAAATGATTCCCAGATCTACGTATCCAGCCCTAGTCTCTCTCCAGATTCAGTTTCATATCATCAACTGTCTTTCAGGTATCTCCAACTGATTGCCCTGTAGACATATCAAACTCAATATGTCTAAAACAGAACTCATTATCATTCCTGCCCAAACCCTCCTCTCTCTTGAACTTCCCTTTTATTAATGAGAGTACTCCTGTCTTCCCAGTCACCCAAGCCTACAACCTTGACATTATACTTTACTCTCCACTGTCAGTGATTCCTTATATACAATCCATTTCTAAACCTTGGATCTATCATCACAAAATCTCTTGTTATGTGGCCCTTTCTCTCCACTCACACAGCTACACTTCGAGATCAGGCTCTCATCATTACTTGAACTATTACAGTAACTTTCTGATTGGTTTCCGTGCTTCAAGTTTCTCCCCATTCTCACCCATACTTCAACTGAACTACCAAGGTGATTTTCTAAAGCCTAAGTCTTTTCCTAACAGCCCCTAGTGACTCCTACTCTACCGTCACAACTTCTCTCTGACATTCAGAACTCTTCACAGGCTGGCTCCTTCTGGGACACTGGCTCATTTGCTGTTCCTCACACACAACCATCAATTGCCCATTTCTGGCCTTTGCGTTGGCTGTCCTGTGCCTGGAATGCTCTGAACCTTCTCCTCTGCTTGTTAGTTTCCCTGGATTCCTTCAAGATGTTCAAATCCCACCTACTTCAGGAGGCCTTTCCTAGTCATCTCAGCTTACATGCCATAAAGTTCATATGTAACTATTAATTTATATGTTGTCTCCTGTAGTAGAATTTTAACTGCTTGAGGGCAGGAGTTGCTTTTATTTTTCTTTGTGCCTACCACAATGCTTAGTATCTATGAAGTGCTTAATAAATGCTTCTTGATTGATTGACCTTGGTAGAGCAAAATAGCATTTTAAAGGCTCTTCTCCAATAAAAAGTCTCTCATGCACCTGTTAAGACCATACAAGATTCCTTGACAAATGGAAATAGAGCTAGCTATTTAATAATTATCTGATCATTGACATTAGATGAAGCACAAAATTAGGATATATATGCTCGCCACAGTAAATGCCCAGTTGTGAACAATGTCTTGCTCAAGTTCCAAATGGAAGACAAATACACTATAGGTGGTTAGATTCTAAACCCTGCTGTTTACATATGATAGTTTTTAATTGATCCTTTGTTCTTATATCACTATCATTTCCATGTATTTGACACATAATAAGCATTTAATAGATGCTTGTTGCTTTGACACAATTAATGGGAACACAGATGTATTCAGTTATTTCAGTATATGTAAATTCCATCTCTATAGTCTATGCTAGCCAGCTGGTTCCCAGCCATGACCAGGTACCACAGTTCACCTGCCCACACTAAAGTCATAGTTTCCAAGAGGAAATAAGTTCTGTGAAAAGAGCCTTGGAAAGTTAAACCTTTAAAGCAACACTCTCCAATAAACATATTTCTTATGACAGTGTACAGGAAGCTGGAAATTCAGACTGGGTGACCCAGAATCCTTTAAGTCATAGCATCCCTGCCTCCCATTCCAGGTCTTTTCCTGTAAAACGCTTTCCAGTGACCTAATCTTCCCCAAAGGAACGTAAAAAAACACAATCGAGCCCATGAAGAAAACCTAGCAGAGGTCTTAGGAAGGGAAGGAGGTGGACATGACACACAGAATACAAGATCTTGGAACTATTTCTATGCTTTCTAAAAATTTAATTTACTTGAGTAGCTCTTACTTGAAAACACGAAAGAGACAGGCCTGAGCTGGATACCCTAAAGAGGCAGTACAGAGATCCCCATTCCTGGGGGATGAAGTAGAAAGAAGAGCCAACCCTAGAGGTCCAAAGTCTGTTTAGCAAACAAGACAGAGCAAACACCACAACACACCAGATGTGAAGAGCTGGTAAAATTTCTATGGTACAATCTGGCAGGTGTTTATTATCTTGAATGATGACAGAATATCTTCAAGGAGAAAAGTAGCACATCTTCATGGGGACTGTGAATGAGGGGCAGGAGGAGTCCCTGAAACCATAAGAGATGAGTGAAGGTTCAAAGCACCAGAGCTGGCTATGTGGTACAAATAGGGTGAAGACCTTCCTGAGAACTTCAACAGCTCAAATTTCTATCGAATTTAAAGGCAGACCAAGCTACAAAATTCTTTCTTCAAACCATTTCATGAAGTTGGTAGTCAGAGTATTATAGCCATTTAACAGATGAAGAAATAGAGGCTCAGAAAGAGTAATGAACTTGGAAGTGTAATAGAGTGAAAAAAACACTAGATTTGGGTGGTACAATTTGGGTTTAAGTCTTCTCTCCGCCACTTACTGGCTATCAATCTCTGGGTGAGTCATTCTCCCTATGGAACTCAGTTTCCTCATCTGTAGAATGAAGGGGTTGAGCTAGCTATAAGGTCTCTTTCATCCAGTGCTGATCTCTGAAGTATGGCAGCTGAAGTCTGAACCTAAGTCTGTTTACCTCAAGTTAAGTTTCCTTCCTACTATTCTGCATTGCTTCTGAGACCATAACAATGCTTTAAATCTACAAGATGGTAGATTCCTTACAACAACATGGCAATGCAGGCGGTGAAAGGATGATCCCCCAAACTGCACTTCAGACTAGCGAAGTGAGCTGCCTAAGATCACCGAGCTACAAAGAAGCAGAGAGAGATCTGAATTCCCACCTTTTGACTCCAAACCCAGGACTTCCTCATTTCTCTGCAGCACCAAATTCTGCTCATGCTTTTTTTTATATTTCATGAATCTGCACTCTCTGGGTTCTCCTCCCACCTTTTTGGATACTCCACTCATTTAATCATTGCTTTATTCAGCATTTACTGAATACTTACCAACTGAATAATAATATATAAAGCACTTTGTAAATCTTAGAGTCATATATAAATGTTAGTTATTACCATCACGAAGTACAGAGTTCTGTGTTTAATAATACAAAGAAATAAAATACAGGACCTTTCCTCAAGGAGTTTCTAACTGAGTAGAGTGGATAGTAAAATGCAAATTTTACTGTGAAGAAGCACAATATCATGACAGTTCAGATTATTTTAAGTTTGGGGAAGGGGATTGAAAACCATAAAAGTCATTACAGAGGAGTTTGTGTTGTGAACTGGGCCATGAGAGATAAACAGATATTGGGAGTGGGGAGAGAATGAGAAAGAGAAAGACATTCCAAGCAAAAGAAACAGATACCATGAAAGACAGCAGGGAAGTAGAAAAATATAAATTGATTTCTAGGAAGATCAAATAGTCCAGTATGTTTGTAGCATATGTGAAGGGAAGTAGTAGAAGGTAAGATTAGAAAGAAAGGTTGTTCAGATCATGCAGAGCCTTGAGGTCTAGATGGAGGAGCTTGGATTTTATCTATTGTACATTTATGAGCATGAATGCAACACAAGCACAGTCATGCCAAAAGAAGAAAGCATGTGAAGGATAAGAGAGAGAAAAAATGATGATGAAACTCATGATGAAACTCATGAAACTCAAAAAAAGAGCCTAGACATTCTACTTCAAGAAATCATAAAACTGCCCAGACCTTTTAAAATTTGACTGCAAAGTGGAAATATATATATAATCTATTGCTCACGTTCTGGAAGAAACTCCAAAATGAAAATTTCCATGAACATCACAGCTAAAATCTAGAACTTCCAGATCTAAGGAAAAAATACTACAAGCAGCAAGAAAGAAAGAATTCAAGGGCCAAAGAGCCACAGTCAGGATCACATATGATTTAGCAACTACCACAATAAAGAAATGGAGAGCTTGGAATATGATATTCTAGAAGGCAAAGGTTATGGGTTTACAGTCAAGAATTACCCACTCAGCAAAATTAAGTATAAGGCTATAAGGGAGAAAACCAAACCTTTAATGAAACAGAGGATTTTCCAAGCATTACTGATAAAAAGACCAGTGCTACCCAGAAATTTTGATGTACAAACACAGGAGTTAACAGGAAAATAAAAGGTAAACATGAATGATCATAAGGAATTAAAGAAGGACAAACTGCTTACATTCTAATATGGGGAGATGACATACATATGTCTTCTCTGAACTCTATTACTATCAGCAGTTATTGAGGGAGTCTAATTAGAAGGTCTGGGAATAGTTGTGTTATATCCTAATGATCTGGAAAGAGGAAATCACTGGAAAGGAAAGGGAGGGGAAGGCTGGGGAAAATTATCTCACATAATTGAGTTTACAAGTAGAAATTCATACAGACAAGAAGGAAAAGAGTAGCTGATACTTAAATTTCACTCTCAACTGAACTGGTCAAAGTGGGAAAGAGAAGGGAAGAGAATAAGCATTTACAGAGCACTTACTACATGCCTGTACATTAGTACAGAGCACTGTACTAATAGCTTTACAAATATTCTGTCATTTGATCCTCATAACAATCCTAGGAGGTAAGTGCAGTTACTATCCTTATTTTACAGTTGAGGAAACTGAGGCAAAGAAAGGTGAAATGACTTGCCCAGGGTCACACAGCCCCCATATTTGAACTCAGGTCTTCCTGACTCCAGACCAGCCTTCTATCTACTGGATCACCTAGCTGCTTCATAAAGGCAAAGGAGATAAGAACACACACACCACACTCACTCTCACTCTCTCTCTCTGTCTCTCTCTCGTACAGAATACATTTAATGCAATGTGGAAATAAAGAAGGGGGAATTCAGAGGGAGGGTAGGTTAAGGGAAGGATAGAACACATTCTAACTAAGGATATACAAAAACAGATGTGGCAAAGAACTGGAAACTGAGGGAGCATCTATCAACTCGGGAATGATTGAACAAATTATGCAATACCTACCTTCTGATAAAGAAATAAAAACGCCAGGGAGAGAAGGCAGAAAAAAAAATCTTAATTTTTAAAAAAGAAAAACTGGTTGCAGGGAAATCAGATAGAGGGCTATTAAAATAACCCAGAGAAGAAGTGAGACAACAGCTTGAGACACAATGATAGCAGTGGTAACCAAAGGCAGGGAATGGATTCTAGGGATATCTCAAAAGTAGAATTTCTAGGATTTACGTGAGGTAGGGTGAACAGGGAACCAAAGATGACTCTGAGGGCTTCTCCACCCCATTCCTGAGTTACAGCCACAGGGATATTCCTTCTCAAGTACACTCATAAACACATTTTTACCTAAATAAGCTTCACATAAAAAGTAGACTACATGACCCCCAATCCCAAGAATCTACAATTCTATAACAAATCACATTCCATACAGCACTGTAAGCTTTACAAAACACTTTTTCTCATAATGACTCTGTGAAAGGAAATTATTATTCTTCCCATTAGTGTTAACAGTATCATCCCCATTTTACTCCAGAAAGACTAAGTGACTTACCTACGGTCCCACAGTAGTTAGAGCAGAACACAGATTCAAACTACAGAAGTCCAGTGCTCTTTCCACTGTGTTCTTTAAACACACATGGCATTTTCCCAACTTTCTGCCTTTCCTAATGCTTCCTCTGCCTGCACTGTCCTTCCTTAACATAAGACTGTCAAAATCCCACTCATTTTTCAAGGCTCTGTTCAAATTCCATTTACTCTAGTCAAAAGGGATTCCTGCCTCCTCTAAACTATTAGAAGAGTTTTTGAGTAGCCCTATTATATCCCTTATGACATCCTAATTTAAATTAGAGCAAATTCTATCTATGTCATCTTCAGACTCCTTGGAGAGCAGGAAATCTCTTATTCCTTCCAGTACCCCCCAATAAAAAGTATTTATATAATATGTGTTTAGTAAACATTTGTTGAACTGAATTGATAGTATAAATGACAGGAAACATGACGAGAGGGGCACACAGGAGTTTCCTGCTTTGTATAAAGCTAAAGTCTGCAATTCCCTCTGACAAACCAATTATAAGTCCCAAGTTGCTCATCTAATTCTGAGATCTTAGGGCTTCCATAGGGCAGAAAAGTGAGGAGCTTTGATTATGACCATAAAGAAAAAATCAGATGAGGGTGGGGGCACTGCTTAGTGGGTGGTGCCAAGGCCAGGCCTTCTGGCTGCATGGGTCTCCAGCTGCCTCGAGGAAAACTTCCTGGCCATTCCAGCTCTCTAATCCAAGCTCCCATCTCATTCCACTTGGCTGAGCCCAACATCTGGACTGTTAATTTTAATTGTTCCATAAAGCACACTGGGCCGCCCAGCTCTGCTCCTTTAGCACCTTCTGTGCCATGTGTGGGGAACACTTGTGAGCTAACTTTGTTTAGCTCAACCATGCTGCTATGGCCCCCTGCCAGTCCAAAGTACCTTCCCCTCCTCCTCTTACATCCCTTCCAGCTGCTTTCAGCTTTTACTGCTGAGGGATAGATGGCACACCTGGGTACTTCCCCACCCCAGACTCCTCTAGGACTAGGTATAGATTCTTTTCTCTCTTTTCTCCTTGTCTAGTGTTTTAGGATGCACATCTCAGATAGATGCCTACCTCACTTCTTAGGCCACCCTTTCTCCCTTTTTTAAATATGAGAGAGGGAAGACCTAGTGGATCTTTCAGATCTCTTTCATGGACACCTGGGTACCTGTGCTGCAAAGGAGATGAGGGGCTTATGGGACGTGTCTGGTTCAGCATTCGGAGCAAAAGTTCTTAGTCCTGGATGAGATCTGGATACCACTGGGGTTGCCCAGGTTTCAAATATGCCACAGTTAAAGGGCTCAAAAGCACTCAGCTCTGTGAAACAGTTTTTAGAAACACTGGACTGAGATCACTGCCCAGAGAAACAAAGTCCCACCTCCTCTAGCCTGGCTCACTCTCTTCCTGCTCAGTCTCCTATCATTTTCTTGGCTTTCCCCTGGAAATGATACTAGATCAGTTCAATGCATCAACCACTAAAGCCCAAGTAAGTCCCCATTCTTCAACTCATCAGTAAGTTTTTATTAATTTCTTTCCTGCTATGTGTCAGACACTTAACGAGGACAGACCTGGAATTACAAATACAAACCTCAGACAGTCCCTGCCCCCAAGAACACTAAGCCACTTCCTATTCCATTGAATCTCTAGATGCCAAAGCTTCTTTGAGGCCAAACTGGGTTCTCTGCCCCCAGGAACCCTGTCTTCCCAACCTAGCCCGCCCACCCCCACCCTGAGCAGCAACCCCTATTCAGTTCAGTGTTCTCACAACCAAGGACAGGCTGAACGGGAGGAGGACAGGTAAGAGGAGAGGAATGTCCACAGCTAGGGTGGAGCAGCCTTTGTGGAGTACAATGGAATGGAGAATAAGATCAAACAGTTAATGGGTGAAGATTCAGGGCTATTTATTATGTGAGGTTTTTAAATCCATATCCAATTTATAGTAATCTGGAAATCCCTGACACTAGGAATGAAGAAAAGTCTATAAATCCAGGAGCAGGAAGGAAAGTGAGAGTAGGATTAGAGAAGGGAAATGAAGTGAGGGAGTCTTGTAAGAGGAAGAGGCCTCCACATCTAAGCTCTTCAGAAGCACCGAGGGAAGGGGCCAGAGTTAAAAGCACATAAAGGACAGTAAGTTAGGAGAGTAGAAAATAAAGAAAGGGGAAATACAGTGAATTAGGTCAGTCAGAGAGAAAGGCCACACTTAGGGAGAGTAAGAGGGAAAAGGAGTGCCTTAGGGCAGTGGAATGGGAAAAGACCGATCTAGGATGAGGGGAAGGGTTAGGAAAGTATAGCAAATGAATACAAGGAAAAGGCTGAGAAAGGACAAAAAGTTAAGGGAAGTGGGAGGGGACTGGGAAAGGACCAGAAGTAGGGATATAGGGGAGGCTGTAAGGGTAGTGAGGGGGGTGGGGCGGGGTGGGTCTGAGGAAGGACAAGATCCAGGATATGGCAGACCACAATGAACATAAAGACAAAGGAAAGAAAGACTAACAATGTAGCAAGGCTGACTGGGAATTCAGGCCTCCTTCCTATTAGCCTGTGTTTTGGGGGAAATCCGACTATCAATACTCTTGTGGTCTGGACAGCTGGCATCTGTGCCAGAAGGATGCCCACTGGACTCAGAGGACTCTGGGGAGAGTCTCTGGGTTGACTCTGCTGCTTGGCCCCTCCTCTCCAGGCTGGGGAGATGCTGGCCTGTTGAGAACACTTGTTTGTAGACCATGAACATTATTCCTCCTCTAAGTTTCCTTTCTCCACAGTGTCCCACAGGAGCTTCCTCCCTTTCCAACAAAAGCCAGGGGCTTCCAGAACTGCTCCTAGCCAAGCTATCCTATTTACCTTCACAGTCTCTCTCTGGCATTAGGAACCATGAAGCCTTCGAACTCAAAAGTCCTACAGGAAATTACTTTGATATTGTAACCACCTCCTGGGGCAAGTCTGGAAGTTAGAGGCTGTGCATTTTTCTCTACTTTGGATAAACTATTTTCCCCTATTAATCAGCAATGACGTTGGGGCCGGGCAGCCAGTACCGCCTGTTTGCATGGAGGGCAAGAAGCAGATGAGGCTGCCTGGGCCAATGCCTGCATGGCTGGGCACTGAGCTCCAGCCCTGCCACAACCCCTAGGCCAGTGCCTCCCACCCAAGCCTCGCCCCCTCTCACCACCCTTTCTGTACAAACACTACGGCTCTGAAATCACACCTGCAGCATGAAGCAAACACGGATGAAGGAGGAAAAAATGTCTTTGCTGAAGCCTGTATCACATTTCTTTCCATTTGAAGCCAATTCTGCAGATCTCCAGATGATGCTGGAGCATAAAGGGAGTCCCGGAGAGGCAGGCCCATGAAGGAAGGTCCCATTTTCTTCCTGGTCCTTCTGTCCCAATCACTTCCACTCATTCCCCTCTCCAACACTAGTCATAAATTGGAAAGAGGAAAAAACCCCTAAAGACACATGAGGCACTGATGTAACAGCTGGGAATCAGCGACCAGAGAGTCCTTCTAGGACTATACCTTCAGTCCTCATTAACATAAATAGCAGATAGGATTCCGAAAGGAACCTAAAAGTTTTTACCTTGGGTTTCTTTATAGATTGGGTAAATGCTAGAGATGAGAAGATGAAGATTACATAACAAGCAGCCTATGGAAACAGGACAAATTAATTGAGGCAAGTTAGGCCAAAACCTGAGCAGGAGTTTTGATGCTCTGCTTTCATGTAGGAAAAGTCTCTGACCCTCTGTGGAGAAGAAAGGGTTAACGGACCGCAGGAATGCTGCAATTTAGGGAGGGTCAGAGAAGAACATGTACACATTATGCCTAGCATGAATAGTACACATGAATGGATCAATATTTTTGATCCTTTTTTCACCTGGGAGAAACTAAAGTTGGTCAGGAGTAGGGTAACGTCACTAAAGAGTTTGGCCCTGAGTACAAATGTCTAGAACCTCAGACAGAACTGGGTCAACCACATTCTACTGGAGAGGGCTTCTGGTTCTAAACAGTATTCACTATTTCTGGTGGTCAAGATGTCATTTGCTGGCTCCAGATTTGTTTTCCCTGAGTGACAAACAGTTGCTCCAGACTTGAAGTTTCCTCATGCTTCGTTGCTCTGGGGTCTGGCTGGGTTCTTCATATAGAGCTTGAGGGAGGGTAGGCAGGAACTGACATCAATGACAGGGGAGGTAACAGTAAAGCCTCTCCTCTGGCACCATTCAAAGACCAGCCAGGCCACCTGTCTGGGTGTAACTGCACAGCTGTGACAGCCAATGTTGAGGGCACTCACAAAACTACACCAAGAAGAGTACATGTGCCACTGATGCTATGATAATGACAAAGAATTCTGTGTGATGCTGGGTTATTTCCATTCAGGGGACGTAAAGAGAAAAAGGATACCTGGTTAAGTAAAGTTCTTTCTTTGAGGAGGTGGGCAGTGGTGGCTTCTCAATTTTATTAAACATGTGGCCTGAATAAAATCCTAATCAGATAGCAGCTTTCCTATCCAGCATAATAACTTGCTTCCATCCATTACAGCTTTTTGGCTGGAAAAGCTACCATTTGAATTAGTGGCAGCTTTCCAAGCTGAAAACAGAGACTATCACTTTAAATTTTGATCAGCTACACCAAATTTAAAGTGATAAAACTCATTTTTGGCTTAGGCATCCATTAGCAATTTAGATGAGTGTTCCTACCTCTTTTCCCTTTCTTAGCCCCTAGGGTTGTTTTTCCCCCCTTAAAAGATACTTATTTCTAAGAGTATGATTTTATAGCATTTATTTTTAACACTGCTAGAATTTTGCTACATGTATGAAATACAACATCAACGAAGCATATAGAGAAAAAATCACTTGGTCCATCCATCTCTGAAAAGACTTCTCCCATGGTGATGTGTAGGTACCTCTTTTCCTCAGAAATGAGTCTCAAGACTTCAGAGGATCCTTAGGCTGACACAGTGGCCATGTTAATAGCCAAAGCTAAGATGTTCAATAAGGTACTCCTTCTGTCTCCAGCAAAGACACCATTGTAGGCTGACAAACTCTGAGGCTCTGATGGGTGGCAGCCTCTAGTACTAAGGGGTATCTCACAGGCCATGCTAGGCTATGGTTCTTCTACAGCAGGGCTGCTACCCTGAGCTCAAAGACTGAATCATTCTTCTCAGGCATCAGCACTGTCTCTATCCCCTTTCATATTTTCCATTTGTTTTGTGAGGTGCCTAGAAGGTTCTGGCAGATGGGCCTCCTATAAATAAAGTTTATGAGATGATCCTGAGGACTGGGTGAGCTGAGGCTGCGGTGGCAGCTGCCCAGACTGAAAGCACCACCCAATGGCTGATCAGACAGGTTGTACCAGCCCCAGTAGGCTGGAAGCCACTTCTGGACCAGGGGGAACTAGTAAGCCAGGAGGTTGGAAGTGACTAAAATTCTTCAAGTAGGAGAAAAAAGAGAAATTTGTTGGCAGACAAAGAATTCAAGGCCCTGGACACTCTCCTCCTGCACCATCCATTTAGTATATGCCTACTTGCTTGCCACATAGGCTGCTGTCTTTAAATCTGTTTCAGGCCATATAGGAGGTAGGGTAGCTATAGTCATAAGTTGGTCCTGGTCATGCCAGACCTGACAAGGCAAACCTCTGAAAAGATTGCAACAGAGAATGAAAGCATTAACAAAACTGGAGGAGGGGATAAAGCTTCCCATTGCCCTCTGGAGTTCCAATTTTTATTTCTAGCCAAATGTCTTAATCCTACCTCTGGCCACCTTCTCTTCCTGCTCAGAAAATGCTTTGGAGGAGGAGGTAGCAGCACCACAAATGAGGCTACTTCAGGAAGTGGCAGGTTGTGATAGATGTTATTTCATTGGCTGAGAACAGAGGGGTTCTTGGCAGGAAGCCTGGTCTGATTACAAAGAAGTCACACTCAATCTCTGGACCTATCTCTAACATTAACCCAAGCCATGCCAAACTGATAATTAGGACTTTAGGTCTGACTAGACAACAGGTAAATGCCTCTGGTCTCCACAGACATCAGGCAGGTTACAACTAAAGATGAGCTGGGCTGACATGATCATGAGGATGATCCCTTGATGATGACACAGCCAAGGCTGCTTCCTTGGGGGTTAGTAGGAAAATTATAAAAGAACTCCAAAAGCACAGCTCATTGAGGAATAAAGGGAACTCGAAGTACTGATATCCCAACGCACAGTGTCAAAAGAACGAGTTCTGCAAGATCATCTCACCTCAGATTCATGCACTTCCAGAGATCCAGGAGGATCCTGGATTCCTGGGCCCTTTTTGGTTCTCCCTCTAGACTCCTTCATTTGATCTCCCCTCATTGATTCAGTGATCATCTCGGCATAGAAGATTCTTGGATCTATTGTTCTGCAGTCTTAACCTCTTCAACTGCCTACTGGACATTTTTACCTGGATGTCCTGTGCAGGCAAACTCTACTCACATTTGGCTGACATAGCAGTCATGTTATGTCCAAAATGGAGCTCAACTTTCCCTTGAAACTTTCCCCTCTTCCTAACTTTCCTATTATTGTGAAGAGAACCACCATCCTCCCAATCACCCAGGTTCACAACCTAGGTGTTACCCTTGACTCTCCACTGTCTGTTGCCACTCTTACTCCCCAACTTGCAATTTGGCAACCAAGTGGTTGCCAAGTGCTGCCAATTCTACCTTGTAACATCTCTTGTATACATCCTCTTCTTTCCTCTGATATTGCCACTTTTCACAGACCACAGAGGCTGTCATAACCTTATACCTGGACTACTGCAATAACCTGCTGTTTGGTCTTCTTTCCTCACATTTTCCCCTCCTAATCCACCCTCTAATTTAGCTATCAAAGTGATCTTCCTAAAGCACAGGTCTGACCATGTCACACCCTTTTACAATAAACTCTAGTGGTTCCCCATTACCTCCAAAATTTTTAAATCCACTCTTTGGTTATCATAGCACTTTACAACCTGGCCTCTTCCTATTTTTCCAGTCTTCTTACATCTTAACCTCCACCCCCTCCACCATGTATTTTGCTATTCATTGATACTAATCACCTTATTGTCCCTTGAACATAAAAATCCATTTCCAACTTTGTGTTATTTTCCCTAGCTATCTTCTATACCTAGAATGTTCTCCCCCTGTATT